>JAWDJD010000005.1:94050000-94650000 GCA_035047305.1 Bradypodion pumilum | reverse complement strand
AACCCTGTTAAATTTATCCCCGAACCCATATTTTCTAACTATTTCCTTAATTGAAGACCACTGCAATGAATCAAATGCCTTAAAACTATCCAATGATAGTAATCCCACTTTTTCCTTTGTTTGATTAACATTGTCTATTAAATCTAATACCCTTCTAGTCAAATCCACCATGTGTCGTCCTTTTAGAAACCCAACTTGATCAACATTTATATATTCCCCCATAAAACTATTTAAACGGTTAGCCAATATTGCCGTGAAGATCTTCGCATCTTGATTTATAAGCGAAATTGGTCTGTACGAATCCACTCTTTCCAAATTCTTACCAGATTTTGGCAAAAGAACAATTGTAGTGTTATACCATGAAGTCGGGATTGATCCTCCATCTAGTATATAATTATATAACTTCACCAATTTCGGGACCACCACCTCTTTAAATTCTTTGTAGAATTCTGTTGATAATCCATCATCCCCCGGGGCTTTCCCTATCTTCAATCCGTTTATTACCCCCTTAACCTCTTTATCAGTTATCTTTTCCTCCATTTTCTCCCTATGCTCTTGTTTTATCCCATTCCCTAACTGCCTCTCCAATATCCTTTTAAGCTTTTCCATATCTATGTCAGGTTTCTGGAGCCCTGAGGGATGCCTGCCAAGAATGTAGTTTCCAACGGTGATTTTAATTTAAGTAAAAATTAGCACACGTATAGAAAATTCCAACAGTGTTTAAGAGACTAGCCTGTAAAAAGTATAATGTCCAATACTTCAGTTTGCCAATTAACCATCCCTATTCATTATTATTCATTATTATTATCATGGTGATCCAAAAAGCAACATTTAGGGTACTGGTTTTTTAAGATTACACCTAACGAACTACTTTTGTGGTCAGTAGAGAAATGTACCAGCACTGCTTCAACATCTTTCACCAAAGTGGTTGAGTTCTCTTAGCACAGCCACAATGGCTTTGATATTGCAGCTCCCTCCTGTTATAGGCATTTGATTTGTGGAGCATTGGGTTCTTAAAATTGGCTGGTAGAGCACAGCATGACAAAAAAGGAGCAGAAACTGGTTGGGTTTAATGTCCATCACTACAGTCTTGGTCAAAAGACACATTACCTTTTTTAAACATAAGGTACAGCCTGCCTTCTTTGCACTGAACTGCAACCAATGTGTTTCAATGAAAATTCAGCTCTATCTCCATCACCATCGGAGGCTCCACACTATATAGTAATGGTGATATTAATAGCAATAGCAATTGCACTTATATACAACCCCACAGTGCTTAGTGTACTCTCTGGGCAGTTCACAAAGTAATTAGCATTTTTGTCTCAAATATGCCAGGTACTCATCTTTCTGATCTCAGAAGGATGGAAGACTGAGTCAATCATGGGCCCATCAGGATCAAACTCACACTGTGAGCAATTCTTTCTGGCATCATGAGGATCTGCCAAGAAGTGAGAAATCACATCCTTTATAGTTTAATCCACCTAACAGTGCAGCATCCTGCATTTCCCCAAAGGCATCTTCCCCATGATACACTTTTGGTGATTTCCTTTCCTCTGCAAGGAATTACTTCCCATTCTGAAAGGTTGGAAGAATTCTTTATTTTTAGTAAGTATATGAAGTGAAAATATGCTGTTATTTTTATTCACACCCTTTTGCCCATGCGTCTGGCCACTGTTTAGAAAAGGTCCTCAAGACCTTAGGCTGAAAGAGATCTCCCTAATGATATCTCTTACCAACCTGTATGAATAGGGATGTCTCTCCAAATTTTAAAAATAATAGCTATAGGTGAAGCACCAGTCATTATTTTACTTCAGAAACATCTGAACTGGGGAATATTTCTCCATATTTTTCTTCTTCTTAAGCCCTCAGCACCCTCAGGTGGATGGGCTAGATTTCAAAATGGGGAAAGTAAATATCAGGCAGGAAGCATTTAGAATTGAACTGGAGCAGATAAACTCCAAGACTGGATGTGTTTGCCTTGCACATCTTTTAAAAATTGTGGCTGGGGAGACCCACAAGTGACATTATTGACTTAAGTAACTGAAACTAGCTTGCCAGCACATTTAGTTCCATGGACTGTATCAGATGGTATCCAGGAATTTAAATTTAACCATTTTGATCACTGGCACCTTGGAGTGTCGAGACAGTTCAATACAATGTGCCTCACTGAAGAAAGGGTGCTCACAATATGTCATTTCCAATTAATGTTCCAACAGTAAATAACTTCAGGGGGAAAGTCTGTCCTCCCAGGAAAGGAGATGCAATATCAACATGTTCGTTTTTTCATGTATGCACTTAAGAGAAGTGAAGGAAATTCCTAAGAAAGAAACTATACTGGGCTGTGCTCTTCTTTGGTTTCAAGACATGTTTTAGGTAATATAGTTCTTTTAAACTGTTCAATACATTGCGGTGCTCTTGGGAACATTTAGTCTTCTTTCATGTCATATTAAATTGGCAAGACTGGAGTAAGTTTATCCATCCCAGCTGCTACCAATATAATTCTACTTTGTGGCCCCACTTTACAGGTAGGCACTTAAGAAGAAATTGCACATGTTTTACTTGTTCAGGAAATATATTCTTCTAGCAATGCCACTAAGGCAAAATTTATGTAACCAGGATTTCAGAAGGAGACTACTGGTCCCTGTGGATATCTTTGGTTTTGATTCCCAAATGTTGCAAGTTATGATAACATTCTAATTAGTATTTTAGAGTTACTGTTTTCCACTTGGCAGAAAAACTACAACAGACCTCTCATACATTCAGCTCATTATGTCTTATTAGAATCAGGCCAGTCAGCATAAATCTTATTTCACCCAGGATTAATAGGTACCCCTGTTGGGTAGTGGCTCTTTACCAGGAGACCCCTTGGTTTTATTATATTTCTATGCTTGGTATATTTCTACAGTTTATTAAGAAGCACACTGGGATGCTTGAATAAATATGCTGTGGAGAATGCAGAATATTAACTATTGCTTGAAGAGATCAAGGCCAATACTGTAGCATTGACTAGTGAAGAACTGAGGCAAGATGGCTCCTTCCCAGGACAGTAAAGTGGGCCAAGCAGCTAAAGATCATATTAAAGATCATCTAAGTATACAGGTTTAAGCATCCAAGAATCTAAATACTACCATGGGAGGCAGTGGAGGGCACCAAAAAAAATTACTACTACACTGTGGGCATGGTATGGTGTGTGTGGCCAGGGGGGAAGCCCTGCATTGCACCTGAATTAGGACTACTTTATTTCAAAACTTTGATGGGTGGGGCCAGCTAGAATTTCTGCTACTGGTTCTGGTGAACTGGTGTGAACCTGCTGATGCCCACCACTGATGGGAGATAGCTAGGCTACTTCTCACAATGTATACACACACACACACACACACACACATACTTACTGTGGTTAATGAGAGCAGACCAATTAGGGATTTTTTACTAGAAGAGGAAGGAATTCTTTTACTGTAAAAGCAGCTCTACTGCTCTACTGCTCATTCCATGCAGAGAGGCCCACAAGGGAGGGGAGTAAAGGATCCTGCCCCTCCCTCCCCATCCAAAGACCTGGGCCTAGAGAGGAAGAGAAAAGGAATCAGGAGAGCCCAGCTATACTGCTCATCCCATGCAGAGAGGCCCACAAGGGAGGGGAGTAAAGGATCCTGCCCCTCCCTCCCCATCCAAAGACCTGGGCCTAGAGAGGAAGAGAAAAGGAATCAGGAGAGCCCAGCTATACTGCTCATCCCATGCAGAGAGGCCCACAGGGGAGGTGAGTAAAGGATCCTGCCCCTCCCTCCCCATCCAAAGACCTGGGGCCAGAGAGAAGAACACTTCCGGAGACCCCCGACCACCCCCAGGAGATACCATCCACAACCACCATCACAGCGAGGCCCGAGCCGGCGCCTTTGACCGACTCCATGCGGCCGAAGAGAGCTGCTGTGTGCATGCAAAGGATAAGTAATCGAACTGAAATAATATAGTTGACTAAATATAGATGGCTTATGGCAACTGACATAGTGACAGTACAAGAAACTGACTTACATAGAGACTTGATATAGTGAACTTTTTCTTTCTTTCTTTCTTTCTTTCCCTTTCATTAATTAGTTCAACTTTTACTTTGATACTATGTGATAAACTGTGATATTGTGCATGATAATACTTTGTTTTAAAACTGTTTAAACTGTGATAACATGTGTGATGGGAAAAGACTGGCGTAGAGACCGGCAAGGCACGCCACAAAGTCTGCCAAGAGAACCCTATGGACCAAAACAAAAGGCAAAACAAGGAGATGCTCAGCACAGCAGATCTGAAAAGGGGGAGGGATACGAAAGGGGGAGGAGAAATACAGTGTTGCAGGGAACAATACTGCATAGGGACATGGAATGTGAGGTCTATGAATCAAGGAAAACTGGAAGTGGTAAAAAATGAGATGGAAAGAATAAGCATTGACATCTTGGGCATCAGTGAGCTCAAATGGACAGGGATGGGTGAATTCAGCTCTGGAAACCATCATATCTACTACTGCGGGCAAGAAAACCTTAGAAGAAATGGAGTAGCCATAATTGTCAATAAAAGAGTGAGAAAAGCAGTAATGGGATACAATCTCAAAAATGACAGAATGATGTCAGTCAGATTTCAAAGCAAACCTTTCAATGTCACTGTGATCCAAATATACGCACCAACCACTGGTGCAGATGAAGCCACAATGGACCAGTTCTATCAGGACCTACAACATCTTATAGAACAGACACCAAGAAATGATGTCCACATTATATTAGGAGACTGGAATGCCAAAGTAGGAAATCAAAAAGTGGAGGGAACAACAGGCAAATTTGGTCTTGGAACACAAAATGAAGCAGGGCAAAGATTGATAGAGTTCTGCCAAGAGAACGCACTGGTCATAGCAAACACTCTCTTCCAGCAACACAAGAGGCGACTTTACACATGGACATCACCAGATGGCCAACACCGAAACCAGATTGACTACATACTCTGCAGCCAAAGATGGAGAACCTCCATACAGTCAGCAAAAACAAGACCTGGAGCAGACTGTGGCTCAGATCACAACCTACTGATCGCAAAATTCAGGCTTAGACTAAAGAAAATAGGGAAAACACGGAGACCAGAAAGATATCACCTAGACAGCATCCCTAAAGAATACACGGTGGAGGTGATGAACAGATTTAATGGCTTAGACTCGGTAGACAGAGTACCGGAAGAATTATGGACGGAGATGAGGGACATCATGCAGGAAGCAGCAAAGAAAACCATACCAAAAGAAAAGAAGAGTAAGAAAGCAAAGTGGTTGTCTGATGAGGCTCTTAAAATAGCAGAGGAAAGAAGGAACGCAAAAGTCAAAGGAGAAAGGAAAAACTACAACCATTTGAACACAGAATTTCAAAGAAAAGCAAGGAGAGATAAGGAAAACTACCTAAAAGAACAGTGCAGAGAAATGGAGGAAAACAACAAAAGAGGCAGAACCAGAGATCTTTTCAAAAAAATTGGGGAAATCAAGGGAACATTTAAAGCAAAAATGACCATGATAAGGGACAAAGACGGAAAGGAGCTAGCTGATGCAGAAGAAATTAAGAAAAGATGGAAAGAGTACACAGAGGAACTTTACAAAAAGGACCTCAACACTCCTGATACTCACAATGATGAAGAAATTGAACTTGAGCCAGACATCCTGGAGAGCGAAGTCATAAAGGCCCTAAAGAGCACTGCAAACAACAAAGCTAGTGGAGATGATGGTATCCCAGTTGAATTTTTCAAAGTGCTAAAAGATGATGGCGTCAAATTACTGCATTCAATATGCCAGCAGATTTGGAAAACAAAACAGTGGCCACAGGATTGGAAAAGATCAGTATACGTCCCAATCCCAAAAAAGGGCAATGCCAAAGAATGTTCAAATTATCGAACAATTGCACTCATCCCACATGCCAGCAAGGTGATGCTCAAGATAATACAGGACAGACTTCAGCAGCATGTGGAGAGAGAATTACCAGAGGTGCAGGCTGGTTTCAGAAGAGGCAGGGGGACTAGAGACCACATCGCCAACATACGCTGGATCATGGAGAAAACAAAGGAATACCAGAAACAAGTTTACTTTTGTTTTATTGACTACACTAAGGCATTTGACTGTGTGGACCACAACAAGATGTGGCAAGTAATTAAAGAGATGGGAATACCAGAGCACCTCATATGCCTCCTGAGAAATCTGTACATGAACCAAGAAGCAACAGTTAGGACAGAACATGGAATAACAGAGTGGTTTGGAATAGGAAAAGGAGTAAGACAAGGCTGCATTTTGTCACCATGCTTATTCAACCTATACACAGAGCACATAATGCGCAGTGCAGGGATGGAGGAATCACAATATGGGATTAAAATTGCTGGGAGAAACATCAATAATCTGAGATATGCAGACGATACCACCCTAATGGCAGAAAGTGAGGAAGACCTAAAGAATCTCTTGATTGGGCTGAAGGAGGAGAGTGCAAAAGCTGGCTTGAGACTCAATATCAAGAAAACCAAGATAATGGCAACAGGCCCCATCAGTTCCTGGAAAATAGACGGGGAAGAAGTAGAAGCAGTGACAGATTTTACTTTCTTAGGATCAAAGATCACTGCAGATGGGGATTGCAGCCATGAAATAAAAAGGCGACTGATTCTTGGGAGACAAGCGATGAGAAACATGGGGAACATAGTGAAAAGCAGAGACATTACATTGCAAACAAAAATTAGAATAGTCAAAGCAATGGTTTTCCCAGTAGTAATGTATGGATGTGAGAGCTGGACAATTAGGAAGGCTGAACGCAGAAGAATAGATGCCTTTGAAATGTGGTGTTGGAGGAGGGTTTTGAGAGTCCCCTGGACAGCGAGGAGGACAAATAGGTCAATCTTAGAAGAAATTAACCCTGACTGCTCATTGGAAGGTCAAATAGTAAAGATGAAGCTAAAATACTTTGGACATCAAATGAGAAGGGAGGATTCACTTGAGAAGGCATTGATGTTGGGAAAGGTGGAGGGCAAAAGAAGAAGGGGGAGGCCAAGGATGAGATGGCTAGATGGTATTATAGACACAATGGGCACAGAGCTGGGAGGGTTGAGGGGGATGGTAGAGGACAGAGGCGCCTGGAGAACAATGGTCCATAGGGTCGCAAAGGGTCGGAATCGACTGTGCGACTGAACAACAACAACAAAAGCAGGAAGTCTTGTCCAAATGAGAACGAAAAAGAGTAAAGCTTTGACAAAACAGTGTATGTTGACACAACGAAGCAAGTTATTTGAGGAGCATATTTCCAACACTCACTTTTAGTCATTCAAAAGCTGTACAACAACCGAAAAATTAGTCAGACTGTGATATGGAAATAATGTGCAAGAATTGCCAAAGGACAACATGGAGTGGACTACAAAGAAATTCTTGAATTACAGTGTACCCCCACTTTAAGGAATTAATCCGTTCCACAGGGTTTTCCTTATTGCGATTTCCCCCTTAAAGTGGTTTCCCATAGGAATGCATTGAAAACCATGGGGAAAACTATTTCTGTAAAGCCATTTTATTATGATTTTTTTCCTTGAAGCAGACCATCATTTCCTATGGATTTATTTCCTTGAAGCAAGTTTTCCTGTAGGTGGACCTGCCTTAAAGCAGGGGTCCACTGTATTTGACTCTGTCTTCACTGAGGAAGATATTAGAATATACCTGCTCCAAACTCTTTTCATTTTTTTTTGGTGTTTGAAAGAATGGAATCAAAGAGAGATGGTGAAAGATAGCACTCCTGGGCTGCCAGAACTTACAAAATATCCAGGACACTGAAGTCAGATTAGCATCTTCTTGAACATTTTGGAATTCTCATGCTATGGTTAGAAGCAGGATGGTGAATATTCACTCAGTCCTGTCTTGAGGACCCTATTAAGCACTTGGGGGGGGGGGGGGGGGGGGGATTAATTTAATTTAAAGCTTTGTTGTTGTTACATACCAGCAAGTCACTCCCAGTGCATGGCGACCCTATGAATGTGCAATCTCCAAAATGTTATTTTCTCAACAACCCTGTTCAGCTCTTATAAACAAAATTGTGTGACTTCCTTTTAGGGAGCCAAGCCATTCCCATATTTGATCTTCTTTTCTGCTGCGTTCAACCTTTCCCATAATTATTGTCTTTTCCAAAGAATCTTGCCTTCTCATGATGTGCCTGAAGTATGACAGCCTTAATTTTATTATTTTCACCTCCTGAGATAGTTTCTGGGTATCTGCAAAGCTCTTCTTCATCACCTTATTATAAACAAATCGATTTTTTTCTCTGTCAGCTATCGGTGTGCCTTCTCATTTGGCACATGCCTTGTTTCCCCAATTCAGAGGCCCGCAGGTGTGGCACAGGCAAGAGGCCCCAGGTTCTCCTGGCTAGCGTGGCCTAAGGGTGGCTTTCTCATGGCTTGGCAGAGGAAGGCTTGAGTCCAGATATTTCTGGCTCATAGGTTCACTGAGAAATGGCGATCTGTGACTGATGTCACAAATGAAATTAAGCTGTAATGCCCCTTGGGACGGGACGCCAATTCCCATGTGAAAATGCACCCTTAGGACTACTTTCCCTTCTGGGGAAAGTAACGGCCTTGATGTTGAGAAGATGCGTGGGGGGAATCTGTCTGTTACCTTTTTGCTACAAGCCGGTAGCTGAATTCCAGGCCTCGAAGAAATCTTCATTCCTTTGATGGCAGCTCCCACGAAATAGCCAGAAAAGTTACAGTCCTTCTTATAAGAGAAGGCCTTATTGTTAAAATCCCCTTCACAATCTGCTCCGTTGGCAATAGGAGCAAAATGAGGACGTTTGACAATCAACGTCCTTTTGAAAATTTATTGAAGAAAATAACAGAATCCAATAAATGTAGAATAAAAAAAATGCATAGTCTCAGAAGAAAATCTAAGTGTCAATGTCTCTGCAAAACCTGTCCCATCATTTCTGGAATATATTCTAAGTGCGGCGGTGCAAAGCCACCCCATACGAGATGGTGTGAAGGGAGCCAATCTCAGAAGGCAAGAGAGATAGAGCTCCTACAGGAATCAAAAAGGAACTCTTTAACAAACAAAAAGGCACGGTTTTTATACCATTTTGCCTGAGAAAGTGTCTTGAGAACATGCTAATTGACTTCTCAGAATGACAGCTACTGGGCATAGATCACAGGGAAAGCAGGTGCTATCTTATCTATGTTCCATCTCCAGCCGTGAGATAGAACCAACTTTTGGGTTTCTTCCCAGACAATAACCTTGTGAAAAGAACAATAGGGATTTTCCCATTATGTCATTAAGATGGTGGAGTGTGCTAGTTAAAATGTCTCTGGTTAGGCTAAGCAGAGTACATTGTAGAAAGAAAAGAAAAACAGATTTAAAATCCTATTTAATAACCTATATAACTATTATGTAATAATTATTTAAAAATGGTGTTATTCCAGATGGAATCACGACATCAGCTTTCTTCACTTTCTAATTTTCACACCTACCTGTATATACATAATGATTTAGGATACAAGAATGTGGATGATTTTTGTTTTGATTTCCAGTGAAAAATCCTTACACAGTGATCTTTTCTAATTGGTTCCTTGTTGCCCTCCAAGTCCCAATTTTCTCCTGATTTCTTGACTGCAGCCTCCATTTGGATTGATGACTGAAACAGGTTATACAAAATCTTTCAGTATTTCAATTTATTCATTGTCAACATTAAAGTTGTGTAGCACTGCAGTGGCTCAAGTGGCTAAGATCCTGACTGGAAGGTGGGAGGTCAGCAGTTTGATCGCCGAGTCCTGCAGGATGGAATGAGTTCCTGTCTTTGTCCCAGCTCCTGTCAACCTAGCAGTTTGAAAGCAAGAAATTGCAAGTAGATAAATAGGGACCACTTTGGTGGGAAGATAAACAGCATTCCGGTGTCTAGTCATGCCTGCCACATGACCATGAAAACGTCTGCTGGCTCTTTGGCTTTGAAACAGAGATGAGCACTGAGCCCTAGAGTCAGATATGACTGGCTTTCAAGCAAGGGAAACTTTTACCTTTAGCACTGCTCTGGAATGATTTTTGTCTTTGCGATGTTCCACTAAAATCTTGTCTTGGCAATGTTTTTTTTTCACTTTTACCAAATGTTGTTCAAATCATTGCTCTTTTTGTCAGTAAGATGGTATCATCTGAGTATCTGTAAATTCTTCCACCAATTTTCATATTTTCTTCATCCGAAGGACCTGCAATTCCTAAAACTTCATAGATCCACAGTTCTGTCCCAGAATTCCCAAAAATCTGGTGTCATCATGCTGCTTGTAATTTCTGGGAGCTGTAGGCCTAAAAACTATTTTTCTCCCACCTCTAATTCAGCCACTGCACTCTCCCCACCCCTTCTATCAGTGGGGAGATAAAGGGAGTCTCCCCTGGCCCAGGAGTCTCTGAGGATGCCACCGCCAGGGGCCGCTGTGCTCTTCCCACCCTTTCCATCGACAGGGAGATAAAGGGAGTCTCCCCTGGCCCGGGAGACTCTGAGGACGCCACCACCATGAGCCGCTGCACACTCCCCGCCCCTTCCATTGGTGGGGAGATAAAGGGAATCTCCCCTCACCCGGGAGACTCCGAGGATGCCGCCACCAGGACCCACTGTGCTCTCCCCGCCCCTTCCATCAGAGGGGAGATAAAGGGAGTCTCCCCTGGCCCGGGAGACTCCAAGGACGCCGCCACCAGGAGCCGCTGCACTCCCCACCCCTCCCATCGGTGGGGAGATAAAAGGAGTTTCTCCTGGCTCGGGAGACCTGGAGGCAGCTGCTGCCGGGAGCCACTGCACTCTCCCCATCCCCTCCACCAGGCGCTCGAGGACTCACCTGCCTCTCCCCGGTGATTCCCTCCACCTGGTCCCAGGGAGGGGAGGCCAAGGGTCGCTGCCACATCTCTGCTCTCCAAGTCCCGGAGGGCTCAAAAGGGAAGCTGATGCCATGATGCTGCACCCCTCCAGCCCTTTCCATCAGTGGGAGGTAGATGTGGGGAGCCCCCAAGGCCATGGGGAGCTCCAAAAGACTGCTGCCACCGCTGCATTGTGGCACACCTCTCGGCCCTGTTACTCGACTTGGTGGGACTCTTAGGAGGAGGTTTTCCCTTCCGCTTTTTGAAATGTTTTCAAATTATATTGTATTGTTGATACCTTGTATTGCTGCTGCATTTTGTTTTATGAGGCTATATTGTATCCTATTGTTATTGAATTTTTACTGTTTATGACTGAGTATACGTGTATTGGACTGTGGAACTTTGTACTGTATATAGTATTTTTGTTCTGTAATTTGTATCTTATGTAAACCGCCATTGGCCTGAGAAAGGCGGTATATAAGTATTAATAATAATAATAATAATAATAATAATAATAATAATAATAATAATAATAATAATAATAATAATAATAATAATAATAATAATAATAATAATAATAATAATAATAATAATAATAATAATAATAATAATACAGTATTCATAAGTTTTTTCATGTGTTTTAAAGAAAAAGCTGTGCAAAAGATCAAGTTTTGAAACAGGTTGATTTAAAGCAGAACTGGTAACATTTTAACATTGTAATTGGAATGGAACCAGCTCAAATTTATTCATAGGCACTAACACGTACTATCATTATTTAGTCAGGAAAACTATCTTAGGCCCTTAAATAGAACCTACTGTATTTTAACATATTTTCTTCAGTATAGTATTGAAGTGTATGAGCTGTATTGCTCTGTACTCTCAAGTAGAATATGAATCTTTCATTTCTTGAAAGGATTTTAATCATAACATTTCCCTCTCCCTGAACTTTCTTCCAGAAGGATCTAAGATCAAAGAATTTTGAGATCATAAACTTATGGTTACTTCACTACAACAGGCCTAGGTAAAGAAAGGCTGGTCTGCAAAGATGTCATGTTTAGAAGAACAGTAATCAAAATTAGTAAACCTCATGTTTGTTGCATTCCTTTCCATTTTCATTAGCAAAAATAAGCAAAGAATAAAATCAATTACCTTTGAACTGATTCACTGAAAAAAAAGATGCAGCTATATCTGTCATGGACATTGTGTTACCTTGTATGTGTGGTTATGATGCAATTCTCTTTGAAGTTCAAATACCAGCCCAAAATCAGTACCTATTTTCAAGATGAAGAGAAAAGATTAATAATACATTTCAGTGGGCTATCTGGCTTTTAAGGAAGAGATATTAAAGCAATAAGTGACTTCATTCTTCTAGAAACAGTGTGTGATTTGGTTTTATTTATTTATTTATCAAAATCTGAAGCACTAAAGTGTAAAACCAACATAATCAAAATAAACTAATCATCTAAAAATGAATGAATATATAAACTACATGTTTACATATTCACACTCTACTTTTCCAATATTTCACAGTTTGAATAGCGCTGTCATTTGCTTGAAACAAATCCTCAATTTCACACTGTTAAGGCAAGTTGCCACAGATTAGCAGATGTTCAAAGTCTTGACTCACCACATTCACAAGATGCCTCCCTAAAGTGGCTGCAATGGTTGGGCCTCTTCACTCTTGAATGACAGCGTCTAAGAGATGACCTGATCATGCACATTGTGGACAAAGTAGATAAGGAAAAACTGTTTTCCCTATCACACAACACTAGAACTAGGGGGCACTCCATGAAACTTTTGGGTACTAGTTCTCAAACAAATAAGAGAATAAGAGAAAGTACTTTTTCACCCAGAGGATCACTGGTCTATGGAACTCCCTGCCAGAAGAAGTGGTGACAGCTGTCAGTCTTGACAGCTTTAAGAAAGGATTAGACAAGTTCATGGAAGACAAGGGTATCAATGGCTATAATTATGGATACCTAAGGACAACCTCCGGGTTGGAGAGATAGGATATCTCTCAATGCCATTTCCAGGGAATCCTAAGCAGGTGAAGGCATTTGCTTGGGAATACCCTGAAGCAAATGGTGAGCCACTGTGTGAGACAGAATGCTGGACTGGATGGGCTGCAGCCTGTTCCAGCAAGGCTGTTCTTATGTTCTTATGACTGTGATTAATAGTTGAGCGTATCTTGAGCAACATTGAGGGAAACTTGAATGGCTGAATCTTCCACTATACAGCACATACAGTATATATTTCTATGCTTTGATTTAAAGTTTGTGCACAACTTAGTCCTTGCAGCCATTTCTACTGAGAGAAATGAAAGTAAAGAGTCACATATATTTTGACGACTAGCATGAGAAAAAGACAGAAGGAGAGATGATGAAGAGGTGAAGAACCAGATGGATCGATGCCTTCATAGTTGGCATATCATATGTCTTTTTGGTTTTTGTCCCCTTTTATTATCCTTCCCAGAACCAGGTAAGAGGAGGAATTCCACAACAGAATTCCTCCCACCTATGCCGGGTTCCATTCATCTTGGATTTTTAAAAGTGCGCAACAGATCTCTACAAGCACACAACTAATCAGAATGTAGGCTGGTTCAGTTTTCAATTTTAACTATGCCTTCATCTTTACAGTGATGTAAGATGCATCCAAAATACAGTGGCCAATATCATACTGCTACTAAGTGTAGATGGACTGAATCAATGGCTAAATCAGAGGTTCTCAAGGTTTTCACACCACGAGCTGGACCACTCAGACAGCAGAGCGGGCTGGACACATGGTTGCACCCTGTTGCAAATGCTGCCGCAAACCTCGGTGGGAGCATTTGTGCATGCATGGGCACATTTACGGCTGTCATAAATGTGTCTGCTTCCGCTGTCATTGCTGTGGGCTGGGTGGAATGGTGTTGGGGACCAGAGCCGGCCTGTGAGCCTTAGGTTGTGAACCCCTGGGCTAAATAGTAAATCAAGACATATATAAACCCTCACAGAGCCAATAAGTCTTCTCAAATTGGGAGTGGCAATAGGAGAGTAGCCATTGGAAAGTAATAGGTGATGTACAGTGTCTCACAAACATTACACTTCACTAAATATTTTAAGACACTGACTGAAAAAGACAATATCCTTCCCAAGATGTTGAAGCCATTTAAGAGGAAGGACTAAAATAATTTTAAAAGTGTTCATAAGATATTTCTCTTATTCAATTTTGATATTACCATAATGCACTGAGGTTTTTTTATGTATGTTTTATTTTGCATGGCATTCATTTGTCAGAATAGTTTTTCAGGATAAAACTTCAGTAGCTTTCCCCAATTATTATCTAAGGAGTTCGATCTTGTAGTGAAAGTAACCTGGGGAGTCAGTTTTATGTCATGCTGAGATGAAGATGATATGAAAGTGCATGACTTAGCAATATCAAATGATCCTTTATTTTTTTCACAATTGAATGGAGCAACAGGAGCTGTGTCTAACAGAACGGGCATAATCACTTTAATTTAAAATATGAGTTAATCTCAGATGCATTGTTCTTTTCAACAAATCCAAGCAAATGCACATGCGCCGCCCACCATTTTGGGTGGTGCACGCTTTGCCTTGGCCCTCCCCAGGAGACAGGAGTGAGCCTTTCCTTTTCCCACTGGTTGGGCAGGGAGGAGCCTACACCCATTTATAAGGGGTGGCTCATCCCTGCCTCGCCCTTCCTATTTTTGCAGGAGAAGCTTCTGCTTCTCCTCCAGATTTCACTTTGGCTAGGCCTAGCAGAGCCGCTTTCAGTTCCACTTCACCTCGCCTGCTTCTTATGTTGCTGGTCACTCAGGATTCCTTGGGTGGGCGACGCGCTATTTGGTGCACCCCGCCCTGTTCTAACCTGCCGAGCCTGGTTCCCTGGGCCCCGATGTGCCTTTCTTTGCTGCACCGCCAAAGGGCCCATCCTTCCTTCTCCGCCCTTCCCACGGCTTTGGGGCAGATGGTGGTCCCCGCGGTTCTGGCTGGGGTGAATTGGGGCGAGTTTGCTGCTTCTCTCCTTCAGAGGGTTGCGGCCCTTGAGGTTTTTGCCTCCCCTCTGCCCCTTTCTTCCCCCTGAGGTCCTTCGAGCCCCTGGTGTCCCTGGCCCTCGTCTCTGCTTCAGCAGCTGCTTTCCCACCAGCTATCCACCCAGGCCCTGCCCCTCGGGGGCCAGGGGGCCTGGGTGTGGGTGAGTACCAGTTGCAAACCAGCACATTCACCCTGGCACAATCTCCCCCAGGACCTCCATTTCCTCCTGCATATGTGTGGCCATGGCCTTGGGCCGCGTAGGGTGCTTCTTTTTCCCCTGGTGTGCTTTGACCTTACAGCCCCCTGCCCTTCCCTACTGCCCAGCCCAGCCTGCCCCACCTGCCCCCAACACATGGCGGGCTATTTTCTGGCCCTGTTGGGCCGGACCACAGTGGTGTTCCCTTGGCATCCCTCCCACCTGGGGAGATGTCCCTTCCCCTTGGGAACCACCTTCTCCAGTCCACTAGGGATAAGATCATCCACGGGAAGTATGTTGACCTTTTCAGTCTCCTCAACCATGAGGTTCCCAAGTCTGACTATGATAAAATGGATGATCTGGATAGATACAAAAAGCCACCATGTGCGTGGGCCAACTGGCTGCCGGCTTTCCTTATCTATGCCAGGGTTTCCATTAGGGTGAGACCTTCCCTTGCTTCACCGTTTATCCAATATCTGGATTTAGTATACCATGCCTATGTGGATTTTTCTGGCGAGGCTTGGAGGGACTATGATGAAAATTTCAGCCTGCACGCCACCCTCCAGCCCGATATGCATTGGAATAATCCTAATTGCTAACTTTGGCTCCAATTCATGACCCCGTCACGCCCTGCCCTTGGCAACTGGTATGACTGTGGTCACTTGGTCCAGCTGCAACCGGCTACTCCCCCCCCCCCAGGCAGCAGCTTCTGGCCCCTGGAACCCCACCACACATATTCTGTTGGGAGTTTGCTGCCTAAGGCCACTGTGCTAAGAAACAATGCCATTATAATCATCAGTGCCCCATTTGTTCTGGCCCCCACACTGCTCCTTCCTGCTCCTTTCTTGCTTCCACCTGCCCTGGCCAGGGTAACCATGGGGCAGGTGTTTGGCCCCCTGCCATGGCCACCCCCTCTGGGGCTTCCCCCACTACTTCATGATACTCTTCTGCTGTCCTTGTTTCGCTTGCTAACTTTTTCTCTCCCCTGTTTTCTCCTTGCAGGTTCCATCTGCATTTGCTGCTGCCCAGTTGCGCCCTTGCGAGCAGTGTTTTGTTCCTCTTGTTCTTCCCTATAAGGGGGGAGGGGGTAATTCTTCTTCTTTGCCCTACACTGAGTCCCCAGTCCTATATGTCGGGCTGTGGTGGGTCGGAGGTCTTTTCTGCCCCTCCGCGTGGCGGTTAGTGTGGGTGGCTCTTACCTAATTTTTGGTACTGCCAGTGGGTACGGGCCTGGGGGGTGTGTGTTTCAGGGACTGGAAAAGCACCCCCTAGGGGCTCCTGAATCAACCTTGCAATCAGTTCTGCTTATAGGTAAGCCTTTACCATCTCCGGCAGTTGGTGTAGACACCACTGTGCACTGGTCCTGAGGCCCATTGACCTTTCTCTCCCCTGGCTAATTTATTATTGACTCCTGTTTTGCACCCGCACTACTTTGCCCAGTTCAGTTAATTTGTTTCAATAAAGTGGCCATTGTTTAAACCCATTCACTGCATGCATCTTTTCTGGGTGTGTGTGTGCATGGGCAAAGTATTTGTTGTTCCTTCTTGTTCCTTAAATTCGTAGTCAGTATGAACAGAAAAGAACCCATCAAATTTATGTACATATAGCTATTCATTAACATGAATAAGATGCATAAAGGTACAATGTTTCAGTTTTCTCAAAAAAAAACCATTTGCATTGTCTTCTAAACATCAAATGATAAAAAAGTAGATAGAAAAGAATTGTAGCTATGGCTCTATCTTTTTTAAAGTAGCCATTTTCAAAGGAATTGTTGTAGCAATGGCTCTATATTTTTTAAAGTAGCCATTTTAACAAATCTAGAAAATGTTCAAATGTTTGAAAAATATTTATTTTTGATTTTTTAAAAATTCAACTATTTTTTAAATCCCTATAATTTCAAATTACTATACTGCATATTGAGTTGAAGACTGAGATATAATCATAATCATTGTCATATTCATTGTTGTTTTTTCTTAAATATTGGGACATATCGTGCAAAACCCAGCAGAAAGCAACTGCCGCTATATTTTTAAAAAAATCTAATTATACAAGGGCAGAGGACAGTTAATGTTACACCCATAAACTGAGAACTATGGTAGACAGTGTAATGAATTTGGAAAACTTTACCCTGATCAATTCGATCACAGTGGCTTGCTGTGCGGAGAAGCAAAACTTTTTTCATTCAGCAAGGCTGGGGGACTTCCCTGTGAGAGCATTACATCACTGGGAAGAGCGCCCCTAGAGGTTTCCTTAGTCATCAAGGAAAGCCTACCCATACGCCTCAGGGCAAGTTCACAGCCATTGAACTTCAGAGGTTAGTCACCAAGAGAAAAGGGGGCACATGAAAGCTTTGGCACCTTGCCAGGATATAGGCTTGGATCCTGGTACTGTGACCTTGAGAGATCTTGCAGAGATAACAGATATCTTATCTCTTGATCTAAGTCAACGACACCTGATATTCCTTAGATGGGGAGTGAGCCAATTTTGTAAATAAAAGGAGCAATTTTTGCCCAATTAAAAAGCTCATCGGGAGATTCAGCGAGAGACTTTGATCTTCGAGGATCCGAATGGACGCCTGAGAAGGATGAGGCTGGGGGCGGCCAACACTTTGAAATTTTATTGGAAGAAAAGGGCGTCTTTCAGACTTAGCCTGAGATGGGTGCAGAATACTTTGAAAAATATTCTGGCTTCCTGGCTTAGAAAATTTTTGCAACATCTTAGAACTTTGAAGATATTGGCAGTTCACTTAGCTTTACTTGGTGACAACGTGGATTGTTGTTTTACTAGACAAAGTGTGATAGGCTTTGCATCTAGGAGTGTAGTTTATTAGAAACTAGTGTGCTTTAGAATAGATTTTACCCTACTATAGGAATCTGTATTTTACTTTTGAGTCAAGTTTTGCTTTGCTTGAAGAAACAACTGGCTTTCTGGACAGTATTTTATTCTTTATTCCAATAAAATGGGAGAGACCACAAAAGGTCTCTTCTAAAAAAGACAATTGGAAGTGTTGAGTCCAGATTTCATGTAGGATCTAACACCACCTGTCTTTGCTTATGCCTGTCCAGGGAGGATTTAGTAAAAAATGGGAGTGTACCATTTCCCTGAAGTCTGAGGAGAAAAGTTTAGCGGCTCATAGTCCAGAGCCCTTTCTCATGCTCTCACCCCTCGCACCATGGACCAAGTGGGGGATCCTGAGGCAGGGTCAGGGAGTGGCAACAGACAGTATCACATTAAATTTCTCATCATACTCTAGACCAGTGGTTCCAACACCCCACAGGGAGACTTCAATTCCCAGATACCTAAGTCAGCACATTGGCTGATCAGTGCTTTGGGGAATTGACTTAGGCTATTGGGAATTAAAGTCCAAAAACCAAATGTTGTGAAACAATGCTCTAGACCAGTGATGGAGTGCCAAGGTTTGCCATCATTGCTCTAGACACTTATCAAGCTAATGTTATGGAGATAGCATTTTAAAGATGTATTTGACACATTACGGAGAATGTGTTACATCATATATCAAAAGCCTTCCAAAATTACACCTGCAAAACTTGCACAGTCCTTTTATGCCTATTCATTGGTTCTCACCTTTATTTTTATTTTATGTTGCTAAAAATATTCTAAAGGTATAGCTGAAGGTCACACATGCACGATAGCCAGTTGTATATGACTCTACGGTTCAGTGCTCACCTCTGTTTATAGCCAAAGAGCCAGTGCTGTCTGTGTCTGCAGATGTTTTCATGGACATGCGCCAGGCATGACTAAATAACAGAGTGCACAGAACACTGTTTACCTTCCCACTGAAGTGGTGCCTATTTATCTACTTGCAATTTCTTGCTTTCGAACTGCTAGGTTGGCAGAAGCTGGGACAGAGATGGGAGCTCACTCCATCATGCAGCACTCAGGTCTAGAACTGCTGATCTACTGGCCTTCCATTCATCAAGTTCAGCATCTTAACCACTAAGCCACTGCAGTCCCTCAATAGGTATAACACCCCTACAATTTCACCATTAAGAGTAACAAATATTAACCTTGATTTTAATAGGGGCACTGCCCTACATTAAGTTATGCAAACTCCAAGTACAACAGCTTTATATAGAACAAGTGCAGAATGTCCATTATAGCATCATCTTGTTAATAATTTAACACTGCCAAATGTTGAGCCTTTTTTCTATAAGAGACAAGCAAGGACTATTATATTTCTTCACTATTTATACCAGTACACCTACACATGATTTGTTCATCACATTTTACTGACATTTGACAAGCCCTGTATTTGTCTGCAGTCGTCATTCAACCAGGACTATGGTGGCTTAATGGTTAAGATGCTGAACTTGATGAAATTTGGCAGTGTTAAATTATTAACAGGAATGATGCTATAATGTATAATGGACACTCTGCACTTGTTCTATAAAAAGCTGTTGTACTTAGAGTTGGCAGGTCGTTAGTTCAGGACCCGAGTACTACATGACAGAGTAAGCTCCCATCTCCATCCCAGCTCCTGCCAGCCTAGCAGTTTGAAAACAAGAAACTGCAAGCAGATAAATAGGTACCACTTCGTTGGGAAGGTAAACATCATTCCATGCACTCCACTGTCTAGACATGCCTGCCACATGTCTATGGAAACATCTGCAGACTCAGAAAGTGCTGGCTCCTTGGCTGTAAACGTAGTTGAGCACCAAACCCAAGCGTTGGATACAACTGGCTTTTGAACAAGGGTGACCTTTACCTTTACCTTTCAACCAGAAAGTTGAGATATTAATCGGAAACATAAATATAAAGACATATTGTTTCTGAATTGACTGATGTTTCACAATTATCCTAACTGTTGTGTTCCTGAACATCAGACTAACCTAAAGCTTTTCTTTTAAAAGAAGTAAAATAATTGGTTTACACCTGGAAAGCAATTAGAAATAGATACAGTAGTTGAAGACATATTACAAATGTCAACATATATGGTGCCCTTTCCCCAGGGCACTATGGGAAGTATATCTCTTGCAGCAGCCCGTAATGAATTGACAACGCTCCAAAACTTAATTGAGAGCTTTCATGAAAGGATTAGGCTAGTCATGGGAAGGTCTGCTTGCTTGCTTGTTTGTTTGATTTCCACACACCTAGGAGATCATCCCACTCTGGGTGGTTTACAACATTAAAACATGACAGCAAACAACAATTAAGCAACCAATTAATCAAAAGTATATAATTACAAGCATTTCTTACTCATCTTGGTAGATCAATCATAATTCAAACCCTTTAACCTATCTTAGACAAAAACTAAGATCTTAGCCCAGTCAAGATGTACTTTAGACCTTGCAAAAATTCCCAAGTTATTGAAACTCTGGGATGTTGTGTTTGGGTGCCCAGTGGAGCTACACTCATACATAACATCCCAAGGTTTCATTAACTTGGGAATTTTTGCAAGGTACCCCCACATTTTGGACCTATGGTGACTGGGCTATCTGGAGAACAAATAGACAAAAGAAAGAGGAATAATGATCTTATAGGCCTCCTTAAACAATTTTAAAGCTGATATTCAAATACATCCAGCAACATAATACATTTTATGTTTATAAGATAATTATGAAGTTTTTGATTGCCAATAGAAGGTGGGCACACTTTTCCTTGCTTGTTGTATTCAGAGTTTTCAAACTATTGGAAAGAGAATCTAAATTCATACAAATCATACAAAGATGCAAAATGTATTTTATTATTCCTTTCCTATACAGAAGCACAGACCAATGAAAAGTAGAAGACCTTAGGTTTAATTAAAGGGCTAATAGGAAAAGGTACAGGAAAGAGCATAACCGAAGATTGGTCTTGGTTATAAAAGAATAAAGAACCTGCATAATTTCAGATGCCCTCGAGGAAAGTTCTTATAAGGTTCCATTTCATTGGCACATGACTCAGATCTTCTGAAACAAATTTATAATCTTCAGGCAGGCAAAAGTTGAAAATGTCAGAGTCTAGAAGCAGATATTATCCATGCTTTCTGGAATGTCCCACAATCACCCCTTTGGGAAAGAAAATTTGGCAATAATCAAATAAGAGATGAGATAGGTCATGCCATATGCTCCTAAAGCTGATTTACTAGAGTAGTTATAGTGAAATCTTATGCTCAGAAAACAGGAGGGTGATTTTTCCCCCAGGAGACAGCTAAGCAATCATATAGCTTTATTTTTACAATTTCCAAAACTTGAAAAGATTCTTGATGAAGAACAAAGGTTTGTCCAGACTGGGCAAAAGGAGAAGTCAGTAAGGTAGGCATGTTCCTCTAGGGACAACATCTCTCCCCACAATTCCTAAAAGTAAATCAAAAAGTAATTAAAAGCTTCTGGCTGGGAGCCCCTACCATAGAAATAAACTCAGCATACGAAATGTGGAGAAATAATGGCCTCCCAGGCAGATTCTAAAAATGCATATGAGACATGGGGAATTCAACCGTGAATTTAACCTTGCATAATTGGGAGAAATAACCAAAAGAAGTACCAATAATCAGGCACTTGGGCTGCCCCCCATGTGGAAAAGCCCTTCGTATAATGATATGCTGAAGCGCTGAATGACTCCTGCACCACTGATAGGATAATGTTAATCACCTGGAGTATTATCCTATCACTTCTCATTTTTTTCAGTTTTACCTTATTGTTTTATTCCTTCCTTTAGAGAGAAAAAATCTTTTCCAAGCTGTGATTTGAGAAATAAGACAATGTGCATGGTTTTTTAAAAAGTTCGCTAGCAGATGTCCTTGGCATTTCCCTGTTTTCTGGCCTAAGGGCCCACTTTGACTAATATAGCACAAGCCTCTGCTGGGAGATTTATGACCCATCAATTCAACTGTATGTGTTCCATGCAAGAGAGGACAGATGTCTAGTTGAAAGGTTGTCAGAATAGTTTTGAAAGGCTGTCCAGTCTAAGACCAGTTTAAACCTGATTATCATTAACATTCATTCATTCATTCATTCATTCATTCTCTGCCGTATGTCACAGGATCTCAGGACAAGTTACAAAGTATTATAATGTTTTAAATAAAAAAATAGCATATTTAAAACAATTTAAAATCAAAGACCAAAATTTAAGAACATTAAAATGATTGTAGTAAAATCTATTTAAGCCACGACGGAGACCAGCTGCTCACCTGGTCAGTAGATTAGCAGTGACACAGCCCCCCTGATTATATGTTTTCCTTCCCTAGTGAGCATTCTTACACTTCCATTTAAACTCTAGTCATTATTACTAATGAGCATTCACACATGCATTCCAATGCAGTTTTATGGGCAGGATTCATTAGTGTTTTTCTCTCCCTGCAAGCAGATTCCATGCCCACCCTCCCTTCCCTTCTACAACTCCTCTGGTGCCCCTAAAATATTTCTCCAAAAGGCTGGGAATGCATCCAAGAACATTTTTTTATACCACAGGGTGGCAGAGGAGGAGAAGAACCAATGTTACCATGAGTATGGCAGCAAATTTAGTCCAGTGCTTCATTTCCTTTTTCTTTTTATGATATCTCGTTTGCTTTGGATTCTGTATCAGCAACCACATCATATGGCACTCAACCTTCAGATCTAACTGTACAGAGCCACTATATCAAACTAATGACACCTCTCTTTGTTCAAAACATTGCTCCAAAAACACCCACTTACCTTGCACAACTGCATCCTGACCTGGGTCTGCCTAACCATCATGTGTTTATTCTGTTTACAACTTCTTTCACTTGCATCTCCTTCCTCTATTGTCTCTCTATGTCCATCTGTTAATTAAGGCAGCTCTGGAGATGTTCACTCTTGCCATGTACAACTCCTAATGCATATAAATGGTGCTAGGTGAACAGATAATTGATGCAATTCTGATACATCTAACAATTAACATGTACCATGAATTTGATTGTGATTTATGTAAGCTTCCAAGAGTTTTCTAGCTTGCTTGCTTGCTTGCTTGCTTGCTTTATTTATTTATTTATTTTAAACAATAACACATACCTCAATTCAAACCTAGTAAAGCAAAACTGCAGTTCATTGATCTTAGACTGATCTCACTTTAACATCAAGTCAGGGTCCTGAGCATCAGAAATGCTCTCTTTCTTTCTGTGAGCTTTGTTATGACCGTGTCCTTTGCAGGCGCACCCCCCAAAAAAAGACTCAGACACCGGTATATGGATTAAAGGCAATGGGCCACTTTTATTGAATAATGCCCTAGTCCGAATTATCACTTTCAATTGGTGTAATCATCCAATTGTAATTCTTTAAGGCAAGCAGGCCGCAGTAACACTGGTAAGGTTCCTCCCAAAATGCCAATGGCAATTGGCTACATGTATCTATTTGTATCAATTTGTTTGTTGACACAAACAAATTGTTGACCGGAGTCAATACACTATCTACTGACCCCACCCTATGACATGTATCCGTTGAAATATCAAGGTGATGCAGGCTGTGAAGCTCCTGACATCACCCCTTGCCTGGTTTGCCCTTGACCGGCCAAACCTATTTCCCCTGTACCTGTCTACGTGTTGGCCAGTCAATTGCGAACCTGCCGGATACCTATGGGTCATAAATCTTTACCTTACCAGTGCTACCCCACCACATGGGGAGGCGTCCATGATGACTCACCACCACCCCCAGACCGTCAGCTCGATCACCAGGCCTGCTTGCACATCCTCCAGAAAGAGGTTCATACCTCTGGCCGACAAGTGGACCCCATCTCCTGCATAGAGATCATAATCCTGCAAGCCTATCCTAGGATGTCGAATGGCTGTCCCAAAGCCATTGTCCACAAGGAACCGGGCCAGAGCCCTGTTCAACGACCGGCGAGCGCGGTCAAGTGCACGGAGGTCAATGCCTCCCCTGTACGACTGTCGCGGCATGATGTCCGACCATAGCAGCCATGTGGATGGACATAGGTGATGTAAATAGGCTAGGTCACTGCAAACCGATAATTTTAAAGAGAGGCCAGTGACCTGTACGAGGTCATTGCCGCCGGGGTGCAGGATAAGGACATCAGGCGGGCCAGCATCCATGATGGAAAACAGGAATGGCAACAGTTCCTGCCACCTCATGCCGCGCTTACCGTACCATCGCATACGTGCGGCTGCACGTAGCCCGAGATGGAGTCCCCACTCTGTCGCCGCAGCATACTGTGCTGCCCAGTGCACGTAACTGTGGCCCACCAGCCATACTGCCACTGGTGTGTGTGGACACACAGGGTCTGTAAAAGAAGAAAAAGGGATTAATGACCTAACTAGTACTCATGCATGGAGGGGGCGTACATATAATGCAAAATGCATGGATCCCCATCTGCCCATCCAGCGTATATCAGCCTCAGAGTACCCAAATGCAGCCGCAGTGGATGCAGCGCCTATCCTAGAAGAATGGGTGCCGTAACGAGCCCTGGGGAGGCCAACACTGTGAAGTGCCATACCGGTCACCTTCCAAAACTGGAATTTAGTCAGTGGAGACCCATCCTGGTGGCAGAAAAACGGGCCAGGGTGCGTACCACGCACTGCCAAAAACTCATGTAGGGCACCAACCAGGCAGATGTCATCAATTGAGCATCGTAGCAGTCTTACTCCACTGCCTATGCCGTGCTGATCAACCTTTGAGGACTGTATCCTCAACTGAGCCCATTCTTGTGTGATATAGACATCGTCAAGTTCCAGTGCCCTACGAGACACATCCCCCTTAGACAATGGGACGAGCTCACTGATGTGGAGCGCTCCAAAGAAAGCCTCCTCGTACCTATCATAACACAAGTTATGCCAACCTCATGCAAGGTGGGTAAGAACCTATGGTGAAATGGGGTGACGTGTGTCCGGGCGGCGGCCACGTTCATGTGTCCACCCTTCCAAAACATGTCACATGCGGATGTCATTCGCGCAGTCAGCAAAGCCCCGTGCCTTGGCTATAAATGCCAATGCCGAAAGCCTAGAGGCTATGGTACGGGGGGCCAACGGCCGACCGTGAAGGTTCACCATGTATTGCAAAATTTGGTCTACTGGTACCGGCCACGCTTCAGGCAAGTGCCGTACGAAAAGCATGTATGAAAGCATGTACATGCGCCTTACGCGTGCGAGGTGCCAAAGACATGCCGATCGCCCGGTTCACCTCTCCTCGCCAAATGTCCAAATCTTGGCCGGGAGTGGAGAGGGAAATTCCTCTGCTTCTGGAGCCAAGGCACAGAACCGGGAGATCTGCAGGCAGGATAAAGCATCGGCAATATCATTATTAATGCCTGGTACATGTCTGGCCCTGAACAGCACATTGAGGCGTAGGGTTCTCAAAACAAATTGACGAACTAATGCCATGACTCTGGGGGATTTGGATGTCTGGGTGTTAACAATGTGCACCACTGCAGCATTGTCACACCAAAAATGGACCCCCGAATTGGCCCACTTGTTGCCCCACAGCATTAGTGCTCCCAAAATTGGAAAAAATTCTAGGAAAGTAAGATCGTGTAGGCGATCCGTGCCTTGCCATGCGTGAGGCCATCGGCCGTATGCCCACCGCCCCTCGAAATACATCCCATAACCCAGAGAGCCAGAGGCATCCGACTGTACTTGAAATTGAGGGCTGACCAGAAGGTCTGATCTCCAAAACGAGACCCCATTAAAATGCTGAAGAAATGTGAGCCAAAGCAAAAGGTCTGCCCGTATACCCCTGGTCAGCCGGACCTTGTGGTGGCGCTTCAATAGGCCAGCCATAGCGTCACACAGATGCCGGGCAAAAGCTCTGCCCGGGGTTACCACCCTGCAAGTGAAATTGAGGTGGCCATGAAGCACCTGTAACTCTCGAAGAGACACTTTGCGCTTGGCAATCATTGCCATAATCGCAGCCGTGATCCATGTCACCTTTTCCAAAGGTAATCTAGATGCCTGTGCGACAGTGTCAATTTCGATACCTAAAAAGGTGAGCATGGTGGCAGGGCCTTCAGTCTTTTCAGGTGCTAAGGGGACACCCAGTTCCCTCGTAAGTACCTGAAATGTGGCAAGGAGATGGGTACACGTGTCCGAGCCCTGCTCGCCCCGGAACAAAAAGTCATCGAGGTAGTGGGCTACAGACCGGGACCCTGACCTGCGAATGAAGGCCCATTGGAGAAAGGTGCTGAACCGTTCGAATGCCAAACAGGAAATAGAACAGCCAAAAGGCATTGCCTTGTCTACATAGAACTTGCCCCGGAATCAAAAACCCAACAGCTCAAAGTCATCAGGATGCACTGGCAGTAATCGGAATGCCAATTTGATATCGCACTTTGCCAGGAGCGCCCCAGGGCCACAGGAGTATACCATCTGTAAGGCCTGGTCAAATGACGTATACCTGACCGAGCAAAGGTCATCAGGAATCGCATCATTGACCGAGGAACCCGCAGGGTAAGAAAGATGGTGAATTAAGCGAAATTCACCCGGGGACTTTTTCGGGACTAGACCCAAAGGAGATACTTTCAAGTTAGGGAATGGTGCGTCAGTAAAGGGCCCAGCAACTCTCATGGCAGTTACCTCCTTAGCAATGCTTTGTGCAGCAACATCCTCATTACCTTTAAGAGAAAGTAAGTTCGGGGCATCCTGCAGTCCCCGAACACCCCTAAAGGGTATATGAAAACCAAACTGGAAACCTTCCAGTAGGTACCTCGCATCATCCCGTCTAGGATAAGCAGAAAGCCATCATTCCAGCATTGGGACATTAATTGGGGAGGGGGCCTTTCACATGGCCAGCCCCGTCAGAGGGAGCTCTGACTGCCCCCTGCCCACTCCTGCCTCTGCCTCATGACCCACCAGCCCGCGGGCATGCGGAGGCAGCGTGAGGGCCTGAACAAGAGGGACACTCGTGTCGGAAACGACACTGACGCTTTTTGCACACGCCGCTAGCTGAGAAGCTCCAACACAGAAGGCGGGCTGGAACCCCCTGCCCCGCCGACTGGCAGGGAACCTGTGTCGCAGCAGCCCACTGCACGGCATGGCCGCAATGATACCTATCACCAGGCGCTGGCCGCATGGGAGTCATGTACATGAGCCACAATTGCTGGCAGGGCTCATCCCACCTCATCTCAGGATGGAGGGCCACTCTCATCCTAAACTCTTCATCATAAGCCAACCACGACGGGCCAGGAAAATCAACAATCGCCCTGTAAATATTATCCAGATATTGCATCATCGGAATGGCCAAGTCAGGCCGGGCCCTCAGGTATACTGCCATATAGATGAGATAGGTCGGCAACCAATTGGCCCAGGTACATGGTGGCTTACGACGACGGGACAACTCCTTGTCCCTGTCATCCTGTCCCTCCCTCTCTTCCTTTGTGGGCTCACGATTCAAGAGGGAGAAGATATCAACATATTCCCCTCTCCAAATCTTATCCCTCGTGGCCTGGGATAGATGATCACCCAGGGGCAAGGAATAACCAGCCGTCGGCAGAGCCACCGTCGGCACATATTGGATCGAGGGTATGCGCAACGGGCCCTGAATAGCCCCTGCAACGCTTGGCATACCCACAGGGGCGGTCACGCCTGCCCTAACCGGGGGACAATTAGGCAACCAGGAGTTAACAGGGCAGTGTGGATACAGCTGCCCGCCCACAGTAACCTGCCATGGCCATGGCCACTGACCCCCCCCCCCAGTGTGACTGGTTAGTGTCGCTGGTGTACTCAATTGACCAGGATACTCACTAGGTGCACCCCCGTGAGCCACCCCCACTGGGGGTTCCGGCCCATGGCGGGCGTCGGAGCTCGCGACAGATATCGAGCTCTGCGGCCACCCCTGACTGGTCCCCTGCAGCAAGTCCTGCTGTGATGACCGGGCAGGGAGCTGCGAGGCGCCAGCTTGGCCTGGCCTGATGGCCTCAAGCAGCTCGACCCTATTGGCAGCCCGCTGGAGAGTCACGGCTGACGTGGAGGCCGGAATTGACGAGTGGGCATTGAAGTGGTAGCTAACCCACCATCGGAAGGTGGTGGGGCAATGCCCATTGATGCCTCTAGCACTGAAATGCATGCGAGAAGAGCATCAACAGTTTCCAAGCCACCCGTGTAAGGTGGGCCGGATGGGCCGGATGGCCCACTGGGAAATTGTTGGAGGGGAAACCCAAATGGGGATCCTGGGCCCAAATAGGGCCATGTCCAAAATTCCGGCCCGTGTGGGGCTGGAGGAATGGTGGGGCGGAAACCCACACCGGGCCCAAATGGGCCACCCTGCCCCAAGCTGGGAAAAGGCCCTACAGGGCCAGGGATCCCCAAGGGGCCGGCCTGCACCGGTCCCGGCTGTAAACTTGGGCCGGGCTGACAGGCGGAAGCCCGTTCAGCCGCATTGGTGAGAGTGGGCAAAGCAACCCCACTGCCCTGCTGCGGGGGTGCCACCCGAGCCCTCCGGCCCAGTGGCGACCCCCTGGTAGAGGATGGGGTAGGGAGAGCCCTTCCCCTCATCCGCGGCTTGGAAGCCGGGATCTTGCGCGTGGGAGCCATGTCTCCCAGCAAAAGAAAAAATAAGCTGCACCTAAACGACTGGACTGCACCTAAACTAAAGAACTGTAGTGGCTCAAGTAGGTAAGACGCTGACTGGGAAGCGGAAGGTCAGCAGTTCGATTCCCGAGTACTGCAGGACGGAATGAGCTCCCGTCTTCGTCCCAGCTCCTGCCAACCTAGCAGTTCGAAAGCAAGAAATTGCAAGTAGATAATTAGGGACCACTTCAGTGGGAAGGTAACAGCGTTCCATGCGCTCCGGTGTCTAGTCATGCCTGCCACATGACCACGGAAACATCTGCAGAAGCAGACAGCGCTGGGCTCTTCGGCTTGGAAACAGAGATGAGCACTGCACCCTAGAGTCGGATACGACTAGCTTTTGAGCAAGGGAAACCTTTACCTTTACCTTAAACGATCTCTAGCCAGGGATCCAACACACAAACCTTTGCTTCAAATACCGCAATCAGAGCAAAGGAGAACTCCGTTCGAAAAGCAAAGGGAGAAAGCAAGGGAAACGCGACGGAGAAAACTTCTCCTCTCCGTCGCATTCTTAAATGGCAGCTCAGCTGCCTCGTGGCCACCCCTTTTAAAGAGGAGTGGCCACACCCCCTAACTCACCCGGATGTCTGAGTCCGGGTGGAGGTGGGGGCGCAAAGAGCGTGGCGGCCATTTTGGTGCCGCGCTTGCATTATTTATACATTTATACCATTTCTGTAAGTGTTCAAAAAATGTGCTTTTAACAACATGACGACAAAGCAGTGCAATTGGTACCCACCATCTGTCCCTGTATTTACCTGCAAGTGCTAATTGGCATAAACAAAGGGACTCCATAATCAACAGTTAGTTTAGTCCAGCAAGGTACAGCATTCAAGTGCAAAAGCAAGCTTTCTTTGAAGTTGAGCACTTGATTGAGAAATGAAGTTCTACAGGGGATCAAATGCTTAGCTTTGTACTAAGGCTTAAAAGCAAAAACTGTTTGCAACTGTTGGGGACAAGATGAAGTGTAGCAGCTTGGCTTAGTGATAAGCTTCGAAGCAAAAATAATTCTAGTACCAGCACATATTTTAAGCATTTTTTTTGGGGGGGGGAGGACTTGCATTGGCTGGGCTTTGGCTTCTAAATTAGAGAAAATCCAGAAAATGTAAAGTTATTCCAGCACAGATGGAACATGTCTTAAATGTTCTAGTGCTTCTCTAATATCTTAACATGACTTTAATTTCCCTGGAAGGTTATACTATATAATCAACTATAAAGCTTTAAATTCAGCCCTCTTCATTTTAGGAGGGGTACGAACCCACTGCTATTTTTGTTTCTTTTAAAATCTATATCTGATATTTTGACATATACACCAGGATCTCTAAGGTTCATAAAATCAAAAGCATACAATACAAGCTATGGTCTCAATTCTAAATTGCTTCTCTGATCACTTTCCATTAAAAGGGCATGGAAGTACACTGCCTCAGATGAATGTGCAAAACAGGACAAATCATGTGTATTTGTACAATTCCAGAGTGACTATGGGAAAAGACAAAGCTACTAACTGCAGTTAGCATGGAGAAACATCTTTGGTATTTGTGGCATCAAAATATTTTCAATCACAGATGCATAGTGAGTTAAAAGTAAGGGGATAAGAGCATCCTGGCCCCACCGGCTACGAGTGCCAGGACTCACAACACCTGCTGGCACTCCCAGGCCCTGCCTCGAGCCAAGTTAAAAGACTGCAATGGCAGTGGGTGGATGGACTCTCTGCTGTTGCTGCCACCCATGGACTTCGTCCTCGGCTGGGTGAGGAGGCCCACCAGCTTTGAGCACCAGGACTCTCAACACTGACCAGCACTCCCAGGCCCACCCCCCTTTGGGCTTGGAAGGGGCAAAGAGGCCTCACAGAGACAGACGCCCGGACCAACACCATCGCCGGTGTAGCGTGCTCCGTCTCCAGTCAGGACTTAAAGACCGTAGAGGCAGCTGGACTTTTGCTGCCACCTCCGGTCTTCTTTTCAGGGTGAAGTGGCTGTCATGTTACTGTACTCTATTGAGATGTTACTGGACTTTTTTTATCTTGTATTTTGTTCTTTGCTATATTGTATTCACTATTGTATATTGTATTTTGTTTTTGCTATATTGTATCTTTGTTCTGATGGGTTGTGAGTCACCCTGAGTCAGCGTTGCTGAGTAGGGCGGCATATAAATCAAATAAACATAAACATACAACTAAGTGTGTAGCCTGCCATTTCTAAAGTACAGTACTAGAGGCCAGAGACAGATGGTACTTTCCTTTTAAGAGTGCTGAATACTGATAGTGGCAATGTTGACTGCAGTAATGCATGAGGAACTTAGTTAAATCAGAACAAATGAGATTATGTAGTAGAGATGACGATGCCAGTAGCATAAAATGTACAATTGTTTGAAAAACTGCTTGTGGCCATACTGTGTAAAGGATAACCACGGACCAGAAGATTTTTCCACTTTAAGTAATGGATGAAGATCAGTGTAAGGTGATAGTTAAGATTTATTTTCTTAACCCAAGGTCTGCAGATGATAATTGGAAGCCCAGAGTGTGGTCGACCTACTGAATATCCTGGAGGTAAAATATGGAAATCATTATTGCCAAAGCTCAAGACAAGGATTTTTTTGTGAGCTCTTGTTTAAAATTTATGAAAACTGATGTTATATGGCCAGCCAAAAATGACAGTACAGTGTCTCAAAATTAATTTGTAAATTTACTAACTCTGTCTTTCTCTACTGTGGATTAAGAACATCTGTTTTCTTCTCTAAATATTCTCCTATCAGCTCTTCTTTTTCTTCTTCACTGAATGTAGTAAATCAGTTCAATTGTTGGATGGAGAGGGAGAACATAATGTAATCAAATGGCTTTTCAGGTAGGAATAACTTGAAGAAACTGTACTCAATTTCTAAAAATAGGAAGAGTGTCAAGAAGAACATGAAAAAACAAAGGAACACTCTTTTGCTTGCTATAATAACAGTATGCCTTCCCTTGATTGAAGGCTTAGTTTTTCTAATAGTTTTATGGAGCAGTAAATGAATGGACTCTTTAGCTTTGTTATTTATAGTCCTTGGCTATCTTTTCTCACTGAAGTATCCTTTCACTTCAGAACACTTTCCTCTGATCCCAGTGAACATCTTGACTTGGACTGGCTGTGGTGAATTTTCCACAGATGTGTAAGAAATGAACCATTTTAATTAGGTTTTCTCTTGGTAGCATTTTTATCTAGTTACAGACTAAAGGTAAGAGACCTTTGTGCTGAAGAAACACTGTGCAAGGACCAATGACAGAGCAGAAGGAAAACCACAGAAATTTACCATAGGGTTGCCTGGGGTTCCACACTAGCCAAAGCCTCAGGGAATTGTTGTGCTTCTCCAGACCTCCTAACAGGGGCACAAATTTCAAAAGAATGATTCTGGAGCAGGAGAAGGATTAATTTTGTATGTGTGTGAGAAGCAGGAAAGGTAGCAATGACTGCTTCTGTGGGTGTATTTTGCAATTGCCAAGCTGGCAATTAATGGCTGAAAACCAGTAATAAGTTGCAACTATAGTAGGCCCATTGAATCAGTAGAGATTTGATGACTCAAATCCTCTGTAAGTTCCATTGATCCAGTGGGCTATTCTAGTTGTGACTGGTCACTGGATTTCTGAAAATGCTTTTCTTCTCCAATCTCTGGATTGCTTTATTGGCTTGTGATCCATGGTGTACTCAGATTCTGGACCCATTTACCTAGATTCCACTCATGCTAGAAGGATATGGCCCCCAACAAGAGGGCCACCCTGTGTCCCAATCCTTGCTTCTCTTGCCTCTGTGATATCATGAGAGCCTGCTATTGTAACAACACAAGCCCATGAGTCTCAGGTTTTGGCCCTGAAATCTCAGGGGATAGAATGCTGATGACCTAGCATCCACCCTGAGTTTTAACCTGGTTGTTGTGAGAAAGAAATGAAAGACCAAATTCATGCAACCTTTTCCTTTCTAGAGACACAAAATATTCAATTTTTCACATTTCAGCATGAATGCTGTCTGTACTAAGAGGCCTCTCACACAACAATATTTTCACAGAGCATTGTTAAATTCTACACTGACTCATAGACTAGTACTCTACTGACAACACTGTGTGGGTTGTAAATATAGGTATCAGGGTCTTTAAGGCTCTTTAAGCATAGGTTTCACTGTCAGTTATCCAGAGGTAACAATAGAGAGAATGCTTCTTTCAGGAATAGAAGTTTAGGATGAGTACATAAATATTAACTTCCTAAACCCAGTCCCACCTAAATAATCCCTTCTACCCTCCACCCTCTTTCCTTTCCCTCTTCCAACTCTTACAGTAACTGACAAAATTTCATTTGTCATTCCATGCTCTCTGAAACTCCCTGTCCCACTTACCCTAATGTTCCACTGTTTGAATTATCTCTCCCACCCTCCCTTTTAAAGACATCCCAAGTAAGTTTCATTTCACATGGTTACATGGTTAGTGTTCACATTGGAACTACCTCAAAGAGACTGATGATCTAATGAAATGCTGTAGCGAGAAGAAAGCAAAATATAGACTGATCTTTCCATCTGCTGAAGTAGCTCACTGACCACCAATTTTTCTATTTTAGTAAGGATTGGGTGGTAGGATGACTCCTTCCACCATCCTGAAGCAAGTGCTTCCCTCCCTCACTGTAACATATGGAGCATCTTATTGGATAAGTTGCTTGTATCATGTCATACCTTAAGGTAATGGATGCTACGATTCTGAAGGAGGGGCAAGGAAGTTTAAACTGTAAGCCAAAGGTTGAAATCCTATTATACAGTTAGGCAAGCCACACAACTTTCAGAACTGCTGTTGATAGCCAAGATGTAGTTTTCAAAATGGTAGCCATGGTAGTCTATGCAAGTATATCAGACAAGAAACAAAACAAATAAAGAAGACAAAAATGTTGTGGTACATGTAAGAAGCCAATATGTTATACTCAATGTGCAATACATAGTGTCTAATAAATTTACAATTCACTTCCAAAAGTCACACTAATTGCCTAAATGCACAACAGGATTTCAGCCATAGCATTGGTGTTATAATAATAACAATTTTGTGTCAGAAATTATTCTGGGTTGAAAGGATTTTTGTGGGGAAAACTCCACTCAGGGAATGCCCAAATGAGGCTCCATTCATGTTTCCAAGAGCTAGGACAGAGACGGGCACTCAATTCATCATGCAGTACCTGGGTTTTGAACTGCCGATTTGCCAGCCTTCCAGCTAACAAGATGAGCTTCTTAACCCCTGAACCAGTAATAAAGAACAAATGAAGGTCATTGGTTTGTTCCAAGGTAACCAAGATGTGATATGTTTAGGATTCCTGGTTCTCAAGGCACTGGCAGAAGGCTTGGGCAATTGCTATGCTTTTCTAAATCTGCAAGGAAGAAGACAAATCTCAAGGTGAGCTGTGCTGGAGGATAAGATAGACTGACTTTTATATATGAGAGATTTTAAAGCCTGGGTACATATTTCTCTTCATTGCAAACTGGCAATAATGGCTCACTACTTCAGTGTGAAGGTATTTATGTGTGTGTTGCACATCTTGTCAGCACATCAGAGGCCAGGAAGAAGAGGAAGGAACTGGAAAAACTCTTTGTGTGGGATGTCTGCAGCAGGTAAGACAATGAGAAAAAAGAAAAATGCAATGGGAATGTGAACATAAGCTGGGCATATGTTCTACCTGCCTAGCCTCCAAGAATGTGTATGGGAAGTATTTGCATTTGCTTTGTGTTGAAATATTATCAATTTGTCAGGATTCTACATACAATTTGGTTCCAGATTCCTCTAGTGTCCATTTCCAACATCAGCTGTTGTTCCAACACTGCTTTACTTCCATGACATTATAAAGCCCTGATCCTGTCATGTGATATGACATCCCCTATGATAATTTAGTAGGGCCCACAGTGGCTTAGTGGCTAAGATGCCGAGCTGGACAACCAGAAAGTCAGCAGGTCAGTAGTTTGATTGAGCTCCCATCATTTGTCCCAGCTCCTGCCAACCTAGCAGTTCGAAAGCACGAAATTGCAAATAGATAAATAGGTACTGCTTCAGCAGGAAAGATAACTGTGTTATGTGACCTCCAGCATATAGTTGTGCCTACCACATGCTATGGAAGTGTCTGGACATGCAGACAGTGCTGGCTCTTTGGCTGTAAATGGAGATGAGCATCTCCTACTAGAGTTGGACACAATTGGCTTTCAAGCAAGAGAGACCTTTATCTATCTTTACCTATAAAATGGTGGATGGGCCGTGTGTGTCCGGCATGTGTGGCCACACCCGGCCCAACCATCCTGTACCAACCCAGCCACACTTACCTTATGTCCCTGTGAGCATCGCTGCAAGGGTCTGGACACCGAGAGTGGGGCAAATGCCCCACAAACACGAACAAAAAAACCCCACAAGGCTCAGCGTTCTCCATGCCGTGCCACCCCTCAGCCAATCAGGCTGAAGGACATGAACTCAGAGGAGGCCTGGAAAACTGGCACGTGCAAAATAAAAAAAAATGCCTCATGCAGCAGGAGCGCAAGGCTGCCAAAGGCAGACGCAGCGCTTCACTGCCCTCACTTCCCCAAACCCCTCCAAAGCTGCGGTGAGGCTGGTGCTGGCCTTCTTCACCAGGCCACAGGAGAAGAGGAGCTCCTCCTCACTACCCCGCTGAAGCCATGGTGAGGCCAGAACAGTGGTTGGGGTAATAGAAAGGTGGCAGCCAGCGATCCACCAGGGAGAGCACAGCCCCTTATGGATCACTGCCTACTGCCTTTGTTTTTTCCCCATTAACTGTTTCGAAGGCTGACACAAAGCAACCTTCGAAACAGTTAATGGGGAAATGCAAAGGCGCCAGCCAGCAATCTGTAAGGGGAGGCACTCTCCCTGGCGGATCGATGGCTGCCACCTTTCTATTACCCCCACCACTATCTCATGTCAGCTCTCAAAACAGCGGTGGGGGTAATACAAAGGTGGCAGCCAGCGATCTGCCAGGGAGACTGCCTCCCCTTATGGATTGCTGGCTGGCACCTTTGTAATTCTCCCTAAACTGTTTTGAAGGTTGACAAAACAAAACAAAACATTGAAACAGTTGAGGGGGAACAAAGGCATCCCACCCCCCATGGCAGGGAAAGGGGGAAACAGAAAGCTTCCACCTCCCACTCTTCCCTGCTTCCCCACCCCCACCCCAGGCAGGGAAAAGGGGGAAATAAATGCTTCTGCCTTCCCCCTTCCCTCCCTACTCACCCGTGTGCAGCCTCCTCACCTGCAGCCTCCTCTCTCTCTCTCTCTCTCTTTCTCTCTCACTCACACATATACACACACACACACACACACACACACCCCTACCTGCTGGACTGCTTCTCTCTCTCTCTCTCTCTCTCTCTCTCTCTCTCTCTCTCTCACACACACACACACACACACACCTGCTGGACTGCTTCTTTCTCTCTCTCTCTCTCAATCTCTCTCTCTCTTATGCACACACTTTCTCTCTCTCACACACACACACCTGCTGGACTGCTTCTCACTCACTCACTCACTCACTCTCTCATTCTCTCTCCCTCTCCCTCCCTCCCTCCCCCTTCTCTCTCTCTCTCTCTCACACACACACACACATACACACACCTCTGCTGGGCTGCACATTAAAAACCTGCCCGGCAAGGCTGGGCACAAATAGCTAGTGATATCATAAGAACCTGCTCTGCTTTCGTGATTTTGGTCTGAAATCTCAGGCAATAAGATGGTGTTAAACTGGCAACTGTACAGTTGCATCATTATAGTAAACTAATGTAACCAGGAGAGCATGAAGATTTGGGCATAAAATCTGGGTGCAGAATCGATTGGTTTTATAAAGTTTAGAAAATCTGACTTGCTTTTCTATATAACGCCCATGACAGCATCTCAACAAGTTAGTTGCAGCTAGGTCTGTAAGACTCTTCAAGCAGGCCAGGGTGACATTTCAATTTCAAGCTAGGTGAAGCTGCCAAGGGTAAAATGTGTCACCTGTTGTTGTTTTTAATTGAATTTGCTTGTCTGTTGCTTTTCACAAATGCTGCCTAATGAAGTTTAACAGTAATACTGTACTGAACAGATAGGCCACATTTATTTCAAAGAAGCTACAGGTCTATGAATAATTTCCGGGTGGCTGAGATAAAGTGGGACTGTCACAAGGAAGTTTGTCTTGTATTCATTTGTTTCCATTAATCTGTCACATTATCAGAACAACTCCATGCATCATCCCATTCATCACTATCAGAGCAGCTTCAGATGCCGACACTGAGGATGGCTTGAAAGTCTTTAACTAGAAATAGAGCCTTCTTGGTGGTGGCACCAACACTGTGGAACACTCTACCAGTAGAGCTGTGCCAGACCCCATCACTGGCTATCTTTAAAAAGCAATTTAAAACTTTCTTCTTCAAGGAGGCTGTGACTGTGAGGCTTGCGCCAGCCTAGCCCAAAAGGTCTCTCCTTCCTCTCTGACTCCAACTCGGGCAAGACTGATGATCGTCCAGCCATCACAGGCTGCAATTACCTGGGTTTTGTCTGCCATGGCCGGACCCAGCACCCTAGGACTTATGTAGCTTAGTAGAGCCCAGTAACTAAAGTGGAGAGATTAAAAGGGATAAGGTAGCATGTAGTTCCGTAGGCTTACTCTTGTATTGCCCCCTCCAAAGAATCAGGCTGGTGGTTGAAGTAAAGCTGGTTTATTCTTCAGGTTCATAGGAAGTTTTCAAGATACAAAATACAGTTCATCAAAGATCAGGAATCAAAGAGTTAAAGCAGATTGGCTTACTAAGGGATGGCTCACGTACCACGTGACCTCCCTTCTTCATCTCAGAGCTACATCTTGACTCCTTGAAAGACAAAGCATGACTGCCTGTCTCCGCCGGCGCCTCTCTGCCTGTGTGAGAAACATCCCCTCCCACAGGTTCCACCTTTGGGCCCTCCCCCTTGGGGATTTTAGCCCCCCCTTTTGGGTTTCCCACCAATGATGCTTCAACAAGACCTGTCAATCACACATTCAGTTCCAACCCTCCAGACCCATGAGGCAAAAACACATACCTGGAGGGAGCCATTCTTTAAAAGACTAAAGAACAAAGATAAAACACAGATGGAATATTCCAATTCCATCACAGAGGCTTTTGCCGCCGCCACGCTTTCCGGCCTGGTGGGGCTGAAGACTGGTTCTCTGGCCACTCCACCGGCTGGCGTTCTTGGGGGCCCCCTCCCTCCCTCGTCCTCAGGCTTCAAAAGGCGAGGGGGAGCCGGATCAGCCATTGCCACTGCTGCACTTTCCGCTTTGATTTTGTAAATTGCTTTTGAGTTATACTGTATTGTTATTGTACTGAATTTTCTTTTTATGCTTCTTATTATTGTAATTGTAATTATTATTGTAATGGCCGCCTTGAGTCGGCTTCGGCTGAGAAAGTGCAGGGTATAAATTATTATTATTATTATTATTATTATTATTATTATTATTATTATTATTATTATTATTATTATTATTATTATTATTATTATTATTATTATTATTATTATTATTATTATTATTATTATTATTATTATCAGGGTGTTGTCCCATTAGCGAGAAATTAGCTTGTCAGGTTGAGTCTCTGTGCCCTCTGATGCCAGTTACTTTATTTTATTTTAGTTAGTGATGTATTTGTTGTTTGTTTGGATTTATTGTGTGCTCTGTTGTTATTTGTTATCTGTTTGTACACCGCCCAGAGTGGGATACCACCCAATCGGGTGGTATAGAAATGCAATAAATAAATAAAATAAATAAATTATCTTTCCCTCATCTAACATTTTCACTGTCTACATATCAGGAACTTGAGGCCCTTGACCTAAAGTTGTCTAATCTGAAGAGTGCCAACTGGCTCTGGTGTTACTAATCTAGAGTCAAAAAGAGAAAATGAAGCCTGTGGACACCCATTCACTTTACTTTGCAGTGTGAATGGGCCATCAATGACCAAAAGCCATGCCTGTGACTTTCATGCCACATCACCCTCAGGCTTTTCATGACAGTAGTTCACACATTCTGCTCAACTCTGCAGCTCAAGATAGAATTAGCAAAATAAGTCTTTAAAAAATTTAAACATCATAAAATAATATTAAGGTAAATGTAAAGGTTTCCCTTGCTTGAAAGCTAGTTGTATCCGACTCTAGAATTAATTGCTCATCTCTGTTTCATAGCCAAAGAGCAAGCACTTTCTGCGTTGGCAGACTTTTCCATGATAGTGTGGCAGGCATGACTACCAGAGTGTATGGAAAGTTGTTTTCCTTCCCACCAAAGTGGTCCCTATTTATCTACTTGCAATTTATTGCTTTTGAACTGCTAGGTTGGCAAGAACTGGGACAGAGACAGAGCTCACTCCATCCTGCAGAATTCGGGTATCAAACTGCTGACCTTTTGCCTTCCAGTCTGTGTCTTAGCCACTTGAGCCACTTTCTCCAAAAAATAAATGAAACAACATCATCCTGATAGACAGGAATTGTAATGAGTAAGACACCTTAGTTCTGTTTGGTTCTTCCTCTATACTATCCACAAATTGGCTAGCTGACCACAATTAACTGAGTTTTCAGTGAGGTGCTTATATCTCACTTCAGTAAAAGTATTTTTGTCTCTTTCAATTTTACCCTGATTTCTAATTTTCAAACACTAAATGCATGCATTAAGTAAGGTTTAAGGTTCTCCTGTTTTCCATTTATTTTCTTGACTGTGTGCAGACCGAGTAGCAGTTCTGCCCCTCTGGGTAGGAATCTGATCTTGTGCTGGAGCAGAATAAGTAATATAAATTAAAAAAAAGAGAGTTCATTCCTTGTGTGTGATTAATTAATTTAACATCTCCTGCCAACTGGGAATCAGTAGGAGGGAGACCTGGCACACCCAAGTGAAAAACTGGAGAGCCTTCAAAACCTACTCCAAACCTTCAGGAAATAAGGTCAGAGTCTGATCCCAGCTTGAGGGGCTGAAAGCATTAACAAAGTAATAACTCTTGGGCTCCCATCAGAGTGACAGCCAATGATGAATTGAAGAAAGCAGGATTCAAGTTCCAATGCAGTTGTTTCTGTTGTCTTTCTTTTGCCCCATCGAGACTCCTGCTTTGCAGAGTAACAAGGACGATGCATGTTGTTTCATTTCATTAGCAAAGGAATAGAAAATGTGGGTGCCTTACCTTCTGAACAAAATCCTTCCATGAACACAGTTTCAGTTTCTAACAATTTTACATCAGTTCTATCTCTCATGTGTCACTGAGTCACATTCAGTCTGGAACAACTCAATGAATTAGTGACTGTGCTGTGGTTTTCCTTATTTAATTTGTCCATCTCACTTTACACCTTTGTACCTTTGACTGTGTGGACCACAACAAAATGTGGCAAGTAATTAAAAAGATGGGAATACCAGAATACCGTATATGCCTCAGGAGAAATCTGTACAAGAGTCAAGAAGCAACAGTTAGGACAGAATACGGAATGACAGAGTGGTTTGGAATAATGCCCAATGCAGGGTTGGACAAATAACAAATTATGGTCCCTTTGGTCTCTGCACCCTTTTTTAGGGGGTGGGTAGTTTTAATTAGGTTTTATCTGTGATTATGAACTGCCCTGAGTCAGCCTAGGCCGAGTGGGCAGTGTAGAAATCAAACAATTAAATTAAATTAAAATTGCTGGAAGAAACATCAACAATTTGAAATATGCAGATGATACTACCCTAATGGCAGAAAGTGAGGAAGACCTAAAGAAGCTACTGATTAGGCTGAAAGAAGAGAGTGCAAAAGCTGGCTTGAGACTCAGCACCAAGAAAACCAAGATAATGGCAACAGGTCCTATCAGTCCCTGGAAAATAGATGGGGAAGAAGTTGAAGCAGTGATAGATTTTACTTTCTTAGGATCCAAGATCACTGCAGATGGTGATTGCAGCCATGAAATAAAAAGGTGACTGATGCTTGGAAGATAAGCTATGAGAAACCTGGGGAACATAGTTATAAGTAGAGACATCACCTTGCAAACAAAAATTTGCACAGTCAAAGCAATGGTATTCCCAGTGCAATGGGCACAGAGCTGGGCGGGCTGAGGAAGATGGTGGAGGACAATGGTGCCTGGTGGACAATGGTCCATAGGGTCACAAAGGGTCGGAATCGACTGTGAGACTGAACAACAACAACAAAATTTTCCAACTGCTTTCTAATTTTTCAGGCATTATTTTCTTTTCACTGTGTCTTGTCCAAAGTACAATAGCTTCCATTTTGGTTATTTTAGCTTCTAGTGGGGATTTGGGACTTGATGTGACCTAGAAGCCATTTATTTGACATTTTTAATATGTTCCTTTCAGCTTTTTTCACTTTATACCTTGGCCTTAGTTTCCAGGGACACATTCTTGCACTTAAGAATCTTCTCTAGTTCTTCTGAAACTGTTCTTCTAAGCCTCAATGTTCTTCTAATTTCTTGACAGCAGTCACTATTTAGATCAGTGCCTATCAAAAGTATGGAAAACCATTTAACAATTTTGATTTCTACATAGTCAAGTCATATAATTCTTTGAGAGATGTGATGTTTTTGGCCTGAAATCTCAGGCAGTGGTATGATCCTATAGATCATACCATTTGGCGAGAGGCAGGAGGGGGCCCAATGCCCGCGGCCCGCTCAAGGGCCGCAATGCGGGCCAAAAGGGCCTGTAGATCCACCTGCTCTGCCGCTGTTGAGGCCTGATGGCTAGGCCTGGCCATGTGCCCCGGTTCACTTGGAGGCAATGGTGGGCTGGAAGGTCTGCCAGATGGGGAGGCACCAATGGGTGCTGCTCCAGGAGGCCTGGCCCGAGCCCTTTGGCTCGGGGGAGACCCGGTTCCTGGTACTGCTGGCACCGTGCGAGCCCTGGAATTGCGGGCCCACATGGGGGTGGGTGGGGCTGCCACCCAGGCAGTCCTGCCGCGGTGCGCAGCTGGGGCCCCCGTTGGTGCCCTCTGTTTAGGCGCCATTGCGCCTCGGCATTCCATGGCCTGTAAAAGGCCAGCCCCTTGCCTTGCGGAGCTCGCAAGAGGTAGCAGCGGCTCAGGGACCAGTAGGCAAATGAGCCACCCAGGATTGGCTGGAGGAAGGGGCCAAACGCACCCTTAGCCCATCCGATCTAGAAAAAATGGCAGCGAGGGAGTCCGTGGCCATCCCCTCTTATAGGGTAGGTTGGCCACGCCTCTCGCTCAGCCCCCAAGTGCCTGGCTCTAAGGGGGAGGATCCGGCAAAGAGTGCGGCAGCCATATTAGTTGCTGCTGCGCTTCCCTTATACGGCCTTTAGATTGAACACCCTCAATACAGCTGTTCTATTGGGAAGATACAAAGGTATACCATATGCCCAAAGAATCTGTCTCTGTCCCCAGAAAGCGGTTGAGTCAAATGAGCATATCCTTCTGAATTGTCCCTTTTATGCTGACTTTAGACAAATACTCATAGCTCCTTTTCTTTGCCAAATCAGATTTGAGCCTAGAGAAAATCAGGTTCGATTTCTCTTGAATAGCGTTGCTGCTTTGTCAGCCATACGAGTTTCTAAATTCTTATTTTTGGTACTCAAACATTACAAGATTAAAATTGACACTATTGACTTGGACCTATTTAGTGTCTTTTCCAGGAGACATAGAAGGAGTCGCAATAAGGACTAACACAGGTTTATTGGTTGATGATCAGAACGAACATGTGGTAATGGCGGAGATACCTCACATTATATACAGTAGTACAATACATTTGAATCTGGCTGCATGGTAGCTCATTGGCTGCTACCGGTGTGACGTCATCCAGGTCACGCCCATCTAAGGTGGTGGATCGGTAGTAGTTTGCTATTGCGGGGAGTTCCCGCGGCTGCAGGTGATTTGAGGAATGATAACCATGTGAGTTGAACACTCGCAGCTGCCCTCTATAGGCAGCTTGCTCGCGTTCCTTTAACAGCTGGGTTACATTGTGATTGTGGCTGGTTACATTCATACATTTCTTAAAGTGACGTTGTACATATATATCAAGCAACATCGTACATACACAACATCCCTCTCCCCTAGGATGGGACGAAGTCCCTAAACCATTGTGGCTTGCCGCATGTACGCCTGGGGCGAGCGGCCGCTTGGCCTAATACAGGGGAGCCTGGCTCTGCGGAGTCCTGTCCTGCAACGGAAAGGGGGGACTCGTTAGTGGCTCGTGTGGGCTCTGTGGTAACCTTGCATTGGGGGATGGGAATGGAATGAACAGTTGGGAAGTGAACTCCTGCCTGCCGTTTGAGGAGCTAGGGGTCCCCCCCAGCACGAATCTTGGGACCGACGAAGAGACCCTCGTGGTCTCGCCACCCCCCGTTCCCTGCCTGGGAGTTCCGGGGGCTGTGGTGGTTGGACTCCCCCCCCCGATGCCTGCCTTGGGGGTGTTGGTCTCCGGGGAGCTGGGGCTTTGGTATATTCTAACACAAAAGGACTGGGGGGACTGGAGGTACCAGGGGCTGAACTGAAACCCCTCTTTTCGCTAGGACGGGTGGGGGACCACTCCGCTACACCCCCCTGGTACCGTAACTCATAATCCTCATCAAACTGATCCCTCTCTTTCAAAGTATCCTCCTCTGTGGCTGAGAACCGAGGATATGCATTTGTATCCCCGGGTTCCGCCGTGTCTCCCCCTTGGGTAATGCGGGTGGGGGAGGACCCTAACGCTGAATCCCCTTCACTAGTGACCCGCCTTCTGAGTTGGTCGGCGTGCCTCCTCCAGAGTAGACCCGAGCTAGTCTCGACCCTGTAGGACACTGGCCCCGTCTGCTCAATGACTGTCCCTGGGACCCACGCTGGCCCCAAGGCCGCGTAGTTCCTGCAGTGAACTGGGTCCCCTGCCGAAAAACTTTTGGAGCTCCCTCCCCCTATGTTTATGTTTCTCCCTTCATCCTCCACCCTGGATGGATCCATCCGGTCAAAAAGTGTTACCGGACGCCTTCTCATGAGGAGTTCGGCTGGGGAAAATCCTGAAGCTAGGGGGGTTGTCCTGTAGCAGATGAGAAACTGACACAAATGAAGGTTCAACTCACCGGGGCCCATGCGCCGCAGTGCGTCTTTCGTAGTGCGCACTTGGCGCTCTACCTGACCGTTTGTGGCAGGGTGAAACGGGGCAGCGGTAATGTGCCTTATGGCGTTCCGCTCAATGAACGACTTGAATTCTGCAGACATGAAGGTACTAGCGTTATCGCTTACAAGGACATCTGGCAGGCCGAAACAGGCAAAAAGCTTGCGCAACTGCTTGATGGTTGCGGCGGAGGAGGTGCTGTTCATAGGGATTACCTCCAACCACTTGGAGTAGGAGTCGACTACCAGTAGAAACATGGACCCGCGGAAAGGGCCAGCGAAGTCGACATGAATCCGGGACCATGGCCCGCGGGCCGTATCCCATTCCCTATGGGGCAACCGGGACTCCTCGGGCCGAGAGCCCTGGCAGCTCTCACACGTGCCCACTAAACGCTCTATGTCCCCGTCTATCTGGGGCCACCAAACGAAACTCCTGGCCAGGGCCTTGGAGCGCACGATCCCGGGGTGACTGGTGTGCAATAGTCTCAGTACTTTGGCCCTCAGCTTCTCTGGGATAACTACCCGCTGGCCCCAGAGTAAGCAGCCCCTTTCCAGCGACAGCTCTACTCTGCGCCTAAAAAATGGCCTGAACTCTTCATCAGGGGGAGTCGTGGGCCAGCCCTTCCTAACCCAGGAACTAACTTGGGCCAGTATCTTGTCGGCCGCCGTGGCCTTGGCGAGGTCGGCCGGGACAATGGGGGGTGAGTCGAGAGATTCGATCAGTAGGACTTGGTGATCCTGCTCTACCTCGCATGTGGGGTCCCCTACGCTTGGGAGAGGAGATCGGGACAGTGCGTCCGCGTGGGAGATCTCCTTCCCTGGGCGATAGACCAGCTCATACTGGTAAGCATTGAGGAAAATGGCCCAATGCAGCATTCTGGGGGATAGAATTTGCGGTGTGGGTTTGCCGGTAGTGAAGATCCCCAAAAGTGGTTTGTGATCGGTCACTACCGTAAACTCGCGGCCGTATAAAAAGTCATGGAACTTTTTCGTTCCAGCGATGATGGCTAGGGCCTCCCTATCAGTTTTCGCGTAATTGCGCTCGGCCTTTGAGAGGGACCTAGAGTAGTACGCTACTGGGGCTTCCCTCCCGCTCTCCAACACGTGGCACAGCACCGCCCCCACCCCCACTGGGGACGCATCACAGACTAAGACCACTAGTTTTTTCGGGTCGAAATGGGTGAGGACAGCGTCCGAAGACAGGAGTGACTTAAGTTCCTTGAATGCTCTCTCCTGCCTGTCCCCCCACCGCCAAACCGCGTCCGTTTTGAGCAGCGCGTGCAGTGGCTCCGCGACCGATGCCTTCTGAGGCAGGAAGGTATGATAAAAATTTAGGAGCCCTAGAAATGACTGTAGCTCCGGTTTTGCGGTGGGGCGAGGGGCGTTCTTCACAGCTGCAACCTTTGACTCAGAGGGTTTGATCCCGTCCGGGGTTACCTTAAAGCCTAGAAACTCAACCTCCCTCACAAAGAATACGCATTTGTCCCTCCTCAGTCGAAGACCTGCCCTCTCGAACACAGAAAGGACCCCATCTAGCCTCTTTGCCAACTCTAATTCGCTCCCCGCCGTTATCAACACGTCGTCGAAGTATGGGAGGACATCTGGAAGCCCCTTTAAAAGGCGTTCCATGAGGGACTGGAAAATTCCGGGGGCCGAATTCACGCCAAACTGAAGGCGCGTTACCTTAAACGCCCCCTTGTGCGTTACTATTGTTTGTGCGGCGGCAGCAGCCGGGGTTACAGAGACCTGCTGGTACGCCTGAGCCAGGTCTAACTTGGCAAAACACTTCCCCCCATGTAACGTGGCCAGCAAGTGGCTGACCACGGGCACTGGATATGCATTTGGCCGAATGGCCTTGTTAATGGTACATTTATAGTCTGCACAAATTCTGACTTCCCCGTTCGACTTAAGGGCTGTAACAATCGGCGTTTCCCACTCCGCCGAGTCAACTGGAACCAAAATCCCTGCCCCACCAATTTGTCCAGTTCCGCCTCGATCTTGTACTTTAGGGCGATTGGCACCCTCCTTGGTTTGAGGCGGATGGGCCGGATTTCTGGGTTCAGCTCGATGGAAACCGGGGGCCCCTTGTATTTCCCAAGCCCCTTCTTGAAAACGTCCAGGTGCGCGTTGCACACGTCCAGCATTGGGTCAGTCTCGATGGCGTTAATGCCGGACAGTTCGATTCCCAGGGGAGCAAACCACTGCGTTCCCAAAAGGCAGCACCTCCCCCCTTTGAGGACCACTAAGGGCAGTTTCTCGGAGTAGTTCTTAAACTTCACCTTGAAGTTTCCCACCCCCAACACCGGGATCCCATTTCACTGCACGTCCCGTAGGTGTGACCTCATGGCCCGGAGCTTGGGCCGCTTATCTGGGGGAATACGCATAAACTCCTTTTGGGACAGGATGGAATAAGATGACCCCGAGTCTATCTCCATCCTCACTGGGACCCCTTGCAACAGTACCTCTACGAAAAACCGCCGGTGCTCCAGGCCCACGCGGTTCACGCCTTCCTCACTGTAGCTGGCTGCGACCTTCCTGGTGCCGGTCGCCTTCCGTTGGTGCGTTTGGGGATGGCTGGAACTCCCCTTGTCTTCGACACGCCCGCGCCTGCATACTCGGGCGATGTGCCCCTTTCGGCCGCAGTTGTGACACTCGGCCTTCCGAAACGGGCACCTCGTGCGGTCGTGGGACGCCCCACAACCGTCGCAACGGCGGTCCTGCCGTTCTCGGGTCTGCCGCTTCTCACCACGCTTCTTGATCCTTTGGACGTCGTCGTCCTCGCTGGAGTAGGGGTCCGCTGTGGTGGACGACTCCTCGGACGATGTTGGTGTGCCGGCGGGCGGCTTGGGGGCCCGCCAGGCCGCCTTCGCTGGTGTCCGCCGGGCCGCTTGTACTGGTGACTTGGCCCTCTCAAACGCGGCCCCTCGGGACTTGAACAGCCTCACCCCGCTCCTGGCCTCCTCGGCCGCTTGGGCCTCCCGCAGTACCTCATTGAACGTGAGGCGTTGGTCGCGGGTCATCAGCCTCCTCTGCAGCTCCTCGTCCCTCAGACCACACAACATGCGGTCACGGAGGGCCTGGTCCAGGTCATCCCACTGGCAGTGGACCGCCGCAAGCCTGAGGGCCGCCGCATAGGCGGACACGGATTCGCCCGGTCGCTGGTCTCGCCTGTGGAACGCGACCCGTGCTGGGAAGATCGAGACGGGCGGCTGGAAATGCTCACCCAGTCTCTCCAGGATACGGTCGATGGGGACCACGTCTACCTTCCGGGGGGCCACCAGGGTCATCAGGATCCGCAGCGTAGCTGGCCCCACTTGGGCCAGGAAGTGGGAGCGCATCTTCGCGTCGTCGTCGACGCCTGCGGCTTCCATCGCGTGCCGAAACTGGCACTCGTAGAGCTCCCATTGTTCGGGCTCGCTCACATCGAACTGGTACGCCTTGACCTTGGGATTCGCCATCGATCCCACCTTCGTCGCCAATTTAGTGTCTTTTCCAGGAGACATAGAAGGAGTCGCAATAAGGACTAACACAGGTTTATTGGTTGATGATCAGAACGAACATGTGGTAATGGCGGGGATACCTCACATTATATACAGTAGTACAATACATTTGAATCTGGCTGCATGGTAGCTCATTGGCTGCTACCGGTGTGATGTCATCCGGGTCACGCCCATCTAAGGTGGTGGATCGGTAGTAGTTTGCTATTGCGGGGAGTTCCCGCGGCTGCAGTTGATTTGAGGAATGATAACCATGTGAGTTGAACACTCGCAGCTGCCCTCTATAGGCAGCTTGCTCGCGTTCCTTTAACAGCTGGGTTACATTGTGATTGTGGCCGGTTACATTCATACATTTCTTAAAGTGACGTTGTACATACATATCAAGCAACATCGTACATACACAACAACCTATTAACATAGAGTATGTATATCCTGAAGGTAAAGATTGTTAGGCTTAAATGTTAGTTTAAATTTCTGTGTGTTATTTTGTGCTGACTGGTGGTCGAATAAAGATATGTATGTGTGTGTGTGTGTGTGTTTTGTTGGCAAATTCTTGTCAGATTTTGATAGCCTCTGACTCTGCAGTTTGAAACTGATTGTTATTAATCTTTGTGAGATATTTCTTCCAAATGCATTGAGAACAGCTTTCAGTTCACTCTCTAGAACTTCTTCATCAAAACATTCTGCTTCAAGGCTGTACTCTTTGCATGTCTTCCATAGAATTAATTACTGTCTCTTCCTTTTATTTTAACCTGATCAAGCAATATATTTTCGTGTTCCTATGTCAGTATCCTGACCTTGTTTTCTTATATTTTATGGAAGAAATATGTGGTCTCCCCTTTTTATTATTATTCTTTTGTTGCTATAGATGAGGCACTAGAAATTTACATTTAAGATTTTGATCCTATTTCTGCTCTCTTATATTTTTGCTTCTTGCCTGTCATTAACAAGTTTGAAAGTTTAATTCATCATTCACTAAGGTATTTCACTTATTTTGCCTACAGGAATTGTCTTTTTTCATATTTGTCTAATTATATCTCTAGTTTCAAACTACAGTTCTTCTGATTCACAGCCAATTGTGCTGAGTAGTGCAAATCTGATCTGTACATGGTGTTCAGGTTCTTCAGGAATATTAATTAAACTATATTTTTGCATTACAATTGTTCCATTGTTCTATTTTTCAACCTTGCTCTTAGATTTTTTATATATCGCTGTCATTGTCTATACCGCATTCTACAGTAGTCTTGTTTTTGCATAAAGAATATCGCTTCCCCATCTTCTGTTGACAATTTTATACCTATTTGATCTCTCTACAGACTGTCAAGTGATTACTCTATGTGCTGTTATCTGCTAGTATACCTGAAGCATGTGTTTGCTCTTAACAAACAGTTGACTTAACATAATTCTATGAGTCGCTCTCCTACTTCACTTCTGATTCCTAGGCCAAATTCTCTGAAGATGTTTCCTGGTTCTGCCTTACGGTAATCTATGACGATTGGATATGATCAGTTTCCTTTTGGACACTTCTGCAAATATTGGTGGTTTTTTTTTTTTGCTGTTGTCTGTTGAATGAACTGTTGGAATTTTAACAATATACTTGTTAATGGTGTTTGTGACTTTTATATGGCATTTTTCATAGACAGTGGTCAATGGACCTAAATCTAAATGTCATGGAATATTGATGTACATGTTCCTCCAGAATGCCAGAAAAGCTTAAGCATGCTTTTCAGACAGTCTCCTATCTATGCAGCATGTAGGCCAGATGAACTGCATTTAAATAGTTGGGTTGTGTTTCCTTCCTGTGCATGATTCTTAGACCAGAAACAGATCTTAACAATAGACTATGATTGGAGGAGGCAAAGTCTTTAATAAAAATGAATGAAAGAGGAAAGGTTTCCTGCTATGTTTCTGTGTACCACAGCAGGAACTTCTTTTATGTCTGGGATTATACAGGTTAGCTCAGAATTTAAGCATCTGATTTCTTTTAAACTCTGATTTAACAAGCATAGGAAAAAAATTCTCACTCATTCCTTTGCAACATCAATATGCTTTCAGCCTTATGTACATGGTATCTGTCACTTGTGTTTCTGGCCTTAAAGGCAAATAATGAGATATTAAGTGCTGATGGAGCAACCTCAGGGAGGTATGTTGGGTAACCACGATACAAACTATTCTTTCAACTGTTCCAGAACACAGTAGAGAAATGATGTGTGGGCTTGGCCATGTACATGATCAGGCACATTAGCAGAGTATATGAAAAGCTCAAGACTTTTCATTGTACTAGATTGGTAAAACTTGAATTTGAATTAACAGATTGACAAAAACACTGGTGCAGTTCATGTGATGGTGACAGTGGTGGATCAAAATGGTTAAGACTTCACTGGCAGCCGTCTTGTGTCCACTTGACTGCATGCTTAGTCCAGTGGTGGGATTCAAAAGTTTTTACTACCTACTCTGTGGGTGTGATATGGTGGGTGTGGCCAGGGGGAAAGACTTGCATTGCTCCCGAATTAGAACTACTTTATTTCAAAACATGGATGGGTGGGGCCAGCTAGAATTTTTGCTACTGGTTCTGGTGAACTGGTGCGAACCTGCTGAAACCCACCACTGGCTTGGTCCCTCTCCCATGGACAACTAGGCTTCCTGGTAGTCCCTGGTCCAAACAGGAAGGGCTTCTCACCCCCACCATTTTCGAGTAAGTCCCAAACCAAAGGCTTTTCATGCATATACAAGTGTAGATAACCAAGTGCACTGTCCAAATTATAAAAAGAAGGCTAATTAATTTTATGCATAAATTTAATAATTTTTCCATTGACTGCTGTTTAATTATTTTATAGAATATTCCAATAACACAGTAAAATATAGAGTTATAATGTCACATTCATTTAAAGGAAAACATCTGTAGACCAGAAACCTCAGCTCGGTGTGAGATCTAAAATTTTCTCAGTGTGCTAAAGCTAGGAGGGAAGCTGGAAATTTTAGTTTATGGTGTGTCCTGGGAAATAATTACACATCTTGATGGTTCATGTGGAAATTTACTGACTGCTCTGAAAGCTGGCATTTTCAACTTTCATACTGTGAATTGCTGCCAACAGTTTGATTTGGTCCCATAATTAGTACTGGTTCATAACCAAGTATGATCTATTTTTAGAAAGGCTTTCATAGCTGGTTATTCAGCCATCACTTCTTTTTCACATTTTCCCATTTCTTCAATTAAGTATTTACTTTTGCCTTGCTATTTCCTATCCAATGATTGTTAATATTTCTAAGGATTATTTTGAAGGTGTGGGAGACTCTTTCTATAGAAATATTTAAAATAATTTTATCCTGTTAAGCCAATTCTGACTTATGGTGACCCTTTACTGGGTTTTCTAAGTAGAAAATACTCTGAAGTGATTTACCATTCCCTTCTTCTGGGAACACCCTGGGACTGTGCATCATACCCCATGCCACACAGACTGGTTTTTTCTGGGATACCTAGTGAGGAATTAAAAACGCAATGTGTGGCTCCTCAGTCAGATTCCATACTCGATACTCAATGAGCTCCCTAGCCAGTATGTGTACGTATGTGTACATATATGTATGTATGTATACATACATAAAAATATATACTGTATATATTCAACTATAAGTCATCCCGAATATAAGTCGAGGTAACTAATTTGGACCTCTAAAAGTAGAAAAATTGATTGACCTGAGTATAAGTTGGGGTGGAAAATGCAGTGGCTGCTAGTGAGTTTCATAATCAAACTACATGAAATATGGTAAAATTAATTAATTTAGACATTTGTGTGGGTATGTTTTTGAGTGTTTACGTTGACCCAAGTATAAGTCGAGTCCCATTTTTGACCTCATTTTGGGGATTAAAAACCCAATTTATACTTGTGTATATGCGGTAAGTAACACAGTAGATGTTCTTATGTAATTTTTTCACTGATGTTGATAGCAAATTCTGTTGTGAATGTTTTCCCTGTTTCTTTCACTTTTTTCTACATGACTGCTATTTCTGTTTTACCATTTTGAAGTATTTGCTTTCGGATGACACATGAATTTAGTATTGTAATTCTAATGTACTACTTGTTTCTACTATACATTGGAACCTTGCATAACGAATGTCCCCTATAGTGAAAAAAATCACACAATGAAAATAATCGGGGAGAAATGGTGCCTCGTATAACGAATTTTTTTGCGATGCAAAAATAGTGCTTCCTATGGGGGAAAGTTATAGAACACAATTTTTTGCTATGTGATACAGCATCCGGGGGGGGGGATCATATAATGAAAATTTTCACTATGCGATACAGCATCCCTATGGGGAAAATTGCATAATGAAAATTTCTATGGGAAAAACCGCTTAGCAAAAAAAAAATTCATTATACGATTTTTCCATAGGGATTTTTGTTATATGGAGGAAAAAATCGTATAACGAAAAAAATTGCATAACAAAAAGCCTCGTAAAACGAATTATTTTCATTATACGAGTCTTATTGCTATGCAATTTTTTCGTTATATGATTTTTGTTATACGAGGTGTCACTGTAGATGGGAATGGTGAATTGGGAGACAGGTGAATTCTTCCTTTTCTTTGATGTAAACTGCTATGTTAAATAAAATTTAAATTTTTGTTTCAAAAGAGCAATTCAGTTAAAATTTATTTTGCCTTTAGGTAAGTTTTAGGCTATCCCATGTTATGCCAGGAATGTGGGGCAAAATCTTTCTTATCCATGTTGTCTAGAATAATAGTAGATGAAAATGGCAAAATCTGAAATTGGGGCCTTATACCTGGTACTACACCTGCATAGAATGCTTTTTTTCCAATTCAGGTTAAGAACAATTGGCCATAGTTAATCTGTTTAACACTCTACCATATATACTCGACTATAAGTCATCGTGAATATAAGCCGAGGTACCTAATTTGGACCTCTAAAACTAGGAAAATAGATTGACCCGAGTACAAGTCAGGGGTGGGAATTGCAGCAGCTGCTAGTGAGTTTCAATAATTAAAATACATGAAAATATGGTGAAATTAATAAATTTAGACATTTGTGTGGGTATGTTTTTGAGTGTTTACGTTGACCCAAGTATAAGTTGAGTCCCATTTTTTCCTTCATTTTGCGGGTTTAAAAAAACGACTTATACTCAAGTATACAGGTGAAACTCGGAAAATTAGAATATTGTGCAAATGTTCATTCAGTTCATTAATGCAATTTAAAAGGTAAAGCAAATATATGAGATAGACTCATTACATGCAAAGCAAGATTGTTCAAGCCTTACTTTGTTATAATATTGATGTTTATGGCTTGCAGCTTATGAAAATCCCAACTCCCCCATCTCATGTACCCAATAATAATCATGTAATCTCATGTACAGTACGCTGTTTATTATGATCATCACAATTATAACGAATTAAGGCATGACATATCTCACTTTGCATGTAGTGAGTCTATCTCATATATTTGTTTCACCTTTTAAGTGAAATGAATGAACATTTGCACGATATTCTAATTTTCCAAGTTTCACCTGTATATGGTATTGCCAGTCTTATTCATAAGTGGTGGCTTGGCATCCTATGACAAGCCCCACTATGAATTAAAAGAAATTCATCCAAAAGGATTACATATTGGGGGAAACAGAAATGCATTTGACTTTTCATGCCGGGTTAATTTTGAACTTGAGAAAATTCCAGGCTAATGGGAAAGAATGACATAATAATCACAGGCTACAAAAAGTTTGCACATCATAGAAACCAAAATAGGCTCATCTTTTGCTATTATTTTAGTTCACTGAAAAAAGCCAAATATATGAGGGCAGCTCAAAGACGAAGGGGTGGGGGGCAGTTTCTTCCAGTCTAGGAGGTACTACACTGTCTTGGATCACAAGGTATCCCTAACCTTAGTTTAGAATTCAGATATAACACTGAAGCTCTACTCAACACTAATTAAATACAGTATGTTGAATGTAATACACACTGGAGAGGGAGCAGATTGCATCTGCCAATCTGGATCTTTTACTTTCTTTTCTCAGGGGGCTGTGGATTTAAAAAGGAAACCTTCCTCTCTGTCTGAAATTTTTGAACTCCTCACAGCTGCCTTAGAGAAAGAGAAGAAAGAGTGGATGGATGCACAAGACCAGGCAATTCTCTTAAAACCACAGCCCACAGAACACTGCACTGCTTCTGGAAAATCATATATTTGTGTCTGAAGCACAGATTTTTCCAGGCTTATCATCCGACAATTACCTACTCTCTTTTGGCAAACTTAAATTCATTCTACTGTAGACAAGCAATGTTTTGTGAAATGTAAGAGATGAGAAAGCAAATATATATTCATTACAGCTAGATACAATGTAGTCAAATTATTACAATTTAAATATATTTTCCAATGTTGATGAACATGTACTTATTTAAAGACCTGTAATTATAGAGTTCTCATTGTCTTTTTGATGGTACTTCATGGAACATGCCTGAGGTGTATGAAGTACATAATTTTATTTTATTGAGAGCTTGTTCTAAGAGAAAATAGGTGCTGCTACTATACACTAATTATTAAGGCTTCCTGGCCACTGAATTGGTCTTTGTTCCTTACCTTCCATCAAGAGAAGAATCCCTTGGTTGTAGCCATATTGAAAGAAGCCTTTGAATTTACTGGTTTAGAAGGTGTTGCTCTATTCATTCCAGAAAGAAGAAGGAAGGTTCTTTTTTCTTCTTCATAAGACTGGTTTCATAAAACTGCAGTTCAACCCAAATAAAAAATAATTAAACTAAATGTCTGCATTGAAAAGGAAGCTGTCTCATTCAGTCTTACCACTTAATGCTGGAATCGTATGCATGTCTGCTCTGAGGAAAACTCACTTCACAGCTTACTCTCAGGTAAGATGTTTTAGGACTGCAACTTAACTAGTTCAACAAAGACAATGTATACCCGTCAGCTCCTAATATTACTTCATTTTGATTTCTCACATTCTAGAGTAGGAAACTTCTTACCTTGCAGGAAATGTTTGAACTGCAATGCCCATTCCCCATACTCATTGACCACACTAACAACAACAACAACAACAAACAACAACAACAACAATTTTGTGATAGAAATTATTCTGGGTTGAAAGGATTTCTGCAGGAGAAACTCCATTCAGGGAATGTCCAAATGAGGCTCCTTTCATGTCCCCAAAAACTGGGACAGAGACGGGTGCTCAATCCATCATGCAGTACCCAGGTTTTGAACTGTCGACTTGCTGGCCTTCCAGCTAACAAGGCAAGCTTCTTAACCACTGAGCCATTATTGACCATACTAGTTGTAGTTGATGGTAGTTATAGTCCCACAGCATCTGAGAAAACCCTGACACTCCACTACTGTTTTAAACTATAGTGTTTACCACATACAAGGAGTGAAGATACTGGGAAACACAGGTTTGATACATCATGCCTATGAGAAACACATTCATGGAGTAAAGTAGCTGTTATAGTAATGTTGTATCTGCCTGTCTTATTGTTGTGGTTTTACTGACTGAAGGAGGAAAAGTCGACTCCTGTTCTTATGAAGGAATGGTATAACTCTCAGAGGTTTCTCTCCACAGTTGGCAGGAGGAAGCAGAAGAACAGTTCAGAGCCAATATGGCATTAAAATGGAAGACAACAGAAGCACAGTTCAGCCATTCTGTATTCCATCCTTGCCACCATAATTAGAGGGGAGCAGCTAGCTCTAGGAGCCTGAAGAGGAAGAGTTTCTGCTCACATATTGGCTCTATGCATGTGCAAGAATTCAGGATCTGAGTTCTTCCACACGTTTAGGAACTCGACCGGAGCAGGAACCTGTCCTCTTCAGACTTATGATTGCTCATGTGGAGGAAGGAATAATGCACATGTGCCACCCATGCATGCAGGTGGCGTGCACTTTTCCCAGGCCTCCCCAGGAGACAGGAGTGCGCTGCTCCACCCCCTGGTCGGGCAGGGAGGAGCATCCAACCCCTAAATAAGGGGTGGCTCGTCCTTGCCCAGCCCTTCTTTAAATTGCTCAGGAGAAGCTTCTGCTTCTCCTTCTCTTCACCATGTGGAGCTTGATCAAAATGGCTAGCCCCACATGGCCCCTGCAGCCCGCACTTCCTAGGCCAGGCACTGTTCCGCCCAATGCACCTCCCGTGGCGCCAGTGCTCTGGGTCCAGTCTCTCGACCGGCTGCTCTGCCTCCACCTGCAGCCTGGCTGCCTGTGCCTGCCCCGGATGGGGTTGATTGGGCCTTGGAGGCCCCCTCTCTTAACCGGAGGGTTGCGGCCCTTGAGGCCTCTTTGCCGCAGGCTGCCTCATGGCCGGCGTCCATGGTCACCCCATCCAGGGCTGACTGGGGGATGTGGCCCCCTCTCCCGTGTCGAGGGTGGCTGCCTCTCTGTCTGCACCCCCGCCCACTTCCTCGCCTGCTCCATCCACCCCAGCTCCTTCAGCCCATGATGGGGTCGATTGGCGGGAGGTGGTGGCCTCACTCATGCAGGTGGAAGATCTGGAGGCCTCCTCCATCCCCTCTGCTGCTACTGTGACTGTTTCTGCTGTGCCAGGACCTTTGAGGCCCCGGGCCCTGACGGGGGATCCTGCACTTTCTTCACACCCGGGCCTCGCCCCTTTTAGGATGATGGTTCCGGGCACGGGTGAGCACTGGTATGCAACAAGCATGTACATGCCTCTTCTGCACCCCGAATCACTGCCCCACATGGCCGTTGGGTGGCCATGGCCTTGGGCCACGCAGCTTCCTTCTCCACACTCCGAGGGTTTGTGGCATTGTGCCAGTCCTGCTGCCCAGGCATTGCTGACGGGTCCTTCCTGGCCCAGCCCGGCCCATGCCAGCCCTTGGGTTGGCCCTGTCTGCCCTGCCACCTGGTGAGACATCACTCCCCCTCGGGGACCACCTTTTGTAGGCCACCAGGGACAAGATTGTACGGGGTGAGTATGTGGACCTTTCTAGCCTCCTTAACTGGGACATTCCCAGGGTGGATCATGATAAGTTGGATGAGGCTGATAAGGAACTGGTATGGTACAAGAAGCCACCATGGACATGGGCCAACTAGCTTCTGGCCTTCCTTATTTATGTGGGGGTGGCCATTAGGGCTCGCCCCTCGATGGCTCTCCCTCTGGTTCAGTATCTAGATTTGATGTACCGTGCCCACATCATTTTCCCCAGTGATGCTTGGATAGCGTATGACCAGAACTTCTGTATGTGCACCACACTCCGGGCCAACATGTGGTGGGACGAGCCTAACTCACTTCTATGGCTCCAGTTCATGACCCCCTCCTGCCCGGTTTCTGGGGCCTGGTACGACTGCAGTCATCTGGTTCAGGCCTTGCCTGAGCTTGATGCCCCGCCCACTCCGGCACTCACTGGGGCCATCTTGCACACTTTCTGCTGGGAGTTTGCGGCCCAGGGTCAGTGTGCTAAGAGGCAATGTTGTTTCAAGTACGAGTGCCCCATTTGTGTTGGGCCGCATGCTGCCTCTGCCTGCCCTCTTCTGTCCTCCACCCACTCTGGTCAGAGTGCTCGTGGCAGGATGGTGCGCCCTGCTCCACCTCCTGATGGTTCTGCCACACTGGGGCTTCCCCTTCTACCTCTTGATCTCACAATATTGCCTTTTTGCTCACTGGTCTATCTCTTCTGTTCTCTTTGCAGGCTGCAACCGTGTTTGGCGTCCAGTTGACCCTGGCTGCGTTGTCTTTGCCATGCATTGTTCCGCCCTTTGGGGGGATGTTTTTCTACATACCCATGCATGGGGGACCCCAGTCTGCTTGTCAGGATGGGTGGGTCAGAGGTCTGTTCTCTCCCTCCATGTGGCGGTAAGTATGGGTTATTCCCTAATTTGGTATTGCCGACGGGTATGGGCTGGGTTTTTTTCCAGGAGCTGGAAGGGCAATCACTTAGGGGTGTGCCCTATGGCTTCAGGATTAACCTTCTAACTGGTTTGGCTTATCAGTAAGCCTTAACATTTCTGGCACATGGTGTTGGCACCATGATGCTATGGTCATTCGGCCTGTAGTTCATGCTTCTCCCTTGGCTATGTTGTTACATCAATTGCAAAGCACCTGCACTATTCTGCCCCCGTGCATTTTATTGGTTATTAATAAAATGGCCATGTTTTAACTCCTCTTCTTGTATATGTCTCTTCCTTGGGGGGTGCATGGACAAAAGGAGATGGAGTAACCACTCTCCTCTGCATCCACATAACTAGTTTTAGAGAAGCTCTGCTTTGGACTTCAACAAGCAACTCTATAATGACCTTTAGTTCTTGTGTGAACAATCAGTCCAGCATGGGGATACTGCTGAATATGTGTGCTTTGTGGTATTAGTCCCCTTCTTCAAGTTAAAACCAGGCAAAGACCTAGACCAGTGTTTGCCAACCTTTGGTTTTTGGACTTCAATTACCAGAAGCCTAAGTCAGTTCCCCAAAGTACTGATCAGCCAATGTACTGACTTAGGCTTCTGGGAACTGAATTCCCCCTGTAGGGCATGGGCCCCACATGAAGAACCACTGACCTAGACCTTATCAGAAAATGACTGTACAGGGCTACAGTAAAATCAAGAGGTGCATTGATATAAGATGAATTATGCCAGGCTGCAAAGTTTCTGTATTAAAACTGGCTTGCAAAATGGGCCCATTGAGATAATTCTGGGTTTCTGTTGTTCATGAAAATAGTTTCATGATACCTTGTGCTGTAAGAGTGTTTTGTTTTTTTTCATGACAGCCTTTGTCACCAGAAGGTATTCAAAGGATATAAGGTTAGGATATGTTACCAATCCTCAGTCTACTTGCAAAGAACAGAGCCAAAGTTCAACCTTCCTATAATAAGAGCCATTTTGTTGAAAAGAATGTGTGTCTTTTGAAAAGGATGAGGCAGCTTTTACCAGGTGCTGCAGCTAATTGCTTGAAAAAACAGGAAACTCCCCAGGAAGAATAAGTTATAACAGCATGGCACCAATTAAGTGATAAAGACCAAGGTCATGGTAACAGTGGAAAGCTAGTTCCAGTAACTCCTGCAAAGTTCCAGAAGCTTTCTGTTTCAGACCAATCCAAAAAGATAACAAATACTTTCTTTCAAAATGACTACTGAATTGCAGTGTGTGTATGCATGCATGGCAATATGTGAAACTATCCCTCAATATGTGAAACTGTTCCCAAGGATAAGTATAGGCATGCCTGCCTATTATACTTTCTATTGACTACTCATTTTCTCTACCTTATGCTTGTTCTATCCTGCATTGTTTTTAAAGTTTGTGACAAAAGTAAAAATCTGACATGTACATTTATGTGCATTCTCATAGGATATCCTCACAAAGTACCCAATTTTACATTAAAAAGGATGTATTTTAAATAATAAATAAATATTTTATTCACTTTTAAAAGCTGCCCTAAATTCCTGAGCTAAAAGGCAAAATGTAAATGAAATGAAATGACCTAATCATTCTATGCAAGCAGTTTTTTAATGTGTGCTTATCATTCACCTGATATATTACTTCAGGAAGTGTCAACTTGGTAAATTCTTACTAAATGCAAACTGAGAAAATTTTATCCTGCTCTTACTAACAAACACCCCATGTCTTGAACAGACCTTGAATCAAGAAAACTACAAATATGCCAATGGGTCAGCAAGGTGAGCACATTTGATACTTTTAACCTAATTGTCTTTTATGTATTGGTAAATCAAACAACTGGCTGGATAGCTAAGTAGTTTAGGTATCTGGTAGAGGAGCCAGAATTTGGGAGTTTGATGTCCTATGGCCATGATAGCAAACCTTGGCACTCCATGTATTCTTGGGCTTAAATTACCAGAACCCCAAGTCAGCACTCCTGCCTATCAGGGCTTCTGAGAATTGAAGTTCAAAAACAGCTGCAGTGCCAAGGTTTGCCATCACTGCTGTATGGTGTCTCCAGGGAGAATAGCCATCTTGCAAAGTCTGGGCAAAATGCACAGTCCTAGAATGCCCCCAGAAGCAGGGCATAGTAAAACAGTTCATTTTGCTAGTGGCATGGCCATGTTTTTCTTACCCATCCTCTGAGTACAATGACAAGATGTTTCAAGTGGGATGCAGACTCAAATACTTGTCAAATACAGTTAGTACTTGTCAAATACAGTTAGTACAGAGTTTAGTAAAGTTAATTTCTGGGAACATAATTGTCAACAGGAGTTTTCCCAAAAATGCACCAGCTCTTTGTCCATAATGTTCCCAGAAAAGTAACAAACTGGATGAACCATATGGAATGATTTGTATTCAAGCCATTGTGAGAGGTGGAGAGTTAAGGTACAGAAAGAGATAACAGCCTTTTATGTTCTTCTGGTGACTATAAGCAACTGCAGGACGTTTCTTCCCTTGGGCTCCTAACTCATCATCTCATTGTTAATGGAATGCTAAATTCACACAACAATGGGAAACATTAAAAAATCAATTTTAATTGCTCTAAGTGGGGCCAGAGGTTAATGGCTATGGGGGAAGAGAAACATCCCTAGCTTCTTCATCTACTAGGTAATAAGATTTTACTCATAAAAAAAGATGACGATTGTCTACAAATATTCCAAAATATTGGAAACCTGGAAGCATCATCAGGTTGTCATATCAGAAGTATAACTGATAAATTTCTGAAGGGCTTTGTCAGTGTGCCCTGTAGTATAGCAGCAAACATATTGTAACAGAATGAAGTATATCCTGTGCTTTATTCTCATTCAATATGGCGATTTCAGATCAGGGGGAGAGAAAATATGTAAACATCCTTGCCTCATGAGTTGCCTCGTGGCTTTAGTGAAATGAAACCTAATGTGTTATTGATATGTCTTGCTGTAAGATCATTGGTTGCAATCCCTAAGGGGGAGTGCCAATGGTGGACCCTGTGGGAGGAGATATAACCCAGAGACTCACAGGCATACACTCAGACATTCTCTTGGATGTTGTGCTTTTAAACTGTGAAAATATAGAGGTTTGAGAAAGGAGGGGGGCATTGGCTATCCCTTGAACATGCAGCTTGCTTTATTTCTGTTTTGTAATGCTTTCTAAACTCTTGCTGGACTGTATCCTGAATCTTTCTATGCTTTCAATATACTTCTAAAAACACTGAAGAGACTTGGAGTGATTACTTGGCACACACTACCTGAATCTACACTAGTTTCACATGCACCCTTTTTCACCACTTGGATTTCTTGACTAGGCATCAGCCAGAATCCCATCACCAGGAGGATGGAGGACTACTGAGTCCTACCTGGGAGTAAGCGGACTGTTATATGGTGGCAGTAGTGGGATTGCACCTGATCCTGCTTCCCTGGCCCAAATCGGACCCAGCAGTTCAGTCTACTCCTATCAGTGTGCCCAGTCACTCCCAACTGAAATCCAGGTGGTGACAAAGGGTACTTGTGAAACTAGTGTAGATTCATGTAGTGTGTGCCAAGGAATCACTCCAAGTTTCTCTAAAGCCACGAGGCAACTCATGAGGAAAGGATGTTTACATATTTTCTCTCCCCCTGATCTGAAAACACCATATTGAATGATAATAAATCACAGGGTCTATTTCATTCAGTTACACATATACATGCAACTTTTTCCCAAAGTCAATTTTGCAAACTTGGTTAAATGCTTCAAAGACTAGCCGAAATGAAATGTTGCTCCATTTTCACCAGCTAAAATTCAACTTAGAGCAATTCCAAACATGGAAAGGATCATATTATACTGCCCCATCCTACAATGATCATTTTGTGTCAGACAGTATTCTGGGTTGAAAGGATTTTTGCAAAAGAAATTCTGCCCAGGGAATGCCCAAATGAGGCTCCTTTCATGTCCCCAAGAGCTGGGACAGAGACGGGTGCTCAATCCGTCATGCGGTACCCAGGTCTCAAACTGCTGACTTGCTAGCCTTCCAGCTAACAAGGCGAGCTTCTTAACCACTGAGACACCACAGCCCTTTCCCTATCCTATGATAATATGTTTATGCATAGGATCTAAAAGGGGGGAAAGGGTAGCAAACCTAATTCAAGATGCCTGATCATATATGAATTCAAACCTGGATATTGATTATTAGGTTGATCTCTAATATTCTGTTTCTCCTATTTCTGAATGATCTGTATCTCAAATTCTTCCCTAGCCCACCCCCAAAAACATCCTAAAAGAAGTAAAATTCTCACCTATTCATCAAAGACAGTATCAGCCATCATCTCACTAGGCCAGGGTGACCACTTTTGTCATGATGACTGAGTCTTCCTTGGGCTGATTTCAGTGGAAGAAGTGAGAGCAGGAGAAGAAATTATCTCTGAGATGTTTGAACTTTATCTGTCCATTATGTCTGTAATGCATGGGTTTGATTTGATGTCTTTGCAGGCGCACCCCCCAATAAAGGACTCAGACACTGATAAAAGTGGATAACGGCATTGGGCCACATTTATTGATTCATGCCCTTGTCAGAATTATAAATTTCTATTGGTAATTGACCAATCATAATTCTTAAGGCAAGCAGGCCGAAGTAACACTGGTAAGGTCCCACCCAAAATTGCCAACGGCAATTGCTACAATGTATCTATTTGTATCAATTTGTTTGTTGACAACAAACAAATTGTTGACCGTAGTCAATATCTAACTAATGACCCCACCCTCTGACGCGTATCCGTAAAATCACGGGTGATGCATGCTGTCTAGCTATAGCCATCACCCCGTCGCCTAGTTCGTCGTTGACCAGACAACGTTTAACCAACTTATGCCTGTCTAGTGTTGTCCAGTCAATTGCGAACTTGCCGGATACCTGTGGGTCATAATGTTTACCTTACCAGTGCTACCCGCCACACGGAGGGGCTTCAAAGAAGGCTCGACGCCCCCCTCCAGACCGTCAGCTCGGTCAACAGGCCTGCTCACCAATCACCCAACAGGAGGTCCATACCTCCTCGCGACAGTTGGACCCCATCCCCTGCATAAAGGTCATAATTTCGCAGACTAATGGCGGGGTGAGGGCTGACCCTCCCCCAACCCCTGCTGACAATGAATCGGGCCACAGCCCTGTTCACCATGCGTCTAGCCCGGTCAAGGGCCGGGAGGTCGAACCCTCCCCTATACGTGTGCCGCGGCACCACATCCGACCAAACAATGGTGGTGGCGGGCCACACGTAATGCAAGTAGGCGAGGTCACCGCAAATCGCATGCTTTAGCGATAAGCCGGTGACCTGGCCCAAATCATTGCCCCCAAGGTGTATGATGAGAATGTCAGGCGGGTCAGCATGCCGACCTGAAAAAAGGAATGGCAACAGCTCCCGCCATAACATCCCAGGCTTACCATACCATGTGAGACTTGCGTATGCACCCAGTCCCAGTCGGGGTCCCCACTCTGTCGCCGCAGCGTAACGCGCTGCCCTGTGCACGTAGCTATGGCCCACCAGCCATACTGTCACCGGTGTAATACGACACCCAGGGTCTGTCAAGGGAAAAAACGAGATAGAGAAAAGATGTGGTGACCAGGCTGGTACTCACTGTGGGAGAGGGCGGACATAAAATTGAAAACACCGCGAACCCCACCTCCCCATGCGGCGTATTTCAGCCCCGGAGTACCCAAAAGCAGCAGCAGTGGAGGCCGCCCCTATTCTGAACGAATGGGTGCCGTAAAAGGCTCCCGGGAGGCCTACACTGGCGAGCGCTTTGCCTGTCACCTTCCAAAACTGAAACTTAGTAAGGGGAGACCCATCTTGGTGATAGAAAAACGGGCCATGGTGCGTGCCACGCAGTGCAATAAACTCATGTAGGGCACCAACCGGACAGATGTCTGCCAAAGAACACCGTAGCAGTCTCACACCACTGCCTACGCCATGCTGATCCGTCTTAGAGGAGCGTATCCTCAACTGAGCCCAGTCTTTGGCAACATAGACATCCTCGAGTTCCAGTGCCCTACGACTTGCATCCGCCTTAGACAGCATCACAAGCTCGCTGATGCGGAGCGCTCCAAAAAATGCCACCCTTGTGGCTGCATGAAATAGGGCTGCCTCATATCTATCAAAACAGAGGCCAGGCCAGCCCCGGGCCAGTTGGGTAAGAACCCCTGGGGAAATCGGGTGGCGGTCGTCCGGGCAACGCCCACGCTCCCGCCCCCACCCCTCCAAAACATGTCGCACACGGAAGTCAGCTGTACTATCTACATGACCTCCCACCTTGGCCATAAAAGCCAATGCTGACAGCCTAGATGCTATGGTGCGAGGTGCAAGGCCCTGGGCAAACAGGTAAACCATGAACTGAAGTACATGGGTCACTGGGATCGGCCAGGTTTCTGGCAGCCGGGATTGGATACAGAAGGCTCTAAAAGAATTGAATGCATGGTGATACGCCTTACGCGTGCGTGGCGCCAGTGACAAGCCAATCGCCCGGTTCACCTCTCCTTGCCAATGGTCCATATCTCTTCCGGGTGTGGCGAGGGAAATTCCTCCGCATCCGGGGCCAAGGCACGGAACCGGGAGATCTGCAGGCGGGACAAAGCGTCAGCGATATCATTATTGACCCCCGGGACATGCCTGGCCCTGAAGAGGACATTGAGGCGCAGGCAGTGCAACACAAACTGGCGCACTAGGTCCATGACCCTGGGCGATTTGGAAGTCTGTCAGTTGACAATGTGGACAATGGCTGCATTGTCGCACCAGAAATGGACAACCGAGTTGGCCCACTCCTCGCCCCATAGCATCAAAGCCCCCAGGATAGGGAAAAATTCCAGATACGTGAGATCACGCAGGCGACCCGTGCCTGCCCAGGCTGGTGGCCACCCACCATAGGCCCACTTCCCATTGAAGTACATCCCATAACCCAGGGACCCTGAAGCATCAGACTGTATCTGAAAGCGAGGGGAAGCCAGGAGGTCAGACCTCCAAAATGATACTCCATTGAACTCCCTCAGGAACTGGAGCCAGATAAACATATCTGCCCTGATACCCCGGGTGAGTCTAACCCTATGGTGGGGCCTAGATAAGCCTGCCATGGCGTCGCACAAGCGCCGAGCAAACGCCCTGCCCGGTGCGACCACCCTGCAAGCGAAATTGAGGTGACCGTGTAGCACCTGCAGTTCCCGCAGGGACGCCTTGCATTTAGCAAGCAAGTCCGAGATAAGGGCCACAATCCTTGACACCTTATCCCCCGGTAACCTAGAAGCCTGCGCTACCGTGTCAATCTCCACCCCCAGAAATACTAGCTGAGTAGATGGGCCCTCGGTCTTTTCGGGCGCTAAAGGGACACCGAGTTCCTCCATTAGCGTCTGAAATGTGGTGAGGAGACGTGTGCACGTGTCCCAGCCCCGTTCACCCCCGAATAAAAAATCATCCAGGTAATGGGCTACAGACCGGGACCCTGACCTGCGGACAAAAGCCCACTGTAGGAACGTGCTAAAACGCTCGAAAGCCGAGCATGATATGGAACAGCCAAAAGGCATGGCCTTATCAAAGTAATATTCACCCCGGAACTTGAAACCCAGCAACTCAAAATCGCCCGGGTGCACTGGCAAGAGGCGAAACGCCGACTTAATGTCGCACTTGGCCAACAGCGCACCCGGGCCACATGAGCGCACCATACGCAGCGCGTGGTCAAAAGATGTATACCTGACTGAGCAAAGGTCATCAGGGATAGCATCATTGACCGATCGGCCGGCTGGATAAGACAAATGATGAATAAGGCGAAACTCGCCCGGCGATTTTTTGGGGACCAAGCCCAAAGGTGACACCTTAAGATTGGGGAACGGGGGTGTAGGGAAAGGGCCGGCAACCCTGCCCATATCGACCTCCTTAGTAATGCTGGCAGCAGCTACCTCCTCCCGCCCCCTAAGGGACAAAAGGTTGGGGGCATCCTGGGGGAACCTGTCGCCCACAAAAGGGATACGGAACCCCCGTCTAAAACCTTGAAGAAGGTAAACCGCATCCTCCTCCCTCGGGTACAATGCGACCCAACGCTCCAACATGTCCACATTAATTGGGGAGGGGGCCTTTTGGTGAACCAGCTCCCTCCGCGGCAGTTTTGCCAGCCCCCTGTCCGCCCCTTCCTCTGCCCTGCATCCCCCCAGGCCTGGGACAAGCAGAGGCCGCATGGGGGCCAGCGCAGGAGGGACACTCATGTCTGTACTTGCAATTCTTCCTGTTGCAGGAACCATTGGACGAGAAAGTCCAGCACAGCAGGTGGGCTGGAACCCCCTGCCCCGCCACCTGGCGGGGAGCCTGTGCTGGGGCCACTCGCTGGACCGCATGTCCACAATGGTATCTTTCCCCGACGCAGGGCGCGTGGGAGTCATGTACAGCAGCCACAGCCGCTGGCAGGGCTCGTCCCACCTCATCTCTGGGTGCAGGGGAATCCGCATACAGAATTCCTCGTCGTAAGCCAACCACGACGGGCCCGGGAAGTCAACCATCGCCCGGTAAATGTTGTCCAAATACTGGACCATCGGAATCGCCAAATCAGGCCGGGCCCTGAGGTATACCGCCATGTAGATGAGGTAGGCCGGCAACCAGTTGGCCCACGTACGTGGTGGCTTGCGACGACGCGCTTGCTCCTTATCCTTCTCATCTTGCCCCTCCCTCTCCTCCTTGGTGGGCTCTCTGTTAAGGAGGGAGAAGATGTCCACATACTCCCCCCGCCAGATCTTCTCTCTGGTGGCCTGTGCCAAATGGTCCCCCAGTGGCAAAGTATACCCTGCCGTTGGCAAAGCCGACACAGGCACGGTGGAAACTGCGGGCATCTGCGAAGGAGCCTGGACTAACCCGGTCACCCCTAGAAGATTCCCGACCGGGTAAGAAGGACCCACTACCCCGGGGCCCAGGGTGATAGTTGAAGTCACTGGGTGGGGCGTCGGCGACTGGACCGCCGCACCACCCGTGCGAGGCCAAGGCCATTGAAAAGCCCCCCCTAACGTGGCCATGTGTGTTTGTGCACTATTTTGGACCGCATACTCACACGCTGCGCCCCCATGGGCCGCCCCCACCGGGGGTTCCGACCCACTGGGAGCGTCGGAGCTCACGACCGCCCTAGAGCTCGTCGACGGGGCTTGATCAGCACCGGCCTGTTGATTGGGGAGCTGCGGGGCAGTGGCCGAAGCCGGGCCACCCGCCTCAGGCAGCTCAACCCGTCCCACCGCCTGCCACTGCCCAGCAGGCGATGGACCGACCAGCCCCCCAAAAGGGGCCCCAGGGTGACTAACCCGGGCCAGGGATGCCTCAAGGGCCGCAACGCGGGCCAGGAGGGCCTCCACGCTGACATAGCCACCTAAACCAAGGGGGGGGGGTAAAGGGCCAGCCGGCCCACTAACTACAGGCGTCGGCACAGGTCCCTGTACCCCGGGGCCGGCATAGGGCCACGATCCAAAGCCCGGGCACGGTAGAGCCGGGGAAGAACCCTGCCATGGAAGGGGGCCACACCACCCCCCAAGGCTGGAAGCCCCCGCATTAAGCTGCGCCCCAACGGAGGAAGGCCCAGCAGAATGGGTGATGCCAGCAGCGGCGGCCGCCGCTTGCGGGCCAGAAGCCGCGGCCCCTACTGTGCCCGCACGCGGACCCCCAGCCTCCGGCCAAGGGGGAATTAACCCCATCCCACCGGTCCCGGTTGGTTCGGGCAGAGGAGGCTGCTGGGAAGGCGCAGCCGCGGTCCTCCGACCCGGATTGTGCCTCCGCGCGGAACGAGCCGCATTCGCAGTCGCCTTCTTCTTCGAGGGCATTGCAGCTGGTCAATGGGAAGCCTAAAAGGAGAGAATCAGCAGCCAAGAGGCTCAGGAGTACAAGCGACGGAGGTAGGAGGGAAAAACTTCTCCGATCCGTCGCTTCGCAAAATGGCAGCTCGGCTGCCTCGTGGCCACCCCTTTTATAAGGGAGCTGGCCACGCCCCTAACTACCCGGATGCCTTCGTCCGGTGGGGGGACCCGCAAAGAGCGCGGCGGCCATTTTGGCGCCGCGCTTGCATTATCTCCAAAGTACTAGATAAAAAAACTCTACAAAGAGTTGACTGTACTGAAAAATCTTTTGCTTCCCATTTGTCAATTATTTTTTAAAAGATCTGAATAATTTGTCCAAATAATTTTATTTCACAGCAGCTATACATTAGCATCTAGTGAATAAAGTCTCTTTTTAAATGTTTTGTAGTAATAATAAATTCAATACATTCATCAAGTAATAAATTCATGCAGTGAAGTGGGACTATTTATTGACATGTAATCCAGAATATCTACAGGGAGCTATATTTTGTCCATCTTTCTTTCTTTTCTTTTTTCCCTACCTTTACCTCTCTATTTTAGTGAATGGCCATGTGTTTTATATTAGGGACAACCAAGACATGTCAAACTGAAGCACAGTCTGCATTTTTCTGTTTTAGTCATGCCTTCTTTTGGTCTTTGAAGGGAAGTGACCACTTCAGAGCAAACACCAATTGTGATTCGGAAAACTGCCCACAGAATAATAACTTAACAGAAGTGTGGTTTTTCCTAAAACAAAATTTGACTAAGAGAGACAAACAATATCAAAGGGCTGACATTGGGTGGAGCCAGCTGTCACTATGTTGAACACACACACCAATTGTTTTGCTGTAGTACAGAACTGGGTCTGCATATTACAGGTTCTTCCAGTTTATATGTATCTTAATGGAAAGATTAAGACACATTTAAACTGGAAGAACCTGTAATACGCAGACTTCCAGTTTATATGTATCTTAATTGAAAATGGGGCTGTGGTGGCTCAAGTGGTTAAGATGCTGACTTGAAGGTGGCAGGTCTGCAGTTTGAGACCTGGGTACTGCATGACAGTTTGAGCACCCATCTTGTTCCAGCTCCTGCCAACATAGCAGTTTGAAAGCAAGAAAATGCAAGTAGATAAATAGGGACCAATCCAGTGGGAAGGTAAACTCTGGTGTCTATGCATGCCTGCCACATGCTCACGGAAATTTCTGCAAAACACAGTGCTGGCTCTTTGGCTATAAACAGAGATGAGCACTGAACCCTAGAGTCAGCTACAACTCTCTTTCAAGCAAGGGTGGCCTTTTACCTAATGGAAAGATGGGGTATACAGAAGAAACGCGCAGTGGCAAGATGGCCGCCGCATGCTTTGCTGGCCCCACCCCTGAGGCACGGGCACAGCAAATGGAGTCAGGGGCATGGCCGGCTACCCCTTTATAAGGGGTGGCCGAGCCAATGGCCCCACTCCTTTAAGTCGGCTGGGCCCTGGGCGTGATTGCCCGCCACCCCTCCCTTAGGTCACAGTGTGATTCTTGGTCGCTTCGGGGCTGGGTGGGAATTTTTGCTTGAACCTGATTGGCACCTTGGTTCTTGGCTTTTTCGCCTATCCCACACTGTCGCCGACGGGTGACTTATGGTGTATTTCATTGTGACGATTTTGGTCACTTTGGCGGATAGCACTGGTAAGGGGCAACTGCATTATGATTTAATAGGGCAAATCCAGTTGGTTGGCCATAGGGAGGACAAGGTTAGCCAAACTTGTATGTCCAGCCAACTTAATTAGTTAGGATGACATCCAGATTGGGTCAACAACATGCTTCCGCAGAAGCAGGTTGTTGACAGAGGCTCATACCTTGTTGCCGCTGCAACAAGCTGTGATAGGAAATTCATTAGGAATTTAATTGGATTTGCCCCTTACCAGTGCTATTTCAGCCCGTTTGATCCTTAACCGTTGTTAAGGTAGGTTTCATTTTGAATCTCAATAAAAGTGGCCCAATTTTCAATCCAATAAACGTGTCTGTGTCGTTATTGGGGTGTGGGTACAGCAAAGAACCTTCTTGAAGATTGTGATATTTTTGAATCACAACTGGGAATACCTCTGGCAATGCCAAACTTTTGTGCCAGCTAATATTTCTCACACTAGGTCAGGCTAAATGAATTAGGAATGAATTCACCAAAAGGTAGCTTCATTTTGGCAATTTAAAGTCTGACCTAGACACAAAAGAAGAATAAGAATGGAAAGATATATTCTTCCCATTACAGTACTTTGCCCATAGGTGTCTACTAGCAGAGTTGTTATGCCTAAGGCCATCACCTGAAATTCTCAGGGCATTATTATGCTTCTCCTAGTTTCTAAGTGGGAAAACAAATTTTAGAACAAGGTCGAAGAAAAGAAGATATAGTGAAGGCTTTTTAGCTTAGGCACCTATCACTACTAGGACCCAGTGGTTCAGCATGAAGGTGTTTTTATGTACAGTATTGTGAAAAAGTCTTAGGCCACCACCAGCTGGTTTGTGGAAAATCCAGTGAGTTATTTGGGAGCCATAACATGGACAACCGAATGCCACACTTCACCAAACTTAGAGAGAGTTGAGAAGTGAGTCAGCAGAAGACTCTCCCCAATTTTGGTGCATCCATGTGGCTAAGGAGCAGAGTTATGCCCTCCCATGTATACTGTATGTTGTAGTTATGTGTCATTATTAGCATGCTAAAATGTCAAAAGCAAGGGTTGATGAGAGCTGGTACAATTATACATTGGGCTCATCATGCCACTCAGAACACAGAAGGAGTGGAATATGTTTTGGCCCTGAGATTTCAGGGGAAAGGGTGATACTGGTGTGGCAACCTGGCCCATTGGCCAAATATTCCATGATCATAATGCAAGTTCAACTATAGGATCCATGTTGGGGATAGGATAGCTAGAGATGGCAACCATATACAGCAATAGTAATTACACAGTGCTTACAGCAGTGTGTGGGTCACAAGGTAATTAGCACATCAGGATGTTCAGCAACATAAACCTCACTTCATTTTGGATATTTAAAGAATTTTTTAGGTCTGCCTGAAGATTGCAAACCTCTTGATTATTAAAATGCATAAGATGCCACAGCAAGAACTAGTGTGGTTCAAGTCCCTACTCTATTATGGAAACTAGCAATAGCAAACTACTTCTGGAACATTTCAAATATCTTGAAAATTCTAATAGAGTCTCCCATAAGCCAGAAGCAATTTAAGAACTTATAACAACAACAAAGCTCATCAGGGGTCTACAGGGTCTTGAGCTCAAGCTTGCCATTAGCACCACTAAAAATGAAGTTCCCTCTAAGTACCCATGTTGCCTAACTGCACATTAAGCCAACAGGGAGTAGAGTACTGATGTTGAACCACATCTGTGGTGGAATTAGAGATACATGCCAATCTCTTTCCATCCAGTTTCAGTATTGACAGGTAGATAGATAGATAGATAAATCTTTATTGTTATTGTCCTACACAGAACAACGAGATTGGGGAGAGAAAAAAACACTTATCAACCCAACAAAACCTAAACAAAATACAACTATACAAAATTATCAACATACTCCCACCCCACATATACACATTTAACCCCTAAAAAGCTCTAAAACTCTAAGACTCTAAAAACTCTAAAATTCTAAAAAAAAACCTCTAAAAACTATATACAGAAGCTCCCTCATAGACTGCATTGCGCTGCATTCAAAGCCAGAACCGCTTTTGGGTAGAAACTATTTCTCAAGCGGCTGGTCCTGGTCTTTATGACACTATACCTTCTTCTAGAAGGCAGAAGCCGAAAGAGATCATTTCCAGGGTGCATACTATCTTGCGCAATCTCTACAGCTTTCTTATAACACCTGGTGGCATAGATTTGATCTAGAGTGGGAAGAGCATGCCCGATTATCCCCTCCACAGTCTTTACGACAGTCTTGCATAATTCCCTCATTTCTCCAAATGGGTCAGAACAGCATGTAGGGCCGTAGCCACAGCATCCTCCGTGGATCTCTTTCTCTTATATGCAAATTGACAAGGGTCAAGTCCAACTGGTAAACAAGCCATAATACGGTTCCGCACCAACTTTTCAAAGCATTTCATTATGACAGGTGTAAGCGCCACATGGCAGAAGTCATTCAGACTATCTATGTTAGGTTTTTTTTAGGCATAGGTATAATAGTAGAAGATTTCAGACAAGGTGGGACAGTGGCTTAGGCCAAAGACCGATTAAACATCTTCATAAAGGTTTCTTCCAGCTGTTCCAAGCAGTCTCTCAGTGCCTACCAGCCACTCCATCAGGACCCATAGACTTCCTCATGTTTATCCCTTTTAATATTTGCCTCACTTCTCCCTCTTCCATCCTGGCAACATTCCCTATGGGGAATAATGATGATGACTCTGGCAACACTGCTGGATCCACTGCTGGTGTCACCTCAAATCTGGCGAAGAAGGTATTCAGCTCCTCCACCAGAGAAGCACTGCTCTCTACAGGCGATGAATTACTAGATTTGTAGTCAGTAAGGTGCTGGATCCCCTGCCACACTTGCCTGGTGTCGTGACTACTCAGGTGTGCAATTAGTTTTGCTAGATTTGTGGCCACTTGTTTTCTTGCCAACCACACAAACAGCATTTCATCATTGCCTCTTTCTTTAATCTTGAAATGGACATAATTTTGACAAATAGGCACAATTTTGATTCTTTAGCTCAGGCTCTAAAGTCCTAATGCTGCTTTTCAGCTGGGTTTCAATGGCGTGATTGGGTTTTATCTATTTTTGAAGACAGGCAGTACAACGATGCTCCCTCACTCCTGCTAATGAGGTGAATGTTCTCAGTGGGATGCCAACCAATTCCCTGAAGACAGAAGTGTTCAAACATCTAGCATCTGAAACAGGAGGTGCTGCTCTCACTGTATCTTCACAAGGTCATAATTTAAAGGATTACTCGCATGCTGTTTGATCTCTTGTCATATGTCCTCTTGCTAAGAGATAAAGTGGTTGGAGCACTCCTAAAGCATGATCATTCAACCGCTGGAAATGTTTAAAGTAGTAGTTAAGTATCTGCCCAAATAAATATACATCTAGCCAGTTAATGTCAAGTGTAAAATGTAACAGTAATAACAATGATCAGCAAAAGCATTTCTAATAGAATGGTTACCCATGAGAAGCTCTGTTCTCAAGTGATGCAGAAAAAGGAACACTGATTTCTATCTCACAAGCAGCTCCATGGGTGGGGAATATACTTAATGTTCTCATAGTGCTATTGCTGTTAAAAGACTCTTTGTTGTTTATCCATGTTGGTGATGATCGATTTTGATTGATAGTTAGCCTCTTAGATTGATTGTTGGCCTCAAGGATCCCACTACCAAATTAACAGAATGGAGCCCAAGTATCATTGGCTCAGTTTTCTTGACAATGCAAAAGTTTTTGTTAGACTCTGAATTTTCATAAATTAAAAACTAAAAAAATAAATTAAGCATCATTCTCTGTTTTTACATAGTCATTGTCGACTGCAACTCATATCTGAGAATGCATCCCTCCCCCCCCCCCCGAAGCAGGAAAAATGTCACTGGCATGAATTTGTTTAAGGTTGACCCCATGTTGCCATGGCACACATGAAGCACGACATGCAGGATTTAGCACCAGGACTGCAATGGACTGCCACAGCCTTGAGTATATAGACAGCCAGTCCATCTGGCATGGCCTCTTCCATCTCCATGAATGTTTGGAATCAGAGTTCCTCCTCTGCTCATTTTGCTGTTGGGCCAATATGATGGTTTCCAGTGGCATTTCCTCCACTGAGGGTGACCAGCATCCACCCGTAGACATTGACCCCTTTAGGGAGTCAGGTTAGTTAACCACTGCCTGACACTCAGCGTTGAGTCACTGGTTATATGGTCTACTCCATTACCATAGCGGGATGTCCAGTCAGACAGGAACATAAATAGTATGTACATTTGAATAGTAATTGAAAGACATAATAAATGAATGCATCCACAAAATGAAGAATTGCAGGAATCGTAGGAAGTTTCCTTAATACCTCAAGAACAATGATGCATGTCTTAGTTGCATCTTATTTGGATGACTCTAGCAAATTCTAGATGCTGTTTCTGCCTTGCAAAGAATTCAAAAATCTCAACTGCTCCAAAATGGCTACTACACAATGTCTGGATATAATGCCAAATAACTATAAACCAATATGTGAGTTGGGGGCAAGCTATCTGAAGTACCACATTCTCCCCAAAATATATACCATAAGAACTTTGGGTGTGGTCTTTCTCTTAGTCCCACCACCCTCTGAAGTATATTTGGTAGAAATTTCTCGGTAGTTCGCCCCATATTCTGATATCCCTTTCTAAGGGAAGATAGGCTACCCACTCCTGTTGTCCTTCTTCCAACAGGCAAAGGGCTTTCTATTCAGGCAAATGTTTGTCAACTGACTGACTTCTGAGGAAGAAGTTTCCTACCTGTTGGGTCCTACGTTTTCTTTCTTGATGTGTTTTGAAATATGTTTCTAATTTAATATTCTTTAATATCTGGACTTATTTTGTGGGGGTTGGTTTTGGAGGGGTTGGTTGGCTGCAGTAATTCATTCTCTTTGTGAGACACTTTGAGTCTTTTTTTTTGAAGAATGGCAGAATATACAGTAGATCCAACAAATAAATAAGACTTTCTACAGAGTGAATGCTGTATTTCTTCCATTAATTTATTTGAAATTCTGTTTTAAGAAGAAAGGCAAAATACAAAATCAAATAAATAAAGAGAGAAATGATCTCATTGTCTAATGTCCACTAGTGATCATAGACAAGTATTATTGATGATGCATTATTGCTATTGTTATTGCTTCCTTCACTAGTTAAACTGTTGTACTGTAGTCAAAACTGCTGACATTGTGAGTTCAATCCTGATGGACTCCAGGTTGACTCAGCCTTCTATTCTTTGAAGTTCAGGAAAATGAGTACCCAGCATGTTGGGGGGGAATGCTAATTACCTTGTCAACTGCCCAGAGAATGCTCTAAATGCTATAAGACAGTATATAAATGTTATTGCTATGGCTTCTAATTAACCAACATTTTCTCATATCATTCTTCATCTTTTGTTTCTAGTGCTAACTGGTTTGATGAAAAAAGAGGCTTACCATTAATTTCTATAAAGAGCTGTCTAAGGTCCTGAACCTATGTAGGAGCACTTTGGAGAGCTCCCATAAATCTCAGGCTAAAACCCACAGTTTTAAAACTCAAAGTGTCACCTGCCACCCTTGACTATTGTAACTAGAGGTTCTGAACTGTAAGGCTAGGTTTATGGCCTAACTACTTAATGCTGATGACTCAGCACTAAACATCTTTCAGAATTTTCAAAAGCAAATGCAAACTTCAATATAATCATGCCATCTGTGATGAAAACAATTTTCTGCCATTGTGATTGAATGCTTCATATAAGATATACTATATGAAACTCTAGATTTGGTTTTCAAGATGGCAACTAATTTATGCTTATAGTTTACCATTTATAATCACTTTTAAATTCACCTTTAACCAAATGATTATGTTAAAATTAGCTTTGAGGATTTTATATAGAATGGTAAACTATGTTATTAAGAAAATAATCAAGCATATCTAACAATCTTCTGGTTGAAGTATCTTCATGTTTATGTCTCAGTCTGCTGTACAAAGAACTAATCATCATGAACTAGAAGAGCTAAATGATGTATTTAAAACAAATAATTAGCAATAGGAATGTCAAAATGCTTTCCTGTTTAAACATCAGTGTCATTAGAAAACTAATGCCTAATGCAAAAGTTCATTAAATGAAATAAGACCATGACTATATAAAATGCAGATACATCAATGCTTTACAATTACTGTTATTATTACTATGTTGATGACTGGAAATATGCAATTGAAGTAGTAGTAGTAGTAGTAGTAGTAGTAGTAGTAGTAGTAGTAGTAGTAGTAGTAGTAGTAGTAGTAGTAGTAGTAGTAGTAGTAGTAGTAGTAGTAGGGTGTTTGCCTGTCACACACCTCATGAGGTAGCTGAAATGTTTTTCCTATTTTAATACAGGAAAAACTATACTGCACCAATTCTCAAAAGGCTGGGAAATACTGGGCCTGAATCAGATAATGTGATGCAGTTGCTGCTTGTTATTGCTGAAACCCGTTTGAAGCTACTACTGATATAGTTGCTTGCCACCTCTATAGGACAGCTATGGTAAATAAACTATGCTTATTTATTTGTTTTGGTTATTTCTATCCCAACCTCTAGCACCCAAAGGGATATGTAGTTTATTCTCCATTTTTCCTTTCAAAATTCAAGTCAAAAGGTAGTTGAGATTGTTATGTATAAGAAGTGTATCTTCAATTACAATCTCTAACTCAAGGATGTCATTGCATTTTAGCATATCTTTGGGTCAGTGAGAGTTAATGAGTATAAAACTCCCAAGAGAGTTCATATCACAGCAATGGGGCAGCAAAGGGATGATAATTAGTTCCATTGTTTAAGAATAGGCATGTGCATTTGAAAGCTCATCTCATTGGCAACAAATCGGTGCTGACAGATGCACCGATATTTACACTTGAGTTCACATTACATTATGTATTCCATCTCTGTTTTCCCACCCATTTTCCTATTCTTCTCATTCTCTATTCTGCTCTTCTCCTATCTCTCTGCATCTGCACACACTCACAACAAAGTGAAAAATTATTCCTTCATAAGGTACTTGGGCTTTAAAACTGGTTTTTAGTATTTTAAAATCTGTTTTTAAATAATGTTTTTATCTATTTTTACTGCAGTGGCTCAAGTGGTTAAGACTCTGACTGGAAGGCGGCAGGTTAGCAGTTCGATACCTGAGTACTGCACGAACGAGTTCCCATTTTATTTTATTTCATTTTAATTTTTGCACTTATATGCTTTTGAACTGCTAGGTTAGCAGGAGCTGGGACAGAGATGAGTTCCCATCTCTGTCCCAGCTTCTGCTAACCTAGCAGTTCAAAAGCAAGAAATTATAAGTACTGTACATAAATAGGGACCACTTCAATGGGAAGGTAAACAGTGTTCCATGCACTCCAGTGTCTAGGCACGCCTGCCACATGTCCACGGAGATATCTGCAAACGCAGACAGCACTGGCTCTTCGGCTTGTAAACAGAGATGAGCCCTGAACCCTAGAGTCGGATACGACTGGCTTTTGAGCAAGGGTCGCCTTTACCTTTACCTTTACCTTACTATGCACAGTTTTGAAAGCCTTGGCAGTAAAAAACAAAAAACAAAGAAAGAGCAAAGAATATATAGAAATTTTACAATGAACAATAGTTATACCAGAAAAAGCAACTTATGGATTGTAACAATATGTTGCTTTAAAAACAAATACAGGGCAAATTGGAAACTGCAATTCTGGTGTGTTATTGTCACCTTCGACTGAAAGCTGGAAGTCTTTTGATGATGCTTGACAGAAAACTAGATATTATCAGGAGTGCAGGGGGGGACCACTCATCAACCTATGAAAAACTAGGAAATCTTTGGGTAATAGCAAAGACCTCTGGATGATCATGGTTCAGCAACTCATGTCAACTAACCTTAGAAAAGGAGTGTTTGATGGACTTCGGATGTTGCACTTAGAAACTGACACGGTAAATTCCACGAAGCCATTGGATGGAAACTTGAATGGCTGAGGAAATGAATATGCCTGAGGGGGGACCCTTAATATCAACAGTACTTACTGGGAAAGCTTGACTCATCTTCCTCAGCACGCCAAAGCAAATGGAAGAAACAGGGCGTGACACAATGTGAAAAATAAAAATAAATAAAAATACTGTATACACTTTGAACCTGTGCAGTAGGTTTGACAGATCACAGGAGAAAGAAACACAGAACATAGAAGTTTAGCAACCTTGTTGTCATGCAGTCATTAATTTTAAAGATTTTCGAGGTTTTGCAACTGTTTCCCACCACTGTGCCTTCCCAAAGGTTGATGGTATTTGTTTGTGGGCAGACTCCTCCCTGTATTGCAATATGTACTGCTGAATCTGCAAACTGTTTTAGTACTCGGTTATCGAAACATTCCTGACAAGGTTTTTGACTCTGTGTCAGTGAACTATGACTGCTTTCCTAAGGACAATTTTAGCATGCAATCAAGGGAATTTGCATTAGGATGAACTAGCAAGTTCCTTTCTTTTTGGTATGACTGCTATACTTGGGAATAAAATTGGAACTTCGACCATTGCCTTTTTATTTATTTTTATTTGACAGATGTTATGTCATGCTGGAGTTTAAGACCTCACAAATTGAAGCCACAGTATAAAAGCAACATGCAAATAAAATAAAAAATCGTGAAGTGAAATGTTATCTAATGCAATCCGCCAGAAATAAATGAGTGGCCAGCAGCGAGGCACTATGAGGGAAATAGCTCATGGAGCATTCGTAGAGAGCACTTTACCCAGTGCTGGTTTAAGCCAGAACTAGGCCTGTAGCAAATTGGTACTAGTGCAGAGTAGTGCATAAGATGTGCACATAGACAAAGATGGCTCCGCCTGTGTGCACATCTTTACTCTTTGGCACCCCAATTGAACACTCCAATGAGGCATTGGCAAGTATCTCCGAGTGAACAATTTTTGATATCCACACAAATGCATGGAATATTTAAATTTGGATTTTCATTCTAACTGAGCATGGGGCCCGGGGGCCCAGAGATGAGTGGCCCATAGCATTTGCTACTCCTGCTATATGGCTGATCAGGCACTGACTTTACCCCCAAAATTTCAGGAGACGGGGCCTGTACCAATTATGAGCAGCTCATGGGAAAGATTATTTTTGTCTTTCTAAAAGGATTACAATTATTTCAATTGAGTTATTTTGTTCTTAAGTACAACCCTGTGTATTTTGACAGAGGAAAGCCAAAATGCACAAAGGAGATATTCTAATGTAAATCTTTATTTTTCATATACATTTCTACCCACCTTTGGTACAGTAAGTCCAAAGCTATGTGCAAGAAGACAGAAGGGGGGAGTCTCAGCTGCAAAGGCTAAGAGATAGTCCCATGTTTACAATAGGCCTATTAAGCTAGTTTTTAAAATATGGCAGGGCCATACACTGATCAATTCCCAGGCCTGTAAGCTTCACAACATACATCATTTTGTTTTATTGTTTGACACAGAAAATCTGTTATAACATCTTGTTGTCCAATATCATGCCTTATATCATCCTATTGCATTTACATTTCACCAGGACATATGCCTCTTAAATCTGTCTGCATATCATAGGAAATCTGGGAAGCATTTTTAATCTTAACAGGGCCCTGGGACTTATCCTAGAATTTCAGAAAAAGCACTAGAAAGTGCAATCTATAGGTAATCCCAGTGATGCTCTTTGCAATACCATCAATAGATACAACTTTTTAGGGTAATAAATGCAACAACAGAAAGAAAAAAGACACATTGCTGTCTGAAAGAGTCAATCCAGAGAAAATATTGAGGAAAGAAAAATAATCCAGTATAGCAGAGAGTTTATATATGCTGAGACAGTTCAATATTTAAGGAAGAAATAAATTATAATAAAAATTTATTGTTAAACATATGGAAATGCAGTTTTTAACAGCACATCAGTGGGGGCTCATTAACCAAACTCTCTCTCTCTCTCTCTCTCTCTCCCCCTCTCTCTCCCTCTCTCTCTCTCCCCCTCTCTCTCTCCCTCTCCCCCCTCTCCCTCTCTCTTTCCCTCTCCCCCTCTCTCCCTCTCTCTCTCTCTCCCTCTCTCTCTCCCTATCCCTCTCTCTCTCCCCCCTCTCTCTCTGTGTTCAAACCAGTCATGAGCTACCCATGTCCCTATGAAGCTCCCAAATGAGAGATGTCTTTGTTTCACTAATTCTGACGTTTCAGATTTGTCTCTGCAAACATAAGGATTGGCAGACATGGAAATCCAGATTGCAGTGTTTTAAATCAGGGATTCTCAACCTGTGGCCCATAGGCCGGTTGCTACCCACATCACCATTTCATGTAGCCCCCCACTGCCTCCACCATACCCGGAAGTGCCACGTGGTGGAGGAAGGGCAAAATGGCCATCCAGCCCCGAAGCTATCTGAGGGAGCATGACCCGGCCCCCAGTTTAAAAAGATTGCGAACTGTTTTAAAGCATCTATACTAACATCCATTATGTCCAAATTCTTCTATGATTAATTTCTGCACTAATTTATGCAAGTATTATATACTACTATACTATTTATTGGTTCTTCACTAATAGAGGAAAACATATCTGAGATATGCAGCAGTCTTGCAAGTGGTATGCTTTGAGAAAATCCAAGCTGCCATTATCTTTTTAAGGAAAATGCATTATTCTTTTTCCAAACTCGAAATTAGTCAATTTTGCTCCAACCATGAGTCATCTGACTCTGCCTGATTTCACGCCAATGAAAATTTAATGGAGATGCACCTTTGCTTAGGTTTTCCTATTACAAAAACGGAACAGGAGTTCACTTGGCCTTGGCTATAGCTGTCTCCCCAGGGATTCTGCACAGTGCAGCTTTCATCCTTTGCCACATGCTTCATAAATTGAGTTTTATGGACTCTGAGAGAAGAAACTGCACAGCACACCTAGCTGAGGTAATATTATTTTGAACTTCTTCCATGTAACTGGCAGAAAATAAACTTTGGTACTCAGCATCCCCATCCTTTCTCCAAAAAGCCATCTGTGCCAACACCATGTCCTTGTCCTCCTCCTGTGTCCAGATCAAGCTTTGGACTGCCAAAATTAAGCCACCTTCTTGGCTTTGTTCTTGGCTATGATTAAATCTTCATTGGTACATGTTTTGGGTAAAAATCGGCAGACTAGTAAATGAGCCAGATTCTGTATCTCTCCACATTTGCACAGCATGTCTTCATCCCCTAGCAGCCCTCATTTGAATATGTTGGTCTTGCATTTAGGAACTCTGACCCTCATCCTATTCAGAGCCTTCCAAGTGACATAGGGGAGGTTGAGTTCCTCAGCAATATCCTCCTCTGATGTTATTCTTTGTCCAGTGGGCTCCTTACTCCATCTAATTTTGTTGTGCTCTTGCATATCCTCGAGAATGTTTGTTCCTGCCATGAAGCTCTTCTTGGATCTGAGCCAACTGACTTGAGGCTCATATCTGTTCAGAGGATGTTGACTCTGTTGAGGGTCATTCTCTTGCTTAGTTCTTATGGCATCTGCTGCTACTTCTCTCCTTTTCACCTTTCATTAACAAAGAATTTGCTATCCAGCCATCACAATTACTTTACTATGTTCCTTATTCCTGTGGCACAAAGTAATCAAGCTAGGATGTAAGTAGTTGCCAGTTTACACCACACTGGAATCTTCAGTTTTGTTGGGGAAGGGGCATATTTTGATGAAGCCAAGCTGGTTCCTTCTAATGAATGAGGGTTGCCAGTTTTATACATGACCTTGCCTGGAAGAAATAGTAGTGAGAATAATGGGCACACAAGTCTCCAGAGATGGCATGCACACCGAGGTGCAGGAATGCAGGATGTTGTCTTGAACCAATGTGCATTATTTGTCTGTCTAGATTTAGTATTGTTCACACTGCCAGTCAGCGTTTCCTAAGGTTTTCAGACAAGGGTCTTTTCTATGCTGGTCTTGGACTGTAATAAAGATTTGATTTGATTTGATTTACTGTACTGTATTTGATTTGACAATGGTCTTTCCTAACCAGTCCCCTCCCTGGAGATACCAGGGAACACATTTGGGGTATTCTGTACAAAAACGTCAAGTATTTTCACCTTTTCCCATTCTGCTGAATGGCAAAATATGTATCCGAAAATGAAAAAAAAATAAGTTAAGGGAATTCAGACACTACAACATTGACAATTATTCTAGCATGTAGAAAGCTCGTTGTAACATTGTAAAAGACAGCTGTCTACAGCAGGAAGTACGATTGCTTAGCGAAGAAATCTAGAATTAATTGTCTTTCCGAGACAACTGGGCAGTCAGGAAAGTGGCAATTAGAAGACCATAAATCTGAACACAGCTGCATCTTGAAGGAGCTTCTTGAAGGGGGTTGAAGGCAAATCTTATGTCATTACACTGGGGGAAAAGAACAGACTGATTTTAGACTTTTACTTGAAAAGCTCAGCAAAAAAAAGAGTGCAAAATGCATCCATTTTTGCTATCCTTCTTATGTAAAGATCTTATGGTCTGACTGGATGCTCTCTCCTGCCTTGTGCTTGCATTTTGGTGGATATATATACCTACCTACCTACACATAAGGGGTACTTTAGCAGGATGGTAGATATCTAGATGGTACCCAACACAGCATAGATGGGAAGGATGATGGACTAGCATTCAGGAGACCTGGGGTCAAATCTTAAGCCAGCCATGGAATTTGAATTCAAGGGAGGGGACAGAACTAGTGAAACTGTTCCTTAAGTATCCTATCCAAAGCCCTACTATTGTTTCTATAAGTTGATTCTGATTTGACAACAAGTCTCTAACTCTATCCACTATACCACAAAGGTTTCTCGAGCCATACATACACAAAAGATGACCCACACTGACTGACAGCCCTTGTTAAAGGAGGCCTGCTCACACCACATTCACTCCCAAACTCCTTCCTTTTCATGGAAACAAAGCAGAAATGGGTTGGATCATTGCTCAAATTCCTAACCAGGCTGATCCAGACAAATGCCTTACCAGCAGGCAAAACTGCCCCTCATGTGGGGTAAGCAGGTGTTTAGCTTACCCAATCAACAAGACCTTTGTTAGAGTGGTCCACTTGAGTAGGTCTAGCTGTATGATATGGACCCACATGACCTGCATGTTCGAGATCAGCCTGGTCAGATCTCTATAACATTGGTATATAATACTAATGCGAGGACATAATGACAGGACCCACTAGAAATGCAACTGCAATACTAAACCAGCAAATATATGTAATCCTGGCAGCCAGGTGGGACATGAATGGCCCACTTTTTTCTTCCATAACAGTTCTTTGTCTGCATCTTTGAGGACTTCATTATCTTTTTTCCAGCAAAACAAATACAGTATGTCCATGTATTCTTCTCTCTAGGTCTTCTCTTCATGAATAGAGTGAATGATTGGGAAGGGCTTGTTCCTCAGTTGGCAGGACCTTCAAGGACACTGAATTTTAGCCAAAGTCAGCCATTGGAGCAAAAGCTGCCCAGCCATACCTCTACTTCCAGCCATGTAGCATCTACCATCACAGCTTGTAGAGTCCACTGCACTTACCACATCTCTGGAGTCGCACATGGCCCAATCCAATACCCTGAGTATTGTGACAAGTGGCAGTGGCAGAACATAGGGGTGACCCAAATGTAGCTGGTTTCCAGTACAGTCACCAAGTCTTTCTGATGCCTCTCTCCTACTTCCCAAGTTGCAATGTTAGCCCCTCTTATTCTTGTCCTTATTCTTCCACTACTTGTAGGCCTTCTTATGTAGTCTCAACCCCCTCTGCTGCTCAGCATAAATCCATTTCATACCCTTGCAGTAAAAAAAAGAGAGAGTGAGAAACAGTACCATCTGTCTGTCTGTCTGTCTGTCTGTCTGTCTGTCTGTCTGTCTGTCTGTCTGTCTCTCTCTCTCTATCTATCTATCTATCTATCTATCTATCTATCTATCTATCTATCTATCTATCTATCTATCTATCTATCTATCTATCTATCTATCTATCTAATGTTCCCCACATATGATGACTCTTATACCTGGAAGCCTCCCAGGCACATGAGCTATCCAATGTACAGTTTGAAATTGTCACCCCCAGTGCATTTCCACAGCCAAGTGGGGATTAGAACCCAGCTCCTCTGAGTCTCAATGGGACAGACTCTGCTATGCCAGACTGCCTCACAAAACTAAATGATCAGCACACAATGCCCCTCAACATGCATTGCGGAGGACCTTATGTTGGCAAGAGATGTGGCCCGATATTTTAGTGGGTGTTATCTAATTCCTATTTGTTTTAGATATGTTAATTTTAGCTTTGTATGTTGTTATATGCTTGTGGTGCTTCTGACACAAATAAAGAAAGCTAAAAAAACACATCAATAGTTTAATCAATTTACAGTCTGTTTTATGACTATTTAAAACATTCATAGATGTGTGCATACCCAAATTCATTTGCCCAGATTGATTCCAAGGGGTAACTAGATCTTGCTCTAGATCAGGGATTCTCAACCTGTGGCCCACAGGCCGGATGCGGCCCACAGCACCATTTCATGTGACCCCCCCCCCCACTGCCTCCACCACACCAGGAAATCAATGCCATGTGGTGGAGGAAGGGCAAAATGGCCGTCCAGCCCCCGAAGTTGTCTGAGGGAGCATGACCCAGCCCGTGGTTTGAAAAGGTTGAGAACTCTAGATCAAATCTATGCCTCCAGGTATTATAAGAAAGCTGTAGAGATTGTGCAGGATAGTACCCACCCTAAAAATGATCTCTTTCCGCTTCAGCCTTCTAGAAGAAGGTATAGGGTCATAAAGACCAGGACCAACTGCTTGAGAAATAGTTTCTACCCAAAAGCGGTTCTGGCTTTGAATGCAGCAAAATGCAGTTTATGAGGGAGCTTCTGTACTTCAGTTTTTAGAGTTCTAGAGCTTTTCAGAGGTTAAATGTGTATATGTGGGGCGGGAGTATGTCGATAATTTTGTACAGTTGTATTTTGTTAGGTTTTGTAAAGTCGATAAGTAGATTTTCAATCTTGTTGTTCTGTGCAGGACAATGACAATAAAGATTTATCGTATTGTATTGAACTGTCAAAAAAGTAGCTGCATGGTTGTTTGAATAGCTCAGTGGGTTAGGTATCAGCTCGGAGTTGGAGGAGAGAGGGAGATCAGCCAGCATTGTGTGGCCTTCAACAAGTTGCCTGGTCCCAGGGCATCCCTAGAAGAAGGGAATGCTGGTGGTGGTGGTGGTGGTGGTCAGTTAGTTATGTTTAGGTTAATATACAAACTCATTGAAATCCACTGTACCTCAGGTGGATTCAGGTAGTGTGGATTCATATCATACAGCTAGACTATGAGTTCTCAATCTTTTTAACCTAGGGGTCAGGTCACACTCCCTCAGACAGCTTTGGGGGCCAGATGGCCATTTTGCCCTTCCTCCACCACATGGCACTTCCTGGTGTGGTGGAGGCGGTAGGTAAAGGTAAAGGGTAAAGGTTTCCCTTGCTTGAAAGCCAGTCGTATCCGACTCTAGGATTTAGTGCTCATCTCTGCTTCAAAGCCGAAGCGCCAGCGCCATCTGCTTCTGCAGACATTTCCGTGATCATGTGGCAGGCATGACTAGACACCGGAGCGCACGGACCGCTGTTTACCTTTCCCACCGAAGTGGTCCCTATTTCTCTACTTGCAAATTCTTGCTTTCAAACTGCTAAGTTGGCAGGAGGGAGGTGGCAAGGGACCACATGAAATGGTGCCAAGAGGCCGCGTCCGGCCCGTGGGCACAGGCTGAGAATCCCTGAGCTAGACCTACCCAAGTGGACCACTCTGACAAAAAAAAACTTGTTGCCTAAGTGAGCCCACCGATTGCCGCTGAAGAACAAGAGAGCAATTATTTCATCCGTCGACAGCTTATCCTATCTCTGGCAAGCAGTGCGCGCACAGACGCGTGCGCAGGCTTTCCATTCCCTCCTCCTCCAGGCTCTTCTCCAAGGGCTGAACCTGGGCATCAGACGCAGATGCTTGGGAGGAGAAGGGGAAACTCCACTGTCGGGGGGACGTTTCCAACCGCCTGGAAGTGGCCTCTGGACCTGCTCCTGCGCCCCCGACGCCTCGAGGGCTGACCCTCGGCTATTCCCCTGACCCGGCTCCCTCGGACAAAAAGCGCTTGGAGGGGAGGGTGGCAACGTCCGTGGAGTCCCTGCTTGCCAACTCGCCCCGTGCCTTCCGGAACTTATTTTGGACGGGAGGGGTCTGGCCACAGCGAGGGGGGGGGTGGGGGCTCTGCGTGGGGAGAGGGAGGGTAGAGGAAGGAGGCGAGAGCGGCTGCCTCTCCACGCGTCTTCGCCTCTCCAGGCAGGAGGGCTCCCCAGGCAGGCAGTCGCCCGACGGCGCGGTCGTCGCCGCCTGCCTTCTCCTTGCCTGGCGCTTCTCCGGAGCCGGGCTCAGATTTATAATGCCTGCTCCCCTGGAAGCCCCGGGATTTCTTCTCTGCCCCGCGTAAAAAGGAGGGCTGGGCAGGCTTCGTGCGCTCTAGAAGGAGGGGGAAAAAGAAGGACTTTGGCGAGTTTGCCTGGGACTGAAGCGTGCGGGCGATCCCCCTCCCCCCGACGCCGGTGAGACGGCACACACACACACCGGGGCCGGGACGGCATGGCAGCGACGTCCCTCTTCCTCCTGGCGTGGTCCGGGGTCTTCTTCGAGCTCTGGACCGGGGGCCACCCCGCTGACACCAGCCAGCCGCGGTTGCGTCTCTCCCATAAAGGTAAGGGTTGCGCTTCCTGGTGGCCGTCTAGGGCAGCGGTGGCCAACCTTGGCACTCCAGGTATCCTTGGACTTACATGCCTTCCCAGAAGCCCAAGTCAGTGGTCCTGCGGATCAGGGCTTCTGGGAGTTGAAGGCCAAGAACATCTGGAGTGCCAAGGTTGGCCATCACTGGTCTAGGGTCGTCGTCTCTCTTTTTGGTGTGTGTGTCTGTGTGTGTGTGTGAATGTAAGGAGAAGGCACCCTTGCCGCGCGTTTAATCGGCTAAGGAATAATGACATTTACACTCCCTTCCTTTGCTCTCTCTGTCTCTTCTCTTTTTCTCTCTTCCCTTCTTCTCTCTCGCTCTCTGAGATCTTGTTTTCCAACGCAGGGCAAACGTGCGCGCACAACGTGGAAGAACTTGGAGAGCAAAATAATTCCCTTCTTGGGTTTGTATTATTTTTTTCAGATGGCTCTTCCCATCTGTGCCAGGGCCATAACCAGGATTGGGTGGGTGAATGTTTTTCAGGGTGGGCAACAAAGCCTGTTTTCAATGCATTCCTATGGGAAACCGCACTTTGCCAGGGTGGGCAAAGTACTAACTCAGGGTGGGCCAAACCCACCCTGGCCAACCCCTGGCTACACCCCTGGTATGTGCAAGGGGAGCTTGAGCACACTTGGGAATGCTGAGAAAAGTACTAGCTGTCCAAAGTAGCGGGTTAGCCCTAGAGCTGTGATGGTGAACCTTGGCACTCCAGATGTTCTTGGACTTCAGTTCCCAGAAGCCCCCATAAATCCACACAAATGGGTTTACTCCGGCCCACGCCGCCCTCGTCACTCCTGGAAGCAGAGCATTTTAATTCTGCTTCCAGGAGCGACAAGGGCGGCATGGGCCAGATGAATCGCAGTAAACCCATCCGTGTGGATTCACGGGGGCACCTGGGAATTGAAGTCCAAGAACATCTGGAGTGCCAAGGTTCACCATCACGGCCCTAGAGGGCCTAATTCTGGGAGCATCAATTCCCCACCACCACCTTCATCCTTGACAGACGGAGTGGGATTAAGCGGTCCTCATCCTAGCACCTTGCAGATGGGTCTAACTCTGCTGGACCCGACAGGGCTCTGATCTCCAAGGACAATGGGACTTGTAGAAAAGTACTTTTAGAAAGGATGGTGGTTGAGTGAATGGGCTGTGGTGCTTTTTATCCTGAACTGAGCACTTGATCAGATGAATACCGGGAATGCACACCCAACCTTGGCCCAGCTCTCCTCTCCAGAAGACGCCCAGGTTGGCTTCAAGACCAAAGTGCCGCGGGAGTGTTTATCTCGCAGCAAATTCATTAAGAATTAAATCCCTCCCTTGCACTCTGGATCCAGCCTGAGTCTACCAGGGGTGGGTGCTGCATTCCTCAACATCTCAATGAATCATCTTCCAAGCCAGCAAGTGTCATCGCACTGTAATTAAAACGACTGGCTGCCAATAGCAGCCTGTTTCCACCTTCACTGGATAGCCCAAAGTAAAATGTTACTTGAGGGAGGAACAAGTCGGACCTTCCCCTCTCCCTCCAGGCACCTATCCCACTTTTGGGGGGACTGTTCTTTCACACAATGTTTGAGCAATGGGAGAAAGGAACCACCTCTCTTTTACCCAAATTTATAATTACTGATCTGTGCATTATTGAATCTCTCTTTAACTCCCCCCATATCTTCTTGTACATTGACTTTACCAGCTATGGCGTTGGGTCAGCATAACGACTGCAAAATATTATTGTTGATTTCAGCTCGTCACTATAACATGCACCTGTAGGAGTAAGCCATATTAAATTGCATGGTAAAGTAAAACATTGTTGGATGAGGCAGTTTAAACATCCATAAAATGGGCTTCACCCTGACTTGCTGATATGCATGTTTCCAACAAATGGTGCATAAGTAGCAAAGTATCATGCTTATATACTCTGTTGTCCTACAGTATGTAAGGTTATATAGATATTCACTTCACCGTGTTGCATTGGGATTATGGCCAGGTCAACAAGCATATATCTGAAACCTGCATAGCCGGGCATGTGTATCTAGAAATGAGTCTCATTGAATACAGAGAGAGCATGCACAAAGTTTCAGCCATTTTAACATCCTAATTTGAGATTAAGCTTGTGGAACTCCATGAGATTTACATTTTCATATATATCAATATAATTGCATTGTAAAAGATGTATGCTTGTATACACTCCTTCATGGAAAAAAGCTTTATTGGATTCATTAAATTATATTTTTAGCAAAGGACTGTATAGTATTACTAGGTTTTTTCATTTTGTTTTGTTTTTGCAAATCATTTACTCCAGACTTGATGTAGAAAGTCAGCCTCTTGGAATGGGGATTCCTGTGTTAATTTTAGTTGTTTGCATCACAACATTCTTCATTTGCATCACCATATGGGGCTTTTTGCATGTACAGAATATTAATTGTCATTGCTGAGGCTGAATAATGTAAGTTATGTGATATAGATACAGTGGAACCTCAGTTAACAAATGGCTTGGTTAACATAAACATTGCATAACAAAAGGAAATTCATAGAAAATAGTGGCTCAGTTTACGGATTTCTTTTTTGAATGAATTAATTCATTTTCAGTCCATTCCTATGGGAAATTTGGCAATACATTAACATTTTGGTTAATGCATTTTGTTTTTCAATGCATTCCTATGGGAAATTCAGTTAAAGTGATTTTTGCTGTAAGAAATGTCCCAGAAAACACATTAATTACGTTAACTGAGGTTCCACTATATAATTTCCTAGTATAACCACTTCATTTTAAAACATCATAAGAAACTGAAATCAAGGCAGTGGACAGACATGGACCACAGATGAACCTGAAATAACTATGACTTATTGTCTGCTTTTGCACTCAGAATTCTTCAGACACAGGCATGGGATACTTGTGAGTGTTTGGGGGAGAATCAGTTCAAATGAATACTCAGACTATAATTACTGTGATAGGTTTTTTCAGCATAGCTAAAAAGAAGGCGATGTTGGGAAAAATGCACTTCTACTCACATATCCCTAAGAGTAAGCCTTATTGAACTACATGGGCTTTATTTCTGAATAGACAGGCTTAGCATTGAACTGTAAAAAGAACTTGGAAAAGTAACTCTTTTTTTAAATTGCAGCTCCTAGAATCTCCTTCCAGCATAGTCACTGAATGTTGGCTATGAGATTCTGGGTGTTGTAGTGCTAGGAAACAACTGTTCCAAGCCCTGAACGAAAGTTATCATTAGAATATTTAAGTTAAAAGTTAATGTGGCAGTAAAGGCAATGAGGAGGAGGAAGATTCTGCTTGTTGTAATTATACTTTAGAAAATGCAATGCAGTGCTAACTGTTAATGGCCCATAGGGAGGGACAAATATGGAAAGAAGGAGAAAGCTGAGTAGTCTAATTTGTCTGGTCATTTTGCTACAACAATAGAACAAGTTAGGCTTGATTTTATTGACCATTAAAATGTGTGAGAGATTTGTCTTACGTGTGTGTTATGTTCTTGGCAATCTTTTTCTAAACATCAGGACCAATAAAAGTAAAACACGTGCTGCTGATGGAACATTCCTTTAGTGCCCACTTAAAATGTCTTGGAGTTTCATTCTGGTCAAGGTTCCTTTGTAGGTCTTGCAATCGAGTAGGTGCCACTTGGCCATTGATGGTCTTGCAGAAAGGAAATGGCTTGGTTGATTCCTCTCTGCCCAATGCTGCATGCTTATAATTATAAGAAAATGAAAAACCCATTCATTTTACAGAGATTTTAAATTACTCTAGCAACCATCACCAAGCAATTTTCCTTGCTGGGAATAATTGTGCCCATCACAAAATGCTATTGATCTCAAGATGATTCGCACACATCTAGCTGTGTCAGGTAACTGCAGCCATCAAAATATTCAACAGTCATTTCCAATAAAGTGGGTACACTGATTAGTGATTGGCTCTCTTCTTGAGATCTGGTGGGGCAGATAGCAGAGTTAGCTCACAAAACCATTTTACATTTCTTCATAGTACAGGATCGGGTTTTTTCTTTAGGATGCAGCTAGTATGAATTGTTGCTGTATTTCCTTCCTAGCATACATGTTTTTCCATGGGTTAATAGAGCATTTCACAATGTTTTCATTCAAGGGTTACAGGGAGGTGGTAATACATCAGAAGTCTGGCAGTGTCCACATAAAAATAAATCATATTCTACACAAGGGGTGGCTAACCTTTTTACATTATGGGCCTGACCACACCTCTGAACAGCTGACCAGGCTGGACCACACCTCCCAGAAGCAAAAGTGGGTGCACTTATGGCTGTCATAAATGAGCCCACTTCCATGTTTATGACAGCCACACAGCATGTGCAGGTGCTGACATAAGCGTGCCTGCTTCCACTTCCGGCTGCAGCAGAGGTGGCGACGGGCCAGATGGGATGGTGTCATGGGCCAGAGGTTGCAAATCCCTGTTCTACAACAATAACTTGGTCTCAAGTAAATAGTTGTGTGCCACATTGTATTCAAAATGAATATACAATGGTACCTCATACAACGATTTTAATCCGTTCCACAGGGCTCAATATTGTACGAAATGATTGCTATATGATACATGCATCGTATAGCGATTTTCCTTATGGGATGCATCGTACAACATTTTTTTCGGCTAAGTTGTTTTTTCCCATTGAAAAATTGTTGTACAATTTTTTCCATAGGGAAAATTGTTATGTGGGACACCACTTTCCCCAAAACCCAATTGTTATGTGATTTCATTGCTATATGGGGCAATTGTTGTATGAGGTTCCACTGTATTGTATATTGAGTTAATGTTTTGTTTTATTTTTTTGCAAGAACATATTAAAAGCACATGCAAGGAATGCTTCTGAGAGGGAATGACCTTTATCACATGACAGTTGCTTTCAATATTGGTTGGGGCAAAGACAGCAAAATGAATGGCAGAGTGAGTAATTAGAAGGGAGCATACCTGCTTGTCTCCAGGGAACAACAATTGTCATTCCCAGAGTCAGGGAATGTTGCATCCATGAACAAATGAGCAGATGCTGTTTGTGCTTGTCAAGCATAGACACCAGGAACATCTCCAGGTCAACAGTCCAGTCCAGAGGATACTAGTTAGAGAACCAAAAAGACAATGGCACTCCTTTTCTAAGGCTAGATGACAATGGCAAAGTGAAGTGGAAATTTTAGTGTACCTTTGTAGTGAGTACAGGCAAAGCTTTGCAATCATTTGCTGTATTGTTGTGTTTTTGTTTGTTCATTACTTTTGCAACATAACTGAGTGCAATGTTAATATTAGCAATGGATACTTTACAAAAAATGAAAGCCTAGCAAGCTATTATTATATTACTAGAAGCTTAGGAGATGTTTCCTTAAATAAAACTAAGCACTCACTTTTCTTGTCGTACGCTATCTGTTCATTTTTGCATGGAATATTTCTATATCAGCATTGATGTGAAGAATTGTTGGGAAAATACCATTTTTATTGAGCTAGTTTGGTATTCTATGAGTTCTAGGCAAAGGACCAGTTCTGTCCTTTCAACTGTTGGCTTATTTTATCTGAGAGACTCATATCAAGGATGTTTATTTCAATCCAGAGGTGATCTAGACATAATCTCCCAAAATATTCCAAGAGATGAAGCTCAAGGCTAAGACATACCATACTGTAGTGTCAATCACAGTGATGACCCACACAGTATATTGTAATTATGTTGTGAAGAAAACATCATGGGGAAGCCATTTTAAAGGCCACCTGCTTCATAATTCTATGAAGTTTCTGTGTATATATATATATGTTAAACAGGTGCTGCAGTGGCTCAGTGGTTAAGAAGCTCACCTTGTTAACTGGAAAGCCGGCAAGTTGGCAGGTCGAGACCTGGGTACTGTATGATGGTTTGAGCGCCCGTCTCTGTCCCAGCTAGCAGTTTGAAAGCAAGAAATTACAAGTGAATAAATAGGGACCACTTTGGTGGGAAAAAGATCTTGGGGACATGAAAGGAGCCTCATTTGGACATCCTCAGAGAGGCATTTCTCCAGCAAAAATCCTTTCAACCCAGAATAATTTCTAACATGAAATTATTGACTATTATTATTATATGTTAAATAGTTCCATCATTTGGATACCATGGTCATGGCTCCAATTCAAGGAATGCTGGAATTTGTACTTTGATTAAGAATTTAGAATTCGGTACTGTAGCTGAAAGGTCTGCCCTAGGTTATAACAATTTTTTCTTATGCTCTATGTAGTGTTAAGATCCCCCCAAGTCCATTCATGCCTGCATTCAGTGTCCCTTTTGGCTTCAGGAAACTGGAGGGATCTATGCTTGCATTTCAGGGGCAGCTTGATTGCTTTTCCTCACTTAGAACATCAAATCCATTAGGGCAACTCCTTTCCCAAAAGTATGAATGGCTGGAATCCAAGCGGCATACATTTTCTTTTAAAATGTTTGAACGATTTAAAATATTTCATTCTTCCAACATTATGTTTAATGTCCATTTCAATCCATTTTCCTTAAATGCTCCTGCAGATAAATGCTGAACTGTTTAAATGGTTAAGTGATTTTCTGTCTGTGCAGGTGTTATCCAAAGTGCCATTGCAGAAAGAGGTATGATGGGGAAAGTGTTTAAAATAGAGTTGTAAAATAATTCCTTCTCCTTCCCAATAATAAATTGTTCCTTTGATTGCCTGGTCTTCTAGTATCCATGATTTGTTGCAAGGACTTGATTTATCAGTAAAGAACATGAAGGATGTGATAGATTTTCCTCACAAGTACTTTTTCAAATAACTGCTTTGTGCTAGTACTTACCCATAATGGCTGGTGCAACGTTCACAGAGAGTGAAGAAAAAAGTGACTCCTATTGCTCAGCCATTTGTTGTCAGTTACAGGCGGAACCCTTGAGAATGTATTTATAAATATTAGCTCTTTTTTCCCAAATGACACTTTGTTCTGTTTTGCCATGGCCCCTTCCCAGATAGTTGCTTTTGGTGACACCAAAGATAAATTGACAATACTGAACAGACATGCAGAAACGTGTTAAGAACAGTATAAATGTTGCTTGGCACATACTTTCAGAGAAGAATGTTGTCTGAAGTCCTTCATGATTCAGAAGTACCTTACATATGGCAATAGCTTCAAAGATCATCTGGCACAGTAAGAGGCTCTGTGAAAGACCCAAAACGAGCACATGTCTGTGTGGCCAGGGTGGGCTTGGCCCACCCTTAGTTAGCACTTTGCCCACCCTGGCAAAGTGTGGTTTCCCATAGGAATGTATTGAAAAGAGGCTTTGTTGCCCATCCTGAAAAAAATATTTGCTCACTCATATCTAGAATCCTGGCTATGGCCCTGTTCTTGAACCATCATCCAGGAATAGCTGTTTTCTGCAAATATGTTTTCTGTGTAAGCAGGAAAGATGTGGCCAAACACACTAGCCATTCCCTACACTCCATGCCCTCCAATTAAGTTTACCACTTCAGTAAGCTCCCCCCCCCCACCAAACTTGGCTTTACACATGTTTTAGAACCCAGAAGGATCACTGTTCTAAATGTCATTGAGAGCCAACAGACATGGAGAAAATTCCTCTATCTCAGAGCGTTGATCTCTAGGCACAAAGGGTAAGCTGAGTGCATCATCTCCTTTCTCTGCCTGTGCAGCCTAAACCCTTTCCATATTTCAACATCTGGGAGAGAAGAGGCATGCATATTGTGTGTGTGTGTGTGCGTGCGCGCGCTTGCGCGCTTGCACACATGCACGTGTGTGCGTACATGCATGCGTGCGTGTGTGTGTCTGTGTGTGTGTCTTGGGAAACGCTGTGAATAGTTGGATGAAGCTATTGACATCCATCTATTAAGGTGCCATGTTTGTGATAAAAGCAGCAGCACTGCCTGGTATCTCCGAAGGAAGATATGCTGTAACTACTTTATGCAATCTCTCTAATTGCAGCTGTCCTGTTAGAAATATGATTATTCCCTTTTAACTTATTGAGAAAGATAAATGTTGGATTTTTTTTAAAAACCACTACCACAGGCTTCTAACACTAGCCAATAAGCTGCATGAAATATCTTCACTATACATATTTGTTCTTGATCTTTGGTAGCCTAACATTGTTCAGGCACATCTCTCTTAGCAGCTCAGGCATCTCCTGAGAATTGTTAGATAATACAATTCTTTCCATGGTCTGGGCTATTTCACTTTTATATTAATATTACACATATGTGTGCAAATGCCACACATTCTGACATCCTTAATGTTTAGAAGGAGCAAACTGTGTTCCAGCTACAGATTGTATGGAATGTGAATGCAAGCAGGAAGATAAACTTTTCACTGTTTTGGAAAACCACATAGCGAGCGGTCTGTTGGTGTTCCCTGTCTTTTTTTCTTTACCTAAAGAATGCAGCAGCACCATGTAGGGGGTTGGTCTCTTTTACCAACTCAGATGCAGAGATGGACAAAGCCTTAATGCTAGTGTTCAATGGGAAATGATACTCTTGTCTCATGCCCTAGGCAGGTTGGTTTGTTGTGTGTTAATTTGTGTGTTAGACCAACCAGCTAGTTTTCCAGCAGCTACTCAAATGCTGGTGAAAATGCTTGCTGGGGCTAATTTATTTGATAGTAGAGTTTTCCTGTTGCATCATTTGTAGAGTAATTCTACTTGCTATGTTGAGGGAGATCCACATGTAGATGAATCACCACATTTAAAGCCTTTCTGGGCTCAGGTTGTCAAGGTAGAAGGGAGAAGTAAGTAATATCCCACCCACCCCATTTCACTTTGGTAAACTGTGTCAACATAGGAGGAGGCATATCAGAAAACAAACAAAATACTGCAGCACTTTAAAGACTAACTGCTATAGTTTTAATGTGAGCTTTCGTCAATCAAGTCATCATCAGGCATAGGAGTGAGACTTCAAGACATGAACTTATATACACCAGATACAGAGGCATAGAGTGATTAACAGAATGACAGATAAGCATGCAAATCAATATAGCTTCTTGCAGCTGGCAGTAGCAGATGATCTCTGGTAGGAAGGGGCTTGTCTGTGGACATGGAATGCTGTGGGCAGGCATGGGCTGGGCCACCAGGACAGGGGGATTCATCCCGGTGTGCCTTCTCCTCTGGCACCCTGGAGAACAAATAATAATTGTATTATTATTTTATCTGCCCGGCGCGCTTTGCTTTAGATTAAGCCATTGCTCCCAGCTCCCTCCTTAAGCTTGGAGCAATGTTTTATTCTAAAGTGCCGTGTGCTAGGTGAAGCAAGCAAGGGGTGGTGACGAAGCAGTTCCCAGGGGCAGCCTTCTCCCCCATCCCTTGGTCACTGCCCTTGCACCTGTCCAGCGCCATCTCATGGTGCTCAGCACACCCCTGGCTGTGGGGGATGTAAGTGCATTCTCCATTGATTCCATTCTTTTCAATGTCATAATTCTAGGGTGAATAAATGGCTGTGGATATCTGAGGCATTTGGAAGTGTAAGACTCTGAGTTTGGATTTTTTCCCTCTCTGATATCTAATGCCTCTCTTTCTCAGGATGCCAGATCTCAGAGTGCAATCCAGAAACTCCCAGAATTGCCACACCTATCCAGGTCTCCACACCAGAGTGAACATAACTCGAGGTGAAGAGTGTTTGATTTTTGTGGGTGAGGTAACTTCAAAGCTCTGGCACATGTTTTCACCCATTCCTAACTGGTGCCAAGCATCACTGGTTTTGTGCATAAGTATACATAATAATAACTGTGTGTCATCAAGTCATAATATTGTGTGCCATCATGTTAATTCTGATTTATGGTGACCCTTTCCATTTTTCTTGGTTGAAAAGTGGCTTACCATTCCCTTTTTCTGGGGGCACTTGGAGCTTGTCCAAAACTCTTCTCCCAGAAGGCACAGTAGGGAATCAGACTCCCAGCCTCTGTCTCCACAGCCAAATACCTAAACCATTGAGTTATACAGCCATTGCATAGGTATTGCACATGGTTTTTTTCTGCAACCCTTTGCCACCCTGCTTCTGTTACATCACAATGCCTCACCCCCTGGTTTTAGTTTAGGCTCAAAAAGGGGAAGGGGTTGATCTGGCAAACTTACTTTTTGCCCTGAGGGATCTCACAAAACCAATGACCCTAGAACTAAGTCCTTTAAATCTGTGGGAAAGTATACTAAATTTCATCCAGAGATATATTGCAGTGTTATAGATGGTTTTATCTTGTTTTTATTTATAATAGGTGACTTTTCTAATGACCACTGCAGGTAAAATAAATGTTGCTCAATGCTCTGGGCAGTTAAGAAATAGACACACACGGCCACTGAGAATAAAATAAACACATTGTTAGTGTAAATTCTGCAGATTATAAATTTACCAAAATGTAACATAAAAGTAACTAAAATGAGCAGGTTCTTGTCTATTCACCTCAGACTGGCAGATTCTTTCATATGAATTTTTTCCCCTTCAAATCAACCTCAAAGTCAGAAAATAAGCCACACCCGCCCTCTCTATGCCTTGAAACATCTTCCTGTAATTTTTAGTAACAATAATGGAGAATTTTAGGGTTTGCCAACTTGCTCTACAAAGCTTTTGTATCCATTTCCAGCCTTGTGAACTTTGTCAGTGTCTTGAACTATGACATGGAAAATAATTTCTTTGTAACTGTACTCTTCTCATAACTATGTAATTATATTGTATGACAGACATCTTCCCCCTTTACTATATGCATGCAAAGTATACAGTAATTGTAGCATTATACTTAGAAAACAAGCCAACAACAACAAACAGATGGGCTGTAACAGCTAACATATTACTTTAATTTTTAAAAGAATACAAATACTGAGGTCATGAACTGGTGACATAATCAGATATACGAGAGCCAAAGGTATGGATCATCATTACAGCCTTTAATTAAAACATTTTAAAATATTTTAAAATATTTTAAGAATTAAAAATATAACAGTTGAATCAATTGAGATGAAGCAGAAAATGTTGCTGTTGGTAACAAAAATGCTTGTATACAATTGGTGATTGCAAATTGCCCAATACACTATCATTCATGGACAGATTTGCTTTCAATGGAGGCCTCTCAAAATAATCCTTTAAGATCTCTGGAACTAGCTCTTTTCTCATAAGGTAAGGAAATGTTGATGTACTGTACCTACTGAGCTAGACTTCCTCTGCCTGACAGAAGTAAACAGAGAGGTGATCTCAGCTTCCGTTTTTCAACAATTCTATCCAGTATCCTTAAGCTGCACAAAAAACAACAGGACAAGGAACAGTCAAAAGTTCAGCTATCAATTCTTCCTTTAGTGTGGCATCATACCTGTATATGGCATGCTTTCTGCACAAACATCTTTCAAACTATACACAAATGACCGCCAAGAGTATCCCATCTGCTGCTTGAGGGCCAAGACATGATGAATTTTTTCAATGGTCACAGCTTCACCAGATGATTCTCTGGATGCAGTTAAGATTTCCTAACTACCTCATCTTGGAATATGCCTTAAGACGTATTTCTTGAGACTTGTCACAAAGTCTCCTGTAGAAGATAATTCCACAACAATTATATTGGCTAGGAATGAAGGGGGTTGTACTCCAAAACGTAGCAAGGGTGCCAGGTTTGGGAAAGGATGCTGTTTTATTGCTTCTGAGTCTCATAAGGTATTGGGCCTGCCATTAATCCAAACAGAAAGTTTGACTAGATGAGCTGATGAAAGTGGTTCTTGCATGCCAGAATCCTGCTGCAGCATAAGCAGAGTACTATCTTCATCTGCACTGCATCTCTGAATCTCCAGCTTGCAATTAAGTAAGTTGGAGAGCACTTCATTGTAGTGAATGGGCTTAAGTGTGCCCAAGAGAGTACTGCATTATTCTTTGTAAGGTAAAGATACATTTTTCCCTTGCTCGAAAGCCAGTCATATTCGACTCTAGGGTTCAGTGCTCATCTCTGTTTCAAAGTTGAATAGCCAGCCCTGTCTGCTTCTGAAAATGTTTCTGTGGTCACGTGGTAGGAGTGACTAGACACCAGAGTGCACGGAATGCTCTTTTACCTTCCCACCAAAGTGGTCCCTATTTATCTACTTGCAATTTCTTGCTTTCGAACTGCTAGGTTGGCAGGAGCTGGGACAGACAGGAGCCCATTCTGTCCTGTACAAGCCTAGAAAAAGCCTACCTTCAAGTCCCATTGGAAAAGAGAGTTGCAACCATTTTTCTTAAAGAAAAAGGAGAAAGTGTTGACCTCCCAAATATTGTTGGGCAGCAAGTCCCAGCTTTCCTCATCACTGGCTTTCCTGACTAGGGCTGACAGAAGCCCAAATAGTCCTCACTCTTGCATGAGTCGCTGAGCTGTTCATTACTGAAGTGGCCTTCAAGATAACTGTAGTGAATTCAGCACCATCGTTTTCCACTTTATGCTAAATGACATGAGGTTAGTTGTTGAATTTGGCAAAGCCTTTCCTCTGGCTCAGCTCTGAATGTCACTGTGCCAATAAAAGCTTCCGTGGGTTTTCTACAGCAGAGCTTGAAATAGTTTGAAGTTCTCTGGCATGTGGAAAACAGCAGGCTATATTCCCTTGCTTTGGCATTCTACTCTATTTTATTTTTACATTGAGTGTCACTTGATGTTAGGAAACACAAATGGGTTGGATGCTGCTGTTTCTGCTCTCTTATCTGTCTTTCCTTTCGATGTGACAACACCATCTGTTGGAAACTTTATGGAGCAACTCAGTGCTCCACGGGAAATAAAAGTTTTATTTAATGTAGGATTAATATTCTTGAGGTGATTTACTGTATGCTATTCAGCAACACGCATCCATTTCCAACCTTCCCGAGGAATCTTGGGTCAATGGATATTGTAAAATGTTGCAGTTGGGGATACTTACATTATTAACTCTGGTGTCCTGGTTCTTCTCGTGCTGCCAGATGAACATGATGAAGCTGCAGTGCACAGTCAGCAGTAATTAGGAAATCCTCATTTAAAAACAACAAGATGGATTCCCTGAGAGAGGGGAAAGGATGGGAAAACACTTTAGTCCGCTCAAAACATTTGCTTGTTATCTAAGCTCTTTCCCAGTCCTGGTGTGGAGGGAATGTCCACTGACCATAAATTCAGGTAGGATGAAATCTACCATGGTATGTAGTCTTACAGCCACAGAAGTATGGATGAAGTAATGTCAGACAAAAGGATTGTGGAGATTACCAAAAGCATAGTGTGTGAGAAGAGGGTCTTTTTAAAATCATGTGCCATTGCTGCGCTGCCTCTTCCCAGACCCTCTCCACCTGGCCGGGAATGCGAGGCAGGTGTGTCGCCTCCTCCCTCCGAGCCTCACCCACCCGGAGGGTTCAAAAGAGATGACGCTGGAGCCCCACCACCACTGCCACCCGATGCCGAGGTGTGGAGCTCCTCCTCCCGGTCTGGCAAACCGGGGGGAGTGGTAGCATTTGTGCCGTCTCGTCACAGCAACGAGGGGACCTGTTTGTGCTCACTAATACCTGATGCCAGGGCGCAGAGAGCAGAGCTTTTTTCCCGGTCTGTTGAGAGCATGGAACTTTGGGCTCTGTGGGAACTGTAAGGACACAACCTTTATGGGATTGTGATAATTGTGCTGCTTTTTTGATTATTTGTATAATGAATATTGTAATGCATATTGATTCTGTGCTGCTTTGTTAGTTGGAATTTTTGTGGTATATTTTAAGCTACTGTTGTTTATAGACTAGTCTTTTTTGCATTGTGTTTTTGTAATACTGTATTGTATTTTTTGTCTTTTGCTAATGTATGTTTAAATGCTGTTGAACTGCCTTGAGTTACCCACCTAGTCGAAAAAGGCGGTATATAAATAAAACTCTATCTATCTATCTATCTTCTCATCTCGTTGTTCCAATGAACATAGGTGGTGAGGTGGATTTTCATAGGTATACGTTAGTTGGAATATGTGACATTCAAAATGTTAGTGTATTGCAATAGCCATCATTGATTATTTTCATTAGGACTACTGGGAACTGTAATCCCACATGTGCTGTAAGACTGACCCATTCCTTTCTCTCCATGGTAACTGAACTACTGTATTGAAAAATGCCAGTGTTTGAAAAGGATCAGGAATGGAGTCCAGTTCAGCGCCACTTAATTTTTACTTGTTTTCAAATGATAAAGTAAAGGGCCTCTGTACAAAATCAAATTACAGGCATGCAAAGCCTTCAAAAGCACTTCCCATGTTCAAGTATTCCCATTTCCTGTCTCCCCTGGCCATTGCTCCCCATTTGAACTCATTTTGGTCTGGAGAAAATCAGAGATGTAGGGGCTTGAGATGTTTCCATCCTCTTTCTCTCCCTTTCTCTCTCTTTGGCTGGGATTGGCTAAAGTTACACTTTCCTCCATCCTTCATATAGCACTGCAGCATCATTTTCCAGAAGAAATGCAGGGAATTCTAATTCCACTTGACATTATCAGATTTTATCTCTGTGCACAGTTTCTTTGCCTAAAGCTTCCTTCATTTATATATACAGTGGAACCTCGGTTAACATAATTAATGCATTCTCCGGGATGTTTCTTACAGCAAAAATTAGTTTAACCAAATTTCCCATAGGACTGCACTGAAAACCAGACTACTTTAACCGAAAAGCAGATCCCCATAGGAATGCATTGAAAACCAATTAATCCGTTCTGGAAAAAAATCCGTAAAATGAGCCACTATTTTCTATGGATTTTCTTTTGTTATACAATTTTTATATTAACCGAGCCGTTTGTTAACCGAGGTTCCACTGTACTGGACTTTGTGCGGTGTTGTATTTTAAAAGTGGCTTAAAATTATAATCATATAATAATTAAAAGGGATTGGTTTCTGCTGTTTAATGCTGTCCTTATTTTTATTTTGTTGGTGGAGGGGGAAGAAAACACTCTTTTGTAACAGAGATAATATAATTCAAAAAAGTTAAAATAAGAGAGAGACTTTGTGTACTCATGTGGTTTAGTAGTTACTGTATTTATTTATTTATTTATTTATTTATTTATTTATTTATTTATTTATTTATTTATTTATTTATTTATTTATTTATTTATTTATTTATAATTAATAGTAATGTGTGCTGATGGCCGGAAACTAGATAAAACTCCTGTCTGGTTCACATTAAATTAATATCACCCAGGTCTGTCCATGGAAGGAATGTTTTTAATGGTTTCTTTAAAGAATGTCTGTGCAAGTTTCTTCCAGAGGTTGAGTGGAGATCCACCAACTTCTTTAAAGAATATCATTTTAAATGCCTTCTTCTTGTTTTACAAAATTATTATGAGGATGAAGTGAGAGTGGAGAGCCACATAAGCCACTTTGATCTCCTTGGAGTCCAGTTGCAATATAAATGTAACTACTGAGCTATCTAGCAGTTGTTATGCAATCAACTAATCTTTGAACCTTGACTGTGAAGATAAATTAAAATATGATTGGGAAAAAGAATATTAGGGAGAAGGGTGAGCAAAATGGTAGGGTCCAGCCTTAAAGGTCTCACCATGCCTGTTGTGGACTGACAATATGCTTACCCACTGCTCTTCCTGATGCTTGGTATTTTTAGAAAGCTACTAGAAAGGATGCTGAAGCACCCTAGACTTCAACCTCAAGGTACAGCCCTAACTGCACCATTGTGTAAATGATGTAGTGTATGTATAATGTATTTATTGGATTATATATGGATTTCTCCCCTTAATTTTGCCTAATTACAGAAATGTTGATTATTCTGTGTGGTGTAATGGACAAAATGATGACTAGGACTCAAGAGACCTGGGTTTGAATCCTTGATCAGCCATGGAAACCCACCGAAGGTGTTGAACTGGTTAAACCACTCCTTAAATATCTCACTTACATCTGAAAGCCCTGCAAGGTTGTTGTAAGTTGGTTCTGACTTGAAATCACATAACAGCAACAGATAGGTCAGAATTTGTAACACTGAGTTTGAAAAACAGTTACTCATTTCAAACTAGGAAAATAATATGTTAATATTAGTGTGGTGAAGTGAAAACATTTAACTCATTAAATGAGCATTATTGGAACATCAATGAAACATTAGTTTTAGCATTTCCTCTGCAATCTCCCCCTGCCATTCCTGTTGACTGCTAAATTCATATTTGGTAGCTGAACCGTGCTGTATAACATACCTGTAAATTATCCCGGATTGGCCAGGATTTCCCATATTTCCACGCTGCTTCCTCCACTTTCCCGCCGACATCCCGTAATTTGACCAGCGGGAAAAGTAGTTACTGAATATGCATTTATGCCCAGAACCCTCCTGCGCATGCGCAGAAGGGTTCTGCGCAGGTCCTGTATTTTCCGGAGCCACGCTTGACAGGTATGCTGTACAAATGTGTTTGAACTATAATACCTGGAAGCCATAGTTAACATAATTAACACTACCAAGAGAATAGAGTACATTTCAAGATGTCCAGGAATTATAGTTTTAAGACAATCAATAGCCCCAAAGTTCGGAACCAATGTTTGTTAAAGAGTCCATTGACTCCCAGTTTCCATTCCCATGTAGTTGCTGAGGTCATGGGAACAAATTCCTACTACCACAAAGTCTGCTCCATTCAACAAGATTGTCATACAAGTGGGACAAAAATGCTGGCTTCTGTCTCCCACTGATAATGTTTGAAAATCAATGTTGTCTGAACAAAGCCACAAAGCAGCAAAATCTGTACAAGAAAAAACACAGGTGAATTATATGCAGGTATAGGTCTCATTTCTTCTGACAAGAGAGTATGTGGACTTAGAGGTGCCCCGCCCTCAGAGGATCTGCCAAAAGTTCATTCTCACTGAAATTCTCATTAATATTACTTTTGAAAGAAATCTTATTTTTTATGATTAATTTTTAAAAACATTGTTCTGGTGTTGCTCCCAGGCATGGGCTGTGCCCTCAGGAAATGGGGATTCATCCCAGTGAGCCCTTGCCTCTGGCACCTGGGGTGCAAATAATATTTTTATTATTATTTTATCTGCCTGGTGCACTGCACTTTAGATTAAGCCATTGCTCCAAACTCCCTCCTTCAGCTTGGAGCAATGGTTTATTCTAAAGTGCCGCGTGCTGGGCAGAGCAAGCGAGGGGTGGTGACCGAGCAGTTCCCAGGGGCAGCCTTCTCCCCGTCTTTTGGTCACTGCCTCTCTCCCCTGTCCAGCACCCTCCCATGGTGCCTAGTACACCCCTGGTTGCTCCACCCCATCCTACCCCACCCAAGCAACAAAGTTAATATTAATTCTAAGACATTATTTCCAGGTCAATGTGTTTACTTTTCACCAAATGCTTTCACGGTCTTCATGACTGTCAGGAGGAAGAAATTAAAAAGAGATCCTTGTCCCAAAGTGACAGTTTCTGAAGTATAAATGGCTTTAGCTAAGAGGGGAAACTCACTGAGAAAGATTAGAACTGATACAGTCACTCTTTAAATGTCGCACTTACACTGAAATCCCTGTTGGGGTCTCTGTACGTTGGTTCCAACTTGACAGAACATAATAATAGCGCTGAAGAGGGGTAAGAAAAAGGCTTCACTTTACTTATAGGTGCCTATGAGATGGCTAGATGGCATTGTGGACTCAGCGGGCACCGAGCTGAGCGGGCTGAGGAGGATGGTGGAGGAAAGGGGTGCCTGGAGGTCAATGGTCCATAGGGTTGCAAAGGGTCGGAATTGACTGTGTGACTGAACAACAACAAGATATTCCTTTAGCTCTTGTTGTTGTGTATAGATAGTTTCTGAAGATACCCAGGTGGCAATAACTGTTGGTCAGGTATCTACCTAGATTTACTCCGATCAAATGCATTAAGTCAATGTTTTATGTACTTCTTGGTGTTTCTCAGACTAGAAATATATGAGGACTGTTAATAAGCCATGGTCTATTTACAATTCCTTACAAAGATAGGCAGGTAAAGTAAGTAAGGAATTTGCTGATCATTATAGGTTTATAAAAGCTACTGTGTTATAAACACACAAATCCATACACAGTTTGTCAAGCACCACGTTATGGAAGTGAGAAATATACTGCAGACAGAGAGAACAAAGACATAAAACTCTGACTTTCTCTTGAAAAGGTTTGACAGGCTAAATGCTAAAAATATGTGCATAGGATAGCCTGTCTGCCGTGTTCAGTATCACCTTTACATGTCACAGCTGGATTTTTTGCAGATAGATCTGTGTTTAATGCAAAAAGGTCTATTAATATCTTGGGGACTGCAGTGGCTCAAGTAGCTAAGATGCTGACTGGAAGGCGGGAGGTCAGATGTTCGATTCCCGAGTACTGCAGGACAGAATGAGCTCCCGTCTTTGTCCCAGCTCCTGCCAACCTAGCAGTTTGAAAGCAAGAAATTGCAAGTAGATAAATAGGGACCACTTCGGTGGGAAGGTAAACAGCATTCCATGCCTGCCACATGACCACAGAAACTTCTGTAGAAGCAGACAGCGCTGGCTCTTCAGCTTTGAAACAGAGATTAGCACTGAACCCTAGAGTCGGATACGACTGGCTTTCGAGCAAGGGAAACCTTTACCTTTACCATCTATACAGAAATCTGTCCTTCTGGTGATTTCCTGAAATAATTGTCTGCCAAAACCTTCTCATGTGAAAATCTCAGTCATTCTCACTCTATTTGATTGGGAGTGGAGTGGGGAATTACAAGAAAAATATCAGAGGCGGTGGTATTTCAGATACATTATGAGGGTGAATTCTACATTTAGATCAAGAAAGATGAGCAAATGGGGGAAGCTGCACAGTAATAGACAGTTGCACAATAGAAAGAAGAATGGGTAAACAAAAACAAACACACATTCAGCCACCTTGCAATAATATGGCAAATTCAAAAGTATCACCAAAAGAATTTCCAAGGGCTTTGAGAATGAAGTAGAAAATGTGATTTTTCTTTGAGAATCTAGGGAACAAATTACAGCATACTGTACTACTAGTTTCATTTCTTTCCTGGACATGGGAAAGAACACTTCTCTCTCTGATAATTAGGACAGAGTTTTCAGGGAGCTGTGAGCATCTTCTGCAGTAGAGACAAAATATATTTGCAATGATGTTTCCCAGATTTTCACCTTTGGGAAGCTCTGGGGAAGGCAGTAAACACAAAAGAGTGAAAATTAGTGCTAAACCGAAATTTCCTCAGAAAACTCCCCCCCCCTTAGAAACACTCTTCATTCTCCTTTTCTTTTTCACTCCCATTGCAGAATTTTATCCAAAACTGGTCTATCATTTTGTTGCCCCACCATCAACAAATTGCCTTACAACAGTAGAGGATGTTATTAAACAAACAAAGGAGCTGCCAGGACAAAAATGCTGGCTTCTGCCAAACAGTAAAGGTGAGCTAAGCCACTCATCACAGATAGGCTGGGATTCGTTAAACTTTATTACCATAGTTACCTTTGCTGCTAGTTACAGCAGAGATGCCAACTATTCAATTTCCTGGACAAAGCAAAATAGACATATGGAAGCTACTTCCAACCTCTAGTCCAAATATGCTGAAAGCAATGTCCATAGTAAGGACTAAAATGTTTGAAAATCAATGCTGTTTCTGCTTACAAAAGAACAAAACATTCAAGATAGACCACTGTCATGATGATTTCTTACTGTCACTTTTGCATTGTCCTCAAAAAAAATCTCTCTCTCTCTCTCTCTCAAAACCAACTTGTGGTTAATTATTCGAGAACGAAAATAATGGCTTTTGCCAGAAAGCCCAAAATACATCGATGGCATTTAAACCATCAGGTACTAGAGCAGGTCCTTCATTACAGCTACTTAGGAGTGATATTTCAGGCTAATGGGTGCAGGAAGTTGCATACAATGTATTTAGCTTCTAAAGCAAAAAAAAGTGCGGCCGCTATACAAAACTTCCTTCGGAGGAAAGGTGGGCATAATGTAATTGCGGCCCTTAGACTTTTTTCAGCGAAGTAGCTTGCCCAAATGTTGTATGGATCCCCTCTGTATTTTGACTCAAACATAAATCCGCTTGAGGTCACATAATCAAAGTTTCTTAGGACAATTTTACAGTCCCCTTGCAGTATTTCCAACACGGCTTTGAGATTAGAAACTGGAATGTACACAGTGCGAGCGAGACTGCTAGTAAATGTGGCTAATTATTGGATAAGAATTCTGTTTGCTCCATCTGGCTTACTCAAACTGGTGATGTCCGACCCTTGGATGCCACCATGGATTAGCTCTCTTGAAAGAACACTAACCACTTATGGCATTTTAAAACCTTATGTTCTTTCCTTAGGATCTATTCATGCTAGAGAGTTAATAAAACAAAGAATTCTCGATATACATCGCCAAAATGATTTAAGTAAACTAGTTTCCCCATTGTTTGATAGATCAACTTTCAATGTTGCTAAGCCCTTAGCATACTTGTCTTTAATAAGAAATCCGGATCATAGACGTTCCTTCACACTTATTCGGTATAACATGCTTCCTTCCTCCTACAGGGAGGATTTCTTTAAGAAAGTCCCAGCACACGAGCATTTATGCCCATGTCAGTTAAATATGTTAGAAACCTCTGAGCATATTCTGCTAGAGTGTCCCCTATATAATAAACCCAAGAAATACCTTTTTAGTGTTTTCCCGAACTTGAAGTCTAACAATAAAATCAGAACACTGAATATTCTTTTATCAGGTGAAGGGCAAGATACGACGATAGCGGTCGCTAGATTCACATGGTATGTAACTTGTATTCATAAAGGCAAGATAAAATCAAAGGAATAAGGAAAATGCTTCCAGATTACAACTTGAATGTCATAGAATATGTCTGCAGGACATAGAAATAACAACCCTTGAAATTCTGGTTGTATGTTGCTATTGTATAAATAATCTAGTGTTCATGATTTTGTGATAGTTTTATTAGGTTGCCTCACTTGTGTCAAGCAGCTTGATTTTGTGATCTTGTAACACTGGCCTTGGGCTGTAATAAAGAATTTGATTTATATATATATAAATTTATATATATATAAATTAGCTAAGAGATTTAAATCCATTTCATAAGAGAAAGAACAAGATGAAATAAGTGCAGGAATGTGTTGGATGGAGAGCAGTAAAATCCCAAAAAAACACCTGGTCACTGTTTCCTGAATTTCCAACAAGTAAAGAAAAGTCTTAAAGTGGTTGATTATCTTTCCTTCTCTTTTTTTTTTGAAATGTCTAACCTGGAAACGTTAAAGCGCACATTTTTGGGTGTGTTTGCAGATTTCCATAATGCATGCCCACAGCCATGTTGTGAAACAAATGACAAAGGCATCCAAAAATTGGGGCTAATATCATGTTGCTCTTCCCCTGGTTTACATCTATGAGTGGCAATAAAACCCACAATAACCCTTAGGAGGAAAAAGAACTACACTATACTGCAAGAACTTCTAAGGGAGTATGTCTCTGTCAGAGGTTGCTGGAGAACTTTTTCTTCTCTTTGAAAAAAAATTGGTGAACCCCACCCACACAAACATATTTCTCTATCTACAAGTAGTGATGAGTATCTTAAGAAGCCGTTTGCACACAGATATAGCTTAATTGTGGAGAGTATCACAAATTTGGCAGAGTTTCATTCTCTTGTGCCCTTCAATTCACCCTTAGATAGCTAAGTGGGCTGGACGCAATAGCAGTGGGCACGTTTTTATATGCATGTCTGTGTCCTCTCCAAGGGTCATCACCCACGGGCCGGATGGAATGACGTCGGGGGTGCATCTGGTTGCAAACCCCTGTCCTAGGTAAAACTTTGTGTGCATGTCCTTTAAAGTTTTGTCTAAGTACAATGGTTTTGTTTGTTTGTTTGTTTAAATTAAGCATTTGTGGAGCAAGTCCACTTCATAAGTAACAAAAACACACATTTGAATACAGGAGTTCGTCTTTAAGGTGTCACAACTTTTTTGTTGCGACCGCCTTCTTCTTCTTCTTCGCTGTTCTGTTTTGCTTACTTTCACATATGCTTCCACTGAATAACACAGCTACCACTTAAAACATTTCAAAATTGATCATGTTATAGGTGAGAAATATACTTGCATACATATGATATGATGCTACAGCATACTGCATATGTACATGAAAATAAATAAATAAACATAGGATTCAAGGTGGTGTCAAATGCTGCCCTTTTCTGTAGACACAAATAACTCCACCCAGGGTGGATTTGATTTAAATCACTTTGATTTAAATCATGATTTAAATCACTAGTCAGTAAGGCTCTATTTAAATCATGATTTTCTACATAAAGACTTATTTTTGCTGTAGTTGTTTTAATCTTAATATTTACAACCAGATAAAGGTTTCATTTGTAGAATAATAACTTTTCAGATTACAGTAGTTTTACAGTTATATCAGAAAATTACTGATTTGGTGGTTATATACCATTAGAAATACATAGATAGATAATTATGAAATTGCTGCAAGGTGAACTATCTCCAGTTTAATAGGTTAATCATTCATATTACCTTAACATTTAAATAGTTTTATTTAACCAAAACAATAACATTATATAGCATTGCAGGCGCACCCCCCAATAAAGGACTCAGACACTGGTAAAAGTGGATAACGGCATTGGGCCACATTTATTGATTCATGCCCTAGTCCGAATTATAAATTTCTATTGGTAATTGACCAATCATAATTCTTTAAGGCAAGCAGGCCGAAGTAACACTGGTAAGGTACCACCCAAATTTGCCAACGGCAATTGTTACAATGTATCTATTTGTATCAATTTGTTTGTTGACAACAAACAAATTGTTGACCGTAGTCAATATCTAACTAATGACCCCACCCTCTGACGCGTATCCGTGAAATCACGGGGTGATGCATGCTGTCTAGCTGTAGCCATCACCCCGTCGCCTGGTTCGTCGTTGACCGGACAACATTTAACCAACTTATGCCTGTCTAGTGTTGTCCAGTCAATTGCGAACCTGCTGGATACCTGTGGGTCATAAATGTTTACCTTACCAGTGATACCCGCCCATGTGACCAAAGTCAACAGCAGCAACAGAAAACCCCTATATCAAACCATAGCAACAGTGTGGGATGGGCGAAAAAACCAGGCCCCGAGAGCCAATTGTGGGTCCCAGCCAAAAATTCCCACCCGGCCCCGAAGCGACCAAAATATCACACTGTTAACTAGGGAGGGGGTGGAGGGGAAAAACTTCTCCGCTCCGTCGCTTCGCAAAATGGCAGCTCGGCTGCCTCATGGCCACCCCTTTTATAAGGGAGCTGGCCACGCCCCATAACTACCCGGATGCCTTCGTCCGATGGGGGGCCCCCGCAAAGAGCGCGGCTGCCATTTTGGTGCCGCGCTTGCATTGCAGGTGCACCCCCCAATAAAGGACTCAGAAACTGGTAAAAGTGGATAACGGCGTTGGGCCACATTTATTGATTCATGCCCTAGTCCGAATTATAAATTTCTATTGGTAATTGACCAATCATAATTCTTTAAGGCAAGAAGGCCGAAGTAACACTGGTAAGGTACCACCCAAAATTGCCAACGGCAATTGTTACAATGTATCTATTTGTATCAATTTGTTTGTTGACAACAAACAAATTGTTGACCGTAGTCAATATCTAACTAATGACCCCACCCTCTGCCGCGTATCCGTGAAATCACGGGGTGATGCATGCTGTCTAGCTGTAGCCATCACCCCGTCGCCTGGTTCGTCGTTGACCGGACAACGTTTAACCAACTTATGCCTGTCTAGTGTTGTCCAGTCAATTGCGAACCTGCCGGATACCTGTGGGTCATAAATGTTTACCTTACCAGTGATACCCGCCACACGGGGAGGCTTCCCAAAAGGCTCACCGCCCCCCCCCAAGACCGTCAGCTCGGTCGACAGGCCTGCTCGCCATTCCACTAACCAGAGGTCCATACCTCCCTGCGACAGATGGGCCCCATCCCCTGAGTAAAGCTCGTAATTTTGCAGACTGACGGCGGGGAGGCTAATGACGCGTCCCCCGCCCTTGTCGAAAAGGAACCGGGCAATAGCCCCGTTCACGGAGCGTCGGCTCAGTCAAGAGCCTCGAGGCCGAACGCCCCCTGTAAGCGTACCGCGGTATCGTGTCCGACCAATTGAGGAATGTGGCAGGCCACACATGATGTGAGTAGGGCAGGTCACTGCAAACCGCAAGCTTCTGCGATAGGCCAGTGACCTGCCCCAAGCCATCGCCCCCAAGGTACATAACCAGGACATCGGGCGAGTCAGCATCCCTGATGTAGAAAAGGAATGGCAACAGTTCCCGCCATAACATGCCGCGCTTACCATACTACCTGAGACGTGCGGCTGCACCCAGTCCCAGTCGGGGTCCCCACTCTGTCGCCGCAGCGTAACGCGCTGCCCTGTGCAGCGTAACGCGCTGCCCTGTGCAACGTAACGCGCTGCACCATGCAGCGTAACGCGCTGCCCTGTGCACGTGGCTACGGCCCACCAGCCATAATGTCACCGGTGTAAAACGACACCCAGGGTCTGTCAAGGAAAAAAGGGGGGGAGAAACCGTGCAGTGACTAAACTGGTACTCACGGTTGAAGAGGGCGAACACAAAACTGAAAACATTGTGATCCCCACCCTCCCGTGCGGCGTATTTCAGCCCCGGAGTACCCAAAAACAACTGCAGTAGAAGCCGCCCCTATCCTGAACGAATGGGTGCCGCAACGAGCCCCAGAGGGGCCAACACTGTCTAGTGCCTTCCCGGCACCCTCCAAATTGAAATTTAGTAAGAGAAGACCCACCTTGGTGACAGAAAAACTGGCCATGGTGCGTGCCACACAGTGCAAGGAAATCCTGTAGGGCACCAACCGGACAGATGTCTGCCGAGGAACATCGTAGCAGTCTACTCCACTGCCTACGCCGTGCTGATTCGTTTTAGAGGAGCGTATCCCCAACTGAGCCCAATATTGTTCACACAGACATCTCCGAGTTCCAGTGCCCTACGACTTGCATCCGCCTTATACAGCATCTCAAGCTACCCGATGCGGAGCGCTCCAAAAAAGGCCACCGTTGTAGCCGCATGAAATGGGCTGCCTCATCTTATCAAAACAGAGGCCAGGCCAGCCCCGGGCCAATTGGGTAAAAACCCCTGGGGAAATCGGGTGGTGGTCGTCCGGGCAACGCCCACGCGCGCGCACCCACCCCTCCAAAACATGTCTCACACGGAAGTCAGTGGTGCTGTCCACATGACCTCCCACTTTGGCCATAAAAGCCAACGCTGACAGCTTAGATGCTATGGTGCGAGGTGCAAGGCCCTGGGCATGCAGGTAAACCATGAACCGCAGAACATGGGTTACCGGAATCGGCCAGGTTCCTGGCATTTGAAATTGGGTACAGAATGCTCTGAAAGAATTAAATGCGTGGTGATACGCCTTACGCGTGCATGGCGCCAGTGACAGGCCAATCGCCCGGTTCACCTCTCCTTGCCAATGTTCCATATCTCGTCCGGGAGTAGCGAGGGAAATTCCTCCGCATCCGGGGCCAAGGCACAGAACCGGGAGATCTGCAGGCGGGACAAAGCGTCAGCAATATCATTAGTAACCCCTGGGACATGCCTGGCCCTGAAAAGAACGTTGAGGCGCAGGCTGCGCAACGCAAACTGGCGCACTGGGTCCATAACCCTGGGCGATTTAGAGGTCTGTGCATTGACAATGTGGACAACAGCCGCATTGTCACACCAAAATGGACAACCGAGTTGGCCCCCTCCTCGCCCCATAGCATCAAAGCACCCAGGATAGGGAAAATTCCAGATACGTGAGACCACGCAGGCGACCCGTGCCTGCCCAGGATAGTGGCCACCCACCATAGGCCCACTTCCAATTGAAGTACATCCCATAACTCAGGGATCCCGAGGAATCGGACTGTATCTTAAAGCGAGGGGAAGCCAGGAGCTCAGACCTCCAAAATGACACCCCATTGAAATCCCTCAGGATCTGTAGCCAGACAAGCACGTCTGCCCTGATACCCCGGGTAAGTCTAACCCTATGGTGGGGCCTCGATAATCCTGCCATGACGTCGCGTAAGCGCCGAGCAAATGCCCTGCCCGGTGCGACGACCCTGCCAGCGAAATTGAGGTGACCATGTAGCACCAGCAGGTCCCTCAGTGATGCCATGCGCTTGGCCAGCAAGTCCGAGATAAGGGCCACTAGCTTTGACACCTTATCCCGCTGCAACCTAGAAGCCTGCGCTACCGTGTCAATCTCCACCCCCAGGAATACTAGCTGTGTAGGTGGGCCCTCGGTCTTTTCGGACGCTAAAGGGACACCAAGTTCCTCCATTAGCGTCTGAAATGTGTTGAGGAGACGTGTGGACGTGTCCCAGTCCCGTTCAGCCCCGAATAAAATCATCCAGGGAATGGGCTACAGACCGGGACCCTGATCTGCGAACAAAAGCCCACTCTAGGAAGGTGGAGGAACGCTCGAATGCCGAGCCCGAATTGGAACAGCCAAAAGGCATGGCATCATTGAAATAATATGCTCCCCGGAACGGGGGCGCAGGGACAGGGCCAACGACCCTGCCCGCATAGACCTCCTTATCATTGTTGGCAGGAGCCACCTCCTCCCTCCCCCTAAGGGATAAAGATTGGGGGCATCCTGAGGGGACCTATCACCCATGAAAGGGATACGTAACCCCTGCCTAAAACCCTGAAGGAGATATCCGCATCCTCTCCCTTCGGGTACAATGTGAGCCAGCGCTCCAACATGTCCACATTAATTGGGGAGGGAGCCCTTCGGTGAACTAGATCCATCTGCGGCAGTCTTGCCAGCCCTCCCGCTGCCCCGCATCCCTCCAGGCCTGGGACAGGCAGAGGCCGCATGGGGGCCAGCACAGGGGGGACACTAATGTCTGTATTTGTCATTCTTCCTATTGCAGGAACCATTGGACGAGAAAGTCCAGCACAGCAGGCGGGCTGGAAACCCCCCGCCCCGCCCCCTGGCAGTGGACCTGTGCTGGGGCCGCCCGCTGGACCGCATGTCCACAATGGTATCTCTCCCCAGGCGCGGGGCGCGTGGGCGTCATGTACAAAAGCCACAGCCTCTGGCATGGCTCAACCCACCTAATCTCGGGGTGCCGGGGAATCCGCATATGGAATTACACGTCATAAGCCAACCACGATGGGCCCGGAAAGTCAACCATCGCCCGGTAGATGTTGTCCAAATACTGGACCATCGGAATTGCCAAATCCGGCCGGGCCCTAAGGTACACCGCCATGTATATGAGGTAGGCCGGCAAGCAGTCGGCCCACGTACGTGGTGGCTTGCGACGACGTGCCTGCTCCTTATCCTTCTCATCCTGCCCCCCCTACTCCTTGGTGGGCCCTCTGTTGAGGAGTGAGAAGATATCCACGTACTCCCCCCGCCAGATCTTCTCTTTGGTGGTCTGTGCCAAATGGTCATCCAGCGGTAAGGAATACCCCGCCGTCAGCAAGGCCGACACAGGCACAACAGGAACTGCTGGCATCTGAAAGGGGGCCTGTACTAACCCAGCCACCCCCAAAACATTCCCCACAGGGTAGAAAACACCCCCCACCACGGGGCCCTGGGTGGTAGTTGTCGTTGCCAGGTGGGGCGTCAGCGGCTGGACCGCCGCCCTACCCGCACGAGGCCAGGCCATTGGATACCCCCCCAACGTGGCCATGTGTGTAGGTGCACTAGCTTGGACCGCATACTCACATGCTGCACCCCCGTAGGCCGCCCCCACCGGGGGTTCCGGCCCACTGGGGGTGTCGGAGCTCACAACCGCCGTCGAGCTCGTCGATGGGGCCTGACCCGCACCGGTCTGTTGAATGGGGAGCTGCAAGGCAGTGGCCTAGGTCGTGCCATGCGCCTCAAGCAGCTCGACCCGTCCCGTCGCCTGCCGCTGCCCAGCAGACGACGCGTCGAAACGAACCCCAAAGGGAGCCCAAGAGTGGCTAGCCCGGGCCAGGGATGTCTCAAGGGCCGCAACGCGGGCCAATAAGGCTTCCACGCTGACATGGGGCAAAGGGCCAGCCGGCCCGCCCACTACAGGCATGTGTACAGGTCCCTGCACCCCGGGGCCCGAATAGGGCAACAACCCCACACCCGGGCCTGTTAGGGCCGATGTAGCAACCTGCCAGGGAAGGGGACCGGACCACCCCCCAAGGCTGGAAGGCCTCGGAGCGAGCTGCGCTCCTATAAAGGAAGGCCCAGCGGAATGGGCAACACCAGGAGAGGTGTCCACCGCTTGCGGGCCGAGGGCCGCAGCCCCTACTGGCCCCGTGCGTGGGCCACCATTCTCTAGCCAGGGGGAATAGACCCCATTCCACCGGTCCCGGTGGGTGCAGGCAAAGGCGGCTGCTGGGGAGGCGCAGCCGCGGTCTTCCAACCCAGATTGCGCCTCCGAACCGCACGAGCCGCGATGGGCCCGGAAGCCTCTCAGCCAATCGATGGGAAGCCGAAATGAGAGAATTCAGCAGCCAAAAGGCTTCCCGGTAAAAGCAAAAGCGACGGAGGTAAGAGGGAAAAACTTCTCCGCTCCGTCGCTTCGCAAAATGGCAGCTCGGCTGCCTCATGGCCACCCCTTTTATAAGGGAGCTGGCCACGCCCCCTAACTACCCGGATGCCTTCGTCCGATAGGGGGGGCCCGCAAAGAGCGCGGCTGCCATTTTGGCGCCGCGCTTGCATTATGTATGCTTATATTTGCTTAAACATCTATGTTTGTTAACTGATGTGGTAAATATATTTTTAAAAACTTAGACTGACAGTCATTGACTACATCAGCTAGGTCCATATGATAAACTTCAGGCAGCTATACAAATAAAGATCTCAAGATGCAGACTTCCATCCTCAAAAGGTTTCACTTTTTTTTTTACTGCTTGCCCCTCCCTCCTCAAACTTTGCTCCTTGTGCTATTCCATTCCAAACAAACTTCTATTCATTTAACTTCTTGAAACGTAGCAGCACTTAAGAGGTAAGGGGGTTTATTCTGTGTACATAGATTTGCAGAGGAACAATGGGATTAAGGTCTTTTTCTCAATTTTGATGTTTATTTTATAACATTTTTTGCTATGAAGGAGGCATGTTATTGTTGCAGATCCAAATGCACAGTTTTGAAAACAGCAAAACTAAGCATTTGATTTGATAATATCTTCTAGATAGAAAAATTGCCCCAAATAATCAGAAACCTCTGGGAGAGCATGACATTGTGAATGGATTAATACAGCATTATGCCACATAATTAAAAACTAATATAATTATGAATAACCTTTGGACTATGATGTATCTTAACTAGAACATGATCTTTTGAGAGATTTTTCCCTCAAAAAGCATTTAAATAAAAAAAATCTAAATTAAAAAAATTTGATTTAAATAAAAAAATCATTTTTTGATATATTTTTAAAAAATCATTGATTTTTATCCACCCTCTTTTGAGTTTTTTTACTTGCTTTAAAGCAGTTCTCAACCTTTTAAAGCTGGGGGCAGAGTCACGCTCCCTCAGACAGCTTCAGGGGCTGGATGGCCATTTTGCCTTTCCTCTGCCACGTGGCACTTCCAGGTGTGGTGGAGGCAGTGTGGGGGCACATGAAATGGTGCTGTGGGCCGCATCCGGCCTGTAGGCCGCAGTTTAAGAATCCCTGCTTTAAAGTTTTAAGGTAATGTGCCTGTTTGAGAGTATTCACTGTAGGGTAGGCTATTTATTTATTTATTTATCTGTCTATCTTATCTTTTTATTTGTTTATGCTAATATTGGTCTTGAGTCAGTGGCAATGGGTACACATAAAGCACCTCCTCTAAGATTGTGGCATTTTTGAACCACAATCGGGTATACACAGGTAATTGCAACCTTGTGCTGCTGGCTAATCTTTCTCACATGGTTGGGTGAAAAGAACTGTAGAATGAACTCACCCAAAAGCTGCCTTCATTCTGGCAGTTTCACATCTGGCCTAGACACGAAGGAGGAGGAGGGCAGGTTGACGCTGCCCCTGAAATGTTGAGGTGAGTCACACCTCCATCCATCCTGGTCCATAAACCACCATTTGGACAGAGAGGACCTGTCCAGACTGCCCATTTTAGTGTGCCTGCATCAGCCAGAAAAAAACATCAGTTCCCTTTGGGGAGAGGAACAAAATGCCATTTTGAGCTCCTTCCATTTCAATCTAATTGAACACTTTCCCTGATCATTTATTAACAATCAGGGAAAGTGAAATATTTTATGACTTCTAGCTCATTGCTGATGGACTTGTTGGTAGCACCACTCAGGGCAGCTACCAACATAGAAAAAAAGAGTATAGAGTATGCAATATACAATACAATAAACAATGCAATAAACACCATGTATAAGTAATCACAAAACAATATAATATAATACAAAAAAATACACTCCATACACAATACCATACAAAATACAAATACCAAGCCCAGCTAACATTCCCATGGAGTCCAAAACTCAAAACTGCAAACGAGTCCAGGGCTCAACGTCAAACGAGTCCTCAAGAGGAAGCAGCAGCATCCTTTTTGGGGCCTTCCGAGCGAGCACCTACCTCGCATCCCCAGACGGAGTGGTGTGGGTCCCGGGGATAGGCAGTGCAGCAGCAGTGCAGTGATGACTCCAGCGTTCTCTTCTTTAAGCCTTCCAAGCAGGCTAGGCTCAGGGGCGGAGACAGCGCAGCTGCCTCGCATCCCCGGACCAGGTGACGTGTCTCCCGGGGAGAGGCCTCGCACAGCTGTGCTCCCACTCCCCCCGGCTTGCAAGACTGGGGAAGGAGCTTTGCAGTGGCTGCAGTGGCTGCAGCGACTGTAGCAGTGGCAGGGGGATGAGATGGGCTGGTCTTTTATGGCCCCTCAGCCTCAGTCCCATCAGCTGTGCTCTCACTCCCCCCAGGGAAGGAGCTTTGCGGAGGCAGTGGGGACGAGGCAGGCCGGTCTTTTATGGCCCCTCAGCCTCAGTCCCATCAGCTGTGCTCCCACTCCCCCCAGCTTGCTAGACTGGGGGAAGGAATGCAGAGGCAGCGGTGGCGGGGATGAGGCGGGCCAGTCTTTTATGGCCCCTCAGCCTCAGTCCCATCAGCTGTGCTCCCACTCCCCCTGGCTTGGCAGACCGGGGGAAGGAGCTTGGCGGTGGTGGTGGGGATGAGGTAGGCCAGTCTTTTATGGCCCCCCAGCCTCAGTCCCGTCAGCTGTGCTCCCACTCCCCCCAGCTTGCTAGACTGGGGGAAGGAGCTTCACGGTGGCAGAGTAATACTGATGGAGAAACTACTTGTGTGTGTGTGTGTGTGTGTGTGTGTGTGTGTGTGTGTGTGTGTGTGTGTGTGTGTGTGTGTGTGTGTGTGTGTGTGTGTGTGTGTGTGTGTGATACTGATGGAGAAACTACCCACAGTTGTGGTTTTGATTGGCAATACTCAGATACTCAGACACGGAAATAATAATTTTTCATTTAAAGGAAATGATGCATTGCATCAGCAATGATCTTCTAGAAGATGTAAAAAATCTTTTTCACTCCCTCTGACTGTTTGTAGACAATGAGGGGAAGTATTCAGTTGAAAAGGTGTGGTTTGGAGGGATTAGGTCCACTCCAGCATCCAACATTGTATGGATGTTATTAAAAACAACCAGCCCATCTGCAGGCCACCCCAGAGAATGAACTTAATATCTGTCTAGAGCTACCACGTACGCATGTATTTCATAACTGAAATATAAACGGCATGATATTTTTCCTATTTGACTGTTACTCTGTTAATTTATTTTATGATCATATTTTTATAAACCAATTGAGTAAATCATCCTGCATTTTTGGACAAGAGATTGTATAAAAATTGTTATAAGTAAGCATAGTTTTACAATGTTTTGAGTATTTTGAGTCCATTTTCAGTACTTTGGATACATTTTACAATATGTTTAAATAATTATAATCAGATCCATCCAGGTAGCAATCCAGGTAGCAACCTTTCCTGCAATCCAGGTAGCAAGTATCCTTTGCAGTTGAAGCAAACACAAGATGAGAATGAAATTCAGGCATGATCTGCAACTTGTTTATGACATCTGTGGCTTTGGCTTTCCTTTGGTTCATTTTAACTGCACACTACACAGACAGACATCTTTGTGTCCTGCAATTCTTCTAAAGGTCCAGATGTATTGTATCTGATTTGTAGGCTCTCATGTGCCATAAATTATGGTTTCCCCCCCTGTGAGTTTTGACAACTAAGTCTATTCCTCCACTGAGACAGAGATACCCTCTGATGTCTGCAGCCCATCTAAACTTAACTGAACATGACGTTTTGGCCTTCAAGGTCTCCGTGTCAAGATTGGGGGAATTGAAATCTACATCGGGGAAAAAGGATAATTCCCTGAATAATGCATTTGTTCAGAATTATTTGTTAAGTGTCATAATCAACTCCCTTCCTGTTATCTGTCATTTATAAAGTTTGGTTCTATGCCAATACCCTGGGGTGGCCAGTGGGGGTGGATACATGGTCCCCTTTGGATTCAGGAGCTCCAACAGAGCAGCAGCTGTGAGGAAATTTCACAGAGTGTGTGTGATCATTACACAATTGCATTGTTCACATTTTTTTAAAGTTTCATCAGCACAGGAGCAGCAGAATATCCCAGCCATAAACTCCCGGGAGTATAGCATCTGATCTTTATAATCTTTGAGTATGTTTTGCTCCTCCTCCCTATTTTCAAAATTCTCCAGTAAAATGTATATTTACTAATAGATTTAGAAAGGTTTTAAATGAAATTCTTTCACCCAGTAATGATTATTTTTGGCAAGCCAAGGGACTAATATTTTGAAGAAATGCTTGTAGAATCCCCAAGCCTTCCAAAGCGCATCTGTTTCAACCTCTCTTCCTCTTGTGTTTATTTATTTTTGATTTACAGGCCTGTTGATTCCAACCATGATGCAATTATACTTCTATTGCAAGTCAAAAAGGAAGCTTTCAAATGGTTCTAAATTTGTTCTATACGGTTGCAGAAGAGCAATTGTGATGTACAACAGATTTACTTAGCAGGCTTGCTAAAATGAGAGAAACAGCTGTAAATCAGTGTGATTTATCGCTTGTGAAAATGAGAGGGGGGAAATGTGTAGTTTTTTATTCAGATGAGTGAAGAAACATAGTGCAACTAATTCATACAATGTGATGAACATCTATTTAAGCCACTACCCTCCAGTACTACCATTTTAACAGGAACTGGGATTGTTGATTCAGGTTCCTAATTGTTCTGCCATTTTCATGCAACATTCTTTGTTGCTGCATTTTTGAAATTGGATATAAAATAATTTTTAAAATGTAAATCACAGGAGACCCAGGGCCACCAGTGTCTAGCATAGTATACATGCTAACTTGTGGAATCAAATGTTTAGTGTTGATGTTAGCAATGTCCCCAGTAATCTACCAATGGGAGAACTTTCAAGATGCAGTTCTTCTGTCTCCAAAGTTCTTTCAGAGCTGATAGAAATAGTAATCTGAACTGGAGGTGCCTGTACTTCTCATTATCAGCAGCAGTCAGGTACAGTGGTACCTCGGTTAATGTAATTAATGCGTTCTCCAGGACGTTTCTTACAGTGAAAATGACTTTAACCGAAATGCAGCTTTCCATAGGAAATGCATTGAAAACCAAATAATCTGTTCTGGAGCTCAGAAAAAAAATGTTTTTAAAAAAACCTATTGTAACTGTTCAAAACTCATTGTAAAGTGCACTTTGGAATTTTTTGCCACTTTATGAAGAGATTTGAACAGATAAAAGACATCCCCCCCCCCCCAATTATTTCTGAACTCTGGAAGAGATTAATTAGTTTTCAATGCATTTCAAGGCATTTTCAGCACTTCTGACAGCAGCCTCTAGTGGCCAGCTCTGGTAACTCATCCCTGACGGTCAGCTGTTAGTTCCCCCACCACCCTGGAAGTGCCAAATGCTGCTTTTAACCTGCTAAAATGTGGCAAAAAAGCAGTAAAAAATTCCAGAAGCAGAACAGAAATGCTCCAAATACCCTCCTGCCACCATGGAAAGCAGTTGGAAGGGGGAAAGGTGCCCAAGCAGCCCACAAAAAGCTTCATTTTGTGAAATAAATCCTTAAACTGAGCCACTATTTTCTCTGGATTTCTTTTCGCAAACCGATTATTACGTTAACTAAGCTGTCCATAAACCAAGGTTCCACAGTATAGACATTGGAAGCTCAGATCAGCTCAGACAAAGTTATAACAAGAGTTGCAGAGCTACTTTTAGATATAACAAATAATATTTTAGTTACTTTTAGTTACATTTTCAGAAGCATGTTGACTGAAATTTTTCAAGTTTTGTGCAATCTCTCATCAATCTCTTATGAATCTTAAAGGAGAAGTATGGCTTAGTTTTATATTTTATATTATTAGTGTATGTTTGCAAGGCATACTAGAATTGACCATCAAAGGAAAACAGAGTATTTCTTTGATGTTCGGGAATTGAAAAGAAGCAGCCAGCATAACAGGGCCAACCAACTTTATTGTAAGCAAACCGAACATGAACAGCAATGGTGTGACAGCTCCTTAATGGATACATTTTGGTGGGAACAATATGATTGGTTTGGAGAGGAGTGGGGTGATTGTGGGGTTACCGGACCTGAGTGAAGACTTTATGTGTCTTGTTAGAAAGCGTGGGAATGCAAGTCCCACAATAGTTCAGTACTAAGAAGAAGACAAAATGGAGGATCACCCCAATCCCATAATAACAATTACACAATGTTACAGAAATAATTAAAGTTGCATACACAACAATTTCTGGCTTACTCCTAAGGCCAAGGCAACGTACTGTAACAAGCAGGAAAACATATGATCTGAGCAACAATGATAATAATGGTTACCTGACTCCTGAGAATATAATATGCAAGCTGTGGACTACTTTAAACAACATTAATTTTATTAAATTAAATCTATTAGAAGAAATATAAGTACTGTAATGTTCTTTAGAAGATGAATAGAATATAAGATAAAGAAGTCAAAAATTCAACTCATATTAACATCCATCCAAATGGATGGTTTGCAGAATTTATATTTGTAATTGTGTAAGTTGCCATTATGTCATAGCAACTTTGTATATATAACCTAACTCTTAATTTGTGTAGTTTCTTAAGCACTGTCCCAATTATTTGTCATACTCCTATTATCTTGAAAGAGAGATGACAGATGTTCTCCTTGGCATGTCCCTCACTATCTAATCCAAGCATGCCTTCATCATCATCCCTTTCTTTGTACATAGAATGAATGAATGGGTGGAGGATTAGGGCTAGATAAAATTAGCAGCAGGAAGAAGATTCCTGCTGTGTTTTGCCCCTGACATCATCTGGCCTACAAAATTGGTGCCCGGGAGAATCTTATCCTGGGAGGAAAACACATTTCCTCTCCCTGCCCATTAAATGTGGGATGTAGGTACCAATCATTATCCTACCTCCTGCTTTCTCTCCTGCCTGCACCCCTGCTGAGGCATTCAGAAGAGTGTCTGTTTGAGTGAATGAGCAGAGAGAAATCTAGTCCTAATGCCTGAGTATCATTGTCTCCACACACACAACAGTCTGAGGACTGAAGAGGCTGCCTGATACCAGCAGATCCTCTTCATCTGATCTAGGAACTGATTTTTCAGTTTCTCCAAAAAGGTCCATTTATAGCAGAACTTTTTAAATATATAGTCCCTTTCCCCATGGAGGCAGTGAGAGGCTGAGGAATAGTACTAAAACTCATTCCTTGTTCGCATGATCAGATTGACAATAATATTGGTGGATATTAAACTTTCTATAAAAATCAAAGGTGACTGACTGGATAGTTCAATGAGTTAGGTATCAGGTGGTGGAGCCAGAGGTAGAGAGTTCAATCCCCCACTATGCACTCCCAGGAGAAGAGCCAGCCTGTGTGGCCTTGAGAAAACTGCACAGTCACGGGGGGCCTCAAGAAGAAGGGATTGGCAAACCACTTCTGAGTACTCTCTACCTAAAAATCCCTGGGAAGGGTCACCATAAATCAGAATTGACTTGCTGGCACATAGTTACTGTATTGTTTGCATCATAAACAACAATAAACAATTTTAGATAAAATCTTCATTTATCACAAAGCTATTTTGCCAAAACCATAATAATCTAATTTTATGTAATGTATCTTTAATGTCTTGCTTCAGATTCTAATTTTTCATTTTTGAACTGATTTTTGTAAGATTCATACCTAAATGCTTCATAATCTCAGCTATTTTAACATCAGAATTTCCCTGAATCCTCTTCTTTTCCTCTTTGTCACAATAGAATAACATGATTTCTGATTTACTCCAATTTATATATAAACCCTTATGTACTGTACCTCAGTTTCTTTCAAGTGTGTTTTAACTCAATCCATAGCCTTAGATGGGTCCTCTATTGTTAATAATACTGTATATCTAAAAATAAGCTAATTTTAACCTTCTCTGTATAATCTATACCTTATTAAATCTACCAGCCTGTTTATCTACTTCAAGGGTGCCCAAACCTTTCTCCCAGGGGCCTAACCACACCCCCTCAGACAGCTGAATGTGCCAGTCACATGGTTCCTCAAAACAGCAGAGGTGGCAGCAGGTGAAATCACCACACATTTTGGAGTGTTTTTGCTGGCTCTGCCACTTCCTATGGTGGTGGGAGCGACGATTGCACATTTTTGCTGTGTTTTTGGATTTTTTTGCTGCATTTTCACAGCGTTTTGGCACAATTTTAGCGCAATTTTCCATCTTCTGATGTTGGCAGCAATCTGGCCCATGGACCATAGTTTGAGCACCCCTGATCTACTTAGTATTAAGGTATGGTTGTATTTTTGTCTAATATGCTGCGGCTTCAATTCTAAAGAGAGATTGGATAGGAAACAATGTAGTGCATGAATTCTAGATAAGTTGTTACTTGCAATGTGAGAGGCTTGAGTGTAAAAATGTTCATGCTTTTTACACTTTGGATCTTAGTTCTGTTGACTTTACTTGCAGCAATCATTTATAATTAAGGCTGTGGTTTCAATGTAGGGTGGGTGGATTAGTCCAGTGTAAAAGTGCACAGAATGACTGTGCTTATCATGCCTCTATTCAGCTGGCTGAACATGTCATGATACTGCAAAGGGGGAGGGGGTGTGTAAGTAGATAAATTACAGCTGTAATGATGATGAAAACTTGACAAAACTGGTGCTGTCAGTGTGCAAATTTAGTTTCTGTTGCAAACTCCTGTGGCACCTTACTCCAGTTAATAAAAGCTGTGCTTGGAAGTGTGTGCAATCCATCAACATGCCCACTTTCTCATCTCTCTCTCACACACACCCCCTGAACAAAACTCTTTGGAAAAACCATCAGTAATGGTACATATAAGGGCATGCCCTCTACATTCCATGTCATAACTTGATTTAGTATAACAAGGTATTCATTTTACAGCATAAAAAGGAAACCAGAAAGCATTACATGATTATTTTCTTCACTGTGCCACCAGGGCTCTGCCACATGTTAGGAGTAGAAATCTACAGCAAGGAAGCCAATGTGATTAAATCTACAGGATACATGGATTCCTCTGCATATCATGGTCCAGGTGTGGAGGAGGAACAGCAGGGCCCCTTTGAGACATCATAACTCCCACTCAGGTACCCGCAGCACACAGAAGCAACTTAGTAGTAAAATAATATAGAGTTGGTTTTTTAGAAAGAGAAAAATAGATATTTTCAATTCTAGATAAGAATTTAGGAAAGCAATTTTGTTTAGCCTGAATTCACCAAATCTCTATCCAGTATGGGACTGATATATTTGAGATAAATTAAATAGACAGAAAACCATGAATATTTTATTAAAAAATAATTGCATACATTCAGAAAAAAATGAAAATAGCTACAAATGCATAAGATAGAAGCTACACAAATGGTTTAATCAGTAGGGGAAATGCATAAAAAGTGCAATCATTCATTTTTTTTAGAGAATATGCATAGAAATATTCATAGAAAATGAAAGAGTGAAGAGTTGGAAACAGATAAGAGTAAAAGATAGTCCAGTAAAGCAGGTGGGATGCAGAAGGAACCAACAAAATTGGAACCGAGTTTGTTCTACCTTACCAAACACCAAATAATAACAATTGTATGCTGTCGAGTTTATTCCAATCAATGTTAACCCCTTCCAGAAGTTTCTAGGTAGATAGTACTCAAAAGCTGTTTAGTGTTCACTTTTTCTGGGGACACTGTGGGGTTGTGCAGCTCACTCAAGGCCACATAGGTTGGCACAGGGAAAAATCAAACTCATGAGTTTTGACTCAACAATTTGGAAAGACATCTGGATTCTCTCCCTTTGATTTATAAGTTGGTAGTAAATTTATATTAGTGCATGTTAGAGGAAAAGATTTGTCCTATTCCCAGCACCAACATCCAAAGAAGGATGTAACATACCGGTATGTTCCATGCCTTCCTCAAATAGCAGGGGTGAATGGTGTCTGGGAAGATATGAACTAGGATGAGTGAGTCATCTTAAAGGGAAGAGAGGTATGCTAGAGAAAGAGAGAAAGAGAGAGAGATGCACAACATATAGAGATCTGTAAAACTGCTGAGAGAAAGTTGCACTATTTTCTTAAATTATTCAGTGACTGCATCCCAAATCAGACTACTGTATATGCCTTTCTATTCTATCCTTCCTATGCCCTAGTTTTTGTCACATATTGCAAATAAGGATTCATTTATGAATCATCTGTAAAGCAATGGTAGCAGGCAAATATCCCATCTGAACAAGGCTTGGAAACCCATTTTTATCTGACCTATGCTGGATGATTCAGATTTGCCAATGGTGACTGTGTTATGGGCGTAACCACTGACACAAACTTCTCTGTTTCAAAGCACAAGGAAGCATGTGTTGCAATATTTTTGAATGTTTGAACTGTAAGCTTCTGTGATGGTTAGTGTGTATTCTACCAGCCATGTGGAAAACCTCAGCAAGATTTTGGTCTGCATATTACTTTTGTGGCTTTGGATGAATCAAGTTCTGAATTCAAAGGGTCATTACTTAGACTTGTATTCTTATTGACAGTGAGCATGCCTCTTTAAGGCACTGCAGTGGCTCAAGTCGCTAAGACGCTGACTGGGAAGCGGAAGGTCAGCAGTTTGATTCCCGAGTACTGCAGGACGGAAATGAGCTCCCGTCTTCATCCTAGCTCCTGCCAACCTAGCAGTTCGAAAGCAAGAAATTGCAAGTAGATAAATAGGGACCACTTCGGTGGGAAGGTAACAGCGTTCTGTGCGCTCCGGTGTCTAGTCATGCCTGCCACATGACCACGGAAACGTCTGCAGAAGCAGACAGCGCTGGCTCTTCGGCTTAGAAACAGAGATGAGCACTGCACCCTAGAGTCGGATACGACTGGCTTTCGAGCAAGGGAAACCTTTACCTTTACCATGCCTCTTTGCAGTTAAACATAAGACAATTCTTTTTGCATGATAATAGGCATTTTTAAGACAGGGCTCTATGTTTCTCTTCCTTATCCTGCCTCTGATGGGCCAAGGAAAAAGTTGACAAAACAGGTGAGTGCTCCATGTCTCTGTTTCTCCCTTATCGGTAAAGGAAGCAGCTGCATGCATCCAAGTAGACAAGCTTGGAAACTCCTTAAATTTTTTAGGTGGAGATCCAACCCAGCTGCAGCAATACTATACTGGAGTAACAGCAGACCAAATAGTTAGTCAGTTGCTGAAGAATGGGAAAATGCAAAGCAAAAAGGTGCAAGAACAAGCCAACCAAGCATGGTGGGCGGGTGGGGGATTACTTCATAGCCCCTTGTGGCATCTGAATTGGAGGAAGCTATAAACAGCATGAAACCGAATAAATCAGCAGGTATGGACGATATAAAAATAGCAGATAAAGCAGTTTGGTCCTTGCATTATGGAATGGCTTCTGCAATTAATGAACAAATGCATAGATGAATTTAAGATTCTTAAATTGTGGAGACAGGCTAGAGTCACTATTTTATTGAAACCCAACAAAGAACCAGATGACCCGAAAAACTACTGACCAGTATAATGTCTTTGCCATCTTTATAAGGTACTGGAACAGATGATTTTACAATCATATTTCTGGATTCACTGATGAAGGAGCAAGCAGGCTGTCTTAAACCTACACTAGTTGAGAAAAGACATCCCTCTTTTTGGTATTGCTCCACCTAAGATAAGGAAAGAAGTAGCAGCAGATGCCAAGTGAACTAAACAAGAGAATAAGAACCCTTGACTTCCTCTGAATGGATATATGCCTCAAGTCCACTGGCTCAGATCCAGGAAAAGCTTTATGGCAAGAACAAACATTCTTGAGGATGCGTAAGCAAAACCAAATTAGAAGATGGGGGAAGGAGCTCACTGGACAAGGAATAATGTTAAAGAAGGATATAGTTGAGGAACTCAACCTCTCTTATGTCATTTGGAGGACCCTGAATAGGCTGAGGGTTGGAGTCCCTAAATGCAAGGCCATCCTGCTCAAGTGGAGGCTGCTGGTGGACAATGACATGCTGTGTGAATGTGGAGAGATACAGAATCTGGCTCATTTACTGGTCTGCCGATTACTCCCAGAAACATGTATCAATGAGGATTTAATTTTGGCCAATGACAAGCCAAATACTTCATTTTGGCAGTCCAAAGTTTGATCTGGATATGAAAGAAGAAGAAACATCCAAGTGGTGAAATAATATAATCTGTATGAAATTCTGCTATGAACCTTCAACGACCAGTTAATGCCTGTCTGTCCGTGTATGTGTGTGTGAAGGAGATCCTGCAATGCCATCTGGTTTGTGCCACCTGCGAGTTGTGTATATGCAATATATTCTGGGCTATTGCTATCACTCAAGTAGTCATCAGTAGGGAGAGCTTGGTAAGCTCCTTTTTTGAATTGCAACTCCCACAATTCCCTGGTCAACATTGCCTTTATAATTTAAAATGAGGGTTCTCCACCTTTCTGTGCCACGGGCCAGACCACACCTGCTCAGACAGCTGAGCAGGCTGGACATGTGGCTCCCCCTGCCATAAACACTGCTGTAAACTTCAGCAAGCATGTTTGTGCATTCACAGATGTGTTTGTGCATTCATGGATGGGTTTCTGGGTGTTGTAAATGTGTCTGTTTCCGCCTCCGGAGTAATTGCCATGGGTTAGATGATTTGCAGCTGTGGGCCTTCCAATGTGTTTTTGGCTGTGGCTTGGGAAAGGGCCTGAGAGGATAAAGTGAAGAAGATAGGGCTTCCTCTATTAGGTCTTTTATATCTATCATATGCTACTGAGCTATACCAACAGCACATATGTTTGTTCTAAGATTTCATTTCATAGCATTATTTAACAGCTATAAATATTGCTACCCAATTCTGTGTTATGTGTTTCAAGCTTAAGACTTCCTTTTATGTTAACTACTTTAGGTTTCTTTTGGAAGCTGTTCTAGAGGTAGTAAGGGGATCATATTACTTGACACAAACACACCCCCATAATTTAATAAAAATATTAAATTTACATTCAGGCAGCTAGCCACCCACTATTTTGGGTTCATTAGTGTTTGTTGCCTTTTTATCATTGCAGTAACAATTTTAATTCAATATCATATTTCTCTAATACAACAAGCACACTATTATGCCTTTATTCTCTGTCTTGGGATTTATTACTAAAGTTGTTGCTTTACAAGGGTCTATTCGTTTTTTCAAATATAAGCTCAGACTAAATATTACTGGAGATGACCACAGTAAGCAAGGTACATTTCATATTTCAGCAACTTACACAGCAATTTCACATTACCCCACGCCTCTACCCTCAGACACATTAGTACAGACATTGCTAGAAATACAAAATAGTCGGGTCAACGTTTCTGCCATTTTAAAGGACTGTGCCATCTTTATTTAGTTGATCCCATCATTAAATAAATGTGCCAATAAGGTTATTTTTGTCATCCCACAGAACACCTTGCTAGATTACACTCTTCTTCTCTCCTTTTCAAGTTGTACAGAACCATTTTGTAGGAAACAATGTGTGTTATTTATATTTTTTAAAAGTGTAGTTTATTGCATTTCCCCCATTCTGCTACTTTGTTTCAGAGCAGGTAAAGCTAAGCTTGAAATTTGACCCTAAAGAAGGGCCTAGTTCAAGACAGGTAAAACATTCCAGCACTGATGAGGGTAATGTGATGCCTGAAGTTAGTCACCACAGTGTACCTGAGCATCGGTGACAACCACCAAAGCCCCAAACACATCCTAGATTAACTATTAAGGATCAAAATGCTAGCCTCCCTTTTTTAAGTAGTAAAGCTACAATGTTCCACACTCTAAATTTCCTCCTTTCCCCCTGGACCTCACCTGAGGCCAGAGCAATCTTCAGGAAGATGAGAGGAAAATAGAGCTATGCTGTTTTTCTTTTTCTACAAATGATATTTTTATTTAGATAACATACAAAACATATTAAAACAATCACATGAACACCTAATACAAAACAAAATTAAACAATAGTACACTATATGCTGTTTTCAATAGAACAGTCAAATAGGGTCTCCACATGCCATCTTTTACAGAGGTCTTGGTCTTCTCCATCTGGATGAGATGTGCTACAACTGTGTTTTAAGTTACAAAAAAAAAAGATTTCAATAGAGATGAGCGAGTATGTTCAGCTTCAGAGAAATCAATGTCTTCTTTACAAAAGACTGTGCTTTATATGAAGGGCTGCTAAAGAAGAGTCCTTTGTTTTGTGTTTTGGGGGGAAGAATCACTTTTTATGTAAAATGATTCAACCCAAGCTTGATCTGATGATAAAGAATCATGGCCAAGTTGAAAGAATTGTAAGAAGGTAGAACAAGGAACACAAAATTGTCCATCTGCAGTTAGTAATACATGGACAGCAGATCCAGGAAGCAAATCAACTCAACTAGGTCATGGCCTTCTCCGTCTGGATGAGATGTACTACAACTGTGTTTAAGTTACAAAAATGATTGCAATAGAGATGAGTGAGTATATTCAGCATCACAGAAATCAGTTTCTTCTTCTTTTTTCTCTCTCCCTCTTTTTTTCCACTTTTGAGCAATATGGCTAAATGACCACCCTATGGCCAGAAATGCTTGGACAAAGGAAAGAGAGTGGGAGCATAGTTGTGATGCAAGTATTGTCACTGCTTTTTAGTTTTGTTTTCACATAATGTAGTCCAGTGGTTCCTAAACCCTTGTAGATACCACATCAGGCTTCTGTACTGCCTCTTTTAATCCAAATAACCTCTCTGCCTCTGCCACCATTAATCTCTGATGAGTGACAGTTCTCAATTATTGAAAAAGAAAACTTTCCCCTAGAATTTATTCTTTCCACACACAGCTTCTTCCTCATGAGAATTCTGGCAGCAAAAGAGAGCTGACAGGCAGTTCTTTGCATTTGCTACAGTCACGTTGCTCGAAAAACTAAAATCAGCTGGGTCCATCAGCTGTTCCATGACAAAAGGAATCCATTCATAGAGAGATAAGCAGAACCGTATTACTGAAATGCTTCCAAATTAGGAAAGGCAATGTTTGCCTAATATAAATGTTATTGCTAGCTGTACTACATTGGCTTTGCCCTCTAATGAGATTCGAAGGGTCAGGGGAGAAACTGACAGGTCTGTAAGACAGGAATAATTGCCTTGCTATAAACTTTGAGCCATTTCTTTTTTTCTTTTCACAGGACTGTCAATTATTTTTCCATACCTTCTGTCATAGTCAAGGTTAAGTTGAAAGCACTGTCACTTTCTCTTTCTTTCTTTCTCTCCCTCCTCCTTTTAAGGCAGGGGTTCCCATCCTAAGGCCTGTGGGCTGGATCCAGCCTGTGACACCATTTCATGTGGGCCCCCACCCCTCCAAGGGCATTCAAGAAACAAAATGGCTTCCCTTTAAAGCTGTTGGGACAAAATGGCCACCCCCATCATGCAGGCAGGGCAAAATGGCCATCCAGCCCTCAAAACTGACTGAGAGAGCATGACCCGACCCCCGACTTAAAAAGGTTGGGAACCCCTGTTTTAAGGCTTTGAATGTTCATTTCCATCCCTTATAACACGGCCAGTGTGGTATAGGGGAAAGGGTCACGAGGTTGGGAGGTGGAGACAAATGCCATTTGTCTCCACCTCCCAACCTCCCATTTAGATGCCACATAGACCCTTGTTGCTGCCAAAATAAGCATCCCCCCAGTTGGGGAGGGTAAGGGATAGTGTAACCCCCTTCTTATGTTCAGTCAGTAATTGATGCAGCACAACAGCAATCATCTAGCAAGCTTAAGGAGGAAAATTCACACTATCTTTGACTGTTCCCAGATGATTTGTGGAAGTGTTTAATTTGCCACTATTGTGCATTTTTTTTTAACCAGAGGCTGCTTTGACAGTTGAGTTGCTCTCTTTTACCCCTATTCCCAGCATCCACATTTACTGATAGTGGGATAATTCATCTATGTATTAAATTCCTGTACCACCCATCTAGCAAGCATAGAGGTGTAAAATTTCCAGAAATTTTGAAGCTCGGGGAAAAAAACTTTTTTTTTTTTTTGGCAGGTGTGGGGGAGGGAAAAACCCCCGGAATTTTTTGGAAAAATTGAAAATAATCTGAAACCATACTTTTTTTTAGAAATGATTTATACAATATTTGAACCCGGCCTTATCTTAAAATATTTTATTCATCATGTTAAAATAAAACATTACATAATATATATTTTATTTTTTCAATTTTTCAGAAAAAAACAAAAAGGCTTCGGGGAAAAACAGGCCTTCATATCTCTAAGCAAGCAACTATTCTTGTTGGATGGCAGAATAACATACAATAAAATGCAAACACAAAATCAATAGAAACTCATCATAAAGTCAGAATAAAATAGGAAGAATAACACAGACAAAATACAAAAGGCAGCAACAAAGAGTTATAACTACGGCTTTGGTTTTTTTCTCTATTCCAGGGTTAAAAGAAAGCAACACAAAATAGTTGTACTCCCTGATGGGGGCTCAGAAAGCAATGTTTTGAGATGAGTTTCTGTTGTGTCCAAGTATTATTTATTAGAACTGTGTTCTGCTCTGTGTTTAAACTCAAGCTGCACAAAGGCAAAGCCAGGAAGCGCTCCTTTTCAATAGGCGCCAAATTCAAAGAGCTGTCTTAAACAATGCTGATTCATCACTTTGTGTTTTGCCGCCTTCCAGAGGCCCGCCAAAATGTATCCATTTGTGTAACTGCCATTCTCACTGTATATAAGCAAGCCGCCTTGTACATAGTCCCCAGTCCGATTTCCTGAGGTGATAATAAATCACTTGTGTTTGACCTGATCCTGCTGGTCAGAGTACTTCTTAGCACCGGACTCAACAGTTTCTCTGCTCTGGTGCCCAATGTTAACAGAAGCTGGAGGAGGAAACACACCAAACCATCCCAAAAATGCTCTGAAAAGCCAGATGAATGCCCATGTAGATGACTAGCAATATATTGAGTCTTGTCACACTTCTTCTATATGGCCTATGCTTTTGTGGTTTAAGATTATGATGCACACCATAGAAAATATGTAATTAGAAGCTGAAATCACATTAGTGTTCCAGAGATAATGACTCCACCAGATTTGCATGCCTGGGTAATTATGTTTGTGAATATAGCCCTTGTTTACCTTTCAGTCATTAATCCCAATAAAAAGAAAGTGAATCAGATAACTATGAGAAGTATGATGTGCTTTGACAGACAACTTTCAGTACTAAAAAAATACCTTCTATTAACAACTTGCTAACTATAATAGTTGTGTTATACACTGTATATTGTGAACTGACTGCAGAGTTATACACTGTGTTTTACACTAAGTAGGGATGGATGGATGGATGATAGTTGGATGGATGGATGGATGGATGGATGATAGTTGGATGGACAGACAGATCCTTTTATTGGCATAACTACTTCTTTCCATGAGTTGAATGACCTCTTTGGATTCAAAAGAGAAGGGTATAAACAGATAGTTTTAAAAAAGCCATGAAACGCAAAATACAGTAGGTCTGTGGCAAGAAGGAAAGAGGAACTAATTTTGCAAACAAATATTTATCCCAGTAATAGTGGCAAACCTTGGAAAAGTTACTGTTTCAGACTACATCTCCTAGAATGTTGTGCCCACACCAGCTTGAGCCAGGGCTGTGGTGGCTCAGTAGTTAAGAAGCTCACCTTGTTAGCTGGAAAACCAGCAAGCAAGTCAGCAGTTCGAGACCTGGGTACTGCATGACGGATTGAGCGCCCATCACTGTCCTAGCTCCTGCCAACCTAGCAGTTCGAAAGCAAGAAATTGCAAGTAGATAAATAGGGACCACTTTGGTGGGAAAGGATCTTGGGGACATGAAAGTAGCCTCATTCAGGTGTCCCCTGAGCAGAGTTTCTACAGCAAAAATCCTCTAAACCCAGAATAATTTCTTACACAAAATTATTATTATTACCAGTTTGGTTCTCTGAGAATCATAGCAAAAATGTAAATTTTAAACATTTTTTAAACAAATAAATGATTCCCTTAGTTCATGAAATCAATTAAAATAGTTTTTGGTGGAAGACAGAAGCCTCTTTCATGCATTGCACCTATGAAGGCATTGTGTGATAAATTGATAGCAGGACTGTCCTCCAGGGCTTTACCCTGGCACTGGGTTTGCTCCCTGTCTCTGCCTGCACCCATTGGCACAGTTGTCTCCAAGGGGCAAGAAAGCCTATACATTCTTGTATGTAGGTTTCTCCACGATCAAGGCCTCATACAAGTCCACCATTCAATCCTGAAAACAGTGAACACAATGTTATCTCATTTCAGAAGCTAAGAACAGCTGATGAATACTTAAAAGGCAGACTCTCTGAGAAGGCCAGAGATCTCAACGGAGGAATAAGAAAGAATCCTGTATGAAACCCTGTAGAACATCTGCCAGTCACAGTTGGTGATGCTGGGCTAGATGAATCAACAACCTGGCTTAATATAAGGCAGCTTCTTATATAGATGTCTAATATGTGGAAACCAATATACAGTACTATTTTACCCTTCCCCCAATACAAATAGAAAAGGGTGCCACGTTTGAGCTGTTAGGAGAAACAGAATAAATATGGTTTATTATACAATGCTATGAAATGGCAAACATATTCAGGATGTTACAACTACACATCCTACATACTTTTGGATGTGAAATAAGACTTAGGGAAGTCATCCTAATCAGTCTACAATAAATACATACTAGGACATGAGAGAAAGCATGAAAGGAAATGCCCACGTGGCCTTAACTGTCCACCTCCATCACTTCTGTTTGCTGTAGGCACACTGTTCTTACCTTTCTGCACTTTCACTACACCCTGATTTGTAGAGGTCTATATATTGGACCAAGCAATATCCCCAATATCAGGGAGGGGTAAGCTCTAGACTGGGGACTCCATCGTTCCCAGGTCCTATAATGCTACCTTCATGTTAGCAATAGATGAATAACTCAAGACTGAGACTTGTGTTCCTATACACAGCAGCTTGAGAGAAAGTTCCACAGAACACAGTGCTGAGCAGGCATACATAGGATTCTACAAGAAGACATTTTATAGCAGAGATGAATTTGCATATGCATTTTTATAATAGTTTTGGTTTGTTTCCTTGCTCACCTGATCGATTGTATTGCTGGTCATATTGTGACGTCAGTGTAAGGTGATACTTGTTTGACATTACTTAAAATGAAACTTCATTATTATTAAGTATGATAAATGAGTTTGCTGAGATAACACTGAATTGTAGTTAAACCAGATAGAGTGAATCACATCAGTGTGTGGCCCACAAATTTGGTGTATTGATCATCTAAGTTAAAAGAAGGTTGTATGTATTTTTGCATTTGGAATGCCTTAAGAAGAACATCAATATGAAATTGAGCTTACAGGTCTTGTGGTAAAAAATCCTTAAAATGGAATAAAAACTTGTGAGGTTTTATCTATCAGTACACTAACCAATGCAGGTATTAAGGAAATTTAATTGTGGCATTAGGTATCTTATTTTCTGCCATAGCTCAAGACTTCCATTAGGAAGGTCTCTGTGACCTAAATAATATGGCTGCTGTGGTTTGGGCTTCAGACACTATTTCTATATGGACCAGTGGTGGGCTCAATTTTTTTTTACTACCACACTGTGGGTGTGGTATAGTGGGCATGGCCAGGGGGAAAGCCCTACATTGCACCCGAATTAGGACTACTTTATTTCAAAACTTGGATGGGCGAGGCCAGCCAGAATTTCTGCTACCAGTTCTGGCGAACTGATGCGAACCTGCTGATGCCCACCACTGATCTGGACTACTAATTGTTTCCTCTAGAAGCAGATGCAGGCTTTTTCAGAGATTCAAAATTCCTGCTCTCGCTCATCCTGGGTGTTTGGATTGATTGCTGACAGCAGCTCTCACTATTTGATGAGAAATTTCACAGGCTATTTGATGGGAAATGTCCCAGGCTATTTCACAGGCAAAGGGTGAAAAAAAAGAGATTATATATAAGAGAGAAATACTGTAAAAACTCTAACCCCTAGTGTTCTGCCGGATTTTGTGAAGCTGAAACACCAGGTATTTCTCCAGTCTGTGCCACATTTGACTACCTGACCAATGGTCCACACTTAGAAAGTGTTTATTTGGGTTTTTGATTATAACTCCCATAATAAGACATCAAGCATGGCTAATGGCTATGGGGCTATGGGATTTTCAGAGTTGCAATCCCACTCGCCAGCACCATACCTGTCAAGCATCCTGTATTGGCTGGCAAATTCCGTATTTCACCACTCTTTCCTGGTCCTTTCCGCAGCCATCCCATATTTGAACGGCCAGAAAAGGAGTTATTACACATGCATGCCCGTCGGAGGAAGCGGTGTGCATGCACGAAGGGGTTACTGCAGCAGTGTGCATGTGCAAAGGGGTCACTGCACATGCACAGTAACCCCTTCATGCATGTGCACCACTGCAGTATCCCATTCATGCATGCATGCTCATCAGACGCAGAGGTGCTTTCCATTTTTTCACCGCCACAACTTGACAGGTATGACCAGCACCATGTCCCATTTCTTTTGCTGTTTACTACTGGCCTTTGCTGTTACAGTATTGTGTCTTCAAACTTCTATCAGAGACATAGACTGGTTGCTGTTCTTCACTTGCAAGGATGGACAAAATAAGCCTGCAACCTTGTACTTCTTATCTCTATATACATGCCTAGAGTTGTCCTACAGTTATCACTGGAACAATGGCCCTTCAGCATTGAGAAGAAGTTGTCATAGTTACAGGTGTTCTGTAGCTATGTTAGGGTAATTATGCTGGAGTCTGCCAGAGATTTATATCTCTGTATGTTGAAATACTTTCTTCTGTCTGAAAACAATATTTATTGATAAGTATATGTGCCACAGCCAAAGTCGCAGTCCAGGATTAGAACAAATGTCTGTCACACAGTAGTAATCTTCCCTTTCTTTCCTGTTTACTGACATTGTCAGATGCCAAGAATTCTTCCTCAGAAACTCCCATCACAAAAAATTCAGAAATCTTTCCCGGAGGGTGAAGGTACTTATTAGTTTCACCAGTGGAATTCATTCCTTCATTATCCATTTATTTTTTTACACCATTTTTCTCCTAGAAATGGGTCTAAAGGCAGCTGACAGGACAATTTGAAGTTCAAGATTAAAATGCAATAAAGTGATAAACATTAAAATAGAAGTGAACTGTTATATGATTAAAATTCAATTAAAATTAAAACTCCTCTCTTGATAAGGAATTCTAAACCCTGGGTGCAGCCACTGAGAAAGCCATCTCTTGAGTCCTCACCAGATGGGTTTTGGAAGGGGTGACACCTTGAGCAGGGCTTCTCTTGCAGATCTTAAAACCCAGCATGACTTACAAGCAAAGCACATTTCCTTTAACTGAGCATAAAACACACAGTGATCTGAATGAATATTGTAGAGCATAGTAGGAGTCGGCCTTCAGTAGGATTCACAGTGACAGAACAACTCCTTTTAGCTCACTTTGGTCCATAGTACCCATAATATGGCATCTTGGGTTTCCGATTTAGATTAATGTTGCTTGCTTTTTCACCTTGACTGCATCCTGCATACAACTAGTCCACATCATCAATCAATTATTGAAAGTAAGCAGGGACCCCTCTTTGAAGTAAATTATGTATAGGAGAACCAATTTGTGTCATTGCTTCATACAAAATTATCTTCATACAAATAATTTTACACCTGCTATGAACATAGAAAGATACCCCCGAAACCTTGTCATCCAAAATTAAACTGGTTGAGATTTTCTCTTCTTCAGATAACGGTAAAAAATTCAGGAGCTCAGTCCTCCATTTTGTGTGTATACCCTAATTTACCTTAGGACTGGGAAACATTTTTATAACAGTCTTTTTATAGAGAACATCTCTTCTAGGAGCTATGGGCTTCTGTAATTTTTGTAAAGGTAGGTCCGCATTTTCAAGCCACATTGAAGGTAGAAGTCAAGAAGCTAAACATAGAGTTGCCTACCTAAAGGCCCAAGTTCCTCTAAACAGGGAAATTGTGTCCCACTCTCATGGCACCTGTAAGAGTCTCTACATATATAAAGTGGCCCACAAAGGCTTTATACAGGAGTGACAGAATGTTCCTCTTAAAGTTTACTTGCTTTAGGGCTGAAGGTTTTACCATGACCAGCATGTTCTAGCTTCATAGCTCTTCTCCCTCTTTTAAAGGAATAATACGTTAGAAAACCAAGGTGCCACAAAGCATGTTTCTTTAATACTGTGGAAACTCACACAGCAAATTGGCAAGCTGTGTTCTAGTCCAGAAAATTTGGGGTAAAAACTGTTAACTACTCCCCCTTTATCTGTCACATTGGGAAACATTTTTTTTTCCTACCCAAATATCGCAAACAAGCAATAGGGTTCCCATTTTCAGTTTCCTCATCAAAGGTTTTAAGTGCTAGCACCCTGCAGCAGGCTAAAGGGTTATGCTGAACTAACAGTTACTACTCACTATGGGGTACTGTATACAAGAATGATACTGTCCTGATGTTTCTGTTTTCCAGGAAGTACAAACATATCAGCTTCCATGTCTATTACTTAAATGAAGGACTTAGTTTTCACTGCACAAAGGATACTTTTGCAACCTGTTACTTCCTCCAGATTAATGAAAATATACTGGAAAAAAGAAGACAAGAAAAATATTTTTCTCTTTTCTTCTTTTTTAATAAACTAGATGTTTTTTCTTACTATAAATAAAGATTTTTCCTTTTTTTGATCTTTTGAATTCAGATTGTCTTTAGGACCACCAAAACAGTGTTTCATAACTCTTTATGAAACTAAATAGTGTGTGGCTTACACCTGGTACTTCATTTGAACAGTCAAACAGCCCCTATTAAAATAGCTTTTCCCACTTACTTTGTAGGTATGGAAATTTCATTTTCATTTCATTTCATTTATTCGATTTATACCCCGCCCTACTTAGCCAGGGCCAACTCAGGGCGGCTTACAACAGGAAAATTAAATACAATATAATAAATTAACACACCAAATACAATAGCATACAATAAAAGATTACAAGTTACAACTTTACAAATTAGTGCAAAAAAAAAAAAAAACCATAATATCATAACATTACAGAGCAAAGCTCAATGTACTTAACATCAGCAAAGGGAGCCGGCAAAGGAACCATGGCTCTGGTGGTGTTGGCGGCGCGGCTTTTGAAAGTCCCGCCGCGTAACGCCAATCAGCTGCGCTCCTACCTCCCCCATCAGGCAGGGCAGGGGAGGGAGCCGGCGAAGGAACCATGGCTCTGATGGTGTTGGCGGCGCGGCTTTTGAAAGTCCCGCCGCGTAACGCCAATCAGCTGTGCTCGTACCTCCCCCGCCAGGCAGGGCAGGGGAGGGAGCCGGCGAAGGAACCATGGCTCTGGTGGTGTTGGCGGCGCGGCTTTTGAAAGTCCCGCCGCGTAACGCCAATCAGCTGTGCTCGTACCTCCCCCGCCAGGCAGGGCAGGGGAGGGAGCCGGCGAAGGAACCATGGCTCTGGTGGTGTTGCCGGCGCGGCTTTTGAAAGTCCCGCCGCGTAACGCCAATCAGCTGTGCTCGTACCTCCCCCGCCAGGCAGGGCAGGGGAGGGAGCCGGCGAAGGAACCATGGCTCTGGTGGTGTTGGCGGCGCGGCTTTTGAAAGTCCCGCCGCGTAACGCCAATCAGCTGTGCTCGTACCTCCCCCGCCAGGCAGGGCAGGGGAGGGAGCCGGCGAAGGAACCATGGCTCTGGTGGTGTTGCCGGCGCGGCTTTTGAAAGTCCCGCCGCGTAACGCCAGTCAGCTGCGCTCCTACCTCCCCCATCAGGCAGGGCAGGGGAGGGAGCCGGCGAAGGAACCGTGGCTCTGGTGGTGTTGGCGGCGCGGCTTTTGAAAGTCCCGCCGCGTAACGCCAGTCAGCTGCGCTCCTACCTCCCCCATCAGGCAGGGCAGGGGAGGGAGCCGGCGAAGGAACCATGGCTCTGGTGGTGTTGCCGGCGCGGCTTTTGAAAGTCCCGCCGCGTAACGCCAGTCAGCTGCGCTCCTACCTCCCCCATCAGGCAGGGGGAGGAAATACTTAGAAATACTTAAATAATTGTAAAGCTCTCTTTATTTTTGGATGTCAAGCAGAAATCTCCAGTTCAAAACTCTGCAATCCTTATTATATAAAAGCCACAATGTCTTTATTTCTCTGCAACAATTGCAAAATTGGTCAACCATAGTACAATTCTTTCTAAAGCCAGTTTATTCTTGGCCTTTAGTCATTCCTTCACAGTTGGTGTAATAGGCCATGAGTACATAGTTTGCCTAAAGACAAGAGGGGACTAATTGGTTGATTAGCACTAAGGATTGAATGTTTGGCCTAATCTAAGTATTGGTACTATTGTGGTGCATATCCATTTATTGGAAATGGTTCTTGTGCCAGTGACCAGCTACGATTCATGGGCCCATCAATGATTAGAACTATATAATTCATTTGGAAGATCTGATTTTAGTGCTTTGCCCTAGTGCAGTGATTGTGAATCTTGGCACTCCAGCTGTTCTTGAACTTCATTTCCCAGACGCCCTGATCAGCAGGAGTGCTGACTTGGGCTTCTGGTAACTGAAGTCCAAGAACACCTGGAGTGCAAAGGTTCGGCATCACTGATGTACTGTAATGACTTTATATGAGTTTCAATTATTTGCTTATTCATTGGTTCCATGGAGGAGTATCTTCTAGTGGAAAATAATTTTTCCTTTGTATGGGTTCCCCTCCCATAAAATAATTCTTGATAATATCTTTCTAAGATCTGAGGGGAGATACAAAACAGTAGATCAAACTAAACTTAAAGAGGAAGTTACTATAGACCAAAATAGAGAATCATTTCCATTATTAATGGTCATTATCAAGTGTTTCTAAAGTTTATATAATTCTCCATTGTCTTTTCTTTAATTAGATTTAAATATTTAATTATTTAGTCAATGGACCATCTTGACCGACTGAAGGAAAATAATGTTGTTCCTTTCCAAATTGAAAATAAAATCTTCTGTGAGTAACCTCAGGCTTATTGTACAACTAGCAGGGGTACCTGGATGCGCCCGGGTTGGACCCAATCCTGGGCGAGGAGAGTCCCATGTCAGGTGCCTCCGCCCCGTTCCCTGCCCTGCAAGCAGTCTGCTTGTCTGGAGGCCCCTATTGCCACAGTAAACGCAGGCCCTCCCCCCCCCCCAGGCCTGCCAGCAAGGTCGCAGCCACCGCCAGCTTGTCCAGGTTTGTGTGTTTTTTTAAAGGAGGAGGCAGCGGTTTTTCCTTCCCTCCTCCTTTCCCCCCATTCTCCCTGTGTTTCCTTCCTCTCCCATCCTCCCCAGTTTCATATTCTCTCTCTCTCTCTGAGGGCCTGGTGGAGGCATTTCTGGTGGCATGGTAAGGCCGTATAGGTTTTGGCGTTTCACTCAGGGTTGGTAGCGGCCTTGCTGCAGCGGCTCTGCATCCCTTGGCTAGGGGCGCTTGAGGGTTTCCCGGCTATTTTGGGGGCATCTTCTTGGCCCTATTGCTGTGCTGGGCACGGTGGCCTTGCCGCTGCAGCACTGTGCGTTCCGGCCATTGGTGCCACTGTGTTACTCAGATGCACTATGCTTTCTGGGTGGCAGTTGGTCTGTATGCGTGTGTGACCAGCGCCCCACCTCTCTTGCTCTCAGCCCGGTGTCCCTGACTGGCCACATTGCATGGCAGTGTCTAATGGGAGTTGCAGTTTTTAGGTTTTGTTGTATTTTAGGGGTTCAGGCCCCACCCTGAGCCTTGAGACCATCACAGTGCTGACCCCGGTTGTGAAAGGTATGTGTGTGCCAAGTATCACGGGATTTGCTCCAGTGATGTGGGAACGTATTCTGCATACGTATGGCCACACCTCTTCCTTATAGGTATAGATAAAGGAGGTGGCAGTGGAAAAAATTAAGAATGAGTAGCTAAAGTTACATCACTGCATGTTAGTAAATGAATCCTTTTAGTTGGAAAAGTAGAGAAGTAGTATACAGAGGTAAAAATAGTTAAACGTAGTTTTTTTTAAAAACAACAACACATTAATGCTCCAAAATTAAATAAAATTACACTGCCCCCCCAAAGGCTTTGTATACCAACCAGAAAAAATATCTGAGTAAACAAAACAGAATAACAAATCAAGACAAAAAAAATGTTGTGGCACCTTAAATACTAACTCCTGTATTTAAATGTGAGCTTTCATGGACCAAGTCCACTTTATCAGGCATAAGATGAAGTGGACTTGATCCACAAAAGCTCACATTTAAATACAGGAGTTAGTTTTTAAGGTGCCACAACAGTCTTTGCTACCATTTCAAACATTTCTAACAGAAAACGTGATCTACTTTTTGTTTACAAACATGTTTCCTCATCAGCATTTGCCTTACTATGGGAATGTAGCCTAGCAAACATGGGCTTTAACTAAAAGTAATACTACACTCCAGCTTTATCTAGTACCCTCATTTAGGAAAAAGTATTCAAGTAATCATGTCAGAGAGAAAACAAAAAAGTGATGGCACCATAAAGACTAACTGCTGTATTTTAATGTGAGATTTCATTGATCAAGTCCACTTCGTCCGACATAAGAATAAAACCTCATGGCATCAATTTATACACTTGAAGCCATGAGGTCTTACTCTTAGATCTGACAAAGTGGACTTGAACTATGAAAGTTCACATTAAGATAGAGCAGTTAGTCTTTAAGGTGCCACCACTTTTTTGTCTTTTTGTTGTTTTGTTTTATTTACTCTTTGATCTGCTTACACAGACTAACACGGCTACCACTTCCATAATTAAATAATACTTCCCTTACTACTTAGGATAGGAGAATGGACAAACACTTGAATTCTTAGTAGCAAACATGGGGGAGTGAAAGAAATGCTCTTTCGATAATTTTGAAAGCCTTTCTAATTACTCCAAAAAGTAACTATAATTAATTTTTACATTACTTTTAAAGTGTAACTTAGTTACATGCTTTCTACTAAAGAGCAAGCAGTTACTTGTAACATAGTTATTTGTAACAGGTTATTTCCAAGCTATGAAAGAGGCATATTACAAAAGGAAAAAAACAAGCTATGAATTTAAGCATAACAACAATCCCAACTAGCTAAAAAGTCATTACATGTTCACACAGATTTTTCCTTCATAACATAGAAATACAGGATAATGTATATGTTGGGTCAGATGATCTATAGCGATCAAGAGAAAATATAGCTGCTGCCTGCATTGCTTTTCAGCTAGTGCAGTGGTGCAGACGGCTCTGTCAGCTCTCTTCAGTATCAGCTGATCATGAGCATAAATGTGCCAATTTATGTACCAATTTACATTTACAGCTCATAATCTTCACTTTAAGAGATATCTTATTCTGGCTCAATGAGCAGACATCTTAAAATTGAATTTTAAATCATAGGGCAACTCTCATTTGAATGCCTTGTAAAGAAACTCTAGATAAGAATACCTTATCAAACTTGGACAAAGGAACTGATAGGAAAGATACCACAAAGGGGGATACCCTCAGCTCTGGATAGGTTGTGACTGTGTTTGTGCATGCAGAACAACAACACTTGCAGACCCACAGAGCAGTCAATTAGAAATTGTTTCAGTAAGAAATAATGATAAATCCAGTTTAACATTGACTTCTCATGCTACAGTTAATTTGCTCCACTAATTTATATCACCTGCATGTTAATAAAGTGATTATATTCCTTTGAATGTTAAGAGTTATGAGTAGTGTTGGGCTCAAAAAATTTTTTACTACCACACTGTGGGCATGGTATGGTGGGTATGGCCAGGGGGAAAGCCCTGTGTTGCACCTGAATTAGGACTACTTTATTTCAAAACTTGGATGGGTGGGACCAGCCAGAATTTTTGCTACAGGTTCTGGCGAACTGGTGCGAACCTGCTGATACCCACCACTGGTTATGAGCCAGCAAGCTGATTCCACCTTATGGTAACCAATACAATGCTAAAACTTTCTCTCATTTAGTGGCTTTTAAGCAAGTGATACCTTTATCTTTACCTTTACTAGTTACTTAACAGCTGGCTGTTAATTGCTTCATTAGACTGAATTGCTTCAGCTGATTTAGTGCCAGTAAATTCAAGTCATCAGATACTTCAGATTAATTTGGTTAAGGATCTTGGAATGAAAGGTTGGCTCTTGTGCATGACATGAAATCAAATGTTTCACAAGTGTCGGTAGATTTGTAATTACAAGGTTTTAGATTACAAATTCTGAGAATGTGCAATCTTTATTCTTTGTTTATGGGGCCTGATTTCTACTGGCTACTCAGGGTCAAGCTGGACATAAGACAGGAGGTCCATAGTCATGGATCTCCTGATCTCCTTCAGAAAACAAGCATGGAAGAGTGAAAGAAAATGAGACTGCAGTGTTTCAGGAAGGCAAAGAGAGATATGATTTTTTTGTACTACAGTGGTACCTCGCTTAAAGAGCATAATGTGTTCCACGGGATTGCTCCTTAGCCGAGTTTGCTCTTTAAACAAAACACCATTGTAAGTAACCAATTGTGACTTCTGGTGAGGTGGGGGAGTTGTGAACCCTGATTTAGTTGTTAAGTGAGTGTTTGGTTGGTTTTAGTTGTTAAGTGAAGTGACCATTCAGAGAAAATTCTGCTCTTCAAATGAGTTAGTCTCTAAGTGAGGTGCTCTTTATGAGAGGTTTTACTGTACCTCTAAACAAATATGCTCTCAACACACATGCTTTTGTGCTAAGCTGGTGAGACCTGGCATCAGTTGATAGTAGGCCCTGGTGCCAAGTGGGAAAGAGGAGGGGGTAATTGGCCAGGTATGAAAATCACCATGCCCAACAAAGATAATTATCCTATCTTCCAACTCTGCTCACCCTGAGCCCCTTTTCTGAACCCAGAAAAGCATAGCAGTTCCCTAAGACTTCAGCTGGAACCCTGAGACCTGGCAGCCTTGGTTGAAACAGTGTCAGAAAGAGGCTTCTGTTGTCAACAAAGCCTTTCATTTCATTTTGTGCATACCTATATGTATAAGCTATCTAAGAAATGTACTAAGAATCTGTATGTGGTAATAAGGGATACATATTCATGGAAGGAAAGGTTCTAAGAAAATATTTTATAAAAACAAGTTGGCACAGCTTAAGTGACCAGAGAGTCTTTTGAAGAAACCACACCAATTTAAATAAGCATACAGTTTTCAGAAGGCCAGTGTTTGTACAGCACATCTTATTTTGAAAGCTTGGGTTATTTTAAAGGAACTTGGCCCTGACCTGATCAAAAGAAATTGAGGTTCTAGCTTGAATTACATACCTTTGAGATGCACCATGTCACTTTCTTACTAAAATTGGCTATGGAGAGTCCAATGTGGATAGAAAACATGGAAGGGGGTATTCTGAAAGACAAAGTAAAAAATAGCAGGACAGCTTAGAAGAACTGGCTGATGGGTTTGGGTTTGGGGCTGAATAGCCTAATCCAGCATTTAATATCTGGGTATAAAATCAGACCATACTGAAACTGGAGGTGAGAAATCAATAACCTTTCAACCAATTGTCCTACAACAGTGATGGCCAACTTTGGCACTCCAGGTGTTCTTTGACTTCAATAACCAGAAGCCTGAGTCAGCACTCCTGCTGACCAGGGCTTCTGTGAATTGGAGTTCAAAAACAACTGGAGTGCCAAGGTTGGCCACCACTGTCCTAGGGTATTGCAACATACCTTCTTACTAAGCACAAGTATTTTGAGCCTTCTTCACATCCCTAGTGACCTGACCACTATATCAAAGAAATCAAGGATTTTCAAGGGGAGAAGAGGGGAGAAAGATCAGTAGTGGGCTCCAAAAAAATTTACTACCACACTGTGGGCATGGTATGGTGGGTGAGGTCAGGGGAAAAGCCCTGTGTTGCACCCGAATTAGGACTACTTTATTTCAAAACTTGGATGGCTAGCCAGAATTTCTACTACCAGTTCTGGCGAACTGGTGTGAACCTGCTGATGCCCACCACTGAGAAAAATCATACATACAGTTATAGTTGTTTCTTCACCAACTCCATAAATGAAGTAGGAATACAAAACTTTGGCCTTTCAAAATGAGGGGGGGGGGGAAATCAAAAGGAAGAAAAAAGTTTCAGGAGCTTTGGAGGAATATGGTGAAATTTGACCTAATTTAAGTGTGGGCCCTTGAAAGCAAAGAAACAGTCTGGATGTTTGCTTAGGGGAAAAACATATTATTGTGCCTAATATGGCACTGGATGCTGTACAGTATAAAACAAGTAATATTAGTCCCAGGTAACCTTACCAAAGGGAATAAGAGAAAAATGTGCTGAATCTATAAAAAGATCTGTTTGTAAACTACAAAATTCCTCTATATGCGCTTACTCTTGGAACCTGCACACCTTTAGGCTAGGCCTGGAGGTAAAATAATTTGGATCGATAGAGTTACTCAGTGTTGTTCTTGAACCAAAAAAGCCCCCTCGGGCAAAGGGAAAGTTATTTTAAATAAAATAAGTCATGGTCGCATGAAATCCATCATTAGTATGAGCAACACACCAAACCCTTTAACACAATTTAAGAGTGAGAAAAGTTATCTTGAAACCTCTTTCTGGAATATCCAAACTGGTATGGTTGCTCTTATTTCCACAACTCTCTTTGTGAATAATATTTTTAAAAATCAGCAATGCTTTTAACAATACATGAAAATGGAAAGGATGCTGCTGAATTTAGTTTCCATCACCTTCAAAATGGGTCTTGTTAGGCTACAACAATTCACTATATATGAAAATAAACTAGGCAGAAGTTTTTTACTGGCCATTTTGGATGTTCTAATCTAAATATCTAAGGGCTAAAATTATGTGCAAATAACGGGTGGGGGACAGGGGGGAAACATGACTTTGCCCATGAGTTTTGCTGATTTCTGTCTTGTAAGGTCTTTCTGTTTATCTCTTTATCTTGTTGCCAGTATAAGATTAAGAGGAGTGGATGGATGATAGATCATGATCTTCCAGCAGAATTCTGGCAAGTTAGTTCAGCAAGGTTTCTCCCCAATATTAACAGCAAGCTTTTCACTCCCTCAATTAGGCTACAGAAATGAAGAAATGTGGTGGTAGACAGAAGTGAATTCTGGTGTGAACCCAACTCTCTTCTGGCATTGGAAAGAAATTCTTCAGCTCAGCAAGTGCTCAGAAGTACCCTTTTCTTTAATGCTAAGCGTATGACTTCTGCACTTCCTCTGGTTGGTCTCTCTTGGATATTTCATAAAAAGATAAAGTAGATCCAAAATGTATCAATCCTTGATTACAAAATGCTTTATACAAGCATACAACAAAGGTTCTCCAGAATGTACGGTTCACTTGGGGTTTGCAATTGCTATGAAGCTGGGCCTACATGGGGTTGGATCTATATGGGAAGTGGAATAGGATACCTCTGAATACCCCAATATCATTAATTACAGTACTTCACTTTTTGAGAATGCCATTGGAGCCCCATCTCCATAAACTGCTAGATGTTTAGAAAATGTAAATTTTATGGGCAGTGTTCCCTGCAATGAGCATGCTGTTTTTTATATATTGCCAAAATCTTGTTTGGTTTTACTGCATGTGTAGTTCTTCACTGCACATCGAGGTTCCCCTTTCCTGTCATTTTAATACTCCCTTATGCAATCAAGATTCTTGTAGATTTGAACAGAGCAAAGTCAAACTTGTGTGAATTTTGATTGATGCTTAGTAAATTATTCTTGGTGTTTATTCAAGTCTTTGGCTTGAGAAGCAACATTTAATATTGGTTTTATTTGTTTTGTGATATTTTCTGTTTTTATCTGCTTTAATCATCATCGTCATCACAGTGTGCCATCAAGTCAGTTCTGACTTAAGGCAACCCTTTCCAGGGTTTTCTAGGTAGAGTACACAGAAGTGGCTTTGCTATTCCCTTCTTCTAATGGGCGTCTTAGTGGCTGCCTTGTACAGCTTGCCCAAGGCTACATAGGCTGGCTCTTCTCTCAGGAGGCACAGTAGGGAATTGAACTCCCAATCTCCTGCTCCACAGACAAATACCACAAGCACTGAGATATCTACACTATATTTTATTCTTGAAAGCTGCCCAGCATTCATTCTGTTTTGATTTTACAGATGGGGCATAGGTTCTGAAAAAAGAATTTAACTTTCCAATCATCTAGGCAGTGGCAGCTATAGCCGCACTGATGCTGTGACCTGAATATGAGCAGTGGAGCTCTAGGAGGTGCTTCATGACTGATTAGTGGGAGTCCTGGTGGCTGATCAAGTGGGAAGCATTTGCTGCAGTACTGATGCATCATTAGATCCACAGTACTTATGCATCATTAGATCCACTATTATATAAGCAATGCATCTACTGAACATTTAAAAAAAAATACAACTGCAGCAATGCCATCAACATTATGTGGCTCTTTAAATGAGGGGAGCAGGCTAAACTTCATCTCCCCCCCCCCCCGGCATCTTAAGGCAACTAAAATAAACCCCTCCCTTCCAAAACAAGAGACCAAAAATAGACACTTCGGGAAATGGAGACATCAAAGTTTTCCTGATCTTTTCCCGGTAGAAATCTTCTTTTAACAATGCATAAGTGAAATGTTCTCTGACACCTGAGCAAAATGTAGCAGATGTCTCGAAGCTGCTCTTTGCAAGGGAAAATGTAGGTACAAGAGGCAAAGGTATACGTAAATAGCACATGTCCCTCATTAAATGTGGGGATAAATGCTTATGAGCAGGTTTAATGTCAGAAGTTTACTGGTGGATGTAAGCTTTGAAATCTATTGCTATATTTTAATCTTGAAATACACAGGTGTATACTGTAGTTGACTTTCACTTTCCAATCATCTGAACATTTCTTGCATGATAATTCATCCCTGTCCTAAATCTCTTCTTCCTTATGTCACAGAGCAGCAGATTAAGCTGGAGGTTTTAAAACCACCCTTAACTACAGTGAGTCGTTCATGTACACATTAAAATATGTGGCAGATTAATCTGACATTTGAGAGGTGGGAAATATAACCACTTTAGTTACTTTATTTGAAAAACTAAGCTAGATTTGGCTCCTTACAAGACTGCCTACTCTCATGTTTTAGCTATTTTACTGAGAAAAAGCACTTGTTTGTATCCCTGGTGGATGCTGGATTGGCTGACGGGCTTCCAGTGTTGAGAAGAGGTGTTGAGCATATGCGACACAATAAAGCAGAGCAGAGTGAAATTTCACGCAGCAACTACACTTTAGCTGTGTATGTATGGAGACAGTGTGTTGTTAGCTATATTTATGTATTTCTTTTCTGCCAGAGCACTCAATGCACTTTGCAGTTTAAAGTAGGGGTGCGCAAACTACGGCCCACAGCACGGAATCATCCTGCCTGCGCAGCCCTTGCCGCTCCTGGAAGCAGAAGTAAAATGCGCCCATGCTTGTCGTAAATGTGTTTATGACAGCAGCGGCTGCATTTACGACAGCATTTTGCACATGCACAGGCCATTTTATTTCTGCTTCCAGTGGGAGGAACCATGTGACCAGCCCACTGAACTACATGACCGGCCCATGGCCTGAAAAGTTTGGGCACCCCTGGCTTAAAGGAAAGGCATGCAATTTGAAAGTCACAACACAAAAAGAGGGAAGGAAGAGACTTGTGTACGCTGAGGTGCTGCCTTGCATCGCTATGAATGAAGTCAGTGCTGGAGTCAGACATGGCAGTTCTGGGAAGGGACTGAAGCAGCCCTATAGCTTCTTGAATGACTGGATTTGAGTCCAAGGTTCAGTATGGTGGTCCTTGCAAACAGCTAATAAGTGCTTTGGAAAGTGCTTTAGTGGCTTGGTGGATGAGAAGCTCACCTTGTTTGCTAGTAGGCTGGGAAGTTGATAGTTCAAAACCTGGGTACTGCATGATGGTTTTAGCATCCATCTCTGTCCCAGCTCCTGCCAACCAAGCAGTTCGAAAGCAAGAAATTGCAAGTATATAAATAGAGGGGCCATTTCAGTGGAAAAAGATCTTGGGGACATGAAAAGAGCCTCATTCGGGCATCCCCTGAGCGGAGTTTCTCCAACAAAACACCTTTCAACCCAGAATAATTTCTTACATGAAATTATGATGATGATGATGATGATGATGATGATGCTTTGGACTGCTGCTGGTTAGTCCCAGCAGGAGGAAGGGAGCTGATCTTTACAGAAGAAAAATCAATTCCCAAGAAGAAATGAGACAGACGTGAATTAAGAATTGATGGGAAAGCATTGAATTTCCTGGGTCGATGTTGATTGATTGAACACTTAAAAATAATTTATTTATTTTTTGAAAGAGACCTGGCAAGAATGAGATAAGCAAAGACAGCACTCTGCTGCACATATGTCTTAGACACAATGAGAGGTATTCAGACTCCCAATTGCTTAACAAACTTGAGTTTCTGGAGGCTGTCAGAGTGATTTGCTACAAAGGTCTATGGTTTCCTCAAAGAGAAATCTTCTGGGAATTTCCAGCTGTCAGCTATATTGTGGGTTTCCAAGAAGAGAAAACTTTGAGGGATTGGAAGTACAGGTGAAGATTAAGAAAATAATATTTTACAGTTTGCATTTTTTTCTCTTTGAGAAATGTATACCCCCCTCTATGTCACTGATGGCTAATGTCTGAAGAGAGAAGTTTCTAATTTTCCTTGATTCTCTACCAAGCCTTTGTTATTGCTATATATTTTTTAAAAAAGTCAGAAAGTATTCATACTGTCACTGTAATTTAGCCATCAATGGACTAGGGATTCACATCCAGGTTTACATTAATTTTCTTGGTTTTAAATTACCTTTGATGTAACTCTGTGACATGCTTAGACAGCTATATACTTGCTGATCAAAGAACTTCCTAGAAGTATATTGAATTTTTTAAATGTCCAAGTGCCACAGTACCAGCAGATCGAGGGAGGCCCACACTAACCATTTAGCCATGTTGGCATGTATTTCCTGGTGTGAGTGACCCAGGAGAGTCATTGTGGTTTATGGCTTAGGGACTCTTCCTATCCTGGCAACCTCCCAACACGTTACCCTGACCCAACCGAGAATTGCTTCTAGCAAGTTCCAAACATACCCAAATCAAATTCAACCCTGCAAGGTTCTACTGCCACCAAACTCACTACGTAAGCAGGTAGCTGATGCTAGTTGGTTAAGATAGGGACTGGACTTAAGTACCACAGATTCTTTTGAACCAACTGCACACAAAAGTATAGATATTTAAAAATATATTTTATAAAAGAAGGCGAAATGGAAAAATGAGTTCAAACTGTGCCAAAAAGTCAAATAGACAGTAAAATGTTTCTGGAGCAAAAGGCAGCAACAATCCGAGACAGGAATGCAAGTAAACAAGCAAGCAAGCTAAACTGTCCATTACACTATTTACATTCCAGGGTAGCTTCAGCACCATCTCACAACATACACAAAGTACACCCAGAACTGCCACTGAGCATAACATCCCCTGAGAAATAGATAAACCAATAAAGTAAGTTCTTGCTCCTGTTTTAAACATTAGGCTTCATATTCTGGACCCTTTGAAGTTCTCTGACAATCAGGCTTCAAATCCTCTTGAATCTTTCTGAAAACAAAAGCAGTTTCTTCCTCCTCACTTCAGGCAGATGAAATCATTTTTCTAATTAGCAAACTACCAAGGAATAAACTGATTTGGACTCAGAGTCCACTCTCAGACTAATTTGCATGTATTGCTCCTTGCCCATTTCCCCCCTTCTCTTCAACCAGCTAGTTCCAGACACTGACTACGAATACCAAACACCAGAGTCTGTAATCCCCCAATATCATGATACCAAACATATCCATTTACTTGAAGGTAAGACTAATTAGGTCTATATCAAATGCTATTTGTTGTTGTTCAGCCGCACAGTTGATTCCAACCCTTTGTGACCCTATGGACCATTGCCCGCCAGGCACCTCTGTCTTCCACCAGCCTCCTCAGGCTGCCTAGCTTTGTGCCCATTGCATCTACAATACCATCTAGCCATCTCATTTTGGACCACCCCCTTCTTCTTTTGCCCTCCACCTTTCCCAGCATCAAGACTTTCTCAAGTGAATCCTCTCTTCTCATTTGATGTCCAAAGTACTTTAGCTTCATCTTTACTATTTGACCTTCTAAGGAGCAGTCAGGGTTGATTTCTTCTAGGATCATCCTATTTGTTCTCCTCAATGTCCAGGGTACTCTCAAAACTCTCCTCCAACACCACATTTCAAAGGCATCTATTCTTCTGCACTCAGCTTTCCTAATGGTCCAGCTCCCACAACCATACATTACCACTGGGAATACCTTTGCTTTGACTTGGTTTGCAAGTTGATGTCTCTACTTTTAACTATGTTCCCCAGGTTTCTCATAGCTTGTCTTCCAAGCATCAGTCACCTTTTTATTTCATGGCTGCAATCCCCATCTGCAGTAATATTTGATCCTAAGAAAGTAAAATCTGTCACTGCTTCTACTACTTCCCCTTCAATTTTCCAGGGACTGATAGGGCCTGTTAGAGTGTGTGTCCCAAGTGCGAATTCAACAGGATTCAGCAGAGCTCAACTGTCAAGTCTTTGCAACTGCAGAAGGTGCACCAATAATATCACAGCACTCAGGCATGAGTTAGGCAGAACAAAAATAGCTTTACTTCAGCATAAGAGAGTCAATGCAAAAGAATTGTGCTGCCAACAATGTGACACAATATAGAATAATTACAGCTTGTTGCTTGAGCTTGGCATTCAACATAGAGTAAATGAGTTATCAGTCTTTATAGTTTACTCACTCACATGGAAACAGTCCCAAGGTTATTTCCAGCTTTACCAGTAGCATCTCCAGTTGCAATACTTTGATGCAATTCCTTTCAGCATTTCTTGGAAAGAAGTCTGTAAAGCTTGATACAGAAAGAGTCCTTCCGTGTTGGCAAGTGGTCATGCCTTCTGACCGTGGTTATTCGTCTCAGAGTTTGCAGACAGAGAATAAGCCTCAAGGTGCTGGCTTTATTCTCCACACTATGCTGAGTCATTAGTTATTAGGAGCACCTGTTGCACTTGCTCCTTACTTACGAGGAGTGCATGTATCTTATACAATAACCCATAGAATAGATCAATTCCCTAACAGGGCCTGTTGCCATTATCTTGGTTTTCTTGATGTTGAGTCTCAAGCTTTTGCACTCTCTTCTTTCAACCTAAGCAGAAGCTTCTTGAGGTCTTCCTCACTTTCTGCCATTAGGGTAGCATCATCTGCATATCTCAAGTTGTTGATGTTTCTCCCAGCAATTTTGATCCCAGCTTGTGATTTGTCCAACCCTGCATTGTGCATTATGTGCTCTGTGTATAAGTTGAATAAGCAGGGTGACAAAATGCAGCCTTGTCTTACTCCTTTTCCCATTCCAAACCACTCTGTCATTCCGTATTCTGTCCTAATTGTTGCTTCTTGACTCACGTATAGATTTCTCATGAGGCATATAAGGCATTCTGGGATTCCCCTATCTTTATTTACTTGCCACATTTTGTTGTATTCCACACAGTCAAAGGTGCAATAATTTGATTCCATCATGTTTTAGGGCTTTGAAAAAATCAGCTGGGATACCATCATCTCTACTGGCTGTGTTGTTTGCAGTGCTTTTTAGGGCCTTTCTGACTTCACTCTTTAGGATGTCTGGCTCAGGTTCAATGTTCACATCTTTGTGATTAACAGGGGTGTTGAGGGCATTTTTTTGTAGATTTTATCTGTATACTCCTGCCATCTTTTCTTAATCTTTTCTGCATCAGCTAACTCCTTGCCGTTTTTGTCCCTTATCATGGTCATTTTTGCTTTAAACGTTCCCTTGATTTCCCCAATTTTTTTTAAAAGATCGCTAGTCTTACCCCTTATGTTATTTTCCTCTATTTCTTTGCATTGTTCATTTAAGTAGGTTTCCTTATCTTTCCTTGCTTTTCTTTGAAATTCTGTATTCAATTGATTGATTTTTTTCCTTTCTCCTTTGCCTTTTGCATTCCTTCTTTCCTCTGCTATTTTAAGAGCCTCATCAGACAAGCACTTTGCTTTTTTATGCTTCTTTTCTTTTGGTATGATTTTCCTTGCTGCCTCCTATATGATATCCCACGCCTCTGTCCATAATTCTTATTGCACTCTGTCTATCAAGTCTAAGCCATTAAATCTGTTCCACACCTCCACTGTGTATTCCTTAGAGATGTTGTCTAGGTCATACCTGTCTGGCCTAATTGTTTTCCCTATTTTCTTTAGTCTAAGCCTGAATTTTGCAATAAGTAGATTATGATTGGAGCCACAGTCTGCTACAGGGCTCATTTTTGCTGATTGTATGGAGGTTCTCCATCTTTGGCTACAGAGTACGTAATGAATATTATTTTTATTATTATTATTATTTATTGGATTTATATCCCGCTCCACTCAAGCACAAGGTCGACTCAAAGTGGTTACAACAATCAATACACATACAATTACAATATCATAATAATACATCTATCATAAACAAAATAAATAATCAAAAATCCACAATAATACAAAAGGCACAACATCAAAATATCATTTGCAGGCGCACCCCCCAAAAAAGACTCAGACACCGGTATATATGGATAACGGCATTGGGCCACATTTATTGATTCATGCCCTAGTCCGAATTATAAATTTCAATTGGTACTCAGCCAATTATAATTCTTAAGGCAAGCAGGCTGCAGTAACACTGGTAAGGTTCCTCCCAAAATTGCCAATGGCAATTGGCTACAATGTATCCATTTGTATCAATTTGTTTGTTTACAACAACAAATTGTTGATCGTAGTCAATAAACTATCTACTGACCCCACCCTCTGACGTGTATCCGTCAAATCACGGGGTGATGCATGCTGAAGAGCTCCTGCCATCACCCCATTGCCTGGTTCGTCGTTGACCGGTCAACGTTAACAAACTTGTACCTATCTAGTGTTGGCCAGTCAATTGCGAACCTGCCGGATACCTATGGGTCATAAATATTTACCTTACCAGTGCTACCTGCCACACGGGGAGGCTTAATAAAGACTCACCGCCCCCCCCCAGACCGTCAGATCGGTCAACAGGCCTGCTTGCAAATCTTCCAAAAAGAGGTTCAAACCTCTGGGCGACAGATGGACCCCATCCCCTATGTAAAGATCATAATTTTGGAGACTAATGGTGGGGTGTCAGATGACCCGCCCCAAACCCTTGTCAGCAAAGAACCAAGCTGGGGTCCCCTCTCTGTCACCGCAGCGTACTGCGCTGCCCAGTGCACATAGCTATGGCCCACCAGCCATACTGCCACCGGTGTGCGGGGACACACAGGGTCTGTAAGATAAAAAAGACAGGACAGTAACTTATCTGGTACTCATACTTGAAGAGGGTGAACATATAATTCAAAACACTTCGATCCCCACCTCCCCATATGGCGTATATCAGCCTCAGAGTACCCAAATGCAGCCGCAGTAGAAGCAGCTCCTATTCTAAAAGAATGGGTGCCGTAACGAGCCCCGGGGAGGCCAACACTGGACAGTGCCTTACCGGTCACCTTCCAAAATTGAAATTTAGTCAGGGGAGACCCATCTTGGTGGCAGAAAAATGGGCCAGTGTGCGTGCCACGCACTGCAAGGAACTCTTGTAGGGCACCAACCGGACAGATGTCTGCAATGGAACATCGTAGCAGTCTAACACCACTGCCTACACCGTGCTGATCAATTTTTGAGGACCGTATCCTCAACTGAGCCCACTCATTGGAGACATAGACATCTTCGAGTTCCAGTGCTCTACGAGCCGCATCCGCCTTAGACAGTAGCACCAACTCACTGATGCGGAGCGCTCCAAAAAAGGCCACCGTGGTAGCCGCATGAAACAGAGCTGCCTCATACTTGTCAAAACACAGGTCATGCCAGCCTCGTGCAAGGTGGGTAAGAACCCCTGGAGAAATAGGGTGGCGATTGTCCGGGTGGCGTCCACGTTCCCGTGTCCACCCCTCCAAAACATGTCGTATACGGAAATCATTCGTGTTGTCAGCAGAGCCCCTCACTTTGGCCATGAATGCCTTGTTGCTATGGTGCGGGGAGCTAGGCCCAGACTGTGTAGGTAGACCATAAATTGTAGAACGTGTGCAACTGGAATGGGCCACACCTCGGGCAACCGGAGTTGCGCACAATAATTTTTAAATTGACTGAATGCATGGTGATACGCCTTATGTGTGCGGGGCGCCAGCGACATGCCGATCGCCCGGTTCACCTCTCCTTGCCAAACGTCCAAATCTCGTCCAGGAGCGGCGAGGGGAATTCCTCTGCATCCGGAGCCAAGGCGTGGAACCGGGGGATCTGCAGGCGGGATAAAGCATCAGCAATATCGTTATTAATGCCTGGTACATGTCTGGCCCTGAAGAGCACATTGAGGCGTAGGCTGCGCAACACAAACTGGCGAACTAACTCCATGACCTTGGGTGATTTAGATGTCTGGGAATTGACAATGTGCACTACCGCAGCATTGTCGCACCAGAAATGAACCACTGAATTGGCCCACTCCTCACCCCATAGCATCAAAGCTCCCAGTATCGGGAAGAACTCAAGGAATGTAAGATCGCGTAGACGATCCGTGCCCCGCCATGCTGGAGGCCATCGGCCGTAGGCCCACCTCCCCTCAACGTAAATCCCATATCCCAGGGACCCCGAGGCATCCGACTGAACCTGGAACCTAGGGGAAACCAAAAGGTCAGATCTCCAAAATGACACCCCGTTGAAGTCCCTCAGGAACTTAAGCCAAACCAACATGTCAGCCCTCATGCCCTTGTTCAGTCGGACCCTATGATAGCGCCTGGATAGGCCAGTCATGGCGTCGCATAAGCGTCGAGCAAAAGCTCTGCCAGGCGTGATCACCCTGCAGGCGAAGTTAAGGTGACCATGGAGAACCTGGAGCTCACGAAGTGACAACTTGCGTTTGGCCAGTAAGGCCAAAATCAACGCAGTGATACGGGTAACCTTATCCATGGGTAACCTGGATGCCTGCGAGACCGTGTCAATTTCGATACCCAGAAATGTGAGCTTAGTTGATGGGCCCTCGGTCTTTTCGGGCACTAAAGGGACACCGAGTTCCTGCATTAGCGTCTGAAATGTATGGAGGAGACGCGTACACCCCCGAACAAGAAATCATCGAGGTAATGGGCTACAGACCGGGACCCAGACCTGCGAACAAAGGCCCACTGAAGGAAAGTGCTAAAACGTTCAAATGCTGAACAGGAAATAGAGCAGCCAAAAGGCATGGCCTTATCAACATAAAATTTCCCTCGGAATTTAAAACCCAATAACTCAAAGTCACCCGGGTGCACCGGCAACAAACGGAATGCCGACTTAATGTCACATTTTGCCAGAAGCGCACCTGGGCCACAAGAGCGCACCATGCGCAGGGCCTGGTCAAATGATGTATACCTGACAGAACAAAGGTCATCAGGAATGGCATCATTGACCGAATGGCCCGCCGGGTATGACAGATGGTGAATTAAACGAAACTCCCCAGGGGTCTTTTTGGGCACCAACCCTAAAGGGGAAACCTTCAGATTGGGAAAGGGTGGCATAGGAAAGGGGCCAGCAACCCTACCTGCATTAACCTCCTTAGCGATACTTAGGGCAGCCACCTCCTCCCTACCCTTCAGGGAAAGTAAATTAGGGGCATCTTGGGGGCACCGCTCCCCTTTGAATGGGATGCGAAAGCCCCGCTGGAAACCCTTGAGGAGGTACCTAGCATCCTCTCTCCTCGGGTAAGTTGAGAGCCACCGCTCCAACATAGCTACATTAACCGGGGAGGGGGCCTTTTGAGTGACCAGCTCCATCAGCGGCAGGTCTGCCCGCTCCTTGTCCACCTCTACCTCTGCCCCGTGACCCACCGGCTCGCAGACACGCAGCGGCGGCATGGGGGCCAGCGCAAGAGGGACACTCATGTTTGTACCGGCACTGTTTTCTATTGCATACGCCATTGGCCGAGAAACTCCAACACAGCAAGCGGGCTGGAACCCCCTGCCCCGCCAGCTGGCGGGGAGCCTGTGTTGGAGCAGCTCGCTGGACCGCATGTCCACAATAGTACCTCTCCCCAGGTGCCGGGCGCGTGGGGGTCATGTATAAAAGCCACAGTTTCTGACATGGCTCATCCCACCTCATCTCCGGATGTAAGGGCACTCTCATTCTAAATTCCTCATCGTAAGCCAACCACGATGGGCCAGGAAAATCCACCATCGCCCTGTAAATATTGTCAAATATTGGACCATAGGAATGGCCAGGTCAGGCCGAGCCCTAAGGTACACCGCCATATAAATGAGATATGCGGGTAACCAGTTGGCCCAGGTGCGTGGTGGCTTGCGACGGCGAGACAGCTCTTTGTCCTTCTCATCCTGCCCCTCTTTTTCCTCCTTGGTGGGTTCCCGGTTCAATAGGGAGAAAATATCGACATACTCCCCCCGCCAAACCTTTTCCCTTGTGGCCTGGCCCAAATGATCCCCGAGAGGCAAGGAATACCCGGCCGTCGGCAATGCCGACACCGGCACAGTACTAACACGGGGTATCAGAAGAGGAGCCTAGACCGTCCCTGCGACACCCGGTGTAGCCCCGGGGGCGGAACCCCCCCCGCCCAATGTTATGCCAGTATGGGACCAAGCTGCACCCGGGTAAGCTGGGAACTGATGCCCACCCGCCCCGACATTACGAGGCCATGGCCACTGAAACCTATCCCCGGAAGTGGAGTGTGATGTGGGGACATTAGCTTGCACCTGATACTCACTGGGTGCACCCCCGTGAGCCGCCCCCACTGGGGGTTCCGGCCCACGGCGGGCGTCGGAGCTCGCGACCGAAATCGAGCTCTGAGAACACATCCGACCACTACCTGTCTGCAGTTCATGATGTACGGGGAGCTGCGAGACCGCGGCGGGCACGGGCCTGTGCGCCTCGAGCAACTCAACCCGCCTGGCCGCCTGCTGGAGAGTGGCGGCTGCCGTGGTAGCAGGCTGGCAAAGGGGGCCCCAGATGGCAGCGAAGCCCCCCCCCATGGGGTTATTGGTGATCCCGAGGGATGCCTCTAGCACCGCTACGCGGGCCAGTAATGCATCCACTGTCGCAGATCCCCCTGCATATAGGGGGCCAGGCGGGCTGGACGGCCCACTGGGCAATGGTCCAGGGCCCCCGACTTGAGAGCCAGGTCCCAAATAGGGCCATGCCCAAAACTCCGGCCCATGAGGGGCCGGGGGTAAGCCCTGCTGTGCAACCACACCAGGCCTTCCCCCGTGCTCAAGGCCCATGGCCGGCAATTGCGGGCCGGGGGCCGAAGCCCCTGTGGGGCCAGTCTGAGGCTGGAGAGCCGCGGGCCATAGGCTAAGCTGCCCCATCCCACCGGTCCCGGTGGGTGCCTCCGATAAGGGGTCCTGTTGTGGGGGCGCAGTCGCGGTCCTCCGACCCGACTGCTGCCTCCCTTTCGGGCGAGCCTGAGTCGCCATAGCCTTCTTCTTGGGAGGCATAATAAAAGCACGATCCCTTTCAAGGGATCAGAAACCACATGGCTGGAAAGCCGAAGATTTAGAAGCAAAGAAACCCGCTAAGGCTCTGCAGCCAACTGCGGCTCTCAGAAAGAGACGAAGAGCGACGGAGAAAACTTCTCCTCTCCGTCGCTTTTCCAAAATGGCAGCTCGGCTGCCTCGTGGCCACCCGTTTTATAGAGGGGTGGCCACGCCCCCTAACTCACCTGGATGTCTGAGTCCGGGTGGGGGGGCCCGCAAAGAGCGCGGCGGCCATTTTGGCACCGCGCTTTCATAATCAATAGTTACAAAATTTGGACACAAGGTATAAAAGACAACAATCAATATCAAAAGCAATGCAGAACAAAAGGGGCGGAGAGGCAGGGAGGCAATGTCTGCGGAAGGTCCTTTATGCCCTGCAGGGGGCTGGAACAGGTGTTTCTCATTCCCCCCCCCCCCCAGTTTGCCAAACTGGGAGGATGGCTCCAAGCCTCAGCGTCCCACCTTTGAATCCTCCAAGCTAGCAAGCTCAAGGAGGTGGAGAGGCAGGGAGGCAGCATCTGCGGAAGGTCCTTAATGCCCTGCAGGGGAGGCTGGAGCAGGTGTTTCTCATTCCCCCCCCAGTTTGCCAAACTTGGAGGATGGCTCCAAGCCTCAGCGTCCCACCTTCAAATCCTCCAAGCAGGCAGGCTCAAGGAGGTGGAGAGGAGGTGAATATGGTTTTGATGTTGGCCACCTGGTGATGTCTATGTGTAAAGTCTCTTCTTGTGTTGTTGGAGAGGGTGTTTGCTATGACCAATGCATTGTCTTGGCAGAACTCTATTAGCCTCTGCCCCGCTTCATTCTGTGTTCCAAGACCAAACTTGCCTGTTATTCCATTTACATTTTGATTTCTTACTTTGGCATTCCAATCTCCTATGATAATGTGGTCATCATTTCTTGGTGTCTGTTCTATAAGGTGTTGTAGGTCCTCATAGAACTGGTCAACTTTGGTAATAACTATGGTAATACTCAATTCAGTTTAATCATACTTCCTTCTGTGTATTAATTCTAATTAATCTGTGGCATAGAGTCCCAACGGAGAAGAGAAGAATTTGACGGAGACTAAATATGTCTTTTTCATGACTGAAGCTATGCTAGACAAGTCCAGGACTTTATCCTGTGATTCATATTTAAAATACAAAACTTATCTATATCTACTTTGAAGCCAAATTCCATAGGATAGAAACCTAGTGTCATGGGACTAGACCAGGAATTATTCCTGAGCTTTATGTTCACATCAGAATTCATCCATTAAAACATTTCACTGAAACAGGCTTAGGTCTGGGTGTGCTTTCACTGTTTCCATTTTTTAAAACTTTATTTCCAGGATGAAATTCAGTGGAATATTTTTGTTATTTTTAGAGTATGCTGTGGAAATTTCAGGTCAACTTGATAGAACAATGTTTATGTAACTAAGACACCATATTGCAGTTCATGTTAGAAACATAAGAGAATCCTCAGCTATCCATCTGCTACAGGACAGATGCAATGTATTGGTCTTCAGGCCTAAATGGCTTAGGACCAGTCTTTCTGAAGGAGTTCCTGTTCTTTGAGCAGTGATCCTGCCTGAAAAACAAAAATCACATTTGAGGGATCTTTTCTTGGTACCACCACCCACAAAGAATGATGTACTGTATAGCTGCCATAAGAAAGAGACTTCTTACTAGTGGCACTTCTGTCTGTGAAATGCTATTTGAGGGAGATCTGCCAGCCATCATTTGGCATTTGAGATTTTAGCATCCCAATAGCATACCACTCTGTTTCTGCTTTGTCTGACTTATTTTTCCTCTTTAAAAATTGGCTAGTTTTTATTTTTATGTTTGTATGCTGCCCTGATGGCATTTCCAGTGGGATAGCATGTAAAGATTTTAATAAAGATTAGGAATATAAGAATTTTGGACAAATACACAGAATACACAGAAACCTGTTTTACACCATTTCAGTCTGCCTAGATACAGTGCACAATGCTTGAAAGTTGCATATTCTGGAACAGACAAATTATAAGACAAGGATCCGGAGAGAGACAGCAGAGATAAAGTACAGTGATACCTCATACAATGTGCAAACTTGGTTCCACCAGTTTGGTCTTTATACGGATTTGGACTTTGAATGAGGCATGGAAAATCCTAGCCGCGATGCCTCATACAATGTACAAATCCTTGCCATGATGCCTCATACAATGTCATTTCCATAGATATACATTGTACTGTAACAGCACAGAATTCAGGGCAAAGTCAAGGAAACAGACAGGAAACTGACAGAACTTTAAGAAATCATTGTCTAAAGGCTAAACACACTACAAAAAATATGCCAAACAACCCTGATTTTAGGGGACAAACCATACAACAAGTTTTTAACTTTTGAAAATTTTATGAAGTGTAGGTTTAAATGTTAACATGTTCCATCATGCAGCATAGTGTTAATCTGCAGCCATGCGGCCAATCATCCATTTTGTATAAGCTACTGTAAACAATTACTGGATGGAAGCAAGGACAAAATGGATGCCAACATGTCCCATCATGCAGCACAGTGTTAATCATCCAAACAGCAGCAAACACCAAACAATTGCTCACCCCACCAAACAGTGCCCCCCCAAAAAAAGACTAACATAAAAAAATGGAGCATGCAATCTGTTTTTAAAAACCACAGCAGCAAACACCAAACAATCCAAAATCGTGCTCAAAACCACTCCTAAACACGCTTTGCCTCATGCAAAACCCACAAGAGCAATGCACGCATGAGTCCTGCCTTTTTTTACTGCCCAGGCACAATGCAACCTGGGAAAAACCCCAATGCCTCATACAAAGTCGCAGCAACTTTGTATGAGGCAACTTTTTTCAAGGAATTAGGCGATGTTGTATGAATCCGATGTTGTACGAAGCAGACTTTGTATGAGGTATTACTGTACATCCATATGCTGGACACCCATCAGAAAGGTTTGAATATTAATCAAGGGTTTCTCAGACATTATCAAATTTGATACACCATAACTAGCATGTTGTTATATGCTGCTATATATGTTGTGGGACTGCAATGGCTCAAGTGGCTAAGACGCTGACTGGAAGGTGGCAGGTCAGCAGTACGATTCCTGAGTACTGCAGGATAGAATGAGCTCCCGTCTTTGTCCTAGCTCCTGCCAACCTAGCAGTTCAAAAGCAAGAAATTGCAAGTAGATAAATAGGGACCACCTCAGTGGGAAGATAAACAGTATTCCATGCACTCCGGTGTCTAATCATGCCTGCCACATGACCACGGAAACATCTGCAGAAGCATACAACACTGGCTCTTCGGAATGAAACAGAGATGAGCACTAAACCCTAGAGTTGGATATGACTGGCTTTCGAGCAAGAGAAGCCTTTACCTTTATATATGGTGTATGATGTATGTTGATATATTACACCATCCCAGATGGGTGGAGTATAAATCCAATAAATAAATAATTTTTTTAAAAAAAATCACAGAAACTACTTGAGTAGAATTCTAATTCACAGCCTCAGGCTACCTCTCAGAGAAAAGGAAGAACTGGGTGCTTGGTCTGGGCCACTCATGCAATAGATGCTAGGCCTGAAGGGTATACTCATTAGCAAATGTGTAATGCCACAATGTTTGTCTTTCATAAGTCTACTAACCATTTGCAATCCAAAAGGGCGAAGCTCCACAACTAATCTGAATAACAGCTATTACCAGTTGTTAAAAACACATTGATGTGTATCTGTTGTGCTAACCATTCTGCTGTACCTATTAACCTGATGTGTATAAATTGATGCCATGAAATCCACCTATTTATCCACTTGCATTTTCTTGCTTTTGGTCCTCTAGATTGGCAGGAGCTGGGACAGAGATGGGAGTTCACTCTGTCATGCAAAACTCAGGTATCAAACTCCTGACCTGCTGACCTTCCAGTCATCAAGTTCATTGTCTTAACCACTAAGACACCATAGTCTCCATCACTGTTTACTATAGTATTTAATTTAAACATTCAGATTATATCTGAATTGTTTTATGTAGACTTTAAATTGAAACTGTGTCCTCTTGTTATTTTTTCCTCTGTAATATATCTTAGGGAGGAAAAAATAATAAGAGGACACAATTAGTTTCAATTTAAAGTCTACATAAAACAATTTTTCCTCCCTAATATATTTTGACAAGGGACTCAAGTGGCTAAGAAGCTGACTGGAACGCGGGTGGGCAGCAGTTCGATTCCCAAGTACTGCAGGACGGAATGAGCTTTCGCCTTTGTCCCAGCTCCTGCCAACCTGCTGCTTTAGAGGCCTCCACTAATTTAATGAGGAACATACAGAGGAACAACTGGTTCCACCTGATGATCTCTCCTTCATCACACTTGATGAGATCCAGGAAGATAAACAACAGGAACAAACTGAGGTTCTCTCCCTTAATATGGTTGATGAGGTGCATGTAGATGAACAGATTGCAGGAGAGAGGCTCCTTGTACTAGGCGATTCAATAATTAGAAATACAGAGAAATGGATTTGTGATGCACATGACAACCGTATGGTGACTTGCCTGCCAGGTGCAAAAGTTGCAGACATAACAAGAAATCTAGATAGATTGTTAGAGAGAACTGGGAACGAGCCAGTTGTCATGGTACACGTTGGTACCAATGATGTTGGGAAGGCCAAGCGGTCTGTCCTGGAAGACAAATTCAGGTTGTTAGGAAGAAGATTGAAGTCCCGGACTTCCAAGGTAGCATTTTCAGAAGTGCTGCCTGTCCCTCGCGCAGGACCTACCAGGCAGGCAGAGCTCAGAAGCCTCAATGCGTGGATGAGGCGGTGGTGTCGAGAGGAGGGTTTCAGATTTGTCAGGAACTGGAGAACATTTTGGGACAAGCCAAATCTGTTCAGGAGGGATGGGTTGCATTTGAACCATGATGGGACCAGATTGCTGGCACTCAACATCAAAAAGGCTGCAGAGCAGCTTTTAAACTGATAACTGGGGGAAAGCCGACAGGAGCTGGGCAGCATCCGGTTCGGGAAAGTGTGTACTTGAGTAGTGAGGAGGATGCAAAAATTACTGAGCAGAGCGAGGAGCTAGTCACTAGCATTCTAGCAGAAGGATGCAAGAGGCAGTCTAACAATGCAACTGGACACAAAAGACTGTGTCAGAAAAGCATATATAAATGCTTGTATACAAATGCCAGAAGCCTCCGGAACAAAATAGGGGAGCTGGAATACTTAGCAATAGATAAGAATATTGATATTATTGGTATCACTGAAACCTGGTGGACGGATGATAACCAATGGGATACAGTTATTCCAGGCTACAAACTGTACAGGAAGGATAGGAAGGGGCAAACGGGAGGTGGTGTAGCCTTGTATGTCAAAGAAGTGATAAAATCGTATGAATTGGAATATCTAGGTGAATCGGAGTCACCATTAGAAGCTCTGTGGGTAAGAGTACCAGGCCACAAGGATGGTCTAACAGTAGGGATATACTATCGGCCTCCGACCCAAACTCTTGAGGGAGACTGGCAGTTGGAGAATGTTGTAAAGGAGGCATCCAAGAAGGGAAGCCTGGTTATAATGGGGGACTTCAATTAGCCTCACATAGACTGGGTGAACTGTTGTTCAGCACATGATAAAGAGATAAAGTTCCTAGATATGCTAAATGATTGTTCCCTGGGACAGATGGTTGAAGACCCAACTAGAGGTACAAGAATCCTTGACTTGATCCTGAGTAATGTGACTGATCCAATAGGGAACAGTGACCACAACTCAATTATGTTTAACTTGATCATAGACCGCAAGTCACTGATAAAATCTAACACAGAGACCTTAAATTTTCAAAAAGGAAATTTCCCAAAGTTTAGGAAACTAGTAAAAAAGAAGCTGAAAGGGAAAATTGAGAGAGTCCAAACACTCCAAGAGGCATGGAGGCTGTTTACAAAAACAATAACAGAGGCTCAATTGGAATGCATACCCAAAAGGAAAAAGGGCACTGCCAGGTCCAAGAGGACTCCAATGTGGCTTACAGGAGCTGTTCGGGAAGTGATCAAGAGCAAGAAAAGCTCATTTAGAAGATGGAAGGCTTGTCCGAATGAGGACAGCAGGCAGAAACATAAATTCTGGCAGAACAAATGCAAGGCAACAATCAGGAAAGCAAAGCAAGACTTTGAGGAGCGTATAGCTAACAGTACTCAGAGAAATAACAAAGACTTCTTTAAGTACATTAGAAGTAAGAACCCAACTAGGAAGGCCATTGGACCATTAGATGACAATGGAAGGCAAGGGGTTATTAAAGAGGAAACAGAGATTGCAGAGAGACTCAATGAATTCTTTGCTTCAGTATTCACTGAAGAAGACAGAGGCCACATGCCCAAAACAGAGCCTATCTTCGTAGGGAGGGAAACCGAAGAATTAAGCCAGATAGAAATAACCAGGGAGGAGGTCCTTGCATGTCTTGTTAAACTAAACACTAACAAATCACCAGGACCAGATGGCATCCATCCACGAGTTCTCAGGGAACTTAAAGATGAAATTGCTGATCTCCTAGCCAAAATATATAATCTTTCCCTCAAATCAGGCTTTGTGCCTGATGACTGGAAGGTAGCGAATGTAACACCAATTTTCAAAAAAGGATCCAGGGGTGATCCAGGAAATTACCGACCTGTCAGTTTGACATGTGTCCCAGGTAAAGTGATGGAAACCATCCTAAAAGATAGAATTAATAGGCACATAGAAGAGAAGGCGCTGCTAAAGGAGAGCCAACATGGCTTTTGCAAGGGCAAATCATGCCTCACTAATCTGTTGGAATTTTTTGAGAGTGTCAACAAGCATGTGGATAAGGGGGATCCAGTTGATATTATTTATCTGGACTTTCAGAAGGCTTTTGACAAGGTCCCACACCAAAGGCTCTTGAATAAACTTACCAGTCATGGAATAAAGGGACAGGTCTTGTCCTGGATCAGCAACTGGCTAAGGGACAGGAAACAGAGGGTAGCACTAAATGGACACTTCTCCAAGTGGAGGGAAGTACAGAGTGGGGTCCCCAAGGTTCAGTACTGGGACCCCTGCTTTTCAACCTCTTCATAAATGATCTAGAGGTAGGAGTAAAAAGCAAGGTAGCCAAATTTGCTGACGACACTAAATTATACAGGGTAGTGAAAACTGTGAGAGATTGTGAGGAGCTCCAGAGGGATCTCTTGACACTGGGGGAGTGGGCAAAACAGTGGCAAATGAGTTTCAACATTAGTAAGTGCAGAGTGTTGCATGTTGGGGCAAAGAACCCCAATTACATTTATAAACTGATGGGGTCTGAACTCTCTGCGACAAACCAGGAAAGGGGCCTTGGTGTCCTGGTGGAGAGCTCAATGAAGGTGTCAACCCAGTGTGCCTCAGCAGTGAAAAAAGCAAACTCATTGCTAGGGATCATTAGGAAGGGTATAGAAAATAAGTCAGCAAGTGTCATTTTGCCTCTTTATAAATCTATGGTGAGGCCCCATCTGGAATACTGTGTACAGTTCTGGTCGCCATACCTCCAGAAGGATATTATGGAGCTGGAAAAAGTGCAGAGGAGGGCAACCAAAATGATTAGGGGACTGGAACACCTTCCTTACCATCTGAGGCTGCAACGGTTGGGCCTCTTCACTCTTGAACGATGACGTCTAAGAGGTGACCTGATTGAAGTTTATAAAATCATGCACGGTGTGGACAAAGTAGATAAGGAAAAACTGTTTTCCCTATCGCATAACACTAGAACTAGGGGACACTCCATGAAACTTTTGGGTACTAGTTCTCAAACAAATAAGAGAAAGTACTTTTTCACCCAGAGGATTACTGGTCTATGGAACTCCCTGCCAGAAGAAGTGGTGACAGCTGTCAGTCTTGACAGCTTTAAGAAAGGATTAGACAAGTTCATGGAGGACAAGAGTATCAATGGCTATAATTATGGATACTTAAGGACAACCTCCGGGTTGGAGAGATAGGCAGGATATCTCTCAGTATCATTTCCAGGGAATCCTAAGCAGGTGAAGGCATCTGCTTGGGAATACCCTGAAGGAAATGGTGAGCCACTGTGTGAGACAGAATGCTGGACTGGATGGGCTGTGGCCTGTTCCAGCAAGGCTGTTCTTATGTAACCTAGCAGTTTGAAAGCAAGAAATTGCAAGTAGATAAATAGGGACCCCTTCGGTGGGAAGGTAACAGCTGTCCATGTGCTCCGGTGTCTAGTCATGCCTCCTACATGACCATGGAAACGTCTGCAGAAGCAGACAGCACTGGCTCTTTGGCTTTGAAACAGAGATGAGCACTGAAACGTAGAGTCGGATATGACTAGCTTTCGAGCAAGGGAAACCTTTATCTTTAATATATCTTATTTTACAATTCTGTACACATTTGTAAGGCACACTTTATTATTGTTCTAATTTTTAACCAGTACAACAATTTTTTTTATTATTATTTGGAAATATATATAGTAGGTATAATGACAGGTAAAAATCCTGGTGCCCAAAATCTAGGCTATAAAGCTGCCAAAAGACACTTTATTGTTTCTCTAACAAAAGCTTAACACTTCTGATTTGTATGACCTTGATTAATACTTGGAAACTGAATGTCTACATATTGTGTATGAGGGAAATATCCCTTTTCACAGCCCCAGGGAAGTTCAGTTCACTTGCCTTTGTAGCTGAAGATTGTAATGCTAGCTCTGCATAAAATGTGCAGCAGAAGGATCTAAAAATCTAGCAGAGGAAATAGAAATATTGATCTACTAAAGTCAATGGTAAATTTTCTCTTCCTGGCTGTGGTGAGTTTTGATGATCTCTGCTTTCTTTCTCCCGTAAGTGATATTTACATTTACCGCTGCTCCAGATAATGCCGGCACTGAGATCTAACAGTGCTGGAACCTGACCATGAGGGGTCAGCTTGCTTTTATGACCTCTAATTGATCCTGTCTTAAAGTATTTCAGCATTTCTCAGAAGTCTAATTCTGTTTCTTTTCAGTGGGCTTGGAAAGGGATAATGTTAGGAGTTTGTAATTAATTCAATTATTTTCCTCTTATGAAAATGTTGACAGAGTTTCCTACTGCTGGGAGGGAGGCAAAAGGACCCTACAAAACACTAAAGCATGATTGGCAGCACAGACACAACTTCTGAGCTGGGGTTTGAAATGCAAATATTTTCAGCTCTTTCCTTGTATATCCTTTGTGACAAACCACTAGGCAATACATTTAAGCCATTATTCCAGAGAATTGATTTTCAACAGCAATTAATGACTAATTTGTTGAATAATGGTCTGACAGAAAGCAGAAAGTAGTCATTGCCTAGACTGGTGAAGCAGGGTAACATTTATAGGACTTGCCAGTGTCTTAAAGCTTAGGGGTAAGTTTCTTAAGTGTGCAGATTCTGTCATGATTTCTGGTTAATTCTCAAATTGGGATATCCATCTTTTCCAAAATACATTTTAAAAAAGCACCGACAAAGAGGACTTTTTCAGAACTGTAAAATATAACTCAAACCATAAGCCTTTAATATATATATATATTCGCAATTATATCAGACTTTGAAAAATCATTTCAGACCATTGGCAAGGATTTTGAAGCTGCTTAAGTAAGATGTTTCAACTAAGAGATGGCTACTAGTCAGTTAGAGCAACATAGTAAATTCCCTGGGCATGTGGTGTGTTGGACTTGAAGACAGAGGGCCATGAGCTGGGAAAGTTGGGATTGTGATCAGACGGCAGGAAATGCATGCATCCAATTACACCTGAAAGTGTCATTTTGTAGGAAGTGTATGTTTGGGATTTGCTTCCGCTGGCCCACAAAAAATAATATCCCTTCTTATTCCAGCTTGACCATGGGTCAAGGTCAAGCTGGAGGACCTCTCCACAAGTAATCTATTTCCTTCTGTAATCACACCCTTGCAGTGCTATGCTGTCCACTTGCATCTGTCACACCTTGTGTTCCTCTCCTGCTTTCTTTTTCTCTGTCGTTCTTACTCTCATTCCCATTCTAACCTACCTCAAAGTGTTATTGTACCAAAAAAGTAGTTTTCAAAAGGAAATTTCTTATGTAACCCACTGCAAAACACCCAAAACAATGCATTCTTGTAATCTACTCCAAAAAGTAATTTTAAAAAGAAGTGTAGACCCATAATGTCATTTCAACTAGTTACGCTACTTCTGATAACATAGTTACAACCTTGTTATTTTTTTTAAAAAAAGAAAGAAATATAAATCATATTATTACTTGTGACACTAAATCAAGGGATTTGGGTTATTGACTATACCAGGGATTTTCAACCTGTGGCCCACGGTGCCATTTCACGTGGCCCACCACCACCTGTACCACACTCGGAAGTGCCATGTGGTGGAGGAAGGGCAAAATGGTTGTCCGGCCCCCGAAGCTGTCTGAGGGTGCGTGACCTGGCCCCTGGCTTTAAAATGTTTAAAACTCCTGGCCTGTACAGACTGCAAGAGGGCAAGAACATAACCAGGCTCATTTTTAACCCCCTGAAGGCTTTGAAGTTTTTGCCAATATTACATATTGTAAGTTGTAAGTAAATTGAATAAAGGTAGATCTATGAAATACATTCAAGTAGGGTATCTGCCTTCATGTCAGCAAGAACCTTGCTTCCAACTGAAATACTACTACATTGCAGTAAGTTTTGGTTTTTACCTTGTGCAGTAACATTGAAAGTTGAAAATAGAAAAGCAAATTCAATCTAAAGACAATATGTATTCCTTCAGTGTTTTCTACCTTTTCTATTTTTGTTCAGCACCTTTGGGAATGAAACTGGATTCTGCAGAGTATCCTGTGTTGTGTTGAGATTTAATTTATCTAGGATATGTGCTGCAGTCCTTTGTTGATAGGCACTTTTGCTTATACTGTATTAGCTACCTTGACCTGGACTCGTATGGATAACAGATAATTCACTATACTAGTGAGAAGCCAAATAATTGAAACCTAAGAGAATTCAAATATATATTATAAAGAAAAGGTTGAACTCTCCAAAACTCTGTGTCACATATCCATCACTATATTTTATTGCTGAATGCATGTTTTGACATATTGTAATCCCCATAAGACATCTTGACAATATCTTATCATTAGCAATTCGACACAGGGAAAGGTTGATTGGCATCATAGTTGGAGCATAACATAGGGAATCAAAATGTGACACCTGTGTTGGGGTGGGTGGGTTGCATTGGAATGTCCTAAGAGGAAGGCTGTTATAAAATATTTCCATGTAAAATTTCCTTCCAACTGGCACCCTGTATTCCAGCAATTTGTGAAGTTGGATTTTTCCACTTCATTCCTGCAAATGCTATACACAGCCTTCTCCGAAGACTGCATACAGATAGTAATCTGGATTGTGGTGGCTTTGCATACTACTATTTAGGTGACATGTGAAGTATGGTAGTTACAACACAGCAAAACTTCATCCTCCAGAAGATGAAAAAGTTCTTACATACATTGTGTGAAACAAAAATGGTGAAGACAACGCAGCTTTAGACAAAGATAGCTCATTTTTGTAATTTTAATATCTAGTGAGATGCTCTGAGTTTGTGTGTTTCTGTATGTATGAAATATTTCACTCATTTATTTCACAGGTAAGACGGCACTGAAGAAGACAAAGCAGGCTGCATAGAAATTATAGAATGTGTGTGTGGGTAGATAGAATAGATAGATGAACTCTGGATACTGAACCCATTGATATTGGGGAAAGGGGGGCAACCTGTACACATTTTTCTTAGCTCTACATAACTTTCAAAGAGAAATTACAAAACATAGGGTATTGGATACCTGATCCTTGGTTTCTGTGCAGGTGGTGCTTCCACAAATGAGCTCCTGGCAAAGAATGTGAAATGACCAATCACTGAAGAAGGGAGAACTTTCTAACTATTGTTGACCTATTCATTCAGTCATTATTTTCATGGCATGAAGAAGATTGAACTAACTTTCCCCTTTTGTTGTAATTTGATTCATGCAATGTGACAGGCCTGGCAAAATGAGATTTGTCAATTTGGAAAGTGTTCAGAAACTTCAGATGGTACAAAATGCTGTAGCCAGATTTTTGACAGGGATAGGTTACAGGTATCATATAACCCTCTTTTTACAGTTCCTCCACTGACTGCCCATCCCAGATAAAATCTCTCTTTATGAACCTGCCCAGGTGTCAAGATTATCAAAGGAGGTCTTTCTCTCCATTCCAGCACCTTCACAGGATTTATTCCCAACCTTGTCTGGACATGTGGGGAACCAAACACAGAACCTTTCATGTGTAAGACTTGTGTTCTTCCATATATCTATAGGCCTTCCTACACTGTATGAAACTAACAAGTTATGTATAACAGAAAAGGCTAAAACTTACTGACTGTTTTGTATTTATTTATTTATTTATTTATTAAATTTGTATTGCCGCCCTCTCTCCTGGGCAACTCTGGGTGGCTCACAAGTATTACAATAAAATCCTAAACCATTAAAAATATTAAAGGTAAAGGTTTTCCTTGCTTGAAAGCCAGTCGTGTAAACTCTAGGGTTCAGTGCTCATCTCTGTTTCAAAGCCAAAGAGCCAGTGCTGTATGCTTCTGCAGACATTTTCGTAGTCATGTGGCAGGCATGACTAGACACTGGAGTACACAGAACACTGTTTAACTTCCCACTGAAGTGGTCCCTATTTATCTACCGTATTTTTCGCCTTATAAGACGCACTTTTTCTTCCCCAAAACGGGGGGAAAAGTTGGTGCGTCTTATAAGGCAAATATACGGCAGCCGCGCTCTCCGCGCCCCCACCATCGGCGGGGAGATAAAGGGAGCCGAGCCGCGCCGAGCCAAGCCGCGCCGCGCGAAGCCGTCCCTCCCCGCCCCCTGCCACCGGGCGGGGAGGTTAAAAGGGCTCCAGGGAGCCCTTTTAACCTCCCCGCCCGGTGGCAGGGGGCGGGGAGGGACGGCTTCGCGCGGCGCGGCTCGGCTCCCTTTATCGGCGGGGAGATAAAGGGAGCCGCGCCGCGCCGCGCCAAGCCGCGCCGCGCGAAGCCATCCCTCCCCGCCCCCTGCCACCGGGCGGGGAGGTTAAAAGGGCTCCAGGGAGCCCTTTTAACCTCCCCGCCCGGTGGCAGGGGGCAGGGAGGGACGGCTTCGCGCGGCGCGGCGCGGCGCGGCGCGGCGTGGCTCCCTTTATCGGCGGGGAGATAAAGGGAGCCGAGCCGCGCCGAGCCAAGCCGCGCCGCGCGAAGCCATCCCTCCCCGCCCCCTGCCACCGGGCAGGGAGGTTAAAAGGGCTCCCTCGGCCAGGGAGCCCTTTTAACCTCCCCGCCCGGTGGCAGGGGGCGGGGAGGGACGGCTTCGCGCGGCGCGGCTCGGCTCCCTTTATCGGCGGGGAGATAAAGGGAGCCGCGCCGCGCCGAGCCAAGCCGCGCCGCGCGAAGCCATCCCTCCCCGCCCCCTGCCACCGGGCGGGGAGGTTAAAAGGGCTCCAGGGAGCCCTTTTAACCTCCCCGCCCGGTGGCAGGGGGCGGGGAGGGACGGCTTCGCGCGGCGCGGCTCGGCTCCCTTTATCGGCGGGGAGATAAAGGGAGCCGCGCCGCGCCGAGCCAAGCCGCGCCGCGCGAAGCCATCCCTCCCCGCCCCCTGCCACCGGGCGGGGAGGTTAAAAGGGCTCCAGGGAGCCCTTTTAACCTCCCCGCCCGGTGGCAGGGGGCAGGGAGGGACGGCTTCGCGCGGCGCGGCGCGGCGCGGCGCGGCGTGGCTCCCTTTATCGGCGGGGAGATAAAGGGAGCCGAGCCGCGCCGAGCCAAGCCGCGCGAAGCCATCCCTCCCCGCCCCCTGCCACCGGGCGGGGAGGTTAAAAGGGCTCCAGGGAGCCCTTTTAACCTCCCCGCCCGGTGGCAGGGGGCGGGGAGGGACGGCTTCGCGCGGCGCGGCTCGGCTCCCTTTATCGGCGGGGAGATAAAGGGAGCCGAGCCGCGCCGAGCCAAGCCGCGCCGCGCGAAGCCATCCCTCCCCGCCCCCTGCCACCGGGCAGGGAGGTTAAAAGGGCTCCCTCGGCCAGGGAGCCCTTTTAACCTCCCCGCCCGGTGGCAGGGGGCAGGGAGGGACGGCTTCGCGCGGCGCGGCGCGGCGCGGCGTGGCTCCCTTTATCGGTGGGGAGATAAAGGGAGCCGAGCCAAGCCGAGCCAAGCCGCGCCGCGCGAAGCCGTCCCTCCCCGCCCCCTGCCACCGGCCGGGGAGGTTAAAAGGGCTCCCTGGCCGAGGGAGCCGAAGACGCCGCCGCTGCCGCGCTCTCCCCGCCCCCACCATCGGCGGGGAGATAAAGGGAGCCTTCCGTGGCCCGGGAGGCTCCGAAGACGCCGCCGCTGCCGCGCTCTCCCCGCCCCCACCATCGGCGGGGAGATAAAGGGAGCCTTCCGTGGCTCCGAAGACGCCGCTGCTGCGAAGCATCGTGCCCTCCCGGCCCTTTGTTCCTCTTGGAGGTTGACTAAGGCAGGTAGATTTTGACTTTGAGTATTTTTGTGGTGGCTTTATTGTACCTGGACATGTGGGGTTTCTGAAAAGATGTGTTTTTTTTCTTCCCTTTTAGTACAGTATTTGGTTCAGAATCTTTTTTTCTAGATTTCCCTCCTTTAAAATTGGGTGCGTCTTACATGCCGGAGCGTCTTATAGGGCGAAAAATACGGTACTTGCAATTTTTTGCTTTCGAATTGCTAGTTTGGCAGGAGCTGGGACAAGACGGGAGCTCATTCCATCCTGCAGTACTCAGGAATCGAACTGCTGACCTTCCGCCTCCCAGTCAGCATCTTAGCCACTTGAGCCACTGCAGTTCCTGTTAAAGTTATACAAGTTATTAGAGTTATACAAGTTATTAAAGTAATACAAGTTAAAAATATTAAAAATGTTAAAATACCCTCCCCAACAGCCACAATTTAATTTAAAACTGAAGCCCGGTGGCCCTTATATGAGCCAGCATAGGGTGGCTACCACACCGGCAGTGCCCCACACCTGTTGCACAAGCCAGGTATTTTTTTTAAATAAATTTTTATTATAGGTTTTTAATACATACATAAAAGAAATCTTACATAACTAAATATTCAGAAACATGATAACACAATAAACAGAAATATTTGATAATGAAAGGTAACATTACATTGAATAATATTATTAACATTTTCAAAAACAGACATCAAATTACTATAAAACTATATTATATACTAGTTATCTTATTTCCTATTCCTCTCCAACACACTAAAAACATTTCAAATAAGAACATGTTACTTCACCCAGTGATATAATACAATGCCAAGAGAAAGAGCTGCGGTCAATGCCTTCAACAAACATTATATCCAAAATTTCAATTGATCCGGTACCGGCCAAAAACCTCCCCTTTTCCTTAATGTATAATCAAGATATACTTTCCAAATCTTCCTAAATGTATTTTCTTTAACTATCTCTTTTCATTTAGTTCCCATGTCAACTTCTCATTTAAAGCCAACTGCCAAATTTCCCTATACCAGTCCTCTAATTCTAAATTCCCTGGATCCTTCCACTTTCTTGCTATGCACTGTCTGCCCATAGACAAAAAAAAACACTACAAGTTCTTATTCATCCTTACTTAACATTAAACTTTCTAGATCCGTAAGCATAGTAACTGCTGGATCAAGCTTAATCGGTTTCCCCATTATCTCTGTTATTTCTTTTTCAATCCTTTTCCAAAAGAACTTCAACAACTTTACAATCCCACCACATATGTTTATAAGTTCCTACACTTTTCTTACATCTCCAACATAAATTGTTAGTAGACTTACCTATCAGATTCAACCTCACTGGAGTTAAATGCCACTTCCATAACATTTTATAATTATGCTCTTTAACTCTAACAGACTAAGTTCTCATTGTCCTCTGTTTTTTCTGAAGGGTAATAGCTCCACTCAATCAGCAAGAGGTTCCACAGGGCTGGAGCAGATGCCGAAAAGGCCCTCCTTCTGGTGCTATAGAGGCAGACCTCTCGATGTGCACTGGTGGGATGGGCAGATGTCCTTGGGGTAGCACGGTCTCTTAAGTACCCTGGACCACTACCATGTAGGGCTTTAAAGGTCATCATCAGCACCTTGAATTGCATGTAGAAGTCTCATATTAAGTCCCTGGCTTCTTCAGATAAAGGGTTTTAGATAGCACCTAAGTTCCAGGTGTGCCTCTTCCACTTGGAGGACATAATGATAGAGAAGATGAAGAGATAGTGGGTCTCTTACTCCTCTTTCTATGAAAGTTTGTAATCAGAATCACTCCTGAAACAAAGTAGAGGGGAGGATGTATGTGTAATAGCTCAGTGGGTTTGATTTTCCCCACTATGCTTCCTTGACTTGATGATCCATAGGGTCTGCTCCAGTTCTGCAGTTCTAAGAATGCTTTGGAAATAGAAAGAGTGTGTGGCTCGAAATAGGTTTAATTTTTTATTTAAAAAATTGTGACATAAAGGAGAGGGCTAGATGACAAGGAGGGAGGCAGAAATGTGATATTCATCTCCAGTGATGTGACAGGCAATTCAATAATCATCCTCAACTGTTATAGCTCTGCAAATTCCCAGTTGTATAGCGATTTTCAGATTTTTTTTGTCAGGTACTTCTCAAAGCAGTGCAGATCCAGACATGTGCATAAAAGGATCAAGCAGAGGTCACCCAAGGACAGTGGAAGATAATGCACATCCCAGAGGCAATGGTGGCTCTATGATGTGATCTCTGAAAGGTTACTGACAGAAAAGAAGAAGAAATAAGGAGCTTTAGAGAAGCTTCAAGAGGGTGTGCTGGAATATATTTGGGTTCAAGCTACATAAGAAGAGTGGAGTGCTGACAGGATTAAAACAGAGATTGTGAAAGAGTGCTTGTCCACAGTGGAACAATGTCCTCGAAGTGTGAAATGTCAATTACATATTTATTTGTTAAAGGCAAATTTCAGGCAATGACACAGTCTGAAGACCTCCTGGTCCATTGACATCAAATTGAGCCAAAAAATTATGCTAACCAGTGAGCTTCTCAAAATAAAATTCTTAAGGGAAAATGAACCTCAATAATTTCTGACTTTCTAAAGCCTTTTAAAAGCTGAAGAGAGCTCTGTAATTTTTCACTAAAACTTTGAGTTTCCAAAATAAAAAAGGGGGGAATGTAATATAAAATGTTGTGTAAGGAGTATAAAGGGTTTACCTCCCATTTCCTAATCTTAGACGATGGATTGACAGTGGGTTTAAATCAGGAAATATCAAAAGATAGGGCACATAAATATAGCCTTAAACTGTTAGTACTACACATTCTTCTCCATATTAAATGAACAGCCTAGATCAGCCTTCCCCAACCTGATACTCTTCAGGTCTCTTTGATTGTGGTATAGATTCTCCTTTTACCTTTGACATTCCACATGCCAGTGACTAAGATCCATCACTGGGAAAATATGTCCCACCCACAGTTTAGCACCTAGAGATTGTAACATCACTACCAGGGACTGAAAGAGGCTGCCCTCTTTTCCACCTCTTTGATGGGAATGTAAACAGCATTCTGGTGTCTAGTCATGCCTGCCAAATGACCACGGAAATGTCTGCAAAAGCAGACAGCACTGGCTCTTTGGCTTTGAAATGATGAGCACTGAACCCTAGAGTCAGATACAACTGGCTTTCGAGCAAGGGAAACCTTTACCTTTACCTAATAATTATATGTATGATTTTCATTGCAAATTTTGTAAAGACAACTATAATAAATATAAATAAATATTTGCACAAAAGATATTTACTTAAAATATTGGATGCATCTTTGACTTCTAACTGATATGAGAGCCTTGGTGGTGCAGTGGTTAAACTCGTGTACTGTAGCCAGAATGTTGTGAGTGCACTATGTGCTATGAGGCAGTATATAAGTGTAATTATTAATTCCTTGCTAATTGCTAACATGGCTTTGAAAAGAGTAGAGGAACTCATGGAGGATGATTTTGCATGGAGAAAAATAACTGAGGCAACTTAAAGGCAGCCTTCAGATGCAGAAACAGTTCATCTCCAGCTACTGGGTGAAGATCCTGTTGTTAAGCACAGTAAACTGTAACTGCAATGAGCCCATTAAATCAGTGGGGATTTGGTGAGCCAACTCCTTTGCAAGTTCTGTTGAGTCTTGGGGCCCACTCTAGTTGCAAATTACTATGCTAAAGATTTCAGCCATTGTATTCAGCATAGCTCTCTGCTAGATCTCATGCTTTGTATGTAGAAGGAATCAAGTAATAATAATGTTATGTCAAAAATTATTCTGGGTTGAAAGGATTGAAACTCCACCCAGGAGATGCCCAAATGAGGCTCCTTTCATTTCCCCAAGAGCTGGGACAGAGACAGGTGCTCAATCATCATTCAGTATCTAGGTCTCGAACTGCCAACGTGCCGGCCTTCCAGTTAACAAGGTGAGCTTCTTAACCATTGAGCCACTGCAGCCCCAAGGAACCAAGTTAATCCCTGCTACTCATAAATAAGCAGGAGTTATTTATAAATAGCAAATGATAAGCATCACTGCTAAGACTGAACCGCTAATGATAACTTGAGGCCGTTGGACAAGTTCATCTTGCTATGTTTGGGCATCTCTAGGACAGAAGTGGACTATTTAAGCTCTTGTTCAGACTTAACACATGCAGTTCTTCCATGATTTCTGTGACAATATGTTCTGCTAATTCAATATGAAGCATGAAGGCAAATTTGCATTGTGTTTTTAAACACTTTATCATTTTATTATACTGCTAGCATCTTCCTCAAAATACTATTTTCTTTCCTAGAGATGGGATATAAAAATTAATACAAATTAGTGACCTGCCCATGTGGAGTGTTGTGGTACACACTGAAATCAGTGAGAACATGCAGAGTAGAAAATGTCCCCAAGAGCTGAAAAAAAGAGGGACATGGGAAAGTCACAGAGCAGGTCCTTTAACACACACACACACACACACACACACACACACACACACACACACACACACACACACACACACAAGCCAATGGCTGAAACTCCAATGCCAATAAACATCAAACATGGTGTCATTCGCCCATGCTGGTTGCACATGATGGGGGTATAGGCATTAGGCTGGGGAAAACTGCTCTATCCTCTAGCAGCTTGTATTTAAAGAAATAAAAAACAGAACAAAACATAGGAGACCTCAGAACTGATCAGTGCAGTACATCAAATCTAGTTGGATCAAATGCTTGAGTGTAAGGCACACTTTTGGTGCTTGTTAGCATCTAGTAGGCATGATGAAAGGGAAATCATGGTTTCATGATGTAAAAATGGAAACACTATTTTGGAGGATTTTTTTTTAAAAAAAGCCTGACATGTTTTGACCCAGGGTTGTTGGCCTTCCTCGACATGCCTCCTCCTTCTGAATGTGTTTATACAGCTTCAGAGAAAAGCCACAACCTTGCTGACATTGGTTTAGACCACTGTTTCCCAACCTTTGGTTTTTGGACTTCAATTCCCAGAAGCCTAAGTCAATTTCCCAAAACACTGATCAGGCTTCTGGGAATTAAAGTCCACTGTGGAGAGTTGGCCCCATGTTGGAAACTACTGGTTTAAACTCTCAACAGAAAGCAATTCAGTGAGGAATATTTTTATGTTTCATCCAGCATGAGGATGAGACAAGGAGTATTTTCCCCATCAAGGTTTTTTTCATGCACACAAAATCCCTCCAAGGTAATTGGTGCAAAAGTAGTGTCTATTTCCTTGAAGAAGCAAAGCTGGTGTGTGTGTGTGCATGCACGTACTCTCTTCACACACACACACACACACACACACACACACACACACACACACACACACACACACACACACACACACACACACACACAAAAGACTAGCTGATTAATTTAAAGGATGCAAAATATGACTCTTTGTTTTAGACCAGGGGTTCCCAAACATTTCGCACCATGGGCCAGACCACGCCCCTCTGGACAGCTGAGTGGGCTGGTCACGTGGTTCCTCCTGCAGTAAAAGCTGCCATAAAATGCATCCACGGCTGTTGTAAATGCATTTATGACAGCCACGGGTGCATTTACAGCAGCATTTACATGCCCACTTCTGCTTCCAGTAGTAGTGAGGTTGGCGGTGGGCTACATGAAATGGTCCCATGGGCCGTAGGTTGGCCACCCCTGCTTTAGGCATTTTAAAAAGCCTGTGAAACAAGGACACACCTATTGCAGTTTTGTGGAAGTTTAAAACTGATGCACATTTCATTATTGTAAAACAATCAAGATAGCAACGAAAATGTCTCACCTTGTCTCACTTGGTGAGAAGAAGTAAAATTTAAGTCCTTGGTTGTGCTCACACAAATTAGCACAGATTTATATCTTTAGTAGTCAATGGGTTCTGCTTTTGACCCCTTGAACCACCACATAAAGTGTGGGTAGTAACACCTCTACCTACCCTTGAGGAATTCTGGATCATCCCTTTACACTCTCTTCCTTTCCCCTCTGCTTGATCTTTCATACTCACTCTGTATCTCATTCTGCATCTACATTGTCAGACACACTATTTTGATTCTTGCTCCTCTCCTCCTCCACCAACCATTGCTGATCCTTCCATTTCTCACAGTCAAATAATGAAATTTTGGCTGTTATTGTTGTATTGGCAGTTCTCTCTCTCATCTTTTATTGCCATGAGTAACATAGGAATGTATTAAGGTGCCTTGATATTGCTCCATCTCACTCAGTACAGTGGTACCTCGCTTAAAGAGCATAATGTGTTCCACAGGATTGCTCTTTAAGTGAGTTTGGTCTTTAATCAAAACACCATTGTAAGTGACCAATTGTGACTTCTGGCGGGGGGGGGGGGTATTCATACCTGTCAAGTTTTGGATTTGAAAATAAGGGAAATCCAGCCGAGCTGGGCAGTCACTGCACCGGTGCGCATGTGCAGAACGGGTTTTGCCTTTTCCTTCCATGCAAAGCATCATGGGGGCTGTAGTTTCTGGCTCATTTTGCACCAGTACGCATGTGCAGTACGGGTTTTGCCTTTTTCCTTCCGCACAAGGCACCATGGGGGCTGTAGTTCCCAGCCCATTTTGCACCAGTGCGCATGCACAGTATGGGTTTTGCCTTTTCCTTCCATGCAAGGCACCATGGGGGCTGTAGTTCCTGGCTGTAGTTCCTGGCCCATTTTTTAAAATGATAAAATATGGTAGATTTATGGGAAAATCCAAATACAGGATGATGGAAGGAAAGAAGGGTAAATAACAGGAATTCCCCGGCCAATATGTGAGACTTAACAGCTATGGGGAGATTGCAAACCCCGATTACTTGTTAAGTGAGTTTTTGGTTGGTTTTAGTTGTTAAGCGAGGTGACCATTCAGAGAAAATTCTGCTCTTTAAGCGAGTTAGTCTCTAAGCGAGGGACTCTTTATGCAAGGTTTTACTGTATTGTCATCTCTGACTGATAGGAGCTCTTCAAAGTTTAAAGCAGGATTCATCTATTCCTCTCTTACCTGGAGATTCCAGGTGATCTCCCATCCAAACATTACCCAGACTAGACTTTGATTACTTTCTGACAGCAGACAAGATCATGTGTGTACAGGAGGGTGTGGTGGTGAAATCCAGCAATCCCATGCAGTAGCAGTCCTTTCCATTCGCCATTTTATTGAAGCTGCAGCTATGGAAAGAATGAGGATTTAGCCACATTAAATAGGCTCTCCCCTGTACCTTGCTCAGATTAGGTGAGCTTTGTATGAGTTACAAATAGGCTCTCTCGTGTACCTTGCTCAGATTAGGTGAGCTTTGTATGAGTTACAAATCCATCTCACTTTGCCCAGAGGCAACTTTTGTCTAAAAGAGTTGAATGATATTGCTCTTCCTGCCTCTAAGACTTGAGAGGCAAAATGCAAATGCTTACATAAAAACAAAACCATTTATTTCATGAGCTATCTGTGTACGAGACAAGGAGGCCTCTGTTGCTCAGATACCCTACTTCAACAAGCTGTGTGTATGAATTAGTGTATTCCACAACAGAAGTGACCTCTCAACAACACATTCATTTAACTGTCTACACTTATTTTAGTTGAGGTACATGACTGGGTGCATTCCTAAATTACTTATTCAGAAATAGTTCCCAAGATGACAGTTCTTGAACTTAACAATTGAGGCCTGCCAAATATAGTTGATTGTGGATGTCACTGCAATTACAAGATGGGGTCAATTTTCCATTTTATGAATGGATAACCATTTTGCTTCAGCTATGTGGTTGATTGAACTAATGAAGTCCTATTTCTGAAAGATGACATTAAATAAAATGCTTGACACCACTGAAATAGCTAGCTGTAGCAAGCCATCTGGGAATAATTTCATTTCATATTATAGGCTTTATTATTTTAAAGTACAGTTTGACAGCAAAGAAAACAAAGGCAGAAAAGGTACTCATGGGCACAAGGAAATAATTATATTGTCCCTTCAGGAAGAAATTTTTAAACTTTATTTTCACAGCAGAATCCTTGGCTTCTTCACATTATTTTTCCTTTGGGAAGCAGCAAAAATACAAATATGGCCAAATAAGGTTTGTGCATAACCGTTATTATGTGATAATTATGCAGTCTATTGTCCCAGAGAGATGGCTGACTTTTTAATGGCCTCAGGGGCATAGGGGCCATTCTTCTTCTTCTTCATCATCTTGATCTTCTTCATCTACTTCTACTTCTACTTCTTCACCACCACCACCACCAACATTCATACACATCTTTCTTCTACAAAACAGTGATCAAGACAGTTCACATTCTACATAAAAGAATAAAAGCAAGTAAAACAAATTCAATTATTAAGTAATTATAATCAAATAAAACCAACCCTACCATAAGAACCATTAAAATCAATTAAATACATTGTGCATGCTACAGTGAAGACTTTATTAAATTTAAGTGCACATATGAATCAGAGCTGTATGAGATAAGGGTTGTTGGTTAGTAGTCATCACAGTGCCCTTCGTTGTTTTCTGTGTGGGTATAGAGAGAAAAATTGTACTAAATTTGGAAATAGTTTGTATGGAGCTTGGGAGATTTCTTTAAGAAATTAGAAATAAAAGTAATCAGTTTGTTTTAGGCAGTACAGTATTTGGACAGTAATTCTTTATAGTTACTGTTTAGGAACATAATTTACATTGCTTGCAAATAGTGTTGATGGACCAAAGGTCTGAGACAATCTCAAAGAGTAGTGATGGCCATCATTGTCATGTTCTACTAAAGAGCTTCCTGAGGTATCTGTCTACAAGAAACAGCAAGATGGATTAGATGGGCTTTTCCTAGGACAAAGCATGAAGACTTCTCTTTTCAATCTGCTTGCTCTCACATTGCCCCAAGGTGTTTCATGGTAGCCATTGAAACTGAGCTAGCCCCAATTTCCACAATTCAACACTTTAAACTAGCTGTACAAATATCCATGTTTGTTATATTTTTGTATAAAACAACCCGGGGTATTTTAAAGAATGTAGTGCAACTTTTTTTTCCTTCTAAAAAACAAAAAAAAATCCTTTATATATCCAAGGAGCTGGTCTCTTACATGCTAGCTAAAAACAAAAGCAATTTCCCAAGTTGTCTTCTGACATCAAAACACCTATACGTGTCTCTTGCACATCACTCAAGTCATAATTCAAACAAACTGTGACATGCATGGCCTTCTTGATTCACAGCAAGGATGTTTGCTGTGCAGTAATGGGCAAGTTGAACTTGGCCAGCCCATGGCAAGAGGGTGTCAGAGATGCTGCATGAAGTTCTATGAATTATGTGCTTGGGAGTCCTATATTTTCCATTGCCTTCTAAGATTTTCTGGTATGGGGAGGCAATCTATGCCTATAATTCTGCATTAGTGTTAGATTAATGAGTAGTATTACATTAACTCCGTCTGCCTTCTGAAATGTGAAAGCACTATGTAATGACAGCAGATTATATTAGAAGCACAGCACACTAAAGAGCTGAGATTTATGAACTCTGAATTTCCCAGGAGCAATTATATTCCCAGCTTAATTTTGTCACCTCAGCAGATGGAAATGAAATAAGAGTGTTTTTATAAGTGCTAAGCATTTCCAGTTAACTTTGCCCAATGCTCCTTCTCTGCTCTTCATACTCATTATGCCTGTACTGAAAAGGGCAAAGCAGTGAAGTCTCTTTTACAGCTGTCCTTTCAAATTTTTGCAGGGAAAGAGCTGAGTGCCAGGCAACATTGGCTATCTCTTCAAAACTGCTTATCCATTCACATAAAGATCTTACTTTACCTCATCTTAACATATATTAATTCATCATAAGCATAGTTGCTGAGATTACACCAAGCATGTTCCTCTAGAGCAGTGGATACCAGCCTTGGGATCCCACATGCTCTTGAAATAGAGCTCCCAGAAATCTTGGCCAATGGTGAAGGTTTCTGGAAGTTTTAGTCCAAACAACCACTACACTAAAATGATCAGATGTCCTATGTTGCAAATACAGTCCTGAATTTAAAAACACTTTTTATTTGGTAAGCTGCTTAGTTCAAGTGCAGTTCATGAGCCCCGATGCAGTGGTTCAGCTACAGCCAAAATTGTGCTCACATTCTGAGTTTGATCCCAATGTGCTCAAAGTTGACTTCGTTTTCTATCCTTCTGAGGTCAGTAAAATAAATACAGTAAAAACTCAGGGTTACAACCACCTTGGTTTAAGTTCCCCATGGTTTACACCAGCAAATCGTATGGAAATGCCATCCCAGCTTACAGATTTTTAATGTATTTGTTTCGGTTTACAACAATCATTGTCTACCCATAGTAAGCATTATCTCTAATAACTCTTTTTCATCCTTGTTTATATTAAAACATTCCACATCTGTTAGCATAGTGGTACCTGGCTCCAGCTTAATTTTTTTACCCATAATTTCACCAATCTCTTTCTCAACTTTTCCCCAAAAAATCTTTAACCACAATACAACTCCACCACAAATGTTCATATGTTCCTATTGTATCTTTGCATCTCCAACACTTTATCTTTTTCAGAAATTGGAAAAATGATGTAAATATAAAGATTGAAGAATGGTATAAAGAAATGTGGAATTTAGCATTGAATGATAAATTGAAGGAAATGGTGAGCCACTGTGTGAGGCAGAATGCTGGACTGGATGGGCTGTGGCCTGTTCCAGCAAGGCTGTTCTTTTGTTCATATGACTTGGGAGATAAATAAAAAAGGGGCATTGTTAAAGAGAATAGATTTTGGAATGTTTGGCAGGCTTTTGTGGATTACTCACTTAGAGGGGATGAAATAAATAGACCTGTACCTGATCAAAGAAGTTTTTGGAATGAAAATACTAAGACAATCTGATTTCTCCAGGGCACTGTAAAAAAACACAGGGTGTATTATTATCATTTTTATTTTTATTATTATTTAGTATTTGTATTATTATTAATGTTGAACTTAGATATTAATTACTAAGCCACATTTAAAATACAGTTTAAAAGATTTAATTGTTATTCATTAAGATAGGTTTAATAATGTATTAGGATAGGTTGTGAAAATTTGTTAGGTTTGTCTTTTTTCCCCAACGTATGTATTATTGTTGTATTATTGTTTAATCTGTGTTAAAAATTCTAATAAAAATATTATTTAAAAAACCAACAATCAATTCAGGACCTTTTTTATTTGTCAATGCATCCCTATGGATGTTTTGGGTTACAACAGAGGCTGTTGGAACTTGTAACCTGGGGTTTTAATGTAATCAGGTTGTTGGGAACAAAATGCTAATTACCTTGTGAATGATATAGAGCAGTGTTTCCCAAACTTTGGTTTTTGGACTCCATTTCCCAGAAGCCTAAGTCAATTCCTCAAAGCACTGATCAGCCAATATACTGACTTAGGCTTCTGGGAATTGAAGTCCCCTGTGGGGCATGGAACCCACTTTGGGAACCACTGATATAGAGTGTTATAAGTGGCTTTAAGTATATAAGTGTTATTGCTATTGTTAATTACTTCAAAGTGCAATTTGCATGAAAGAAGGGCAAAGAGAAACCTGACTACCCATCAAACCTGGCTAGCATAGGTCACCCCGTGGTGGTGGTGGTGGTGGTGGTGGTGGTGGTGGTGGGGAATGTTGTAATTCTATTTAAGTCTCATTCACATGGATAGGAAGAAATGTGCATTGAAAGAATTCTGACCTATATGTCCTGGTCAAAAGTCTTGAGCATTCAAAAGTCTTGAGGGGTAATGAGGTAGTAATTTTATATTCTTCCTACTGTCCAAACTCAATTAGAATTCCATTGCCACTCTTGTCTCCTGTCAAGTCTTGGCTGGAGAGGTTATCATCAGAGGAAATACCCAAGCCCCTAGGTTAGGGGACAGCAAACTTGGCTCTCCAGGTGTTCTTGCACTTCACTTACTAGAAGCCCAAGTCAGCACACATGCTGATCAGGGCTTCCCAGAATTTGAGTCCAAGAACATCTGGAGCAACAAGTTTGAGGACCACTGCCCTAGATGGAAGCTCTGTTCCACTGCCAGAACCACAGTGGCCACGACATAGCCAGGGATTTCAGGATGACAGGGAAAACACCTTCCCAACATGACAGAGTTTTATCCCAGGAACCAGGGTGTTTAAAGAAACAGGGCATAACTGTCAAGAGTAGAAGGAGTACAATAGAAAACATGTTGGGAGCGGGACTTCCTGGGTGGTGGCAGCTATGAGAAGAAGTCTTCCAGCACCACCGTACAAGAACACTTAACTGCCAACAGCACTTAGTGAAAGCAGTCAAAGGGATTTTTCTGGCATTCCTACAATTTCTGCTCAAATGACTTTCAGAAAACTGACCTTGGATCACTCACTTCTGGCTTATTTGTTTTTCTGATTTAAAGATGGTGCTTCTAACTAATCTTGTTTCCATGCACAACAACAACAACAACCCCCACACCACCACATTGTTCTTCACCTTATGACTAGACTGCAATTATTTACAATTCTTATCAACAAGAATTCTCACATTTGCAAGAGCAGTTGCCCACAAATGACTTTTCCTAATGTGTCTGGTTTTACATACTGCCTGGTTTAGGCTGTGTCTGTTGATTTGGCTGCTCCTTTGTATCTGAGGGGAGAAAGACAACAGGAAACTACTCACCCCATCTCACTCTCACTTCTTCAATTTGCTCTAATCTTCCTGGTTTGGGGCCATCCAAATGAATAATGATAATTCCATGTCAGAAATTATTCTGGGTTGAAAGGAATTTTGCTGGAGAAACTCCACTCAGGGGATGCCTGGATGAGGCACCTTTCATGTCCCCAAGATATTTTCCCACCAAAGTGGTTCCTATTTATCTACTTGTAATTTCTTGCTTTCGAATTGCTAGTGAAGCAGGGCAAGCATTCACTCTAAGTGGAGAAGCTCCTCCCTGATATAACTTCTTTATCTATCCCCTTCCATTCCCGCACCCCACTTCATCATCTTCTTTTTTACCCCAGAGAAAAGTGTCCTGGAAAATAAAGACTTAGTCTTTAACTTTTCGAGTAAACAATTATCTCAACAGGCTTTGGAGTTATTGTCGCTGGGTTTAGGGTTTGTTCCTACACCAATTTATACTCCATTTAATACTAGAATTGATGTATACAAATTAATGTGTTTGTTGAAACGTAAGTGTTTTTTTTTCCAGGACAAAACGTCAGTACCAGTGGAATGCTTTAGAACTAAATCAACTTTTTCACCTTCTGTGAATGACCCATCCATAGAGGTATTCCAGAGGCTCATTTTGCAGGACATTGAGCTATGGGAGAAACAAAAAATTAGGTCTAGGTTCAATCTGTTGAAAGATGATATTTCCATTCTTAAAGGGTTAGCACAGGATAGAGACATTCTTATTAAGCAAGCAGATAAGGGTGGCGGTGTGGTTATTTTAAATACAGTAGACTATATTGCTGAGGTGCACCGACAAATGTCTAATGAGCGTTTCTTTAAAAAAAAACTTACCATGGACCCTATCGCTAAAATAACTAGCTTAATTAAGACTGTGCTTTTTGAAGGTGTTGCTGTGGGGTTTGTTTCAGATAAGGAATATGACTTCCTTTTAAATCAGTATCCCAAGGTACCTGTTTTTCACCTGCTTCCAAAAATACACAAAGACTGCACACATGAGGGTTTAATACCAGGGAGACCTATTATAGCATTGATAAATTCCTTGTCAGAGCCCATCTCTCAATTCCTAGATCACTTTATCAATCCTTTTCCCTGTAATACCTCCTCCTTTATTTTAAATACTACTGATTTTGTTTCCCAGGTGGAGGGTTTTTCTATCCCTGAAGGTGGTGGTTTTATTACTTTGGAAGTTCAAGCACTTTATACTAACATTCCTTTGGAGGAGATTAGGACTATTGTTGAAAGACTTTTGGATTCCCGTCAGGATTTACACCCCCCTACACACTTCCTATTGGATCTTTTAGACTTTTTTTGGAACATAATTATTTTAGATTTGGTAGCACTTTTTATTTGCAGATCTGTGAAGTGGCTATTGGGTCTTCGGTGGCACCTGGTTTGGCTAATGCATATATGATTAATTTTGAAGAGGAGTTCATTTTTTAATAAATCAGTTAACCCCTTTTTGGCACATATTATCTTTTATAAATGTTATTGATGATTTGTATTTTATTTTTGATGATCTTTCTTTTGCTTCAGATTTTGTTTCATGGATTAACAATTTGAATCCTCACTTAAAATTCACCCATAGCATTAGCAAAACTGATATCCCTTTTTTAGATGTTACAACTTATTTGTCTTCTGAACGTGATGTCAGGGTTAGCCTCTATAGGAAGAATATGGACAGGAATGCTTATTTGAATTATGCCTCATATCATCCATATCATTTTATGAATAACTTACCTTTTGGACTTCTTTAAAGAGCCAAGCATTATTCATCCTCTGAAAGTGACTTTATTAAATCTGCTTCTGACATTTGTGGATTCTTAGATGATAAAGGTTACCCTAAGCAAGTAGTTGCAGCCAACTATAGGAAAGCGCAGGCTGTCTCTAAAAAACAGCTATTCACTAAAAAAAAAACTGAGGATGTTTGAGATCAATTGTATTGTTCAATTCAATATTCTCCTTTAGCGGAGAAAATTAGATCTTATTTCCAAACACTGGCATGTGGTGCAACATCTACCTGATTGTTCTCATAAAGCTGTTATTGCTTTAAGAAAAACAAGATCTATTAGACGGATGGTAACCTTTTCTGATCATGAGTCCCGTCGAGGTACATTTTGCTCTAGTGCAGTGGGACATTACCAATGTAATGATTGTGTGCATTGCTTTCTGTCCTGGCAAACTAAGGAGGTCTCCTTGAAAAACAGTGATTTTGTGTTAAAACTCCATCAGCTGAGTAATTGTAAAACTGGTAATTGCATATATTTACTTGTATGCAAGTGTGGCTTGGGTTATGTGGGTGTAACTACCCGTGAACTGAAAAATAGGGTGGGTGAACATCGCTCCAAAATTTGGGCAGGCAACACTGCAGCACCCTTTGTAAATCATTTCATTGAAGCAGGTCATAGTGACCAGGATTTTAAATTTGTGGTTTTGGAATGCTGCAAATCTGATCCTTACTCTTGTAGCAACATTAAAAAGTAGCTGTTACAAACAGAATTCTTCTATATCTACCGCTTTAAGACACTCCACCCGCATGGTCTCAATATGGAGATTGACTTCTCCTGTTTCTTGTAATTTGAAATAATACAGCCCTGTTGATGGGATTCAATTTATTTTAAATTTAGTGCGTTGGTAATGATTTTTTCGACGTCCATTGGCACAGAAAGACTGAACGTGTGAGGCTTGGGACACAATTTAAAAACCTTTTAAAAACCTTTAAAAACTTTAAGAAATTATCTAAATCTCAATATTTGATGAATACTTCGAGATATTATAACAAGAATGTACAGGTAATCCCTTGTTTGATGTTTAAGATGATATTATGTATCCGAGGTTGTTGTAAATATGTATATATGTATGTATATATTCATTGTTATTATAATATTAGTGAATTTTCTGTATCCTTATGTTTTATAGATCCCTGAGGAAGGTTTATACTGAAACTCCTTATTACTAGATGGAATTTGGATCTGTTTTGGATATACTTTAGTGCATTAAACTCATCTTATTTCATTGCCAAAAACGGTCGTACTGCCTTTGATTGGTTTGTAAGCATAAACACTTAGTGACTGGAACCTATCACAGATTTCTCCTGCCTGGGGCAGAATCAGGTGCACTCTGAAGTAGCAAAAGGTTTTATGCTGGCTTCCTGAATGGGTGCAGGTCTCTGTCAGGTGGATCAAGTCCTATGGTAGTGGGATAATGGGCTTTGTTATCATTACATAGACATAGGCAGATACCATCCAAAATATAATGTTAGCAGAAGCACCAAGCAGAAGGAACAGGTAAAAAGCAGGAGAACAGAGATAGTTCCCCCACTCCAACCCACCGCACTCCAAAACACCAAAGATCTGCTCAGTAATACTAAATCTTTATAAAATTTTAGTTTGAGCAATACATATTTCAAAATCCTTCATGTGAAGGTCCCTAAACTGTAATCGAGCAAATCTGCCCTTTTGAGCATAACTAAACAGAGAAAAAGCAGCACTCATGCTGCTATACTACATTTTTGTGCAAACAATGGTTTGTCCTGAACAGGGAAGAAGTCTGTTCATATATTTATCCAAACTATGAGGTGTATTTTAATACATGCATTTGAGCACAGACATTAGAATCTCTTGTTTGTTTTCCTTCCTGTCTTTCTGTGTAATGGCTTTAAGTCCTAGAGGTATTTTCTTAGCTTCTGAGAGAGTTCTAGGTAGCAGTAATATGGTGCAGATCATTTTTTTGTGATGCCTGCATTTCCCCGCATTTGAATCACTGAATTGTTTGTGTTTATAAGCTATCTCCAGGGTAAGAATAATAATATACCATCCAAGAATACTTGTGATACTGCTAGACGTGATGGTTTTCATTTTGGTTCATTCTGACTTAAGCATGAACAGGAAACATAATGCTTGCAGTGAAAGGAAAAATGTAAGGCAGATAGGAAAATTATTAGCATGATTAATATGATTCTTTTCACTGGCAACAGTTCTTTAAAAGTAAATTGTAAGAAGATTCATTAACACAAGGATTTAATTACTCTTCACCAAGTGTGGTTCGCTTTTTAACCTATGGCCCTTAAAATGTAAAGGAGGTACAATTTCCATCATCCCTCACCATTACCTGTATAGGTTTGAGTTTATAGACATTTGAGACCCACAAAATACGAAGGATTCAATATTAAGGTGCAAAGTATTTGAACCAAAAATAAATTTTTTAATAATATTAAAAATAAAAAGACTATTTAAAAATATTTTAGTTTTTAGATAGCATCCACATCTTATACAATCAGTGTTCCTCATGACCCCAGTTCAATGTAAACGTCCTAAGGTAATTGCTTAAAAATAAGAACAGGTGAATTGAAGAAATTTTAAAAATCAAGATATTCCTTTCACTTTAAATTTGTTGCTTTTGCATATTTGTATATTGTCCAGTATGTCATAAGCAGTGCAATTCTGTATATGTCCATTCATAAGTAACTCACTGAATCTAAGGTTGCCATCCCATACCTTCGTTTCTCTAGCATTTATTTCTGAGCTACCACATACAGTGTTGTGTTGCAACTATATTAAGGTATCGTGAAATGCATCATTTGATTGGACTGTCCACTTCCAATTGTTAATTTTTACCAGAACAATGAAAATGTTTTCAAAAAAAAGGGGGGGAATGAAAGAAGAAGAAAAATTAGAAATTAAAAACCAAACCATTGACAGTAGACAAATGGAGCATTTGACTTTTATGTAATTTGCTTCTTAAATGGCTATCAGAAGGTAGCGATTGCAGAATTAATTAATTAAATGGGAAATAGGCAATGCTTCTTTAGTTGTGGGATATAAATAGCCCTAATGGAAATTTCAGGCATGGAATCATAGAGCCATGCCTGGGTCAGTATAGTAAAGATGGATAGGTCAAATAGCATTATAAGCTTAGAAAAATTCTAAATGTTAATAGAAACCAGACCATCTAGCTGCCTGTGAAGCATTTTGTGTGTTGGTGGGATGCATCTGTTGGAAAGAAAAAAATATATATAGGAAGAAACATAAATGGAGCAGTTTTTCCTGGGTGTTTTTTGGCACAAAGGTTTAATCTTATGGGAAACAGTTGGATTTCTGCACTGCCTTTTATGAGTAAACACATTCCATTTATTAGTATAATGCCACAATCCTAAGCATGTTTACCCAGATGTAAAGCTTGAGCTCTCTGAGCTTAGACATTTTATTAAGAAGATTTCTCACTGTTTTGTTTTGTTTTTGGATGGAAGCCTCCAGAATAGCTTAGAATACTGATATAACAGAATAGTTACATTAACCCTTGGTGCATGGATGGCACAAGTTCTCCCACCACTTGAGTGAAGCAAAGATGCCCACCACCACCACCACCACCCCACACACACACACACTGTTGAACATAGCTGCTGCACTTTGGAAGTAGATGGGTGACAGTGGTGGCAGTAGCAACAAGGCAGCATCAGGACAACAGGGATGGCTTGCAGAAGTTAGTGGTCACTGGTCACTTCAGCAAAGCCAGCTTTTAGAAAGTGTGGCAAATAGAAGGGGAAGAAATGGAAGCAGTGACAGAATTTATCTTCTTGGGCTCTAAGATCACTGCAAGATGGTGACTTCAGCCATGAAATAAAAAGATGTTTACTTCTTGGGAGGCAAGCTATGATAAACCTAGGCAGCATAATAAAAAGTAGAGACATCACCCAGCCAACAAAAGTCCGAATAAGTAAAGCAATGGTTTTCCCAGTAGTAATGTATGGCTGTGAGAGCTGGACCATAAGAAAGGATGAGCGCAGAAGAATAGACAACTTTGAATTGTGATGCTGGAGAAGGCTCTTGAGAGTCCCCTGGACTGCATGGAGATCAAATCAGTCAATCCTAAAGGAAATCAACCCTGACTGCCCCTTGGAAGGATAATACTGAAGCTGAAGCTCAAGTATGTTGGCCACCAAATGAGAAGAGAGGACTCACTGGAAAAGGCCCTGATGCTGGGGAAGATCAAAGGCAAAAGGAGAAGGGGCTGCAGAGGATGAGATGGCTAGATGACATCATTGACACAGTGGGTGTAGATCTGGGCGGGCTACAGAGGATGGCAGTTGACAGGAGCCTAGCATGTGGTGATCCATGGGGTCGCAAAAGGTTGGACTCAACTGTGCAACTGAACAACAACAAAAAGTGTAGAACAGAGTACTGAAGGGTGGTCAGACCTGGTGGTGATAACAGCAGCAACTGGACAGCAATAAGAGTGGCAGGCATCATTCCTGAGGCCTGAGGGATAAGAAGGCAGGAGAACTGTTGTGGGCTGGCAGGCAGATTCTCATGGCTCGCTACTGCAAAGTCAGTGCCATTCTAACAGCCACAAGGCAATAACACTGTCTTTTAGAACTGCAGTGGCTCAAGTCGCTAAGACGCTGACTGGGAAGCGGAAGGTCAGCAGTTCGATTCCCGAGTACTGCAGGACGGAAATGAGCTCCCGTCTTCATCCCAGCTCCTGCCAACCTAGCAGTTCGAAAGCAAGAAATTGCAAGTAGATAAATAGGGACCACTTTGGTGGGAAGGTAACAGCGTTCCGTGCGCTCCGGTGTCTAGTCATGCCTGCCACATGACCACGGAAACGTCTGCAGAAGCAGACAGCGCTGCCTCTTCGGCTTAGAAACAGAGATGAGCACTGCACCCTAGAGTCAGATACGACTGGCTTTCGAGCAAGGGAAACCTTTACCTTTACCTTAGAAGTGGCTGGATGATGAGGAGCAGTGCAGGGGCGATGATGGCAGGGATCAGAAGAGGATTAATTCCTGCTGCACAGCACCACCTGAGGTGACACAATAGCCACAGTGAAGATCTGTTCCATCTGCAGCAAGCATGGGAGGTCAGCCATTGTCTTCACATCACTCTTCCTTCTCCCCTCACTTGAGTCTTCATCCTAGAGCAGTAGAGTCAGATGATCCTGTGAAAACAGGGAGGAGAAAACCCATATATGTGTATGGTTTTTCTCCTCCCTGTTTTCACATATATATTGTTTAAAAACAGCTCATATGGTGCATATGAAATGGTTTAAATTGGTTCCAGTTTGATTAGACAAAAGTCTTCAGTTTATTGTTTTAATCTAAAATGAGATATCCACCTCCTTTGAAATTGTGATCCAAAAAAGGAAGCTGGATTTTGCCAAAGTGTTGATAGAATGTGAGATATTTCATAAGAGCCTGGATGCATGTGTGTGTTACTCTTCTAAAATAAGTAGGTTTTTTAATTCGTTCATGTCATTGTATGTTGAATCAAATAGATTTGTATTTGCACAATACTTGCCAACAACAACAACATGCTGTAAAATCAATTGTGATTTATGGTGACCATTACCAAGGCTTTTTGTGTAAAGAATACTGCTCTGGGACTGTGCAACCTGCCCATGGCTAGACAAGTTGGGTCTTCTCCCAGGAGGCACAATGGGAAATCTAAGTCCCAACCTAAGCCACTGAACTATACAACCAGCTAAATACATTATATAGACTGATTTAAACAGTCAAAAACAGTCAGGACCCTGGACAGAGAAATATCCTCAATCATCAAAGGGAGATGAGGCTTTAGGAAAGTGTCCAGGCCTTTGGTAGCACCTTGAAGCCTACAGAGACTACTTCTGCTGTTGGCTTCCATCTAATTCTACAGCAATTGGTTTCTTTGGCGGAGCAAGGATTAATGCAACTGTCCTTAGAATATGCCTTTTAAACAGAAACAACCTTGTAAATGATTTCTGGCCAGCAATGACTTTGAGCAGGAGTTCCCAACCTAAGGCCTGTGGGCCAGATCAGGCCTGTGGCAACATTTTCTGTGCCCCCCACCCCTCCAAGGGCATTGGGGGGGAATTGCCACCCCTTTGAAGCTGTTGGGATAAAATGGCTTTTCCCATTGTGCAGGCAGGGCAAAATGGCTGTATAACCCTCAAAGCTGACTGAGAGAGCATGACCCAGCCCCTGGATTGAATAGGTTGGGAACCCCTGACTTAGAGTGAAAGCAGAACTGTCTTATCTGTATATATGCACCTCACTGGACACAGGACCAGAGAACATGGAACTTCCTATCCATCCTTCTATCCATCACTCTCTCCATCTCTCCTCTTTTGTGTTCATCTGTCTCACTGTCTCGCCCAACTCTTTGTCTCTGTATCTATCCTTCTCTCTCTTTTCAATGCATCACCATTAACTCCCTCAGCCAGAAATATGGAAGTGAGACACCAGAAATCACTCCTTTCATTCAATATGCCAATCAAGGAACTAAAGCCCAAAATTCCTATCTGACCGACTATGCAATCAGGAACCTCACTCTAGCCAACAGGGCAAGTGGACAGGTTCCTCAGGCAACTACAAGAAGTCCAGCACTGTGGCACAGCTAACTTTGAAGTCTTTGCCCCCACTTACAGCACTGCCCACACTGTGATGTGCTTGTGTTATGTGAACATGCCTCACCTCCAGCTTATTCTAGTGAGAGTACAGAGATGACATTCTCTCTATACCAGGGGTTCACAACCTTTTAACACCGCATGTCAGTCCATACCCCTCAGACAGATGTGTGGACCAGAGGCATGGTTCCTCCTGCTGCTGCTTCCGCTTTCAGTGGAAGTGGCAAGTGCGTTCATGGTGCATTATCACCCATTTTCACTGCTTGCACCACTTCCAGTGACAACAGTGGTAGCAGCAGGAACAAGGGTGGTGTGTTTTCGCACATGCTTCCGGTGCTTCCAGTGGTGGCACGGGTTCCTCACTGTGGGCTGGAATAATTGGTGCCATGGGCCATAGGTTGAGAATCCCTGCTCGATACCATCTCTTTCCCACTCATCCTTTCCACTCTTTGCATCCCCTCTTCATTCACCAGCTGCGTCCCCTCCTACTTTTCTCTTCATCCATAGTTCTCTCTCCTTGTCAGCTCTCTCTCTCTCTCTGTATCTCTCTATTTTTTGCCTTCATCCTTCCCTTTATCTCCACTAATATATCCCCCCACTGATATTTCCCTTCTGCCCTGCTCTTCCTCTCTCCTTTCTCACCCTCTTTGTCTTTATTCATTCTCAATTCCTCCACCATCCAGCCATTATCTCTCTTTCGCCATCCCAGTCTTCTCCCCAGCTGCCTCTTCTGGGCTTCTCACTCTTTTTCACTCTCCCTCCTAGTTCTCTCAATTACAGTGTGGTGGGCTTAGACACTAGCAAGCCTGATCTTTCTACCCTGGGTATAATAACTGGAAGGTGAAAAGCAAACAGAACAAAAGCAAAAACCAAAGCCTATTTAAGGCTTGTTAAAACAAAGATGCATAAAGTTTATACAGCAGTTGGGGAACTCAAATTTCAGTCATTCCCAGGAGTTGTTGTCTTCCCCCTTTTCATGGCACTGAGGCCCCATTAGAGGCTTTTATTTAAAAAAATCCACACATAATAACCCATTTGCGTATGTGGATCAATAAGATTAGATCTAACACAATCATATAGTAACAGTCTTGGTGTCAAAGGGCGCCTTAAGGGCCCTTCGCATATTTCCATTGCATACTTAGGAGTGAAGTGGGTAGCCTGTTTAGTTAGCGTGTGGATTCTAAGGGTGTCGGTTATGCTGCATCAATTAGTGCAGAAGGTGTGTGTTGTGCTTTGTGAGTTGAAAGATCTGAGGAACTGAGATGGCTGGTGGGTAATGCCGGAAGACAGCTTCCCTCCCCTCTCCCCTGTGGAACAGTGTTTGTTTTAAAACTTTATGAAGGATATGGAAGGGTAGGAGCAGCTGCACACTGTTTTATGCTCTTGCCAATTCTAGTCAACTACATTAGAGTGGAAAAAGGCATGAATACTAGATGTCAAAGTGTTTTGAAGTACATCATCCAAGCTGTCTGCATCTCAGTTACTTAATAATAATATTAACAATCATTTGCTGTCAAATCAATTCAAACTAAAGGCAACACTCTTCAGTGTTGCTGGAAGTTGCCAGGATTCCCTAGGTATTGAGTACACATGAAACTTGACAACATGAATGACTTGCCTTTCCCTTCTTCTGCAGCTGCCCTGCAAATGTGCATATTGCAGAAGGCCACACAGGCTGGCTTTCTCATACAGTTACGACAGTTAAGGTGCAAACTGCAGTAAAACAAAAGCAGCAAACATTGTTTAATCTTGAAAAGATTTAAAATAAGACAAAATGCTGCTGGAAAACAGGGGGAAGTGGCTGAAAAGCTGTGCCCTCAGTTTTTCCTAGCCAATCACACTGCTGAGTTTTGGAGGCTTTAAAAATGGGGAAAGGGTCTTGAGGGTCCACAAAACTGATGTTCACACTACTGTAGAGTAAAGGCAGATAGTTTGAAATGTATTCCCACCATTTTAAGCTTTCCTGATGCTAATAAAATCCAAACCATTTTAATTCTTCTATATTAACCATTTTGGAGGAAACTCTGTGCCATGCAGACACATCAGACACAACTTCAAACTGTAGCAAATAGCTGCATCAGCAAAATATCTTCCTGAATGAATCTCCTAACTCTGTGTAAATTTATGATTGAAAACATTGTGATTTAAAACCTTTGGATTGTAACAGTATTGTAGAAGGAAAGAATTTTATTTTTCAAACAAATGGAGCTTGACTCCATGGAAGTCAAATAATCCCATCTAGGCCTTGTTGGGAAATGCCACCTTTCTCCTCCTCCCTAAAGCAGAGCAAATTGGGTTAAACATTTTGAGGTAATTTATCTTACTTCTGTTTCCTACATTAGTCAATGTTACAAATAATATGGTTTGAGCTCTTTGATCTAGAGAGGGGGAGCCCATTTGTCAAACTCTCGACATATTGGCTACTTTACAAAAATGTGCAAGATCTTCTTAGCTGTGGCATGCTTCATGTGCAAAAGTATAAACAAAAACCAAAGCAGTTGTGCCATCCCAGGATGTGTGTGATTAACGAGACAGGGTCTGAGCTGATTTATCTTTAAACATTCTTATTACCTCACAGTTGAAATATACATCCAGGTGTTGCTTCGATGGGCTTTTTTCACTTCTATGCTGGCAGGAAGTTCATTGTACTTCACATTATTCCTCATTTCTGTTGTGTGCCTACCACAGGTTTCATTTTTCTTGACAACTGGGTATCCTAGTAGCAAAATACTCCATTACTGCACCATTCATCTAGTCAGTCCTGCTATCTTTCTTCCTCTCTGCTGGAGAAATAATTTTGCATTCCATATGTTAGGTGCACGGCCGCCAGCCACATTATTCAAAGAAAATAAAGGCATTTATAATTGTGATTTCTTTCATAGAAATACTGTCCTGCCTATGAACACATGTGGGGTTGTGGCTGCTAGAGTGAAAAGCAAGGATGATGTATGTCAGGAAGCCAGAAGCTTACTGACATGTATGTTCCAGCATCCAGCAGCAAATAAATGGCTTCATTCTACACACCTAGAGGACATTGGGAAGAATCTTGTAAATGTTCAATAAATTATGTTCATGGAGTTGTGAACAGGCCTGAGGTACAGATCAGAAGGTAGCTCAGAGGTACTGCTACTTAAAATCATCATCTAAAGGAGCATCCTTATTATGAGTTTGCACTCATTTCTCATACTTTCCAAAAGCAAAGCCACCACACAGGTAAATCATTAAAAATAAATTTGAAATATTGAGTAGTACAATAAAACCCCAACTTACAAATGCCTCGAGTTACATAAAATTTGACTTACATAATGATTTTATGCTAAAACCATGTCCCGATTTACACAATTTCCTTTGGGTTTGCTTTGAGTTACATAAAGATTCTTTTTCCTATGGGTTTGCTTTGAGTTACGTCAAAAATAATTTTTCCTATGGATTTGTTTTGAGTTACAAAAAAAATAGATTTTAGCAAAAGCCTATGGAACGGACTTTTTTTTTTAAGTAACTCTAGTTGGCTAAATGTAGCATGGATGAAAAATTGTGTAGGCATCTCCCACTGCTGCAGGGTGATCCCTGTTACACATCAGTTGTGCAGCCAGGGTGTTACAGTTCAGGGGAGCAGCCATATCTTCTAGTGCTCCAAATCTCCCAGTGGTTTAAGTGGATCAAAATGGAGAATGTCAGTGATTTTAGGACTTCAATATTTTTTGTTTCCACTAAGTGTGCATTGAGATACAGTATCTGAAGGGTCGTTTTCTTTATTCATTCTTTTAATCTACAAATGATTATATTTTGCATGCTTATCACTTATTTTTCAGTTTACAGTACTTCAAATCTGAGATACATTCAGCTTTCTCTCTGTGTGTGGTATGGTATTAAAGGAATTGATGATAGCCAGGAACATCTTATTATCTCTTTGCTTCTAACCCAGTGTTTCTCAATCTTCAGCTTTCAGATGTTCTTAGACTTCAATTTCCAGAAGCCCTGCTCACCAGTTGTGCTAATGGGCTTCTGGTAATTGAAGCCCAAGAACACCTGGAGGCCCATGGTTGAGAAAGCCTACTTATATGTCAGCATAGTTTCTATCCTAGTTGTTTTTATTGTGGCATTCACTCTCTGAAACAGTTGATCAAAGCGGTTGATGACCACATGAAACTTTTTAGAGAGGTTTCCAACAATGCCTGTAGAATTACACATACCCAATTATGGGAAAGTTCCAGAGACCCAGGAAAAGCAGGTGGTGATGCATCTGTTGCCACCTGTGGCAACTCCTTACTGTGTATTGTGGCAGGACTTGCCTTATCCCTCACTACTAGCCATGCTAGCAGAGATTGATTGAACATCTGATGGCACATAGCCTATTCAGTCCATGCATAGCAGTTCTATTCATGGTTTCTAAGAAACTGTCCAAAAGTTTACTGTCATGTCTTTATGTCATATCATTCATCCCCATTAAGTTGCTTTCATTATTTCTTCATTTTTATCTGCTTTTGGGGGTAAATGAGAACACATAAATTATGTTGCATTTACACAGAAACTTACTGGATCCCAATTCAGAAGCAGCAAAAATGTGCTTTTTAGCAGAGATAATTTTAACGGAACAAAGACAACTGCAGATGGTTTTGACATGCATATGGTGTTGTTTAACCTGATGGTTTACAGCTGAAACCCTTTGAAGATAGGCCAAGTCACCCAGACGTGGGCCCATGTACATTAAATGTGAATGGATACATATGTAGTTAACAGGCTAAACTCATCCCTATCCCCAGTCTATGGAATTCATTAGAACAAAAGTAGGGTACCTACCCTCAGAGGTTTGGTAATATATGTGGAACCATGCCTATCCATGGCTAGAAAAATAAGATTGTCATTTTACAATAGTTTGGCATCATTGGTGGAAAAGTATACAGCGATTGGGCAACTCATGATGGTCATGTAAAACACTGAATGAACAAATGTCCAGTCTCTGTATGAAGACCTACAGTTGTCACACACGGATTTATACGGCATTGCTGTACCTTAGGCCTAGCAATGGGGGGGGGGGGTTGCAATCCCAGAACACTTATTTGGAATTGGTAATAGCTGAGAATTGGCCCAAACTGTAGAATTATATTCAATCCTTGAAAAGAACAAAACTGGGAAGTCATAAATTTGTTGTTGTTCAGTCGCACAGTCGGTTCCGACCCTTTACAACCCTATGGACCATTGTCCTCCATGCACCTCTATCCTCCACCATCCTCCTCAACCCACCCAGCTCTATGCTCATTGCATCTATAATTCCATCTAGCCAGCTCATCTTTGGCTGACCCCTTCTTCTTTTGCCCTCCACCTTTCCCAGCATCAAGGCTTTCTCAAGTGAATCTTCTCATTTGATGTCCAAAGTACTTCAGTTTCATCTTTACTATTAACCTTCCAAGGAGAAGTCAGGGTTGATTTCTTCTAAAATTGACCTATTTGTTCTCCTCGATGTCCAGGGAACGCTCAAAACTCTCCTCCAACACCACATTTCAAAGGCATCTATTCTTCTGCGCTCAGCTTTCCTAATGGTCCAGCTCTCACAACCATACATTATCACCGGGAATACCATTGTTTTGACTATGCAGATTTTTTGTTTGCAGGTGATGTCTCTACTTTTAACTATGTTCTCCAGGTTTCTCATCACTTGTCTCCCAAGAATTAGTCGCCTTTTTATTTCATGGCTGCAGTCACCATCTGCAGTGATCATGGATCCTAAGAATGTAAGGTCTGTCACTGCTTCTACTTCTTCCCCATCTATTTTCCAGGGGCTGATGGGGCCTGTTGCCATTATCTTGGTTTTCTTGATATTGGGTATCAAGCCAGCTTTTGCACTCTCTTCTTTCAACCTAAGCAGCAGGTTCTTTAGGTCTTCCTCACTTTCTACCATTAGGGTGGTATCATCTGCATATCTCAAACCATTGATATTTCTCCCAGCAATTTTGATCCCTTATTGTGATTCCACCATCCCTGCATTGCATTACAAAAATATATATTAATTTGTAAGTTATTACTTTCTTGGGTAACATGAGCATTGCTCTTCAAAGTTGCCTTTGAAGAGCAATGTTATAAGTGGAAACAACATTACTTTGTGTGGTATAGCCTGTTATGTTTTCTAGTTCCCTTTTTAATTGCTCTTAAAGGGCATTTTAGGTGTTTTTAAAATATATTTTATTAGTTTCAATAAAATAATACAAAAAACCCCAGAAACAAAACAATATTACATAATACAAATTATTATCTCAGTTGTAAAGGAATAACTCCTGTTTCTAGATATTTTATTCTATCACATATAAACCATATTCATTTACCCAATTTATTTACCCAATACTTATTTCTTAGTCGCTCATATTAATTTAAAAAATAAAGCAATTTCACCCAATGTTTATCTACAATGCCCTGGAAAAAGCTATACAGTATTGTCATACAGTATATTATTCTTTCCAAAAACTCATTTGATCTGGTACAAGGCTGCCACCTTTACTCTTAACTAATGTATATTCCAAAAAAGGCCTCCAGAAATCCCAGAATTTTTAAAATTAAACCCCTTTTCAAATTCAACTTCCATGTAAGTTTATCATTTAGAGCTATTTCCCATATCTCTTTATACCAGTCATCCACTTCTGACTTTAAATTTTTCTTCCTATTCTTTGCAATAATACTGTCTTGCCATTGTTGAAAAGATGGATAACAGGGCTTTCATATTTTTGTCTACATTTATTTCATGCAAATCAGTCAATAAGGCACTCCTTGACTCCAGTTTAAAATCAAATCCTATAATCTCCCCAATTTCTTTTTCTATCTTTCCCCAAAAGTCAGATATAATTGCACAACTCCACCACATATGCTCATACGTTCCCAGTTTATTCTGACATCTCCAATATTTTTTTGTTTTCGTCTTGTCCATTTGATTTAACCGCACTGGAGTGAAGTACCACCTCCACAACAACCTATAATTATGCTCTTTAACTCTTACTGATAAATTTCTCATAATCCTTTTTGTCCATTTACTTTTCCAATTTACTTCGGAAATTTTTATTTTTAAATCTAACTCCTATAATGTTCTTAAAACCTCCTGCGAATTTCCTCCTGATTTAAAATTTTATTTATTTTACTCATTAATCTTTTTACCCCCATAAGTCCTTTTCTTATTTTATAAATTATTTCCTCAAATTCTGTCAGTTCTATTCAAACCACTCAACTCACTATTTTCTTATTCCACTTATTTAATAATACTGTTTGAAACCAATTCAAATTCATTTGTATTTAATTACCCTTAAAGGGCATTCTAGGTGTTTTTAGAGATGTTTGGAATCAGTCGTACAGTATTTTTTAACAAAATAAACTCAAAATAAAACAAACGTAGTGAGAAACATAATGAGTCACTGGGTTTTTTTGTGTGTGTATAAGACAAAATTGCAAATTATGTATCATTTTAAAAAATAAAACTTCCATTTGATTTTAATGCACACACATATTCCTGACATGATGGCTGGAATGATCTACTTTTTGGGTTTAAAACTATGCAGCCTATCCAGTTGCAACACACACAAAAAAGAGACAAGTCAGATATTTAAAAAGTTTCTTGTGTGCAAATTCTTCTTTTATAAGGAAACCAGTTTCAATAACCATCTGAGCCTGGGTGTTCTTTAGTCTAAAAGCATATCAGTTACTTTTCAACCCCATGGCGTTCCAAGCATTAAATTCAATTATGAGTGGGTAGGGGGGAAATCCAATTTATTTATGTGCAAGGTATGTGCAATTTGGACCCTACAAATCATTTCTTCCGTTTTAATGAAACTGGCTTCACATAGGAGCTTTAGAAAAATTTCATTTTTTAAAAAAATGGGAAAAGATGTATGATTTTGCTTAGATGGTTTTTATTCTTACACATGATTTATAACTCAAACTGTTTCTTCATTCAGTTTTTACTCCTGTAACTGCTTTGTGATTTTGGATGCATGAATGTGTATTTGTGTGTCTGTATCTTGGTGTCTATACATTCTCTTTCTCTGTCTCTCTCTCACACTCAAGTACACACAAATTTAATAGTTTAACAAAGCATTTTCAGGCCCTGTTTTGAGTCTTATGTTTTCTTGTGGCAGTGGCAATGAAGTCTCTGACTCAAAATATTTTCATTAATGTGCTTTCTGTGGACAAAAAAACCAAAGGGGTCTCAATGTTTCTAGTCAAGCCTCTGAGAGAGAAAACATGGCTCTCCGTTTGGCAAGTATGAAAGCTCTCAGAGGGACAAGAGTAGTTTTGTGAGATGGGCTAATGACCCGGAAAGAGGTAAGAAGTTGTTGTGTCCTAATAGTGTAACCTTCTACATGTGATATCAATGTATCTGAACCAATGTAACCTTGCCGATGAGTAACAATGTAACCTTCAGCTGTATCACATAAACCCTGTAATAGGACGCGAGCTAATGACCACCAGCTGGCAGCAGCGAGCGTCCAAGCTCTCTTGGTTCAAACCCATCAAAGACCGCAGCGCGGGAAGCTTCCCGCCGCTACCTACACCTGGACAAGAAGGGCGTGACCAGCCATGATGTCACGCGGACCAGTAGCCAACGGGCTACCGTGGAGCCACATTCAAATACGTTACTGCCTTATATATAGAGCTGTTCGTCCGCCATTACCTCATGTTCCCTCTGTCCACCATGCAATAAACCTGAGTTAACCCAGCCGTTGGCTGTGCTTTGTGTCTTGACTCTCATACACTAAATTGGCGACGAGGATGGGATAATGGATCCCCACGGAGCCAGGACACAGAGCGGGTTCAACATCACCAAACCGCAAGACTGGGAGCTTTTTGAGATGGACTTCCAGGCGGCACTGGTGGAGCTCAAAGTCAAAGAAGACGACGAGGAAAGGAAGAGGGCCATCCTCACCCGCATGCTTGGGATGGAAACCAAGCGGACGCTGGTGGGCATCCTTGCACCGAAGAAGATGAGCGATTTCAAAGCCGGTGACATCATGAAAATGCTGCGTGAGCGTTTCCGACCCTCGAGGGCAATGTTTCCCGCTCGGAGTGCGTTTTGGAGGCGAGTTCAAGCGCCGGACGAGTCGGTAGAAGCCTTCGTAACGGCTATGAGGGTAGCCGCCGCCCCCTGCAAATGGGACCACATCCTAGAGATGGCCCTCAGGGACGGAGTGCTGTGTGGCCTGAAGGACAAGGAAGTACAGCGCAGCTTGATGAACAAGGAGCCACCACCCACACTGGAAGAGGTTGTAGAGGCCGCGGAAGCCGCGGAATCCACGAATGCTGGAGTGGACGAGATGCACAAGTGGCGTGAGTGGCGTCCGAGGGCCGGCAAAGCGGAAAACTCATCGCACGGGAAGTCCGGTCAGTCGGTGCATGCAACCCGACCGACCTCGAAATCGTCTTCAGAAAGCAGCGATGGCGAGGAGGTCCAGAAGGTCCGGAGAGGCGGGCGCCGCTGCGATGGTTGCGGAGCGGCCCATGAGCGCGTGAAGTGCCCATTCAGGAAAGCCGAGTGTTTCAACTGTGGACTCGGGGGCACATCGCCAAGGCGTGCAGGAAATGGAAAGAGGGCCGGAGACAGTCGCAAGACCGTTTAGCCAGACCGGACCGTCCAGCGAGGTCCAAAGATGGCGCCCGGGCCACGAGGAAGCAGGACGGCGTGGGCCGCATCTCGGACGACAGCGAGGGCGACGCTCCTGTGTTCAACGTGTCTGCGGGACAGCCCCATTACTTTGTTGAGGTACTAGTACAAGGGACCCCTATTAGGATGGAAGTTGACTCGGGGTCCTCCTATTCTATAATCCCCCAGAGACAGTTCTTGAAAATCGACCCCCACGTGCGGCCCAAACTTAAAGCGTTGAGGGCCACACTACGGGACGTTCAGGGGAACAGCATTCCAGTGTTGGGGGTCGGAACGTTCCGGGTCCGCTTTAAGAGACATTCTGCGGAACTTCCCCTAGTGGTGCTAAAAGGGGGGAGTTGTAGCCTCCTCGGAACACAGTGGTTTCAGCCCTTAGGCCTGTTCATAGGGGGGTGCATGCCGTAGGCGAGGACCCAATACAAGCAGTGTGTGACGCACACCCCGCCGTTTTTAAAAGTGGACTGGGAAAGTTCAAGGGACCCCCTGTAGCCTTCGACTTAGACCCGGAGGTCCGCCCGATAAGACTTAAACCGCGCAGGGTACCGTTCGCGCTTAAGGACAAAATAGAGGCGGAACTGGACAAACTGGTGGGTCAAGGAATTCTCGTTCCTGTGGATTCCGCGGAGTGGGAGACTCCAATTGTAACAGCACTGAAGGCTAACGGGGAGGTGCGCATTTGCGCTGATTATAAGTGTACCATTAATAAGGCAATCCGCCCCAATGCATACCCGGTGCCAGTGGTCAGCCACCTTCTGGCCAGGCTGAATGGGGGAAAGTGTTTCGCTAAACTCGATTTAGCACAGGCCTACCAGCAACTCCCGGTAACCCCCGCCACAGCGGCGGCACAAACAATAGTCACACATAAGGGGGCGTTCCAGGTGTCGAGGTTACAGTTCGGCGTGAACTCGGCACCTGGCATTTTTCAATCGCTAGTGGAACGCCTCCTGAAGGGGTTGGAGGGGGTGTTGCCATATTTTGATGACGTGTTGATAACGGGGGGGAGCAAGGCCGAGCTGGCCCACAGATTGGATAAGGTCCTGGCCGTGTTCGAGAAAGCGGGGCTGCGACTGAGAAAGGACAAATGTGTATTTTTCGAAACAGAGGTTGAGTTTTTAGGGTTCCGTGTCACGCCCGAGGGAATTAGGCCGTCCAAATCTAAGGTAGCCGCCATTAAGAAAGCCCCTCGCCCCACTTCCAAAACCGAGCTTCAGTCATTTCTGGGGCTTCTCAATTTCTACCATACCTTCCTTCCACGGAAGGCGTCTGTTGCCGAGCCGCTCCATCGGCTACTTAAAAAAGAGGAAAAATGGCTGTGGGGTGACGAGCAAGAAAGAGCGTTCACAGAGTTAAAGCAACTCCTCACATCCGAGGCAATCCTGACTCATTTCGACCCCAAACGGCCCATAGTTTTGGTCTGCGATGCATCCCCGGTGGGGGTGGGGGCGGTGCTTTGCCACGTGTTAGACGACGGAAGGGAGGCCCCGATAGCGTTTTATTCAAGGTCCCTGTCCCAAGCAGAGCGGAATTACGCACAGACCGATAGGGAGGCACTAGCGATAGTAGCGGGAACCAAGAAATTTCACGATTTTCTGTATGGTCGGCCGTTCAAGATCGTTACTGATCATAAGCCCCTGTTAGGAATATTCACTGCAAATAAGCCCACGCCACAGATCCTGTCCCCGAGGATGCTGCGGTGGGCTATTTTTCTTAACGCATATCAACATGAGTTAGAATACCGGCCAGGGAAGGAAATCAGCCATGCAGACGCGCTCTCACGGTCGCCGTTACCATTGTCGGACGACCAGAAGGCAGGGGTAAGAAGAGACCGCCAGGTATTGCTAATAGAGGTCTTAGAGTCACCCCCGATAGTACCGGCCGACATTGCCAGGGCGACCGGAAAGGATAGAACAATGGAGAAGGTATGCTCGTGGGTGCAGAAGGGGTGGCCGGCGTCATCCCCAGGCACGGAATTCGACCCATTCTTCCGAAAGCGAGTGGAGTTGTCTTTAGAGAGGGGGTGCCTTTTGTGGGGCCAACGGGTGGTGGTTCCTACGTCCCTGCGGCCGAAGGTGCTAAAGCTGTTGCACGTCAGCCACCCGGGAATCGTCCGTTCCAAGGCGTTGGCCCGGAGTTACTTCTGGTGGCCCCAGCTGGACGCCGACATAGAGCAGATGGTTGGCACTTGTGAGGCATGTCAGTGCTCCCGACCGGAGGTGGCCCACCTCCCGCATAGGGAATGGGACGCAGCAAGGGGACCGTGGTCCAGGGTGCACGTAGATTTTGCTGGCCCGTTCCGAGGAACCATGTTTCTCCTGGTGGTGGATGCATACTCAAAGTGGCTGGAGGTCATTCCGGTAAAGAGCACATCCTCCGCCACTACCATTCGCCAGCTAAGGAGGGTCTTTTCCACGTTCGGTTTACCCGACACTTTGGTCAGCGATAACGCCAGTTGCTTCACGTCCGCTGAGTTCGCAGCATTCATGGAGGCAAATGCAATTCGGCATGTCACATCCGCGCCGTTTCACCCGGCCACGAATGGCCAAGTGGAACGGTTGGTGCGCACCACAAAAGATGCGCTGCGGCGCATGGGCTCGGGAGATCTAAATCACCAAGTTTGTCAATTTCTATTAGCGTACAGAGTGACCCCCTTAGCGTCTGGTTACTCGCCGGCTGAGCTGCTGATGCGGAGGAAACTGACCACGCTCTTGTCCAGGCTAGACCCGTCGAGGGTCGAGGACAAAGGGAAGAACATAGGGTTAGCGGTCTCGAAAGGTTTCGGCGTAGGCGATCCTGTACACTGCAGGAACTATGCCAACGCAGGCCCAGCCTGGGTGCCAGGGACGATAATAGAACAGACGGGGCCAGTGTCCTATCGGGTGGAAACTAGCACCGGCCTCCTCTGGAGGAGGCACGCTGACCAACTGAGACACCGAGTGAGCGAGGGGCCGGCCAGTGGGGCTCAGCGACAGGATTCAGCGATAGGGTTCTCCCCCACCCGTTTAGCCCAAGGGGGAGACAGGGGGGAAAGCAGCGAGCCCGACTCGTATCCTTTTGATACCCCAGTTCTATCCGAGCCCGGGGGGAGGGAAAAGGAGTGTGCGGCCGCCGCTGCCGCTTCCCCCGAATCCGATTTTGATTTTGATTTTGATTTTGCTAGCCGGGGGGGTTTTTCGGAGTGTTCCCCCACCCATCCAAGCGAGAAGAGGGGTTTTTCGTTAGCCCCCAGTGCCCCCGGTTCTTCCCAAACAAAGCACACACCTCCCAACAAAGCCGCAGAGCCGCGGCAAAACACTAACAAGTCATCCTCTCCGATTGCAGGGCAGGAAGCCAGGGAGCAAGGAGGAGGGAGCGAAGCCGGGGCAGGGCAGCCCGCGCCGAGACCCCAGCGTGTTCGAAATAAGCCATCTTGGCTGAGAGACTTCGTCTCATCCTAGGGGGGAGGAGTGTTGTGTCCTAATAGTGTAACCTTCTACATGTGATATCAATGTATCTGAACCAATGTAACCTTGCCGATGAGTAACAATGTAACCTTCAGCTGTATCACATAAACCCTGTAATAGGACGCGAGCTAATGACCACCAGCTGGCAGCAGCGAGCGTCCAAGCTCTCTTGGTTCAAACCCATCAAAGACCGCAGCGCGGGAAGCTTCCCGCCGCTACCTACACCTGGACAAGAAGGGCGTGACCAGCCATGACGTCACGCGGACCAGTAGCCAACGGGCTACCGTGGAGCCACATTCAAATACGTTACTGCCTTATATATAGAGCTGTTCGTCCGCCATTACCTCATGTTCCCTCTGTCCACCATGCAATAAACCTGAGTAAAGGATAAGGTCCTGTCAATCCATTTAGGAAATAACTAGTTTGAATTTTACAGAGCTCACACAAGGAGATATTCAGGACCTTCTTTCACATATTCACATATGTTGTACTTCATCACATGCCACAAAATATCTGTCAGAAGACGAAACTAAGGCAGTTGAAACTAAGGCAGGAAATATTGTTGTGTTTATTACCATGAGGGTCTATGCCAGGGGTTCTCAACCTTTTCAAGCCACGCGCTGGACCACACCCCCTCAGACAGCTGAGCAGGTTAAACTGGTTGTTCCCCCCACCGTAAACACTGCTGTAAAATGTGTATGAAGTAAACACGTTTATGACAGCCACAGACACATTTATGGCTGTCGTAAATGCATCCGCTTTCCAGTGGCGCCAGTGACATGGGCTGCATGAAATGGTGCTGTGGGCCACATGAAATGGTGCCACAGGCTAGGGCTGTCCCATGGGCCATAGGTTGAGAACCCCTGGTCTATGCAATATTGTCAGGAGGGGAAAGAGGCAGCCATGTTTAGAAGGCTGATGAAGATGGAATGAAGAAGTCAATTGACTGAAAAACAAGAGAACTGAAAAGACAGTGTTGATGGTGGTAGGGAAATAAGAAGTCAGGGAAAAAGGAGACTAGGGGCAAAACTGAAAGTCACACCTGATACTTATTGTGCCAGTGTGTTAGATGGGCTATATCCACATAGTTGTAATTATCTTTGGGTTTGTAGAATGTCAAGGTTACATGTGTGCAGCCAACTTGTTTGTTGCTCTGTACTCATAACGGCAGCTCAGCGCCCAGAGGTTGAGAAGGAAAGCAGCAAGCACCTCTACTATTTCTTTTAGGTAGTTACAAAACTTGACTAAGGAAAAGGTTCTCCATATCTCCAACCAAAGGGTTTGAACCTCAGAGCAAAGAGAATCAAAGAGATCAGGAGTTTTAATGGCATCATATATTGTACTGGCATCTATAAAGAGATTTATACACATCACTCTTCCAATTTAAAACAAATATTTTTCATAAAATATTTCTTTTTCCATCTTTATTGGAATGAACTACAAAAGGAGGTACTCTTCTTATAGTACAAAATATATTTATATATGTAAACATAAATTCCTGGACTGCTTGTCAATACAGAATATGGAGATTTTGGGAGGGCTGGAGAAAATGGGACAAGAGAATTATGTTCAAGAATTGTTAGTGTTTTTCCTCTTAAAAATTAACTGTTTCAGTCTTTCAGTAACAATGTACATGCCTTCTCAGTATTAAACAATGATATGCTCAGTAAGATTGCCAAGTTTAGAATTGCATCCTCAAGTGTTCTTTTCCATCTTGTTTTAAATGCTGAGTGAACTGGATTGTTGGTTATATGTGCGTCATATAAGAGCCCTGGTGGCACAGTGAGTAAACTTTTGTACTGCAGCCAAAGCATTGTGAGTTCGATCCTGATGGGGATCAAAGTTGACTCGGCCTTCCATCCTTTTATGGTTGGTAAAATGAGTACCCAGCATGTTGGAGCCAAAATACTAATTATCTGTAAACCTCCCAGAGAGTGCACTAAGTTCTAAAGGGCAGTATATATGTGTAATTGCTAATTGCTATTGCATCATACCAGATAGTAAAATATTGTATAGATTTACATTTTACACACACTTACACATATAAAGTACCACAGTTACCATCCTATTTAAGCCTGTCATCAGAAAAAATCAGCCTTCTATAGTCACTGCTAAAGTGGGTGTAGTGAACCTGAGGTAGCAGATTCTGATTGAGTATTTTGGAATAAACTGCTATTATTTCCAAACAGGTATGCTTGACTGGAAAGGTATTAATTGCAAACGGTTTATGCAACAGTTGAAAACTAATTCCCGTGACACTTCTATTCCTCTGTATCTTTTCTCCATTGATTAATATTTTCTTAACACATATGCTGCCCCTCAAGCAACAAGTTCTTCTGAAATACTTTGGCACCTGTAGCTTTTTTATTATTTCTAGCTAGTCTGGATTTTAAACAAACTACCTAACAATCCCACTCAGATCCCTAATGTTATATGTAAAGGTTTAGCTATGTGTGCACCCCCATACTTTTATAAGAACTTAATAGTTTTTTAGGGATTACAGTGGCTCAAGTGGCTAAGACGCTGACTGGGAGGCAGAAGGTCAGCAGTTCAATTCCCGAGTACTGCAGGATGGAATGAGCTCATGTCTTTGTCCCAGCTCCTGCCAACCTAGCAGTTCAAAAGCAATAAATTGCAAGTAGATAAATAGGGACCACTTCGATGGGAAGGTAACAGTGCTCTGTGCACTAGTCATGCCTGCCACATGACCACAGAAGTGTCTGCAGAAGCAGACAGCGCTGGCTCTTTGGCTTTGAAACAGAGATGAGCACTGAACCCTAGAGTTGGATATGACTGGCTTTCGAGCAAGGGAAACCTTTATCTTTAATAGTTTTTTTTAAATTTCATATCTTCATCCATCTTCCACTCATTTAAATCCATGTTCTCTTCTTTGTAAGCCTAACTGTTGTTCTGAGTCCTCACACACGTGTGGAAGCATCCTATAATGAATAAAGGACTGATAAGGAATTTGTTTTGAAGAAACTCAAAGTATACCTCTCAAGTGGCAAATTGATACTCCAATGTTCAACTCCTTCTTCTGGCTTCTAGAAATGCCTGTGAAGAAAGCTCGCCAACTCAACTATCATTTTCCATTGTTCAGAGATGTTTGTTTGCATCTCCGATTCCCACCGATTCCCTGCAGACAGCTTGAACGTGCAAAGAAGGCAATATTGGGACATGACATAACAGTACGGTAATCAGTATGAAATATCATATTTTGCAGCCTGCTGGAGAGAGGAACCATGTGGCCTTATCCCATGCAAATTGGCAAATCTCAGTAGATTTGGAAGAATTGGCACTTTGCCAGTCTGTATGCCAACTGAAAATCCTGCCTGTCCCTCTCTCACGGAACTACATCTATCCAAAATGGTGTGTCCAGGGGGGCGGGGGGGGGGATCCAAGTGATGATGAGAACTTTCATATGCAATTTATTAACTCTTTCATTAGCAAACTATGGATTCCCATTTTGCATTGTTAGTACCACAAAGGACATGCCTTATCTCCTCTTCAAATTAACGCAGGAATTATTATCATTAACTACTATAGCAGCATACATATATTTGAGGAACAAATGTACTAAAATATGTGGATTTTATGACTGTGAAGTGAATGTGTCAAGGGAGACAGGACAGATATTTTTATAGTCCCCCACCCCCACCCCCCAACTTTTTTTGCATAATTCCTCTCCTTCCACTAACTTGTCATTACAATAATCTTATTGCATCAGGGCTTCTTACAATGTTTTGGAGATCAAGACAGCTTTACACAAGCTGCCAGTCACATGACACAGTAGCCTGGCTGGAATACCCCATGAAACATCTTAGGACAATTTGCTTCTATCCTCCCCCTGCCCCCTAGGAAATTTGTTTTAACCATCACGCTGAATATCAGCCCTCCTGGTCACCCTCATATCTTAATTGGTGTCTTTGCTATAAATGAAATATGTTGCTTTGCTGTCAAAATGCTGCAAGAAAGTTTTCTGTTCTTCTGCCTCAACTGGTAATAAGCATGTATGCCTTAATAACTGGTACACTTTAATAAAGTGTGTGCACACACAAACACGCGCATACGCACACGCATGCGCACACACGCACACACGCACACACACACACCAACCAAGGACCTGGCTTTCTGTGCTGGATCAGAAAAGTGTGCAGCTTTATTTGAACTGCATGTACTTTCTGAAACATAATGAGATGCACAACCTGTGGTTTCAGTTATTAAAATTTCCTTTCATTCCATCCATGTTCTTAGCTTATGATTACCGAATAGAAAAAGCACTGTACTGTGCCACACTCCTCCAAGTGTTTCTGGAATCTTCAACATGGAAGGATTTCATTTGTTTGTTCGTTCATTTGTTATTTCATTTGTTTATTCATTTGTTCTTTTGCTTGTTAGAAAACAGCATTGAAGAGGGGTGGGGAAGAACTTGGTTGAATCTGATGGGCATTTTTGAACCTCTTAAGACTCACGGAGAGAAGAAATACACCACCTTAACAGTTCAGGAGTTTGGGAGGCTAGCAGGGTACTGAAGTGCACAGAAAATCATGTATGTTTTCAAATGCAAATGGATCAAAAACATAGTGTTGAAAAAATATACAAAACACAACTTAGTCAATGTATAGGTATATGATACAGTGCTAGGTACATGGATTAAAATAATGTGTAAAGGTAAAGTTAAAGGTCACCCTTGCTCGAAAGCCAGTTGTATCGACTCTAGGGCTCAGTGCTCATTTCTGTTTATAGCCAAAGAGTGAGCACTCTCTGCGTTTGCAGACATTTCCGTGGGCGTGTGGCAGGCATGACTAGACACCAAAGTGGTACCTATTTATCTACGTGCAATTTCTTGCTTTCAAACTGCTAGGTTGGCAGGAGCTGGGACAGAGATGGGAGCTCACTCTATCATGCAGTACTCAGATCTCGGACTGTGACCTTCGAGTTGTCAAGTTCAGCATCTTAACCACTAAGCCACCACAGCCCTAAAAAATGATGTGTACATTAGGTAAAATGATTAAATAAATGAATGTTCACTTTAGAAAAGATACAGAGAAATATGTACGCATTTAATAGGGTGTTTTATGTGTTATGCATCTAAGCTCATGCAAAGCAACATATTGATTAGTAACCATATATACTTAGATTTGAAGGTTGCTGGGATCTAGATCATTTCCCAAATGTTGGGATAATTAAAACAGATAAAGATATACAAATAAATTAATTTAATTTAATTTAATTTAATTTAATTTTCATATTTGTATCGCCGCCCCCTCACTAAGAGGCATACATTCACAATGCATTATCAGGGAAACTTGCAATGTATATGTGATTAATTAGAACATAAGAAGGTTTCATCATGCTGATTAGGGACTGCGGTGGCTCAGTAGTTAAGAACTCACCGTGTTAGCTGGAAGGTGGGCAAGTTGGCAGTTCGAGACCTAGGTACTGCATGACAGTTTGAGTGCCCATATCTGTCCCAGCTCCTGCCAACCTAAGAGTTCGAAAGCAAAAAATTGCAAGTGGATAAATAGGGACCACTTTGGTGGGAAACAATCTTGGGGACATGAAAGGAGCCTCATTTGGCCATCCCCTGAGCGGAGTTTCTCCAGCAAAAATCCTTTCAACTCAGAATAATTTCTGACACAAAATTATTATCATGCTGATTAAGCTTGAGATCTAGGTGATGGGCAGCAAAATTAAGCCGTGGACCCCTTAGGGATTCCAACCAATGATCAATCAATGATTCCAATCAATGATCAATAAGACATGTCAATTGCACAATTAGTTTCATTTCACTAAAGCCATGAGGAAATAATGTTTACATATTTTCTCTCCCCTGATTTGAAATTGCCATTTTGAAAGAGGTTAAGGCACAGGGTATACTTTGTTCTGTTACAACTCTGTATTTGGGGGGGGGGGGTTTGCCAGATTTGAGCAAACAGGTTTGTTGAGCCATCACCAGTTCATTTCTGAAAGGAACAGATGCCTGAAACAAAATGGTGGAAAGCAGACCCTGAAGCAGAACCATTTAGTACAGGGGTTCCCAACCTTTTCATGCTGCAGGCCTGACCACGCCCCCAGAACAGCTGAGAGGGCTGGACCACACACCCTCGAAGTGGAAGAAGTGGAAGTGGGTGCATTTACGGCTGACGTAAATGCGGCTCCTTCCATATTTATGACAGTCATGGGTGCATTTACGCATGCACTGGCATGTTTTCTGGCTGATGTAAATGTGTCCGCTTCAACTTCTGGGTACAGCAACAGCAGCACAGGCCACATGAAATGGTGCCACAGGCCAGGGCCGGCAGATAGAGCGTAGATGGGGAACCCCCTGCTTAGTGCATTGTGGAATGCTTTCCAGAAGGCAGGGCTGCGAGGGCTTTAACAGAGGAGACTTTCCACGGCTTTGATGTAATTCAGAGTAGGGATGTAGATCTTCACTTTTCCCATTCTCACATGTGAGTATGAAGAATAGCAGTTTTACAGGTATGCTCCTTACTCTAGTCATGCCTGCCACATGACCATGGAAACATCTGCAGATGGAGACAGCACTGGCTTTTGGCTGTAAATGGAGATGAGCACTGCACCCTAGAGTTGGATATGACTGGTTTTTTAGCAAGAGAGACCTTTACCTTACCCCATGAAATAGCAAGACTTTTTGTTGTACACTCAACACGAAAAAATAAATAGAATTTTTTTTACATAAATTAAGCAAAATTGGCTTACTATTTTTGCAAGATTTTGATGCAAGATGGGGTAACTGTTACCAGAGTGACAGAGGATTATTCAGCTACTCTATTTTTTCCTTAACAAACTCCAGCCTGAACATGCACTAGAAACTTTATCCAGGTTCTTGTATGCATGATTCAAAGGCCACATGGCTATCACTGCATCTCAAATTGATTACTATCCTGCTCTCTGCTCTACAAAGAGAATACTGCTAATTCTCCCCCATGCTTCTGATTGAACCCAATTTACAGAATGAGGTATGAATCATCAAGTGATAAACCTGCCTGTATGAACCAAACCTATGATAATGGCAGGAGTATTTGGGGTCCTGAAAGACAGTTGAACCATTATGTCAGTTGCTGTCCAATTTTATGAAGATAGCTATCTGTGGAGCAACCATCAAAGTTGTCACCCTCTTTGACTTGACCACACTTTCAAAATTAGGTTATTAAAGGTGTACTCTTAGGACAGCATTGTAGACTTGTGATATAAATGCTGTCTTATAGGTGCTGTCTTTTTAAATAGCTGGTTGGCCAAAATGGAAAAGATATAAAACAGTGGTAAATCATATACATTTGCAATGGGATACAACTCAAGATCAATTTCAGACACCTCCAGTTAAAGAAAATTGGAATGGTGATACTGGAAGAGATCTCAACCTGAGAACCTGAAACCACATGAATTGCAACTTCATAAGTTCTACTTCAGACAACTCTCCCTTATTATCTATAACATTTTCCTTTTCTAACTTATTTGTGTGATAATTTTCAGCAATGGTGGGATTCAATTTTTTTACTACCTACTCTGTGGGCATGGTATGGTGGGTGTGGCCAGTGGGAAAGCCCTGTGTTACACCTGAATTAGGACTACTTTATTTCAAAAATTGGATGGGCAGGGCCTGCCAGAATTTCTGCTACTGGTTCTGGCAAACTGGGGCGAACCTGCTGAATCCCACCACTGATTTTCAGCAGATATCACATATTTATCACTGGAAGTGAGAAACTCTGTCAACATGTTCCTATTACTGAAGATTCTGATTTGGCAGTCCAATAGAGTGCAGAATAGTTTGCTCAATCTCGCCTGGAAATATTTAACCATTCATTTAAATGAAGAGTAGGGTAAATCATATAAATAGGATTTCCTGAAATGCAGAAATACAAAGAAGCTTTCTATTTTCATTTCCCTCTCCTTTTTCAAAAATAGCCTTTTCAAATTTGCAGCATGGCTAACATTTTCCTGCAGTTCTGTCCAAAACTGGAGCAAAGTTGGAAAATGATATGTGAGAACTTATTTGTTGGAATATTAGATTAAAGTTTTTATTAGATTATAATTTACCAGTTTATTATTGAATTAGTTGATTTGAATGCTTGCTTGGTTATTTGTTTGCAGAAGAGCATATTCCTCGGGCTAAATTGTAAAAGCTGAACCTGTACAAGTTGCTTAATGTTTATACGTGGATCCCCCGCTGCCTTTTTCACAGAAACCCCATGCTCTTGATAGAAAGCTTGGTGAGGAGTTGGACAGCATAACTCTTTGTGATCGTGAACTCTGGTTTCAGTAGGATTATGCTCTGAATCCCTGCCATAGATCTTGGCAGGTTTGTTATGTTTTATATTTCCATTGTTAAGATCTAAAAACAGATCAGTTTCAATGTCACCAGAAGAATATGATATGTGTGCACAAGGGAGCATAAACCAAGTACTTACAGGAGATGACAGAGGAAAAATTAGGACAATAATTTCAGTCATACTGAGCCCCTTAAAGATCTAGACAGGCTGCAACCAATTTTACAGTGTAGATGTGTCTCATGTTTTTACAGCCTTTTGGATTCTGAGCAGTAATAGCAAACAGATCCTAGTATGGAGGCAAAATAGAAACCTCTCTTGTCTTCAGGATGACTTAAGTAAAAAAAAATCTATCTCTTTCCTGTGTAGATAAGTTTCTGAACATCATCAAATACTTACCCTAGCCTAAGTGCAGTAATCACCTTATTTAATTTCAGATGTTGTCTTTATAAATTACAATTCACTTCTGTGTCTTTGATTTATGGCATGAGAATGTTTGAAAATGAGGTACAACTTTGGTGGAAGGACTGCAGGCTCCTTAGTGAGAACTTGAAATGTCCTGGTCTTTCTCATTTTGTGGCAGAGTCAACTATAACTAGCTGTCCTTCAGACCTGTTAAGTAACAGAATCTAACAACCCTGACGTTTTTACAGATAATAATGCTTGTATTCGTAACATCTGTTCTGGTTACGTGATGTCAAGATACCTCCAAAGCATGGCAACCCAAAGCATGACAACACCTATGAATGAGTGACCTCAAAAATGTCCCATCCTTAAGAGCCCTATTTGTAATAAAAGCATATGAGAGGGAAACACATTCAGTGATTCACCTGTAGCTGAAGGGAAATGCTGTAATTCCAGCATGAACTGGACACACACTGCTCTTGCAGTGTTGGCAAAGAAGCATCACATGGACTGGAATGATGCTTTGATTACCTCTCACTTCACTTCTGGTAGAATCTTAGTTTGAAAGAGGTGAGAAGGGTTGTGCTCAGTGGTAGAACCACTGCATGGATCCAGCCACATGACACCTCTTTTCAAACATTGCCATAGCAGCCTGTGATCAAATCACGTCATCCATAGTACTTTCACCAGCAAAAACAAAATTTGTATTCAGTTTCCACCACGTTTGCTGTGCCCCTCCCACCCTCCATCAGTGGGAGGAGGATAAAGGGAGCCCCCACGGCCTCAGGATGCTCTGAAGCAGCAGCAGCAGCAGCCGCATTTGCCGCGTCCCTCCCGGCCCTGTTTATTGGACTTAGTGGGACTCTTAGGATGACGTTTTCTCTCCTGCTCTTTGAAAAGTTTTCAAACTATATTGCATTATTGTATTGATGCTGCCTTTGTTTATGGGGCTATATTGTATTTTATTGTTACTGAATTTTTACTGTTTATGATTGAGTACAGTATATGAGTAATGAACTGTGGAATTTTGTATTGTATATGATATTTGTGCTCTGTCAGTCTTATCTTATGTAAACCTCCTTGAGTCGACCATTGGCCTGAGAAAGGTGGTATATAAATATTAAAATGAATGAATGAATGAATTAGGTGTGTACTGGGCACCATGGGATAGCATTGGACAGGGGGAAGGGATGGCAACCAAAGGATGGGGGGAGAAGTCTGCCCCTGGGAACCACTTGGTTGCCGCCCCTCACTTGCTCCACCCAGTGCATGGCGCTTTAGAATAAACCACTGCTCCAAGCTGAAAGAGGGAGCTTGAAGCAATGGCTTAATTTAAAATGCAGCGCACCGGGCAGATAAAATAATAAAAAAATATTATTTGTGCTGCAGAGTGCCAGAGGCAAGGGTTTACCGGGATGAATCCCCTGTCCCAGTGGCCCAGCCCATGCCTGATTTCCATGAGAAAAAGCATTGCAGATTCAACTTGCATTGGAGCATCTGAGACAAGAAGCAGTCAGTCATAACAGCCCCTTTGTTCATGTTGTAATAGGTATAGTGGTGTTCTGAGGGCAGAAATATAGAATACTAGCAAGGGTGCCTGGCGTTGCCTGGGTGGGGTTTGGGGGTGGGCCACTGTCCTACCTCCTGGTTTTTTTATTCTTATTTTGTTTTAGATTTTTATGCCACCCACTCGGCATAAAACTTACTCTGGTTGCATTGCTCAGGTGCTCCTTCTCCTGGGCTGATCTCTGTCCACTGGATTCCTGCCCTGCCCTGCCAGCTGGTGTGCCTGGCCAAGGGGTGGAGCCCTATGATGTCACATTGGCTGACCACTCCCAAGGGCTGACCAGGTCTGGGCAAGACAGCACAAAGGGCATGACATCACAAAGGCCCAGACCTGGTCAGCCCTTGTGATTGGTTGAAGACTAAAGGATCAATTTGGCGGGCATTGCCCCCCCCCCATGGGTTTTGGGACCCCAACAGTGACCTGCTCACATGTGCAAGGTATGTGTGTGACGAATTTCACAGAGTTTGTCCCATTCCAGACACTATAGATAGATAGATAGATAGATGTCAGACTTGTAGTTAGAAGTGAAGCCATGTTAATAAGTAAACAATGGTTATTTTCCTCTAACTTTCCTTTTGCAAGCTGCAAATGTGCTTGCTTTTATTTGCTGACTAGTGATTATAAGTCAGATGATAGGTTTATTTGACCATAAATATGGTAATTTTGAAGGCTGTATCTCTGGTGGGACAATATTTAATCCTTCTACCTGCAATGCTGCTATTTCATCTGTTTCTGATTTTAGTCTCCACATACTTTGCAAGAATATTCTTTCAGAAAATTGAAATTGATTCTCAGGGTTGAATTACTCATAATTACAAATCAAAGAATAATGGATTTGAAAGGGGCCTCTAAGACCATCAGGTCCAATATCTTGCTTAATGCAGGAATCCAAATCAAAGTATATCTGACAGATGCTTGTCTAACTCTTGAATGCCTTCAGTGTTGAAGCCCTCACTACCACCTGAGGCAGTTGGTTCCATGGTCATACTGCACATGTAAAGGTAAATGTACTAATGTATTAATATTAATCATATCAGAGTTGTTTGTTTATTGAATACTAAGCATGAGATAGTTGATTCATGAAGATCTGTTTATGGAGACGGGAGATTTTAGCCTTTGCCGCCGCCCCCCCAACCCTCGAGTAACAAGACAGACACAGTGTTAGAATTAAACTCAGGGCCACTTTATCAACAAATAACTTCATAACTGAACTATTTTGCCTGTGGCAAGGACTGAGTAGTGTGGGTCTAAGTGATGGAGCAAAGGTGATCAACTTTACCTTCTCCACTCATGTCTAGGTGAATACCGGCTTACCAGGATCGTCCTGTTCTTCAACAGACCCCATCCCAGTTCACCATTCGGTATAATGGCCAATGCTGTTCTCAACCCTCAAGGGTGTAGATCAACCACACGGTCAACAATCACTGAGTATGCCACCCACCCGGAAGTGGAAGTCAAGGTCTCCCGATTTCTGGCCTCCTGACATGCCCAGTGCCATTCCCAAATAATTCTAGGCCTTCACCTATCATTTAACTACGCACTACCCACCACAGCAAGGGGTTATCAAGATACACCACTTGCCCACACCAGACCGACAAGCTTGGCCTGGATGCCCTTCTGCAGGCCATTCAAGAACATGTTGAGTCCCAAGGCAGTCAGATGGACCCCATCCAGCCAGTCTAAGCTGTCTCGGTTAAACCCAAATCGGTACCCCCGGGGAGGGCAGCTGCTCGTCGCACCACCCATTAAATGAAATGGTGTCCCAACAACAGGACTGGTGCCCTCCGGCCTCCCAAAGTGTAACCTGCAATAAGAGAGTGATGTGAGGGCGCCTGCTACATTGATGCATCAGGGGGCAAACATTCAGCTTATACTTCTCGGAGGCCCACCATCCCATCCTTTCAATATTCTCTGGTGAGTATCCCAAGGCCACTGCTGTTGAAGCTGCCCCAATGTGGAATGAATGGGTGCCAAAATGCATACCCCTCAGGCCCACCGCATCCATTGCAGAACTGGTAACAGTCCAAAACTGGTATCTGGTTAAAGGGGAGCCATCAGCATGTGTAAATAAAGGGCCCAGTTTGCTCCCACACTCCCGTAGATACGCTGACAGGGCCCTGACTAGGCACCAGATCCTGCCAAAAACATGGACTCAAGGCAAGCTCCACCCCCTGGCCATCTGATCCATCTTCGAGGATCGGATCCTCAAAAAGAAGATACCCCCCATTCTCTGACATTGGATACCTCTAAGGCCCTCCCCGAAGCATCCTGCTTAGAAGCTACCACCAGTTCTCCAACCTTGAAGGCCCCAAAAAAAGCTATCAAGGAGGCCGCCCTAAACAGGCCTACCTCATAAGTGGTGTTACCGATGTACTCCAATGACTGCGTAATGTGTGAGAGCACCGCTGGGGAAATCGGTGCCCTGTCATCTGGAATGTGGCCACGCTCCAGCGACCACCCTTCCAAGACTTTCTTAATCCTGAAATCACTTAACAAATCTGGCACCCCCCATTGCCTTGGCATGGAAGGCCAGAACTGATAGGCAACCTCTAATAATCCCACAGGCTGATGATAAACTGCAAGACATGTGCCAACGGGATGAGCCAGTCATCTCAAAACCCCATTTCTTCACAGAAATGCAAAAACTCCTTGAGAGCAGTAGTGTAGAGCATCCACGTCCTGGGTGCCAATGATAACCCAATCGCCCGGTCAACCTCTACCCACCAAGCTTCTATATGCCATCCGGCAGGATGTTGGGGAGGTCCCTCGCTCCCGGCACCAGCTGTCTGAACCTGGTCATCTGTTGGCAGGACAGGGCATCAGCAACAGAATTATCCAGGCCCATCACATGTTGGGCCCGAAACAGTATATTAAACTGCAGGCAATGGAAGACGAAAGTACGCACAAGCCGCATAACCCTTGGGGATCTGGAAGTCATGGAGTTCACTATGTGAACGACGGCCAGATTATCACACCAAAATAGGATGGATGAGCTGGCCCAGAGCTCAGCCCAAAGCCACAGGACCCCCAAAATTGGAAAGAATTCAAGGAAGGTGAGATCCCTGAATAAACCCAAGTGCTCCCAATGGGAAGGCCACGAGCCACTGCACCAGCAGCCCGCAAAGTAAATCTCAAAGCCTAAGGAACCAGAGGCATCCGAGTGGACCTGAAACTGGGTGTCCAGTGACCAAGGCAACCTCCAAAAGGACACCCCATTAAAATCAGCCAAAAAGTTCTGCCACACCTTCAGATCTTCTGGCATACCCGATGTCTCCCTGGTCCTGTGAGAAACCTTGGGCAAGCCATGCAGGACATCACAGAGGCACCTCAAAAAGGCACGGCCAGTAGCTACCACCCTGCAGGCAAAATTCAGGTGGCCATTGAGCTCCTGTAACTCCTTCAAAGTGGTCTTGCATCTGTAGAGCATATCTGCCACCTTCCACTGTAAGATCAGCAATTTCTCTAGGGGCATCCTAGATGCCTGTGCCCTGATGTCTAACTCCACCCCCAGGAATGTCAATGAATGAACACCCCTACTGCTAAATAAATAATGGCATGATAAGCAAGTGTCTCATTCAGAATAACAGGTAATCGGGGCCCTAAACATCAGATGATATCCTTTCACCGTATATTAGTGGTTATAGTGTGAGCAATTATGAATCACCATGGGAATATATTTTGCTGTTACATTAAGCATGCTGCAGTACCTCACATTCAAAGCAGGACTATGTAACATGTGGCCAACAGAGCCAAACAGAGCTCTCTTTGCCGGACCCACTCCCCTATAAAGAGACGGACACTGCACTGGAGTTGAAACTGAGCCACTTTATTAAACGATAATTCAATAATGCAAGTGGGCCGCCATAGTACTGGTAAGGAGCAATGGTCATAACCAATTATAACTGACCCCACAGAAGCGCAAATGACCAAACCTCTGCTTCTGACGTATGTCCGGTGAACTGTAAGGTTTTGCAAGCTGTGTCTAGTGTTGCATCGCCTTGTTCCTGGTCCACACCTGATTGACCATCCGAGTTTCCCTCTATCTCATCCTTCCTGTGACCAACCAAGTGCGCACCTGCCGGACTCATAGGGGTCAACCAGTACCTCCTTACCAGTGCTAGCCGCCAAGCGACCAAAAGGGTACCCCAAAACTCGACCACCAGTGACAGTGTGGGATGGGCGAAAATGACAAGAACCAAGAGGCCAATTGAGGTTCAAGCAAAAATTCCCATCTGGCCCCGAAGCAACCACGAAAATCACACTGTCGCCTAGGGCAGGGGTGGTGGGCAAATGCTGCCCGGCCCATTCGAACAATGCCGGAGAGCGGTCCGGGCCCCTCCCTTTCAAGGGAAGGCCCAGCCCCCGCCCTCTTCCAGCTCCGTGCCGTCTCCCAATGGGGCGGGGCTGGCAAAGCGCACGGCAGTGCATGCGCGCCACCGCGCGTCCCTTCTGACAGTTACAAAAGTAAGCAAACATGGCGAAACATCTCAAACACTATTATTGGGCTGCATTTTGTCTTGATAGATCTCAACATTTATAGTCATACATTGCAAAGCTGTGATGACATGTGTGATTTTTATATCATAATTTTATCATTGTGTAGGAACTGAGCACTTCAAACATTCTCAGTAACTTAACATCAACCATGGAGAATATTGTTAAACTCACGTCAAATAAAGCTGGTCTCTGAGTTTCAAAGAAGAGCAGCTTGTGCCAGGTCCAGCCAATGTGTTGATGGTTCAGCTGAGCTTTGAACTAAGAGTTTTGACGTAATTCTTTGGAACCAACAAGCTACATTAGGCCTTAGCTACAAGTAACACATTCTCAGGAACATTGAAGACATTTTTGAAGTGGTAGCCATGTTAGTCTGTGCAAGCATTTCAGGGAGTAAACAAAACAACAAAAAAGTTGTGGAACCTTAAACAGTAAATTCTGTATTCAAATGTGAGCTTTTGTGGATCAAGTCCACTTCCATCAGATGTAAGAGTAAAACCTCATGGCATCAAATATACATATCAGGTATAGAGGCACACCAGGTACAGAGGCACACATACAGGATCATTGGAAGGTCAATGGGGAACAGAGCAAGATTTACAATTGAGATTGTACTCTGACAGTCATTATTTAATCATTATTTAATAGGAGCATGAAAATGGCCACTTCACAGAGACAAGTAATCCATTTACCCCAAAATTTGGTTCACATGGAATATTCATATACAAGAGTTGCATTTTCATGGATTTTCTTTATCATAGAAAACACAGACTTTGCAAATGAACTCTGAGATTCTTAGATTGATGCAGTCTACCCCTGAAATTTACTAAGAATATAGTGTTGTCTTTTCCAGTTAAAAAAGTTTCATAAACAATTCCTTCCAACTTATTGCTGTACATCAAAAAATCCTTGTTAGTGGGCAAAAACATGTCCTCCTGTTCATTGAGGGAATAGTAATCTGTATGACTCATAATGTTATTATTTATTAGGAATGCAAGAAAAATTCAAGCTTTCTACTTATATATAGATTTTCTTTCTCTCGCTCTCCTTATTTCTTTTGTTGTTAACCATCCCGAACAAGTAATTGGTCTGAAAATGGATTTCTCTGGGGGTGGAAGGTGGCTGTCGTTCAATTCATGCACTATTGTACAGTGAAGGCATTTGTGTAACTGCGATTCAAACTGGCAGTTCTTTTGAATGAAAAATGATGGACAATAAAGCCAGCTTTCTGTCTTTGAATGGAAAATGAGATAGAATTGTTTTGTCTGTACAGTGACAATTTCAGGAATAGTAATATTGTATTTTTTTCCCAAAAGAAAACACACACCAAGAACTACAGCCATATCTGCCCTTGCAAATACATGTTTAAAAATAAACACCAGTGTTCTGAAAAGCAAAACTGTATTTTAAAATATAATGCAAAATTGGTTGGTACATTTGAGCCGTTTATTGACAAATGACAGAGTTCCTGTCAATGCTGATCTTTCAGCAGATTACATTGTACCCAACATTTATAAGCATTTTCCTAAACTTGCTTATTGAAATTCAGTATTAAAAAACTCAGAAAATACAACTTATAGAAATATAATGGATGGGATTTAAACCTTTCAGAGTTTAACCTAGACTAATTCAATGCTATTTCATTGCCATTATCTCTTACTTGATCAGAATAGTTAATTTCGAATTCCTCTGCTCCTTAACTTACACACTCCTTTCCACCTGAGGAATTCTCTCATAAAGAGTGAAGATGTTTTTCAGTTCACTTTTCCATCAAGGTTCCAAGAATTTGAGACAAATTATATTCCTTGGTAGTTTGCCAACATTTTGACAAATAGGACCAGGTTTAACAACTGCAGGAAATCCATTTGACAGTCCTTTACTAAATTGATAATTGAAGCTATAAGATGCCATTTAGAGGGTCTGCTCAAATTACATGCCCTTTGTAGATTATTACATTATACAGTTTAGTATATTACTGCTTGGGACATATGGAAATCTGGCTAGCTGCTCCATAAAGAAATCTTGAAAGAAGTTCCTTGCATTTCCAAGTGGCTCAGAATGGCAGTTATTGGTGTCCCACATCTGGAAAACATATTTGTTGAAAGAATACACCATATAATTAAGTGTGAGTGAAGACGATTTTACAGAGGGGTTAGAGAAGGTGTGAAGTAGGCCTGTTTGGCCCTCAAGATTCAATTAGTAAAACCCTGCACCTGTCTGTCTGTCTCTAAGAAATTGCATGACTTGCTATCAAATAGTACTTAAGTATCTGTTAAGCATTACGTAAATTCCCAATTGTTTGGCCATTTTTCATTTGAAAGGATTTGGAAGTGTGTACTTTAACTGTTCTTAAAGAAAATTTACATATTAGTGATCAGCTTCCTTCAGGCTGTTTTAAAGCTTCTCAAGTTTAAAATTTATGGCTGCAACAGACTCCTATTGGTGGAGCATCTGTTTCTTGCAATACTTTTGGACATCACTTATGTAAGTCTTGCCTCAGTTCAAACCGTGATAAAATCTATGACAGTCTGTGCTTTGTTGTCCGCTTCACAGACACAGCTTTTGTTGTTCTGTTGTTTTGGTTTGATTTGGGAGAATACAGTTTAGTGGTATGGTCCTAGTTCATTTCTAAACCACAGTGTTTTGACTGGAACTTTTCAATTAGGCATTCAGTTAAATTCTGCTACAACATAAAAGTACAGAAGATAATTTCCATTAGTGGGGTGGATTTCTTTCATATTTTCAGAAGAGTATTGAAAATTTTCTAAGCAGAGGTGATTCTAAGAGAACTGATTTCTTAAATGGAGTTTTGGATATGATTCTAGGTAATCCCCATGATCTTCATGACCAAGTAGGACAAAAGGGGTAGATATTTTCTTCCTTCTGGAAGAATCCTTAGGTCCATAAAACTCAATGTGGCATGCATCTGTCTAGATACTTATATAATAAAAAAAAATTTTTTTTAAAATAGTCACATTTGTATCGCCGCCCCCTCACCAAAACAGATATGAAATTTTGCTCCATTTACTGACTCAATATTTTTCATAATATCTTCTGGGCTTGCATTAAAAAAATATTTTATTCTAAAAGAGCTGCTTTGAAAATGAACATTAAAGACCTGAAAATCTGGACATCCCGTTGCAAAATAACCTGGTATATTTGTTTTTATATAAAGACAGGAAATACTAAACATTTTCATGATAATTGTTTCTTTATTTGTATAGGGTCAAAGGCACCAGTTCATTTTGCAATGATATAGCCAGATTTTCAGGTCTCAGCTCACTTTCAGCTGTTAACTTTGTTTGGAAACATTTTTTCTGGAAAAGGTATATTGTCTAAAGTAGAGATAGGTGACTGACTCTCAACCTCTTCTCTAATTCTAAAATTCAAAGCAATCCTACTTTCTGGTGCATTCTTCCAGAACCAGCAGCTTTCTTTTTCTCTTTACACGATGAGATGGTGGAAGAGGGTGTTTTAAAGTAGGTATAATGAATACATTTGGAAAGAGAGAAAGAGAGCTGTTCCGTAATGGAAATTGATTAGATATAGTGCCAGTGACTTTTGGAAATGAAGGGTGTGGGATATGAATTCTCTCAGTCTGGGAACTCTTGGCTTGTTCTGAGCCAAGAATAATTCCCTCTCTTCGAAGCTTTGGTCCTGCTTCTAATACACACACTGCTGCTGCCAGCCAACCCCACAGTTAGTTTCCACCTTTCTGAGTCAGGAGTAGGAAATGTGAAAAACGTTGCAGTCTCTGTTTTGCTTTATTTCTGTAAACTTCAGCTGTACTTTCATCCCAATGTGAGATTTTGTCTTCACCTTCACCCAGCATGGAGTTTCATATATGTCTTTCAGCCTTGTTATCAGTGATGCACTTAAGCAGGTTCTGTCCTGTTCGGGAGAACCGGTAGCGGAAATTCCTCCAGGCCATGCCCACCTGGCTGGCCACGCATACCTCTATACCCTATTGCATTGGCCATGCCCATAGACTTGGCCCCACCCACAGATTTGGCCCTGCCCACAGATTTGGTCCCGCCCACAGAGGTGGTAGTAAAAACATTTGCAGTGTAACACTACTTGTTATAGAGTGACGGGCTGTGAGTATAAATCCCCACTGTGCCTTCCTGGACAAGGGCCAGCTGGAGTAGGTGGGTTTAAGTGCCTTGCCACCTGTGTGTGCTTAGGCAAGCTGCACAATCCCAGGGCAGCACAAGAAGGAGAGATAGGTGGTGCACAGCTCAGTAATGCGCACCTAGAAAATCATGGAAGGGTTGCCATAAGTTGGAACCAGCTTGGCAGCACATAATAATTATAATTAATATAAGTTAGCCATACCCATTAGGTAGTAGGAAGGCAGCTGTAACAGATTGAAGATTTTAAATGTCATGAAGAGGAAGCAAATTGTTTTTAGAGTACTGTACACATATTAATTCATAATATGCAGCTCCCTGGTGGCTCAGTGGGTAAAAGCACTGTGCTTGGAGACCAAAAGTACAGGGTTTGATTCCCTGAAAGCTGCTCGATAGGGGACATGAAAGGAACCTCATTTGGGCATCCCCTGCAATAATCCTTTCAACCCAGAGTAATCTCTGACACGAAAACACACAATTCGTAATATGTGTAATTTTGTTAACTTCTAGGAAGGGGAGAAATGCATGTGACATATTCTGCCCCAGACGACAAAGTAATTTGTCTCCCAAAAGGAACCTGACATGTTTGAGCTTATTTGGGGCTGGTCATTCAATGCAGCTTAATAAATATCTTATTTTAGTGGTTACCAATATGACGGTGGAATATTCTCTACCTACCTGTAAGAGTAACATGAATTTTCAAAACACTGACCAATGGTACTTAGAGGTTTGACATGAGTAGGTGTGTTTTCTAACACTTTATAGTGTAACAGGTTTATGGGGTGGCAGTAGTGGTGGGTTTAGCACAATGTTAGGGCTCACATTTTTAAGAAGTCTTGTTTTTAAGAACAAGTTGTATTTGGCATACATTTCATGGACGGCAACTCAGTTCACCAGAGGCAAGCATATTAAACACTGGATAAAATCGTGTTCCTTTAGTATGTTTGTGGAAAGCAAATGCTATAGTTTGCGGCGGCTTCTTGCTGTTAATTTAAAAATCCATACCGGAATTTTGGGGCATGGTCGTGTTTGATATATTTGTACACACAGGAAAATCCAAGCTGGACTCATTAACTGCCTCTGAGAAGCTGCTGCAAGTTATGCTGTTTTCTTTCTACATCATAATTATGCATCAAGAAGGATCCCCAGTGTGGTGTGGTAGATAGTGTGATAGACTAAGACCCAAATCCCCACTTAGCTGCAGAAATTGACTGAGGGTGGGTAATAATAATAATAATAATAATAATAATAATAATAATAATAATAATAATAATAATAATAATAATAATAATAATAATAATAATAATAATAATAATAATAATTTTATGTATATCCTGCTTTCCTCAACCCAATGGGTGTCCCAAAGAGGCTTACAGGCATCCAAAGATACAATGTTAAAGATACAATATGGAAAAGGGGCTAAAATACAACATTGCAGAAACACAGTACAAAATACAGTACAACATACCATAGAAAAAACCATAACAGTACCGAAACCATAACAGTACCGGCTCAGCAACCGCACTCCACCCACCCCAGTCCCAGGCAAGTCCAAAAGAAAGACAGAAATGCTGACATTCCAGCGACCTCTAAAGTTCTAATTGAAAACAAAGCCCGGAGGGGGATGGCTAAAGGCAGGAGCGACTCTCCACCGCCCAGCCTCCGCAGCTGGTGCCACTTTCTCTCCCTCCAGCGATGTCAGGGCTGGAGGTCAGTGGCGGGAGCGTCTCGGCACCGGGTTTGCGGTCAGCTTTTCACCCCTCTCCGTGCGGGAGAGTCAAGCCACTTCTTAAATATTTCACTTAACTTGAAAAATTTATTAGGGTTGCTATAAGTCAGTTTCGACTTGTCAGCATCTGTTCTAACACAACAACTATGCAATGAGCCATTAAAGACAGTACAGTACTTTTGCTCGAAGTGATTGTTTTTCAAGTATAATTGAAACCCATTGTATAATCCAAGAACCTGTCATTGCTCCAATTCTGAAGCTGTAGTATACATGCTGTGTGCAGAATCCGCCCAACTGAAGCTTGTCAGGAATTTTGAGAATGCTGAGTTTTAGACTCTTTAATTTTTAAACTTACTGCCAGCCCTAACCATGTGAGACTTATATAAAAAAGATGATACAAATGTATACTCCTAGAAAACTCATAATTTCCCATTCCATTATTCTTTTCCTCACTGTGGCTCTTTTTCTAAGGGCAACATTCTCTCTTCTGAAACAGAACAAGAAGGCAGACTGCCTTCTCTTTGTGTGTTAACTAGAATATATTGAGCTGAAAGATTAAGTTGAAAAGCATTACATCCAGCCAGCCTTAAAATCTGAAGAGTTTTGCAAATTATCCCCAGGTGTTTCACAAAGTTAAACACCAGGAAGATCTTAATATCCCCAAACCATTTACCTAATTTCCCTAGAGAATGTGAACATGGTGTCATTGATATAATGCTCTTCAATATTTATAATGCACATTCTGCTTGTATTTCAGAGCTCTGGGATTTGAACAGAACATCCATCTTCCATAGCCCATCTGGACACCTTGGTCTACATGTAATGCTGCTGGATGAGTATCAAGATCGACTCTTTGTGGGAGGAAAGAACCTCGTGTATTCACTCAGCTTAGACCGAGTCAGTGAGAATTACAGAGAGGTACAGTAACTCTTTACATACTGTACAGAAATTGTAAGAAATTCTCCACAACTGGAGAAAGAAGATTTTATATCAAAAATGTTTAGAAATTGAATTCAAGATATACAGTAATCTGAGACAGAAGTGGAACAAACTTGTTCCAAAATGTCCATTTTAATGGGGACCTACACAGATCAAGTGGCTCAAGTGATTAAGACACTGAACTCACTGACTGTAAGGTCAGCAGTTCAAGGCCCAAGTGCTGCACAATGGAGTGAGCTCCCATCTCTGTCCCAACTCATGCCAACCTAGCAATTCAAAAGCAAGAAATTGCAAGCACTGTAGTTACTGTAAATAGGTACCACTTCGGTGGGAAGGTAAACAGTATTCCGTGCACTCCGGTGTTGAGGCATGCCTGCCACATGTCCACGGAAATATCTGAAGACCATACAGTGCTGGTTCTTTGGCTATAAATGGAGATGAGCACTGAACCCTAGAGTCAGATATGACTGGCTTTCGAGCAAGGGCCGTCTGTACCTTTTTTCTATGCAGGTCAAATTCTTTGTAGATCATGTTCATAGTTTTTATCTTGAATCTGAACAAAATGCAGAACCATAATAATTGAAATATATGCCTTTTTAACATTTTCCCTCTCATTTGTCTTTTAGATTTGATGTGATCTTGAGCATATAAATTTTGCATGGATCCTTTTGTTTCTGTATTTATTTTCCCCCAAACGAACACAGTTTATATTATCCTGTTTTGAGGAAGAAATTGTGTTTTCGTGTTAGTTGTAGGGTTTGTTTGGCCCATAACCTCCTCCAGTACAACCAAGCATTATGTAACAACAGTATACTTAAGAGACCGTGTCACCCTGAGAACATCTGTCCAGAGCAGACCGGAGAGGCTCTCTCATTGTGCCATCTGCTAGGGAGGCTCGTCTCTCTAGCACAAGAAGGAGGGCCTTCTCTGTGTCTGCTCTGGCCCTTTGGGACCTTCTGCCAATTGAACTGCGTCTCCAGATGGAGTTGCTGTCCTTCAGGAAAGGGCTAAAAACCTGGCTGGCAATGCAGGTGTGGGGCACCAGCAATGTGGTGACCCCTGCCTGCTGGCTGATTTAGTAAGAACACTCTCCCCCACTTTTAATCTTTAGGGGTCGGAGTAATTTTTGATGGCAGTCTTAATGGGTTTTTTATTGATTTTTAAAATGTGATTGGTTTTATTTTCTGTGAGCCGCTCAGAGTCTCCGGAGTTGGGCAGCAATATAAATGAGAAAAATAAATAAAGATTGGTACAGGAACACTGATAGCTGCTGATAGCATAGTTATGAATCAAAGCAAGAATAAATAAGACATCTGGAATTTGGTTTAGAACTATTTCTGATTTTGATGCAGAATATACTGCAATATTGTGAATTCTATATCCATGCCAAAATAGTTAGAGGTCCCTAGTACAACAAGTGAAAACTAATAATGCCTATAACAGGAAACCAAAATCCAAAGGAAAGAGACATTAGGTTCTTTCTCAGCTGTTGCTATACATTTGCCGTTTCCCATTTTACTGTCTGCTCTGAATACCCTCCATCCACAAAAACCATATATGATGAAAAAATATGTAGGACAGATCCTCCACCCCATAAAGATTTGAGACTTGTGCTATATTGGAATCCTCCTTGACATATATTGGCCCCCAAATATGATAGTATACAATCTCTGTCAACCAGCATGGCCATTTGTTCTGTTGGCTGAGAATTTTAGGCCAGCATATCTGGAAGGCAGAAAGGGGAGAGAATAGCAAGAAAATTAAATATGCAGCTGGGTTCTGCTGGGTTTTGCAGGAAGATGCATGGCAGATGGTGTATATGTGATGAAATAAAATGATTGTACATACTGCATTTTTACCTTATTTCTCAAATATTTCATCTGGAACTCTGTGCCAGTTAAAGAGTATTCAATTCTTTAAAACAAACTGGTTCATGAATGTGAGATATTGTGCTTCTGATTCCATAATTCAAAATACCAGGTAAAGTCCCAATGTTACCTCACAATAATGTGCCCGCATTGCCAGCAGGAAATTTAAAATCATCTTGTAGAACATTGTTCTGTTCTGTCACACAATAACAGGGGCTGTGGTGGCTCAGTGGTTAAGAAGCTTGCCTTGTTAGCTGGAAGACTGGCAAATCGGCAGTTTGAGACCTGGGTACTGCGTGACTGATTGAGCACCCATCTCTTTCCCAGCCATACTTGTCAAGCGTGGCTCTGGAAAATATGGGACCTGCACATAATTACTACCAAACAAGACAGCTCATGAAAGATTCTACCCAAAGCAAAGGTCATAGACAAAGGCCAATGAAGTTTGCATTAGTCTAGTGCCATTCTAGCTCAAAATCTCTTGATAAATCATTGGGCAGGAGTGATTGCTAGCTTGCCAAAAGGTTGTCATCTGGCACACACTCAATACCAAGTCAATAATGCAGTCATCATGAGGAATTCTCATACTGTATATAACACCATTTTGGTTCAGTTGATTTTTTTTAAAAAAGCCAGAACTGAGTATATTTCATAACATTTGAGAAGATGTGAAAACTGGAAATTTTGACCATCTCAAGTGTAGATGTTGGTCAGAAATTGGTTAAGGATTAGTTTTACTGTTCCCTATTGCAGGCGCACCCCCCCAATAACGGACACAGACAACATTGAAAGTGGATAACAGCAAAGGGCCACATTTATTGATTCAATGCCCTAGTCCGAATTATAAATTTGTATTGGTAAAACGACCAATCATAATTCCTAAGGCAAGCAGGCCGAAGTAACACTGGTAAGGTACCACCCCAAAATTGCCAACGGCAATTGGTTACAATGTATCAAATTGTATCAATTTGTTTGTTAACAACAAACAAATTGTTGACCGTAGTCAATAACTAACTCATGACCCCACCCTCTGACGCGTATCCGTGAAATCACAGGGGTGATGCATGCTGGTTAGCAATCATCATCACCCCATCGCCTGATTCGTCGTTGACCGGACAACGTTTAACTACTTTATTCCTGTCTAGTGTTGTCCAGTCAATTGCGAACCTGCCGGATACTTGTGGGTCATACTGTTTACCTTACCAGTGCTACCCGCCCATGTGACCAAAGTCAACAGTAGGAACGAAGAAAGACCCCTATATCAAACCATAGCAACAGTGTGGGATGGGCAAAAAAGCCAGGACCCGAAGCCAATATGGGTCCCAACCAAAAATTCCCACCCGGCCCCGAAGCGACCATAATCACACTGTTAACTAGGGAGGGGGTGGAGGGGAAAAAACTTCTCCGCTCCGTCGCTGAGGCAAAATGGCAGCGCGGCTGCCTCGTGGCCACCCCTTTTATAAGGGAGCTGGCCACGCCCCTAACTACCCGGATTCTCTGTCCTGTGGGGGGGGGCCGCAAAGGGCGCGGTGGCCATTTTGGCGCCGCGCTTGCATTGCAGGCACACCCCCCCAATAACGGACACAGACAACATTGAAAGTGGATAACAGCAAAGGGCCACATTTATTGATTCAATGCCCTAGTCCGAATTATAAATTTGTATTGGTAAAACGACCAATCATAATTCCTAAGGCAAGCAGGCCGAAGTAACACTGGTAAGGTACCACCCCAAAATTGCCAACGGCAATTGGTTACAATGTATCAAATTGTATCAATTTGTTTGTTAACAACAAACAAATTGTTGACCGTAGTCAATAACTAACTCATGACCCCACCCTCTGACGCGTATCCGTGAAATCACAGGGGTGATGCATGCTGGTTAGCAATCATCATCACCCCATCGCCTGATTCGTCGTTGACCGGACAACGTTTAACTACTTTATTCCTGTCTAGTGTTGTCCAGTCAATTGCGAACCTGCCGGATACTTGTGGGTCATACTGTTTACCTTACCAGTGCTACCCGCCACACGGAGGGGCTTCACAGAAGACCTGACGCCCCCCCCCAGACCGTCAGCTCGGTCAACAGGCCTGCTCGCCAGTCACCCAACAGGAGGTCCATACCTCCTCGCGACAGATGGACCCCATCCCCTGCATACAAGTCACAATTTTGTAGACTAATATCGGGGTGATGACTAACCCGTCCCCAAGCCCTGGTGGTGAGAAACCGCGCCACTGCCTTATTGACCGCGCGCCTAGCTCGGTCAAGGGCCAGGAGGTTAACGCCCCCTCTGTAAGAGTGGCGCGGAACAATGTCCGACCAAACCAGGGCTGTGGCAGGCCAGACATAATGCAAGTAGGCGAGGTCCTTGCAAATCGCATGCTTGAGCGATAAGCCGGTGACCTGGCCCAAATCATTGCCCCCCAAGTGGATGATTAGAATGTCAGGCGGGTCAGCCCCCAGGCCAGAAAAAAGGAAAGGCCGCAGCTCCCGCCATAACATCCCAGGCTTACCGTGCCATGAGAGACTGGCGTGGTCACCCAGTCCCAGTCGGGGTCCCCACTCTGTCGCCGCAGCGTAACGCGCTGCCCTGAGCACATAGCTGTGGCCCACCAGCCATACTGTCACCGGTGTAATACGACACCCAGGGTCTGTAAGAAAATTGAGAAAAAGGAAGGTAAGGTGACTGGATTGGTACTCATGGCGGGAGTGGGCGCACATAAAACTGAAAACATTGTGAGCCCCACCTCCCCATGCTACGTATGTCAGCCCCAGAGTACCCAAAAGCAGCTGCTGTAGAGGCTGCGCCAATACGGAACGAATGTGTGCCATAACGGGCACCTGGTAGTCCCACCCTGGTGAGGGCTCTGGCTGTCACCTTCCAAAACTGAAATTTAGTAAGGGGAGACCCATCTTGGTGACAGAAAAACGGGCCGTGGTGCCAGCCACGCAGTGCCAGGTATTCCTGTAGGGCACCAACCGGACAGATGTCTGCCAAAGAACACCGTAGCAGTCTTACTCCACTGCCTACGCCATGCTGATCTGTTTTGGAGGAGCGAATCCTCAACTGGGCCCAGTCTTTGGCAACATATACATCTCCGAGTTCCAGTGCCCTACCACTTGCATCCGCCTTAGACAGCATCACGAGTTCGCTGATGCGGAGCGCTCCAAAAAATGCCACCGTTGTGGCTGCGTGAAAAAGGGCTGCCTCATAATGATCAAAACAGAGGCCTGGCCAGCCCCGGGCCAACTGGGTAAGAACCCCTGGGGAAATAGGGTGCCGGTCATCCGGGCAACGCCCGCGCTCGCGCACCCACCCCTCCAAAACGTGTCTCACACGGAAGTCAGAGGTGGTATCCACATGACCCCCTACTTTGGCCATAAAAGCCAACGCCGAGAGCTTGGATGCTATGGAGCGAGGTGCAAGGCCCCGTGCATGCAGGTGAACCATGAACCGCAGAACATGGTCCACCGGGATGGGCCAGGTCTCTGGCCATTGAAATCGAGTAGCAAAAGCCCTATACAAATTGAATGCTTGTTGATACGCCTTACGCGTGCGTGGCGCTAGTGACAGGCCAATCGCCCGGTTCACCTCTCCTTGCCAATAGTCCACATCTCGTCCGGGAGTGGCGAGGGAAATTCCTCCGCATCCGGGGCCAAGGCGCGGAACCGGGAGATCTGCAGGCGGGACAAAGCGTCAGCAATATCGTTATTAACCCCTGGGACATGCCTGGCCCTGAACAAGACGTTGAGGCGCAGGCAGCGCAGCACAAAATGGCGCACTAGATCCATGACCCTGGGCGATTTAGAAGTCTGTGCATTGACAATGTGCACAACGGCAGCATTGTCGCACCAGAAATGCACCACCGAATTAGCCCACTGTTCGCCCCATAGCATCAAAGCCCCCAGAATGGGAAAAAATTCCAGGTATGTGAGATCCCGCAGGCGACCTGTGCCTGCCCATGCCGGTGGCCACCCACCATAGGCCCACTTCCCATTGAAGTACATCCCATAACCCAGGGATCCTGAGGCATCAGACTGGATCTGGAAATTGGGGGATGCCAGGAGGTCAGACCTCCAAAATGAGACCCCATTAAACTCCCTCAGGAATTGCAACCAGACAAACATGTCTGCCCTGATACCCCGGGTAAGCCTGACTCTGTGGTGGGGCCTGGATAACCCTGCCATGGCGTCGCATAAGCGCCGGGCGAAAGCCCTGCCCGGTGCGACCACCCTGCAGGCAAAATTGAGGTGCCCATGTAGCACCTGCAGTTCCCTCAAGGATGCCTTACGCTTAGCCAGCAATTCCGAGATAAGGGTCACTATCCTGGACACCTTATCACCCGGTAAACTAGAAGCCTGTACTACTGTATCAATCTCAACCCCCAGGAATACTAGTTTGGTCGACGGGCCCTCGGTCTTTTCGGGCGCTAAAGGGACACCCAGTTCCTGCATTAGCGTCTGAAATGTATTGAGGAGACGTGCACACGTGTCCCAGCCCCGTTCACCCCCGAATAAAAAGTCATCCAGGTAATGGGCTACAGACCGGGACCCTGACCTGCGGACGAAAGCCCACTCTAGGAAGGTACTAAAACGCTCGAAAGCCGAGCATGATATGGAGCAGCCAAAAGGCATGGCCTTATCAAAATAATACTCCCCTCTAAACTTAAAACCCAGCAATTCAAAGTCGCCCGGGTGCACCGGCAAGAGGCGAAAAGCTGACTTAATGTCGCACTTGGCCAGCAAGGCACCCGGGCCACACGAGCGCACCATGCGCAGCGCATGGTCGAACGATGTATACCTGACCGAACAAAGGTCATCAGGTATCGCATCGTTGACCGATCGGCCGGCTGGGTAGGACAAATGATGAATAAGGCGAAACTCACCTAGGGACTCTTTAGGAACCAAACCCAATGGTGAAACCTTAAGGTTGGGAAAAGGGGGTGCGGGAAAAGGTCCGGCGACCCTGCCCGCGTCTAACTCCTTTTTAATGCTGGCCTCGGCTACCTCCTCCCTTCCTCTGAGGGATAAAAGGTTGGGAGCATCCTGAGGGGATCTATCACCCATAAAAGGGATACGAAATCCCTGCTTAAAACCTTGGATGAGATACTCCCTGTCCTCTCCCCTTGGGTACGATGCGAGCCAGCGCTCCAGCATGTCCACCTTAATTGGGGAGGGGGCCTTTCGGAGAACTAGTTCCATCCGTGGCAGGCTTGCCAGCCCACTGTCCACCCCTCCCTCTGCCTCGCACCCCCCCAGGCTTGGGACAAGCAGAGGCTGCATGGGGACCAGAACATGTGGGACACTCGTGCTTATACCTGCAGTTCTTCCGACTGCAGGAACCATTGGACGAGAAAGTCCAGCACAGCAGGCGGGCTGGAACCCCCTGCCCCGCCATATGGCGGGTAACCTGCGCTGGAGCTGCTCGCTGGACCGCATGTCCACAATGGTATCTATCCCCCGGGGCAGGACGTGTGGGTGTCATATACAAGAGCCACAGTCTCTGGCACGGCTCATCCCATCTCATCTCGGGGTGCAGGGGAATCCTCATACGGAATTCCTCATCATATGCTAGCCATGAGGGGCCCGGGAAATCTACCATCGCCCTGTATATGTTGTCCAAATATTGGACCATGGGAATAGCTAGATCCGGCCGCGCCCTCAAATACACCGCCATGTATATCAAATAAGCGGGGAGCCAGTTAGCCCAGGTACGCGGCGGCTTACGGCGGCGTGCCTGCTCCTTGTCCTTCTCATCCTGACCCTCCCTTTCCTCCTTGGTGGGCTCTCTGTTCAGGAGTGAGAAGATATCCACGTACTCCCCTCGCCATATCTTTTCTCTGGTAGCCTGAGCCAAGTGATCACCCAATGGCAAGGAATACCCTGCCGTCGGCAAAGCCGAAAAGGGGATAGCTGGCCTACCCAAAGGGGCCTGAGTTAACCCTGCCACCCCGAGTACGTTCCCAGCAGTGTAAGAACCAATGCCCACCCCAGCGGGCATGGTGGCAGTAGTTGTCGCCGGGTGGGTCGCCAGCGGCGTAGCCCCTGCACCACCCGCGCGAGGCCAAGGCCACTGAAAGGTCCCCCCTATAATGGGAATGTGTGTGGATGTACTCGTTTGCACCATATACTCACATGCTGCACCCCCGCGGGCCGCCCCCAACGGGGGTTCCGGCCCACTGGGGGCGTCGGAGCTCACGACCGATGTAGAGCTCATCACCGGGGCTTGACCCGCGCCAGGTTGCTGGCTGGGGAGCTGCGAGGCAGTGGCCGGAGCCGCGCCACCCGCCTGCAGCAGCTCAACCCTCCCCGCCGGCCGTTGTCCTGCTGCCGATAGCGCCTCAAAAGGTACCCCGAAAGGGGCACCTGCCTGACTGGCCCGGGCCAAAGACTCCTCTAAGGCCGCAATACGGGCCAGTAAGGTGTCTACATTAACCATGGGTAAAGAGCCGGCCGGCCCACCTGAACCTTGCATGGGGACAGTTCCCTGCACCCCATGGCCCATATATGGCCATTGGCCAGGGCCGAAGCCCGGTAGGGCTGGTGAGGAAACCTGCCAAGGCGGGGCACCGGGCCACCCCCCAAGGCTAGAGGGCCCCGGGAGAGGCTGCGGCCCAAAAGTAGTCGGCCCCACGGGTTGGGCGGAAGGAGGAGCGGTGTCCACCGCTCGCGGGCCGCGGGCCGGAGCGCCCTCCGCGCCCGCACTCTGAACGGGCCAAGGGGCGATAGACCCCAAGCCACTAGCCCCGGCCGGGGATGGCAAAGGTGGCTGTTGAGGAGGCGGCACCATGGTCCTCCGACCTGGGTTGCGCCTCCTAACAGCCCGGGCTGAATTCGCAGCAGCCTTCTTTTTGGAAGGCATCTCGAGCAAAAAAGGGAAGCTAGCTAAGCAAAATCGACCCAAAAGGCTTCCCGGCAATACCAACGAGCGACGGAGGCGCAGGGGAAAAAACTTCTCCGCTCCGTCGCTGAGGCAAAATGGCAGCGCGGCTGCCTCGTGGCCACCCCTTTTATAAGGGAGCTGGCCACGCCCCTAACTACCCGGATTCTCTGTCCTGTGGGGGGGGGCCCGCAAAGGGCGCGGTGGCCATTTTGGCGCCGCGCTTGCATTGTACTCGCACAAAGGAAGCACTTATTAGATGAATTTTAGAAGATCAGATATTTTATTTCTTTATTTAGCACAATTATAACCATCTTATCAGGAATCTTTTCATAGTATTTAATAACTATAATAATTGAATCAAGTTGATTCTAACTTAATAATACATTAATTGTACCAAGTTGATTCTAACTTATGCCAACCTTTTCCAGGTTTTTCTGGGTAGAGAATGCACAGACATGGTTTACAATTCTGTTCTTCCATGGGACAGGGCACCCTGGGACTGTGCAACTTGCCCAAGAGCACACATCTCTTCTCCCAGGATGCACAGTGGGGAATTGAACTCTCAGCTTCTGGCTCTGCAGCCAGATACCTAAACATCTCACAAAACCAATAAGCATAAAACAGTAAATGCCAACTGACAAGATAAAACAATAAAATCAAGAATGATGGCTAAAATACCACCAACAAACAAATTAATTCAAACATGAAAACGCTGAATCAAATAAAACACATGAATTAATTACTGGGTGAACTAAACCTTAATAGTCACAATTGTGGATAATTTGGCAGGATATTTCAAGGACTCTGTCACATGATCAAAAAGGGCATTCCTTGTTTTACCACATTGTTGACCTCAGTAAGCAGGGGAATGTGGAGAACAGTTTGCTGAGGCAATCCCCTTTCAAGATCTGAGAGAAGGTGTCCTCATATGCAAAGATGGGCAAACTGTCCATATTATATTTGGTCATGTGTTTTCCAAGTAAAAATTCCAATGGCACTATGAAGTCTCCAAAAGTGTCTGAATCTTGTCCAGGTGTGTCACCAAAGTCTCTGTTTCACTGTTGGGCAGTTTTCCATTATGGGTTTTGTTTATAATAATAGATTATAACAACAGAAATGGTCTCCGCTGAATGCATAGTACACCATCATACGTAACTGGACAAGGATGAAAGGACATCATGTCCCAGATCCACATGGAGCACCATGTGGTTCTCTCATAAATTCATCAAACACATGAGAATACATTATCTTCCCTCCACCCTGGCCTGGGATTCCCAGCACCCAAGTCAATGATTTCATTATTCATTTTTTAACATCCAATACTGAAAAGAAAGTATCAGCCAGAAGTTAATTAGTTAGAGACTAAATGTGGGTGAATCCACAATGAGAATTATTGAACATTGAAGTGAAGAGAAATCTACAAGACTCTTTCTTCAAATGTGAATGAATTAGTCTATGGTTTCAGATCCAACTTTTGAAATTCAATGCTAGCTTTGGCAAAAAGGAAGCAGAAAGTTGAGTTAAAACCATTCACTGTGTTTGCATTGCAGATGGGACATATTTCATTTCCTCCAGTAAAGGTTGTGGTAATGAGAAACAACATCTGAGCATGTGCCAAGATGGCAGAGAAAGTCTGCAGTGACAGGGCAGTGTGCAGACTACACAGGGATGGAAAATATACATTGAATTCATAATTAGCCTCAGTTTGAATTACAAAAATGCAGAAATTGAGTTTGTTATACATTCAAGAGTTAGGAATGCTGGATTGCAGGGAGGGACAGGGAAGTAAGTTGATCACATTTGAAAACAAGTCATTTATGAATGAGGTGGCTGTATGTTGCAGGTTTTTTTTAAAGTCTAAAACATAGATTTGACTAGTGAAAAAGTTGAGCCTTCAAATGTTGAAAAGGCAAACTGTATTCTACTAATCAGAAATTAAGAGGCTTCTACATATGTCTTAGTTCTTACAAGGCCAAAAATAATCTTTTTTTCTGCTTAAGAATTTCTCATTTCTCAGCCTGTTTGATCAACAGAAGTTTTAACAGGAACAGACAGGTATCACAGGGTATTTTTTTACTAGCAACTCTTGTGACAATCCACTTATCACAATCTTGCATCTGCAAGAAGAAACAGAAAAAGAGTACTATGTCTAGCACCTAGCTGAAAAGTAATGGTTGGATTAGTATCTAGGGGGAAATTGCATATCCTTTGTTCATCCATATCAATTACTAGCAGGGGTGCCTGGCTTTGCACGGGTGGTCCCAACCAGGCTAGCTGAGTGCCAGTGTTGCCTGGGAAACCCACTGGCCAGGGGTGGGCCTATGATGTGAGCTCGGCGATGACATCACAGTCCCCCCTGGTTGGCCTAACACCGGGGCAGACACAAACCCTCCTGTTGAATATACCCCCCTTTGCAGATCAATTTAGGGGGCAACCCCCCCATGGGCTTTGGGACCCTGACAGTGACCTGCTCACGTGCACAATGTACATGTGTGCCGAATCTCATGGGGTTTGGTCAAGGGGTGTGGCAGCCAATCCTGGACACTGAACCCACACCTTTGCTTATGATAGGTCTATCTATAATTTTAAAAGATTTTAAGGCAGCATCTAAGAGGTAAAACCTTTTATTGAGACTATTAACTGAATATGAATTGTTTTGCAGATTCACTGGCCAAGCACAGCCCTGCAAGTGGAAGAATGTACAATCAAAGGACGATATGCTGTATGTATTCTCTACAAAATGCCTTCATTTTCATCTTCACTTTGGCAAGGGGACTATCTGTTTAAACTATGGCTGATTAACAACTGCTCCTGACTGCTCTTCTCTTAATATAGATTTATTTGGGATCTAGCTTGTAAAAATCAAGAAAACATACAAAACTGAAAGTAGTGGCAAGCTTTGCTGAACTTTCACCTCAGGCACCTGGTGTGACTGAGCCTAAGACATAATCACACTCAACATATGTTCAGAGATGTCATCTACCAGGACATAACTTTCTGTATATGCACACATGGGTATGTATAAAAATACAGGCATATACAAACGTACTCCACTTTCACAAGCATGGATACCTCTTAGCTGTTATTCCACCCTCATTCTCCTACCCACTGTTTAAAAAAGTACTCTCTCTTTCCAGTGGTGGGATTCAAAAAAATTTGCTACCTACTCTGTGGGCATGGTATGGTGGGCGTGGCGAGGGGGAAGCCCTGCATTGCACCCAAATTAGGACTACTTTTTTCAAAACTTGGATGGGCAAGGCCAGCCAGAATCTCTGCTACCGGTTCTGGCAAACTGGGGCAAACCTGCTGAATCCCACCACTGTCTCTTTCCCTTTTACACATATATCAGATGTGTATTTGACAGTTATCTAGATAAGAGTGTATTCGTCTGTTTACAAAGGGTGCCCTTCCACCATGTCTGGAAAGAGATGAGAAAAAAATTATCCTTTGTGCCTCCTATATTAAAATAATTTTCAAATCTAGCTATTTTCACTCATATGTTTTAAAATATGTGCATGACATTAAGCATATGAAACACATTGAAAACCTTTGATATTATGCACTTCTGAGATATTATGACAACAAAAGTTCTAGCCAGAACCATCAAATAGGAAAATTTCACACTCTTTTATAAAAAAAGCCTCACCATTCCTTCACCACATCTTAAACAAGCCAACCTTCTTCTCAGTAAGAGAAGATACCCAATGGTTGTGGGAGAAATTGCACAATATCTCAGAAATGTGATTTTCTAAGGCTAGCTGTATGTTTCAAGTTGTTTTGTTAACCGGATTTTGTCATTATCCAATCCCTATGGGAGATGCCCCGGATAATTACAAAAAAGTGTCATTATCCAGTGCATCGATACCAAATGCCCCACATAATGACGTTTTTGGACATTTTTGTGTCCTTATGCAGGGCATCATGTGGTGTACAATGATGCATCATTATGCAGTTCTGTCCTTATCTGATGCTGTTGTTATCTGGGATTCTACTGAAGTTGGAAAATACAGTACAGTGGTACCTCAGATAAAGTCCGATTCAGATAAAGTCGCAGTTTTTATGCACATGTGATGCATCGTATAAAGTCCAAAACCACTTAAAAATGGACGTTATCTGAGGTATTTGGTATAGGAAACTCGGATAAAGTCCATTTTTTGGACATTATCTGATGCATCGCCCATTTGATTCAGATAAAGTTCAAAATCAGATAAAGTCCAAACTTGTGGAACGGAGTCTGGACTTTATCTGAGGTTCTACTGTATGCACAAACATACTTTAATCAACAAAAGAAAGGAAAGGTACATTAGGAAAAGTGCATGAATAAATCTATTCATTACAGGAAATCCACAGAGAAAATCCCTATCAATTTCCATGAGAGAGGAGAGGCCAAGGTCTTAAAATCTGATGTGAACAAAATGTAGGATAAGAATACAGAGGAGTTTTAGAGAACCACAAGGAAAGAGACTTAATTTTCAGATGTCTGCCTGTGAGACTCATATTGCAGTCTGACTAAAGTTGCCAGAAAAGATACGTGTTTGGACTGGAGAAACTGGAGAAATGTTTTCACCACCTCACCCCTGAAAAATAAGAAGTGAAACTTGGCTCCAAACCCCTGTGGTGGGCAGACACTTCATTAATGCCAGGCTACATTTCATAGAACATAGAAGTAATATTTCAGTGGAAAAGGTAACTGATTATTGTAGAGTGCCCATATCACATGGCTGCAGAATCATTATACAGTAGTACCTCGGATAAAGTCCGATTCGGATAAAGTCGCGGTTTTCATGCACACGTGATGCATCGCATAAAGTCCAAAACCACTTTAAAAATGGACGTTATCCGAGGTATTTGGTATAGGAACCTCAGATAAAGTCCATCTTTTGGATGTTGTCCAATGTATCACCCATGTGATTCGTATAAAGTCCAAAATTGGATAAAGTCCAAACTTGTGGAAAGGAGTTTGGACTTTATCTGAGGTTCTACTGTACCTTTCACTGCTAGAGAGTAGTGTCTTCCCTTTACCACAATTCACCTCTTAAGTAAATGGGCTCATGTGTATGAGCACAACAGATACACTTGATAGGAGAAGCTTTGCCAACAGAATTTTTGCTATTAATAGCAACTCATTGAGCCCTTCTCAGTCACAGAGCCTTTTAATGGAAGTGGAAGGAAAGGCTGGAACACTTTTGACGTGAACTGGAAGTGATAATTGTGAGTGCTTGTATTGGCAAAGTCAGTTCATCTCCTTTGTATTTTTGTTCCTTGTTAAAGGTCTCCCCAATGCACACAGTCCTTGAGGAATGCTGCTCATCATTATAATAACTAAAGGCTGTGTGGGTTGTTTTGGGTGTTTGCAAGAGATGAGGACTTTAACAGCTGCAAACTAGGCCAAGTTGTCCTGGCAACACTAGTGGTACAACAGGCTAGAAATGTTAGTACCAGCATTTCAGCTATGCAAGTTTTGTAATTACTGAGAAGACCAGCGTGGTCCATCAGAACAGTCCTATCAGCGTAGTCACAAGGCATACAGAACTGAGATGGTCACTTAGGTGTATCTATATAGTTTCCCTATCTTTTTAATGAGGCCTATCTGGGAAGGTTGCTATAATTATGGATACCTAAGGACAACCTCCGGGTTGGAGAGATAGGCAGGATATCTCTCAATGCCATTTTCAGGGAATTACAAGCAGGTGAAGGCATCTGCTTGGGAATACCCTGAAGCAAATAGTGAGCCACTGTGTGAGACAGAATACTGGACTGGATGGGCTGTGGCCTGTTCCAGCAAGGCTGTTCTTATGAGAGGGTCTTTTCAGTATTTCCAGATTCTAATTTGTCAAGAGGACAGAAGTTCTGTTATCATGTGATATAAAATATTAAGACCATAATTTTTTTCTTTTCGCCCTATCATTTCCCTTTTAAAATCGGTTCTATTTTTGAAAACAATCTTTTCATTTCCTCAACTTTTTATTGTGTGACTGCTCTCCAGGAAACAAATTAATCTACATCATTTCTTAAATAGCAGTTTTACTTGGAAAACCAGCACAAATTCTCCTTATAACTTGGCCATGTTGGCTAGAGGAGTTTTGATTATTCCTTTTTGGTTAGTAGAGTATGAGAGAGAGAGAAATCGGGGGGGGGGGGGACAGCAAAGAATCAATGGAGACATCTGCTCAGTCACAGCAGCCTCCTCTTCCACCCTCCCTCTCCCAACTTTCCCCCACACAAACTAACATTTGCATGATAAAAGCACTTTAGAAGCTTGCAAAAAAAGTTGGAAAAAGCTATCTTTACTTACAGTTACCATTTCTAGTTACAGCCAAAAGCTAAAAGGAAAGAGTGAAATGAAGTCTCTATCACAAGGAGAGAAACTATGCTTTTTGCTTGGACATAGGTCAGAAGAAGAGGAGGAGGAGGAGAAACTATCAACAAAACAAATAAAAAACAGGAAGAGGGGGCAGGGTCTTGCCTCTAATGCTCAGAGGCAAGAAAAATACTTTGCCAATCAAGTTAGTGCAAAAAGCCATCATATTAGGCTGCCAAACCTCTTCCCTCTGATACCCAGTGTTAGTGCATGTAAGATTGTTATTATTCCAACAGATCTAGGGACTTATAAAAATAAATTTTCAGAACTTCGCCTTGTTCATCTTCTGCATCAGTTGTCCTCAATTCAGAGCTGTAAGGGTTTTTGATCTTGGTAGGAGAAAGCCCACAGAATATTTGAGATGAAGAACCTACCTCCTTCTCCAGATCCATAAGTTGCCCATATTTTATAGGCTTCAATGTGTAGCAGGAAAGAATACATGTGTATATATTGTAAAGGTTATCTCCTACTTAATTGGTTTTATTCTCTTTTTCCTCAGGAAGAATGTGCAAACTACATCCGTGCTCTGCATCGGTACAACCGAACACACCTGCTGGCCTGTGGAACAGGAGCCTTTGATCCCATCTGTGCTTTTATAAGAGTAGGCCATCAGTCTGAGGTAAGAAGTAGTTTCAGTAAGTTTATGAGTTGCCTAAAAGGTTGGGGGAACAGCTGCATAAAATGGGGAAATTAAAATGAGTCCAGCTAACTAGTACGTAAAAGAACAGTCTAGGCATTGGCAAGAGCCAATCATTGTCTAAATGTTAGCATACTTATCTGATATAATTTCAGTCAAAGAAATTGGAGATCTGTGTTTCTGGTTGTTCCTGGTCTTATGCTGAAACTAATCTTTACATGAACTTGCTTGGAATCTTGACTTTGATTGAGGATCTTCAAAGGGTAGACTGATCATCCAGACCTTCTAAATAAATACAAAGAGCATATGGTCTTCTTTCACTGAGCCAGTAATTCAGGCTGTTTAGATAAGTAAGAAAGAAAATGAGTTAGTAAGGAAGGGAAGATGAAGAGAGGACACTAATTAGTCACTATCAATGGGGTGGAACTAATGAGTTTCTAACTCTGGTGAAGCTGTTATAGGCTAAACATAGCAGTGGACCTGGATACTTAAGGGACCCGCGTCACCCCAAGGTATTCTACCCATCCTACAAGGGCAGTCTGGAGAGGCTCAGTGCTGGTCTCTTCTACAAGATAAGCTCACCTGACGGGGACTAGAAGAAGAGCCTTTTCGGTGGCTGCCCCGGCCCTGTGGAACCTCCTTCCACCTGAAGTGTGCCTCCAGTCAGAGCTGCTCCCTTTTAGGAAGGCCATGAAGACCTGGTTAGGCCAGCAGGTGTGATGACCCAGTCCCGCTGGCTTATATAGTACCTTCAATTGACCTGTCTGATTTTATTCTCCCCCTCCCCCCACCCTTTTAAAAAACCTTTTAAATTCCTGTTTAAATTCATTTTTCTTAAGGGGTTAGGGTGAGTAAAGGTTTCCCTTGCTCGAAAGCCAGTCGTATCCGACTCTAGGGTGCAGTGCTCATCTCTGTTTCTAAGCCGAAGAGCCAGCGCTGTCTGCTTCTGCAGACATTTCCGTGGTCATGTGGCAGGCATGACTAGACACCGGAGTGCACGGAACGCTGTTACCTTCCCACCGAAGTGGTCCCTATTTATCTACTTGCAATTTCTTGCTTTCGAACTGCTAGGTTGGCAGGAGCTAGGATGAAGACAGGAGCTCATTTCCGTCCTGCAGTACTCGGGAATCGAACTGCTGACCTTCCGCTTCCCAGTCAGCGTCTTAGCGACTTGAGTATTGTAGGGTTTACTTGTTTTATAATTCTTCTTTAGATAGGGGTTTTAATATTGTTTTTAGCCTTAGATGTCTTTTAGGGTTTTATTATGATATGGGTTGGTTTTTTTTGTAAGCTGCCCTGAATGGTGTTTACACCAATAGGGTGGGGTATAAATAAATAAACTAAAACTAAACTAAACTAAACTAAGCAAGTACCAGGATGTAGAAAGAGAATATCACATAGAAAGCATAGGAGGGAAGAAGAAAATAATGATTGTAAAATGTTGAGATTTGATTCCATTAGAAGATGGGAATATTCACATGGGATTAATATAAATGTTGAACAATTGTACGCTTTTGAACAAACATGATTGAGTCTCTTACATTGTCTACTTGCTTGAAGAAAATGTTTGTTTAAGTGAATCCTTGTTTTCAACAGGCAGATTTGATAAGAAACTGGGAAATGGATGTAAGTGTTCATAATGTCAGTCAAAAGAGCCAGTCCTTTTTTCCTTCAGTCTCTTAGTTTTTTGTCTATCTCTATCAATTGTACATAAACATAGATATGTAGTACTATTACACATATTATACTGTGTAAGTTGTAAATGAAACATGTTTTGAAAACTCACTGAAATGTTGCGAAAAGTTGGAATTTCTTCCCCAGTGGAAAACTGTATAAGTTTCCTCTGTACTTTTCCATCACTGGCTGAAGCCTGTTGCACAGTTTTGGAAATGAATTGCCATTCAGTTAGGAATTTTCCATGGACATTATCTTGAGTTGTGAGCCTCAGTGTTGGATAAGACTGGCTTTTGAGCAAAGGTGACATTTAGCTTTATCTATGTCAGTTCCATTTTGACAGCATATAACTAACTAGATCTGAGAGAAGAATTGCTTTGTCCTTTTAAAAATAGTCATAAGAAGAATGCAATTAATAGAATTTCATGTCTCTTGTTATATGCCTATTTCCAAGGTCTTGCAACACTGCAGCAAGGTAGGCACAGCTGCTAGGTTATTGGTCAGAAATAAATACATTTTAAAAAATAAGTTTCCACTAGGCACATGAAGAAAGAAAGCAATTGGTGAAGATTTTCTTTAATATATCTGTTTGCTTTCCAGGGCATCAATCTAATCTAACAGCCAGGTATTACACCCACAAAACCACTACAATTCTGATGTGATTTTTGAGTAGTTGTTATTTAGCTCACAATGTCACACTTATTCACAAAAAATGGACACATCGCAAAGAGAGTTAATTTTAACTAAGCCTCCATTTAATACATGAATATTAATGTGCAGTAGAGTGAACCTAGGGATTTATGAATAAAAACAGTTAATATCATTTTAGTTACAGAAATAAAGCATAGAGAATAAGCAAGGACTGTCCTTTCATTTACAAATACTGTCCAAATATGCTATAATGTTTGCCAGGAAAGTATGGATTTAATTCTAAATATTCAATCAATGTGTGCATACATACAGAGTGTAACCATATTCCCCAACAGGAAAAAAAGTATTACTGAATGATTTCCTATGGAAGGGTTCAGAGAGACTGAACAGAATTAGAGGTTCCCTGGGATATTGAAAATCTCCTTCTAACTGCTTGGAGCAGAATTCATGAGAGATATTTACGATGGTGTAAAAATACTCTATACATATCACATATATTTTTCATCAAATGTTACAATTGTTTTGAAAGTGGTTTGAGTCAGATACATTACTGTAGGAATGGCATCCCTGTTTATACATATTCAGCTAGCCTGATCGAATTTTGTTGATAGAGTAGCAAAAAGATTTCTCTTTAACTTTTTATCTTGCAAATACAAACTACGACAAACAAGTAAGGCTGTTATCTTACTCTGTTTTCTTAACTTGTCACCAGTAATAAAGCTATTAATAAATAAAATGAAGCCAGCAAATTTGTCCTCACAGGATTACAGGAAACAAACATATCCATAAGTTGGCAGTTTAGAGGTGATGGGGTAGGTGGTGGGTGGGAGGAAGCTGTGTCAGTTAGACAACCTAAGACAAAAGTTTTAGATCAGAGGCTTGCAGACGTATCTTTCTATGAAGACAAATGGTTTGTCTCTGCATATTAAGTAAAATGTTTGAAGCACAAAGTTGATATGTGTATCAACTGCTGTGAGAAAACCGAGTGCTAACATCTAGATGTAGAGTCTACTGGTGAGTATTCAGAAAATAAATGGCAACACCACCAATGCTGTTGACTTTCAAGATAGTTCTCCAGAGGGGCAACCCAAGCTGTTCTGTTACTTTAACCAGAAGAAAGAGCCATTCCAAAGAATGAGAACATATAGGACACCATGGTACTGTAGCTGGGTTTGTCTGTTTTTTGCTCTACTACACAATAATGGTAACAGGTGTGTTTGTGGAGTGTGCCCTGTATGCCAAGTACCAAAATAAGAAGACTGCAGTGGTAGCAACAATGGGGAGAATCCTGTCCCATCGACCACAAAAAAAGGAGGAAGAGAAGAAGGAGGGCCTTACAACCAACCATCCACAGCTGGTCTCTTTCCAAAACTCTCAGGATCCTCAAAACAAGGCTATCTGATGGAATATCACAATAGCTGCTGTTATACCCTCGGAGAGGTTGTTTTTCACCACCTCTGGATAACCACATCGATATTTCCCAATAAAATTTATGTTTGGACAAAATCCATAAATGATCAGGAGAACTGGAAAACTATACCTTTTTGGATTACATCTCACAAAATTCTCCGACCAGCATGGTCATTCATCAGTGGGCCAGGATACCTTAGAGACCGCATCGTCCCAAGAGTGTCTGCCCGTCCAACTAGAGCGGACCGGACGGGCTCTCTAATAGTGCCATCAACTAGGGGTGCACATCTGTCTAGCACCCGAAGGAGGGCCTTCTCCGTGTCCGCACCAGCTCTTTGGAACCTCCTGCCAATAGATCTAAGACTTCAAAGTGAATTGCTGCCCTTCAGGAAAGGAGTGAAGACCTGGCTGGCAGGGCAGGTGTGGGGCCCGAATGGGACTACGGCTCCCGCCTGCTGGCTAGTGTAAGGATTAAGAACTCTCTCTTCTTCTTTGTGTGGTGGGTGGGATGGGTGGGCGGGATATGGGTTTTTAAATGGGGTGGGATGTGGGTTTTTTATAGTGTCTTTTAAGTGTTTTTAGAATTGTTGTAATGCCGCCCTGAGTCGGGTTCTGCCTGAGTGGGCGGCATATACAAATGTGACTATAAATAAATAAATAAAAATAAATAAATCATTGTGGATGGGATTCTGTGAAATAGGATGATCAAAGGAAACACTTTTGTGTGTTTATTTCATTTGGGCTTCTTTGTTTTCAAATGTGCTTAGAGCCTTTTATAATAAAGTTAGTAATTTTAAGGTAATATCAGGACTTCTCCCAAGTTATAAAATGGTACAGCTCAACAGTAAACATGCAAAATTCAAATGCAGCTGCCTATACACCACCCCATAGTACTAAAGCACTCTGGGCAGTTTGCAAAGTAATTATGCAAACTAAAGTATGGAAGGCTGAATCTACCTTGAGACCATCCGGATTGAACTTAGATCATGAAGAGAATTTTGACTGCAATATTCCAGTTTAGCCACTGTGCCTCAATAATCCAATCGTATAAGTCTTTTGCTTACCTGTTTTAGCTCTCAGGGTTATTGAGTCAGCAGGATGCAAATATTTCCAAAGCCAGAAACAGATAAATCATCTTTCCAAGTAAATTGTGCATAGAGAGCACCTTTGTCATTATTATTTGTGAAACTCCACTCTGTTGTTTGAGCTACAAATCTGTTATATTCATTGTTTGTCCTCTCTGTCTTTTAATGCAGCATGCAAATACATGTCTTCAGTGCTGGGCATCAGCCGGTCCGCCCCCGTCTGACCGGACCGGTAGCAGACCTGGCTGACCACGACCCTTCCCCACTCCACCCACCTCTTCCCGGGAGAGCGGGCGACACGACAGCATCAGCTCTTCCAATCCTTCTCCTCCAGAGCGGCTGCTGCTGCCTCCTTAATAGGCTGCGGGTGCCGCTGGGGGGGGGTTGCAGGTGGTGGCGTGTGCATGCCTGGCCCTGGGGGAAGGGGAGGGGAGCTGATGTCACGGACCACCCAGAGGAGCTCGCCTGCCCGCCCCGCACGCCCATGCCACTGCTCTTTGCCTCCTTCTAGCAGCAGCAGCACAACTTTCACAATGCCTGGAGCTAGTCCTCTAGGAAGAGAACTTCCATCCTGCAGGATGTCTGTCTGGGCATTGCAAGAGGTTCCAGGCAGCATGGCAAAAGCAGGGCAACTCTCGCAATGCCCAGAGTCAGACAGACATCCTGCAGAAAGTTCTCTTCCTGCAGGACTAGGTCCAGGCATCATGAAAGTTGTGCTGCTGCTGCTGCTAGAAGGAGGCAAGGGGAGCGAGGGGGGCGCCCGGGGTGGGCATCCGAGTTGCTCTGGGTGGCGTGACATCAACTCCCCATCCCTTTCCCCCAGGCGCGCACAGGCCGCCACCTCCACCACCACCCAAGCGGCACACGCACCTATTAAGGAGGCAGCAGCAGCCACTCTGGAGGAGATTGGAGAAGAAAGAGCTGTTGTCACTCTCCTGGGAGGAGGTGGGCAGGATCGGGAAGCAACAGCATGGCTGGACTCGCTGGTCCTGGAGGACTAAAGGAGGAGGCAAAGGCAAAGCCGTCACGTGAGCACTCCCTCCTCCCCCCGTGTGTCTTTTTGTTTTGTTTACTCCCCGTGTGTGTGTGTGTGTGTGTTGGGTGGGTGGGTGGGTGGGAGCAGAGGCTAAAGGGATTTCCCAGGGGGGGTGGCAGTGAGTCTTTAAGGTGCCACAACATTTTTATGTTTTTGTTTTGTTTACCTCCTGATCTGCTTGCACAGAATAAAACTTTAGAATTTGTGCCATTTTATTCTGTGCAAGCATATCAGAGAGTAAACAAAAAAATGTTGTTGCACCTTAAAGACTCACTGCTGCTTCGGGGTAGACTGCAGCTGGCCCAGAGCACTTCACGGTAAAACAGAGATTTTTACTGAACCCTAGAGTTGGATATGACTGGCTTTTGAGCAAAGGATACCTTTACCTTGCTCGAAAGCCAGTCGTATCCCATGCTAGGGTTCAGGTTGCTCATCTCTGTTTCAAAGCCGAAGAGCCAGCGCTGCCTGCTTTTGCAGACATTTCCATGGTCATATGGAAGGCATGGCTAGACACCAGAGTACACGGAACGCTGTTTACCATCCCACCAAAGCGTTCCCTATAGATCCACTTGCAATTTCTTGCTTTCAAACTGCTAGGTTGGCAGGAACTGGGACAGAGACGGGAGCTCACTTCAACATCCAGCACTTGGGTCTCCAACTGCTGACCTGCCACCTTCCAGTCAGAGCCTTAGCCACTTGAGCTCAGTGGTTAAGAAGCTTGCCATGTTACCTGGAAGGCCGACATGACCGTTTGAGCTCCCGTCTCTGTCCCAGCTCCTGGCAACTGCAAGTTGATAAATAGGAACCACTTCGGTGGGAAAGGTAACAACATTCTGGTGTCTAGTCATGCCTGCCACATGTCCACAGAAACATCTACAAACAGACAGTGCTGACTCTTTGGCTATAAATAGATGAGCACTGAACCCTAGAGTCAGATACGACTGGCAGTTTCGGATCTAACAATAGGTAAAGGTTGCCCTTGCTCAAAAGCTAGTCATATCTGACTCTAGGGTGCAGAGCTCATCTTCATTTACAGCCAAAGAGCCAGTGCTGTCTGTGTTTGCAGATGTTTTCATGGGCTATGTGGTAGGCATGACTAGATTGGCCACCCAGTCACATGCCCACCGATTAGGCCACACCCACCAGTTAGGCCACGCTCACCAGTTAGGCCATGCCCACGGTGTGGTAGTAAAAAATTTGGTGCCCATCACTGCATGTCTTAACTGTTTCAGAACACATTTGTTCAGCTTTCACTGGGGAACTGGGACATTAACTGCTACAGCTGTCACAGGACCTATACAAGAAATGTGAAATGTCATTGGGTAGTAATTATAGGCCCGGTGTTTAAAACTGACAAAGTGAAAAGCTCCTAATTAATTGTCCCCATAAGCAATATTATGTTGCGGGTTCCCCACTCTATGCATTTGACAAGGAAAGGAAATGTAGACAGATGACTATTGTTATATTAATGAGACATCTGTTTTTCTGGATTAGCTATATTAATCAGCCATGAAGCTCTATGACCAAAATAGTGAAAAATTTGTTTCACCTCATGGTAGGTGGTAAAACAACTGCTCAGATCCAGCAGCTGAAAGAAAATAAGAACAATTCTTGTATCAACTTGAAGTGCTTTAAGGACTGAGATATTTGTTATGGTCAAGGCTTTCACTGGTCACGGACGGAGGGAGTACAGTAAAACCCCTACTTATGAAAAAAAAGTCCATTCCGTAAGCTTTTGCTTAAATTGAATCTTTTTTGTAACTCAAAACAAACCAAAAGGGGGAAAAACATTTATGTAACTTGAAGCAAACCCATAGGAAAAATGGTTTTTTTATGTAAATCGAAGCAAAACCATAGGGAAATGATTATTTATGTAACTCGAAGCAAACCCATAGGAAAAAGAATCTTTATGTAACTTGAAGCAAACTCATAGGAAATCGTGTAAATCAGGACATGGTTTTAGCACAAAATCATTATGTAAGTTGAATTTTATGTAACTCAAGGCATTTGTAAGTTGGGGTTTTACTGCAGTCCCCTATGTGGGCAGGGAAAGGCTAGTTGGAGAAAAAAGAACAGTTGGGTTTTCCTTTACAAGTGAGATCCAGAAAGATAGAGCAAAGTAGTGCCCAGTCAAATGAATTTAGGCTGAATGAAAGAACACAGCCTGACTAATTGTGTGAAGAAATAGCTAAAGGGAAACAATTCTTTAATTTTCCTCTAATATCACAGCTGACCAATAACAAAAAATTCACTTTCACAGTTTCTAATTGCTAACAAGTTCCAATCCACAGTTCCACAAAAAGACTCCCTTTAAAGTTTTTGCATTTCAACATAGAGATAGATGTGTGGTTGTGGTGGTTGGTAACAACCCTGTTCATATCAATTTAGTCTATCTCAATGGAATGGCACCTCAAAGAGACATTTAGCAAGACTTCTTGTTTCCAGCTGAGAGTGTGACAAAGTGCCATTTCCTTGTCTCAGAATCACCTCTAATATATGCAAAATGTCTGTTCTTCCTTTAAGAAGCAAAGCTTGCATGTATGTATATGCACAAACATACACACAGATCAAGCACATAAGGGCCAGTTGATCACTGCCGAACAACTCTATCCAGTGCTTCAAATCCATAAAGCAAGCAACAGACCTCCTAGGTCAGGGGCGCCCAAACGTTTCAGGCCGTGGGCTGGACACATGTTTCTGGGAGCCAGTCGCTATGGCCCATGGGCCAGATCCAGCCCCCGATGCCAATTCATCTGGCCTGCAAAGCCCTCATTGCTCCTGGAATCAGAAGTAAAATGTGCATTTTACTTCCACTTCTGGGAGCAACAGGCCTTGCAGACTGGATAAATTGTCATTGGGCGCCAGATCCGGCCCACGGGCTGTAGTTTGAGCACCCCTATCCTAGATGGTGGCAACCTGCTCAGTTAACGTAGTGCCAAATTGTGTGAAAGAATGCACAATTTATCCCACACATACCCAAAAATAATAATAATAGTAATTCTGTGCAAGACAACTCAGTAATTCTGCTGAATGAGACATAATTCCTCAACATCAGCCACAATGGGAATAAACATGCTGTGGGTGATAATTCTCCTGTGAAAGGACAAATGAAGGTTTATATTTCTACTCTGAGCTATTGTTAGAGATGTAGATCAGGAATTCTCAACTTTGTTAAGCTGGGGGCCAGGTCACACTCCTTCAGACAGCTTCGGGGGCTGGATAGCCACTTTGCCCTTACTCCACCACATGGCATTTCCTGGTGTGGTGGCGGGGACACATGAAATGGTGCTGTGGGCTGCATCCGGACCATGGGCCACAGCTTGAGAATCCCTGATGTAGATTCTTACTTCTCTTGTTATTGCAGGCAAATGGAGGAACAAGCAATATTATCCTTGCCTATACCAACTTTGGTATTCTATTGTACTGTATTCCCAAATCATTTCTCAGATTTCTCACAACAGCAACACAAAATAGGATGACTTACTCCTTACTGTTTCGCAGACATTTTAAACCGCAGATGAGTTGTTTGTACCTTTCTTATCAATCAGCTAGTCCATCTGTGCTTCCTATGTGTGCTTACAGCAACTTCTATTAACTTATTTGGCAGGAGATGAGAAATCTCATAGTGGTTCCACATTCCTCACTGAGAGGTCTTAATTTACACTGATTAGAAACTCTGTTAGCTCTCTAAATTCAAGTTAGACTAAAACATGAAGTGCTCATGAGAACACAGTTAAAAGTAGTGCTAACAAACAAAACTCTAGTCCTCTGTAAGATAAATGGCATTGCTGAACATACTATTTTCCAAGAATGTGTGCACAGGATATTGGCCCACCAAACAATGCTACATGTATGTATGTGTGCACTTACAATTAATCCTAATGTAGTTCAAAGTGTTTTACTTCTCGTGAATATGTAACTGCATGGTTAGAATGGAAAAGCCTACCATTAATGTCAACAAGCTTTGCGCAAAATGAGACATCTCTGGCAGGCTAGTGACCCAGTTCCTAAAGATTCTGACAGCACGTTGCATGGATTTTAAATGCTGTTGCTCCAGCATTTATGCTTAATAAAACAGGTTTTTTGTCAAATAATTTGAAGTTTAAAGGAAATGCTAAAAACCCTGATAATAAAATTGCCACTTTTTCCTGCCTCTCATTTAAATTAGGTGATGTTTATTCCTAAATTACATTAAGGTATGCATTTCATAACCAGTTTCTACCCAAAAGCGGTTCTGGCTTTGAGTGCAGTGCAATGCAGTCTATGAGGGAGCTTCTGTATACAGTTTTTAGAGTCTTAAAGCTTTAGAGCTTTTTAGGGGTTAAATGTGTATACGTGGAGTGGTAGTATGTTGATAATTTTGTATAGTTGTATTTTTTTTTTAGATTTTGTTGGGTTGATAAGTGGTTTTTTTCAATCTCGTTGTTCTGTGCAGGACAATGACAATAAAGATTTATCATATCATATCAAAAACTTATTTCCAGAATATATGGGGAGAGGATGTTAAATCTAATTTGGAAATTCTACAGAATATATTTCAGATTTTGGGCCTACTTCAGTTAAAATAGTTAAGTTTGCAGATGACACCACAGTGATTGGACTTATTCGAGACAACGATGAGTCTGTATACAAAAAACAGATTGAACAGCTAGTCCTGTGGTGTAGCCGAAATAATCTTGAACTGAATGCAAGCAAAACTGTAGAAATGATAGTGGACTTTAGGAGGTTTCGAACTCTACATCCATAGCTTATAATACTAAATAATCCAGTATTAATAGTGGAGTCCTTCAAGTTTCTAGGTACTGTCATATCCCAAAACTTAAAATGGTCATCTAACATTAGGAACATCATCAAGAAAGCACAACAGAGACTGTTTTTTTCTGCGTCAATTCAGGAAGCTTAAGTTGCATAAAGAGCTGCTGATTCACTTTTACAGAGGGATCGTAGAGTCTATCATCTGCACCTCTATAATTGTCTGGTTTGGTTCTGCATATAAACAAGACAAAAACAGACTCCAACGAGTAATCAGAACTATAGAACAAAAATTGCTGTTAATCTACCATCTATTGAAGATCTATATGTTACACGAGCCAATGTGTGCTCCAGCTTCTACCGTCAAAACAACACTTCAGAGCATTACATACCAGAACAACTAGATACAAGGACAGTTTCTTTCCAAATGTTATCAACTTGCTGAATAACTAAATTGTGTGATTTTATTGCATTTTTTTATCCTTAGGGGGAGCATATTTACCAAAGACAAATTCCTGGTGTGTTAGTACACTTGGCCAATAAAGGATTCTATCTATCTTATATCTTCCAGGCACACCCTTGGCTCATCTTAGATCTGAGTTAGGTTACCCTTCAATTGCTGCCAGAATTGACTTTATTTTAGATACTGGCTGGAGCAGCTGCAACTCGGAGGATGGGGCACTGTATTGTTATGACAAATTAAAGGACTATAGTCTCCTTTTGGAAAAGTTTCTTCGTCTCAGCTATATGGCCCTTGCTGGCTGCCCATCTCTGCCATGAGGGAATTTTCCCCATTTTCCATCATGGGATTAACTCCGTGATAGCTGATTGTACCGAACCACTGTCTGGGATTAAAATACTATAAACCTATTTCAAAATCTTTTAGTGAATGACCACAGTCTTTTCCTAACAGCTGAGTGGCATTTAGGATAATTCACAGTGGTTGTGCAAGGTTCTTGAGCAGGCCATTTTTGTAGCTTTTGCAAACACTACAGGATAATAGAACCTACTTATTCAAAGAAACCCAGTCTACAGCAGGGAATAGATCCAAAGCATCGGATCTGTGTAGACATCAAAAAAGCTTTAGGAAAAAGTGGCAAGACACTACATAGAAACATGCTGTGGGAATTTGCCCTTGTGGAAGACAGATATTTGACTTGTTTATCATTTTTTTTTACTCCTTATTTATTTCCCTCATTTATTTCCCATGAAAGAATATACTTCCCTTGTGGCACACCTGTGCATTTCGGGCAGGATACCAGGATACCATTCCAAATGCATGAAATCCCACTATAATTTCATACCAACTCATAGCTTATAAATGGGTTTGCCTGAACTATGGACAGAGGAGAAGAGCACATCAAGAAAATCTATTTCAAATAAGAACAAGCATTGTGTCTTTGAGTACATAACTGGATTTTCTGGATAAGCTGTTAGAAATCCTTCATTGGTGGCTTTCTGGCTGCTTGGCTCTTTGACCAGACAATGACATTGGCCTACATTCACTTAGTCTTTGGGCAAATACTTTCAGGGTAAGAATTTGTCACACTTTTTATCTAATGACAGGCTGACTCCTGTTTGATCAGTGAAACCAGATGTTCTGTCTGTCTTAGTCCATGCATATTGGGCTACAGAGATGAGGTCATGGGGAAATGTATCCAGGAGAAATAATTGTATAGAGCTGAAATTTGTTTACATTGCAAAATGATATGTTAAAAAAGATAGCTTTGAATAACAAAAATAAATATTTGTACAATCATGGCTCTCAGATGAATAGATGAGCTCTGGGAGGGTAATGTGCATGACTAACCATAGAAATACCAGATCAAGCCAAGGAAAAGGAGTATGAAAAATACCATTAATTAACTTTCATAAATCTCATCTAAATTAAGTTGTTAAAATAGGAGTGGCTCTCTAAGTTTTCCTTTTTGTTCACAATGATAGATGTTATGTTTTCTTCTGCAAACTGTGTTCCACTTTGCTTTGTTCCATTAGTTTTCTTAACAACACATTCTATACCTGGAATGAAAGCCTCACTGGATATATATAGAGAGAGTTTCTCTATAAGAAATGTATTCATTTTGGTTATAGCACAACAGATATATTTATTTCAGGTCAAACTCAATTAACTTGTTTTAAGAAGAGTGGTTCCCTCAATTGCAAAGTAATGTATATCACAGCATATGATTTTCGTAACCTGTGTATCTTGCATTTAATGTGTTTTATTCCATGATTAGTAGATGGAAATAGAATAGGACTTAATTTGTCTATTTAATGGTAAGCATTAGATGTCCAAGTTACAGAGCATTCATAAGTCACAGATTGGTTTTCAAGAGAAGGTTTAGACAGGGTAAACCAGAACTTTTCCACAACAAAGGTCCACATTATTCCTGCAAAAGGTTCCTTGGGTCTAATTCTCAACCTACTGATATTTTCCCCAAAACCTGTTCTGGTCAGTAAATCTATAAATTTTGAGTGCTGTATAAAACAACCACATTTCAACATACTGGTACTAGGCAAACAAAAAAATAATACTGGAGTATCTGTAATAAATAAGATTTCAGATGCCTGCATTGAGCAGGGGGTTGGACTCGATGACCTAAAAGGCCCCTTCCAACTCAATTATTTTGTGATTCTATGAATATTTGAAAATGAATTTTGACATGCTCACAAATTAATTAAATATGAAGAGCCTCTTCAACTTTTTTCTCACAATGGTCAACCCCTAAGTGTCCCATTTCTTTGGTCTCTTTTCACTTGGCTATCCATGTAGGATGCTGATTTTATCTTAACCCTCATTAGGGTAGATAAGATGTTTTGGTACCCCAGGAGTTGTGCTTTCTTGAACATGTCACAAAGAACTAGAGTGATAAATTAGGCTTTTTATGATAGTGATTCCTGAAATCTTGAAAGAAAGTCCTTGGTTGTTGTTGTTGTTGTTTTTTGGGGGAATGATTTCTTATAGATGAAAAAGCAGCTGGGACAAAGATTATCTCAACAAATCCATTTTCCCACTTAATGACTTTTTAATGGTTAAAAAAAATCTCCCATGCCATTTTTTATTTTATTTTTTATTTATTTTTTTGTTTGATAGAGCAGCAGGAGGAGAAGTTAATGTGATTGCATGGATGAGAAGCTACCTTTTCTGCTGCTGATTCAGAAAGAAAGAACACGAAAGGGTGTGTTACATGCTTTAAAATTACCACATTTGCCTTGAAGTGAACACTAGTAAAATCAATTCAAATTTGCTCATTTACATTTTTAATTTTTAAATTTAATTTAATTTAATTATCACATTTATATACCGCTCACTCGGCCAAAGCCAACCCAGGGCGGTTCACAATAAAAATTAAAAACACAAGTTAAAACAGTTAAAACAGTTAAAACTACCCACCCCCTAAAAACAAGGGCTGCAGGATCCAAAGGCACCATGGGGAAGAGTTCTTCTACACCAACCACCCAATGGCGGTTACCCTTCCACCTGCACCCCACACTTGACCCGCCAGCCAGGTTTTAAGATCTTTTCTGAAAGGCAGCAATTCCGTCCGGAGACGTAGCTCTGTTGGCAGGAGGTTCCAGAGGGCCGGTGCAGACACGGAGAAGGCTCTCCTCCTTGTGCCAGAGAGGCGAGCCCCTCTGGCTGATGGAACGATTAGAGAGCCCCTCCGGTCCGCTCTGGTTGGACGGACAGACGTCCTCAGGGCGATGCGGTCTCTTAGGTAACCCGGCCCACTACCATATAGGGCTTTAAAGGTCAAAACCAGCACCTTGAATTGCACCCGGAGACAAACTGGCAACCAGTGCAGCTCCCGGAGCAGTGGCAAAGCACGGGCATAACGCCCACACCCCATCACCACCCGGGCTGCCGCATTTTGGACCAGCTGTAGCCTCCGAATGGTCGTCAAGGGCAGCCCCATGTAGAGCGCATTGCAATAATCTAGTCTGGAGGTAACCAGAGCGTGAGTGACCATGAGCAAGGAGTCCCGGTCCAGGAGTGGGCGCAACTGGCGGATCACCCGAAGTTGGGCGAAAGCCCTCCTGGTCACAGCCGCCACCTGTTCCTCTAGCAGTAGCCGTGAATCCAGGAGGACCCCCAAGTTGCGCACTGGGTCTGTCTGGGGCAAAATAGCCCCATCCAGAACCAACGATGGTAGCTCCCGGGTTAATGCAGAACCCCCTATCCATAGCCACTCAGTCTTGCTGGGATTCAGTTGTAGCCCGTTAGCCCCCATCCAGACCCCCACAGCTTCCAGGCATCTGGAAAGGACTTTGACGGCATCACTGGGGTCCCCATGGGCCGAGATGTACAACTGAGTGTCATCCGCGTACTGATGGTACCGCACCCCATGGGAACGAATGATCTCACCCAGCGGCTTCATGTAGATGTTAAATAGGAGAGGAGAGAGCACCGAGCCCTGAGGCACCCCCCATTTGAGGGGCCTAGGACTGGACCTCTCACTCTCCAACCACACCGACTGGGTACGACCCCTCAGAAATGAGGAAAACCAGGACCACACATTACCCTGGATTCCCAATCCTCGGAGCCGTCCCAGAAGGATACCGTGGTCAACGGTATCGAAAGCCGCTGAGAGGTCAAGAAGAGCAAGGACGGATGGGTGACCACCGTCCCGCTCCCGCCAGAGATCATCCATCAGTGCGACCAATGCCGTCTCGGTACCATATCCCGGCCTGAATCCTGACTGAAAGGGGTCCAGATAATCCGCTTCATCCAGCACCCCCTGCAGCCGACACGCCACTGCCTTCTCCAACACCTTCCCTAAAAAGGGGAGGTTAGAGACAGGCCTATAGTTGGTTAGGACAGCTGGGTCGAGGGAAGGTTTCTTCAGGAGGGGGCGCACCAAAGCATGTTTTAAAGGTGCAGGAAACACCCCCTCCCGCAATGATGCATTGATCACAGCCCCAACCCAGTCACCTGTCACCGCCTTGGAGGCTTTCACCAACCAGGTGGGACAGGGGTCCAATGGGCAGGTAGTGGCGCGCACAGCTGCAAGGAGCCTGTCCACTTCATCAGGGGCAACTGGATCAAACCGGTCCCAGATGGTATGGCAAGACTGTGCTCCAGCTCCCTCCGGACTCTCCCCATCCACGCCGGAATTAAACCCAGAGCGAATCCGATCGATTTTCTCCACTAGATGGTCAGCAAAGTCCTCAGCCGACCCCTGCCAACCAGGCACCGGGGTCCCCCTACCAAGGAGAGACCTGGTAACCCGGAACAGGGTGGCCGGGCGATTGTCAGCGGAGGCAATAAGGGTGGTGAAGTATTGCCGCCTCACCACCTCCATCGCCACTAGATAGGCCCTAATAGCGGCTCTAGCTAGTGTCCAATCGGAGTCTCTCTGGGTCTTCACCCAGCGGCGCTCTAGGCGTCTCTTTGCCCGTTTGAGCTCCCGCAGTTCATCTGTGAACCATGGAGATGACCTAGCTCGATGAGCTCTGAGAGGCCGTAGTGGTGCGATTTCATCCAAGGCCGCTGTTGTCATCCTGTTCCACAGGTCGACCAGTGCCTCGGGCGAATCGTGTTGCCGATCCAGAGGAAAATCCCCCAGTTCCCTCTGGAATCCATCAGGATCCATCAGTTGCCGGGGGCGGGCCATTCTAATAGGCCCTGCCTCCCTACGGTGAAGCGACGTACCCAGGAAGTCTAGAGCCACCAAATAGTGATCTGACCATGGCACAGGTGTTATGTCTAATTTCCGTAGTCTCAGATCACTCTGCCACCGCTCCGACAAAAAGATTAAATCTGGTGTGTGGCCACTGCCCCTGGTCGGGCCCTGAATTACCTGAATCAGGTCCATATCTGCCATGGAAGCCATGAACTCCTGAGCCACCCCGGAGCCAGTCCCCAGCGAGGGTAAATTGAAGTCCCCCAGAACCATCAATCTAGGGAACTCCAATGCCAACGCTGAGATGGCCTCGAGGAGCTCAGGCAGGGAGTCCCTTACCCTGCAAGGGGGCAGGTACAGGAGTAAGACTCCCAACTGACCCTTAAAGCCCAGACGCAGAAGCAGGGCCTCACAACCCAGAATTTGTGGAGCGGTGGCCCTGGTGACTCCCAGTGACTCCCTGGCTATGATGGCAACGCCACCGCCCTTACCCTCATCCCTAGGCTGGTGCCAAATACTGAACCCAGCTGGACACATTTCTGACAGAGGAACCCCATCCTCTGGTCTCAGCCAGGTCTCAGTGATACATGCCAGGTCGGCCCGCTCCCCCATAATGGAGTCTTGTATCAGGGGGGCCTTATTACATACCGACCTGGCATTCATCAGCAGCAGCCTAAGGGCAGGGTCACCCTGGGTCAGCTGCTCAGGACCTAGAGGTGTAACCGTGGGGCTGGAACGAGGGACAGCTACTAAGCATCTGCCCCGCGTTCCCCGGGTGCGGCCCGCCCCTCGGTACCCGCTATATCGCCCCATGCCCATCACAACCTCTATATTGGTCTCCGGAGCCTCCCTGCTTGCCCTGGACAGAATGCTGCCTCTCCTTCCTGGCTGGCCTGGCAATCTCTCCCTCCCTCCCTTCCACCCCAATATAAAACCGCCCCATTCACTCCCCCCCCCACCCTCCGCACGGCTCCGGTGGTGATGGAAGTGGTGGGGCATTCTTCCACAACTGTGTTGAACCCTCAACTGCCGGGCAGGGCCCGAAACGCCGGCCGATGGCGAGGCCAGCGAGCCTCTTCGCCCCCGCCGGGGCCGAACACAGCGGCGGTGATGTTTCGTCCGGCAGGCCCCCTCGCCTTTTGAGTCCTGGCGAGGGGCGGGGGGCGGGGCCCAAAACGCCGGCCAATGGTGAGGCCAGCGAGCCTCTTCGCCCCCGACGGGGCCGAACACAGCGGCGGTCCTTGGCGTTGGCCCCGCATTTGAGGCTGCCTGCCGAAACTCCCTCCAGCTGTACCTGTTCATCTCCCGCCGGTCTGGCCGGGAGGGAAAGAGAGCGCCCGGTGTCCTTGACGTTGGCAGCGTCGGCCCCACTTTTGAGGCTGCCTGCCGAAACTCCCTCCAGCTGTGCCTGTTCATCTCCCGCCGGTCTGGCCGGGAGGGAAAGGGAGCGCCCGGTGTCCTTGGCGTTGGCAGCGTCGGCCCCACTTTTGAGGCTGCCTGCCGAAACTCCCTCCAGCTGTGCCTGTTCATCTCCCGCCGGTCTGGCCGGGAGGGAAAGGGAGCGCCCGGTGTCCTTGGCGTTGGCAGCGTCGGCCCCACTTTTGAGGCTGCCTGCCGAAACTCCCTCCAGCTGTGCCTGTTCATCTCCCGCCGGTCTGGCCGGGAGGGAAAGGGAGCGCCCGGTGTCCTTGGCGTTGGCAGCGTCGGCCCCACTTTTGAGGCTGCCTGCCGAAACTCCCTCCAGCTGTGCCTGTTCATCTCCCGCCGGTCTGGCCGGGAGGGAAAGGGAGCGCCCGGTGTCCTTGGCGTTGGCAGCGTCGGCCCCACTTTTGAGGCTGCCTGCCGAAACTCCCTCCAGCTGTGCCTGTTCATCTCCCGCCGGTCTGGCCGGGAGGGAAAGGGAGCGCCCGGTGTCCTTGGCGTTGGCAGCGTCGGCCCCACTTTTGAGGCTGCCTGCCGAAACTCCCTCCAGCTGTGCCTGTTCATCTCCCGCCGGTCTGGCCGGGAGGGAAAGGGAGCGCCCGGTGTCCTTCTTGGCATTCTTGGCAATCTCACATTGTATGGAACCATATGTGGGTTATCTAAAATGCTCTTGAGGAACTTGGTTATTTTAAAGCAACACTGTATGTGTGTCATGTTAAATTGTACCAGGTTTTTGTGTGTGAATTGGTGTATTGTACAGTACAGGGGGGAAAAGGGATTCAGAGTTGCAGCAGCAACAGATGCAAGAGGGGAGGGGTGAGAAGGAGGGAGATTTACAAGACAACCTATCATTTAGTAAAACAGGGAAACAACCTTTGGGGTGGGGTGGGGGACTATGCACCTTCTATTTCCTTTTTTCTGGTTTTTTGAAACCAGAATGAAAGTATTGTGCTATTGGAATTCATGGTTGTCATTTAATGACATGGGGAGATATGAATAATTGTTTTTTTTGGTGTAGTTTTCCTTTCCTCTTTTGATTGAAGCACTAGACCTTGGTAATGTTTAATCTAGGAAGGATGCTTAAAATAGGTAAACTTGTTAGGTTTTTCCTGCCATCTTTAGCCAGCTTTATAAAGGAGGTGGCTGGGGGGTATTTGTCTGGACTTCAAGCTGCTAACACATCATTTGAGAAAGGCTTTCTTATTAAAATTGTAATGAGTATAGAAACCAAGACATTGACCAGTTCTCTTCAACATGTTCTCATCAACATGTATGCACCATTCCACAGCTCTGACAAGTGTCTGTTGTAGAACATCAGGTGCAGTGAAAGGCAACTTCTTTTGCCCACATGAGCATCTTGAGTCCAAGAGAGATAACCATAAGACCAGTCAATTTGTACAATGTGGAACCTTACAATGGCATTTGAATGAAGGAATTTGAAACATCCTATTGTACATTTAATATATGCAAATATTTTCAGAACACTCACATAAATAATGCATTTTTAATTTTCCATGAGGTGACAAGAAAAATAATTCTTTACAGTGACAAAATCCATTGTTATATAGAATGTCAGCTATGTTCAATATTTGCTTTTGTTAAATTGGCTCTAAGATATAAAACTGTGACTACTGTTATCCCAGTAGAATAGGAGTGAAATGCATGCAGAATGATACTTATGTGAGTACAAATACTGTGGATGGAGCTAGCACAGCTAGATATTCTTCCTTTGATTATTTGAATCCCACATCTTTGATCTCCAAGGTCACTAGAATGGCATACAAAGTTAGAAAAATATTAGTTACTTCATGACATTTACAAAAACAGTTTCTTCAAAATGCTGCTGAAAAGCAGGAACAGGAAGTGTAACCTAATCAACAGAAAATCCAAAACTACTGCAAAAAGTGCAATATTTTAAAATATCAAACTGTATTGAATGTTTAAAGTTAAGACTTCCAGTAAACTAATTGCAAAACACTGGTGTCACTACTTACAGTATTTAGTCAAACGTCCCTATCTTTTTTTCAGTTGCAGAAAAGACTTGCATGATGATCTTATTGTGCAACTGCATAGCCAGAGAAATGCAATTTAACTTGCAGTCTCTCACTGAGAAGTGGCAACAGGACACTTGATTTTAGTACAGTAGAACCTCGGATAAAGTCCAAACTTCGTTCCACAAGTTTGGACTTTATCCGATTTTGGATTTTATCCAAATCAAATGGGCGATGTATCGGATAACGTCCCAAAATGGACTTTATCTGAACTTCCTATACCAAATACCTCGGATAATGTCCATTTTTAGTTGTTTTGGACTTTCTGCAATGCATCACGTGTGCATGAAAACCACAACTTTATCCGAATCGGACTTTATCCGAGGTACCACTGTATAAGTAGTAGTACAATGAAAGTGGGGAGAAAGCCTTCTACTTGTAGTTCTACTTGAAGTGCCTGTAGGTGGTACAGTTCAAAGGAATTGCCTTAAGAAGGCTTTTGTTCCTCATTTCTGTATGATATCTTATCGGTGAGAGTGAAGTTATTAAAAATAAGTAAATAAAATAACTGCCACACCCAGGAACAACTATTTTTTTAAGTATCTTGAAAAAGAGGAGAGGCTTTGGAGAGAGAGGTGAGTGCTTGTTGTGTGTGTGTGTTTCCACGTGTGTGTGCAGTAGTAAGTATGGTGGACAGAGACAGAAGGAAGGGGGAAGAAGAAGAGGGAAAGAGCTCCTTTTCCTCCCTCAAGAAGAAAGGGAGAAAGTAATTCACTAAAGCATGGCTTTGTGTGTGTGCCAAAGTGTGCTTGCTTGATTGGTCTTTCTTTTTTGAAACAATTCACATGCTATGAAATGAAGTGAAAGAATTCAAGTTTTTTAAAAGCAGAAAGTTTTTTGGTGGGTAGGTAAAACTACAGATTGGGGCTCTAGGACTCTGCTCTGATTTGCATTTGTTACATATGGTTAACAGAACAAAATGTGACTCAGCCCATCCCAAAGCCACCACATTTCTTGTATATGAACCCATAGTCTACATGTAGATTCTTACAGGTAAAGGGTGTTATTTAGATTAGCCATTCTCAAATTAACTAAGGATTTTAAGATCAAAATCAGCACCTTGGATTATGATGAGAAAGATATTGGAAGTTAATGCAGCTGATATGGCACTGCTCCAATGTGCACAATAGGTTGTTATGTTATCCTATGACTAGTTTTGGATACTTTACCTGGCAACTTCATCTAAAGAGCATTGCAGGCACACCCACCCAAATAAAGACTCAGACACCGGAATTGGATTAAAGGCATCGGGCCACTTTTATTGAACAATGCCCTAGTCCGAATTATGACTTTCAATTGGTGTATCATCCAATTGTAATTCTTTAAAGCAAGCAGGCCGCAGTAGCACGGGTAAGGTTCCACCCTAAATGCCAATGGAAATTGGCTACATGTATCAATTTGTATCAATTTGTTTGTTGACACAAACAAATTGTTGACCGGAGTCAATATACTATCTACTGACCCACCCTATGACGTGTATCCGTTCAAATATCAAGGTGATGCAGGATGTGAAGCTCCTGACATCACCCCTCTCATAGTTCGCCCTTGACCGGCCAAACCTGTTTCCCCTGTACCTATCTACGTGTTGGCCAGTCAATTGTGAACCTGCCGGATACCTATGTGTCATAAACCTTTACCTTACCCAGTGCTACCCGCCAAAAGTGACCAAAGTCAACTTACCCCGTATCACAAACGCTAGTGACAGTGTGGGATGGGCGAAAAAGCAAGAACCAAAGGGCCAATGTAGGTTCAAGCAAAAAATTCCCACCCGGCCCCGAAGCGACCAGGAAATCACACTGTCCACTAGGGAGGGGGTGGAGGGGAAAAACTTCTCCGCTCCATCGCTTCACAAAATGGCAGCCAGGTTGCCTCATGGCCACCCCTTTTATGGAGGGGTGGCCACCCCCCCAACTAACCCGGATGTCTGAGTCCGGGTGGGTGGGGCCCCCACAAAGAGCACGGCGGCCATTTTGGCACCACACTTGCATTGCAGGCGCACCCACCCAAATAAAGACTCAGACACCGGAATTGGATTAAAGTCATCGGGCCACTTTTATTGAATAATGCCCTAGTCCGAATTATGACTTTCAATTGGTGTATCATCCAATTGTAATTCTTTAAGGCAAGCAGGCCGCAGTAGCACTGGTAAGGTTCCACCCTAAATGCCAATGGAAATTGGCTACATGTATCAATTTGTATCAATTTGTTGACACAAACAAATTGTTGACTGGAGTCAATATACTATCTACTGACCCCACCCTATGACGTGTATCCGTTCAAATATCAAGGTGATGCTGGCTGTGAAGCTCCTGACATCACCCCTTTCATAGTTTGCCCTTGACTGGCCAAATCTGTTTCCCCTGTACCTAACTACGTGTTGGCAAGTCAATTGCGAACCTGCTGGATACCTATGTGTCATAAACCTTTACCTTACCCAGTGCTACCCGCCACACGGGGAGGCGTCCATGATGACTCACCCCCCCACCCCCCACCCCCAGACTGTCAGCTCGGTCACCAGGCCTGCTTGCACATCCTCCAAAAAGAGGTTCATACCTCTGGCCGACAGGTGGACCCCATTTCCTGCCTACAGGTCAAAATTTTTGCAAGCCTATCCCCGGATGTCTACTGGCTGTCCCCAAGCCATTCTCAGCAAGGAACCAGGCAACAGCCCTGTCCACTGACCGCCGGGGACGGTCCAAACCACGGAGATCCATGTCTCCTCTAAAACGGTGTCTCGGCACGATGTTAGACCATAGCAACCGTGTGTACGGCCATAAATGATGTAAAAACGCCAGGTCACTGCACCTCGACATCTTAAGGAAAGGTCAGTGATCCATGTGAAATCATCGCCGTCAAGGTGCAGAATAAGAACATCAGGCGGTCCAGCATCCCTGATGGACATCAGGAATGGCAACAGTTCCCGCCCTCTTATGCCGCGCATACCGTACCACCGCATACATGCGGATGCACGCAGCCCGAGCTGGGGTCCACACTCTGTCGCCGCAGCATATTCTGCCGCCCAGTGTACATAGCTGTGGACCACCAGCCCCACTGCCACCAGTGTGCAGAGACACATAGGGCCTGTAAAAGAGGGAAAAGGAATTAAGGACATAACTAGGTACTCATACAGTGAGGGGTTGTACATAAAAGGAAAATATGCGCAAACCCCCACGTGCCCACACATATCCACCTCTGAGTACCCAAACGCAGCCGCGGTCAATGCGACGCCTATCCTGAATGAATGGGTGCCATAACGGGCCTCACATTGTGAAGCGCGGTACCGGTCACCCTACAGAACTTAAATTTGGTAAGGGGAGACCCATCCTGGTGGCAGAAAAACAGGCCAGGGCGCGCAGCAGGCACTGCCAAAACTGCATGTAGGGCACCAACCGGACAGATGTCAGTAAATGTACATCATAGCAGTCTACACCACTGCCTACTCATGCTGATTGGCTTTTGAGGAACAAATCCTCAACTGAGCCCACTCCTGGTTGATAGTGACATCTTCGAGTTCCATTGCCCTACAAAAACCGTCCCCCTTTGATCATGGGACCAGCTCGCTGACTCGCAGAGCTCCAGAGAAAGCTACGGTGGTAGCTGCATAAAAAGATACTCCTCCCACCTACTGTAACATAGTCTATGCCAGCCTCGTGCAAGGTGGGTGAAGGTCAGAATACCTGTGAAAACAGGGCGACGTGTGTCCGGGCGGCAGCCACGTACAAGTGTCCACCCTTCCAATACATGGCGTACGTGGAAAACACTCGCACAGTCAGTAAAGCCCCGTGCCTTGGCCATGAATGTCAAGGCGTAAAGCCTGGTGGCTATGGTGTGTGGGGCCAACCCCAGATCATGAGGCGCACCATATATTGTAAATCCTAGGCGACCGCCATCGGGCACATTTCAGGCAACTGAAATGCCTTTGCCCACAAAAGGCTCAAAAGCGAAGGAGTGGACGCTGACATGCCATACGCGTGCGAGGTGCCAAGACAAGCAACTCGTCTGGTTCACGTCCCCTCGCCAAATGTCCATATCTCAGCCAGGAGTGGAGAGGGCAGTTCCCAAGCATATGGAGCCCATTCACGGAACTGGGAGATCTGCAGGTGGGATAAAGCATCAGCAATATCGTTATAATGCCTGGCACATGTGTAGCCCTAAGGAGCACCTTAAAGCGCACAGACCCAAGAACAATAGGCGAGCTGAGGCCATGACTCCGGGGATTTAGACGTTTGGGCATTGACAAATGTGCACCACCGCAGCATTGCCACACCAAAAGCGAAGCACAGAATTAGGCCACCTGTCCCCCCAAAGCATAAAGGGTACCCAGAATTGAGAAAATTTTAGAAACGTAAGATCGCGGAAGCGATCCATGCCCTGCCATCCCTGGGGCCAATGACCATAGGCACACTGACCTTAAATAAATCCCCCCACCTCAGGGAGCCGGAGGCATCCGACCGTACTTGAAACAGGGCTGACCAGAAGCTCATACTTCCAAAAGGAGACAGCATGAAAGTCCTGTGGGAATGTGAGCCAGACAAACAGGTCCACCCGTAAACTTAATCAGCTGTACCTGCGGTGTCGTTTATCAAGAGCCGCCATAGTGTGTCCTAGACACCAGGCGAAGGCATTGCGGTCTGCAGGTGAAGTTGATGCAGTCATGCATCACCTGCTACTCTCGGAGAGGCACCTTCCACTTGGCAACATTGCCACATTGCGGCAGGGGCCGCTCCCCTTGACCGACAATTCGGTCACCTGGCCCTCTTGCACGTTATTCAAAAGAGAGGTGCATCCACTTATTGACAGGTGAACCCCATCTCAAGACTACAGGCCACATTCCTGTAACCCTACCCCCAGACGACAAATGGCTGTCCCCAAGCCATTCTAGATAAGGAACCAGGCAACAGCCCTGTTCACTGACCATCGGGCTCGGTCCAACCGCTGGGTCAAAGTCTCTCCTATGATATTGCCCCGGCATGATGTATGACCATAGCAATCGTGTAAACGGCCATAAATGGCAAAGAGACGCCAGGTCACTGCACTCGGAAGTCTTTAAGTCCGGGCCAGCAATCCGTGCAAGATCACCGCCTCCGAGGTGCAGAATTAAAACATATGGCGGCCCAGCATCCCCAAATGACATCAGGAATGTCGACAGTTCCTGCCACCTCTTTGCCGTGCACACCATACCACTGCATACGCGCGGTTATGCGTAGCCCGAGATGGGGTCCCAATTCTAACGAAGCAGCATACCGTGCCGCCCCAGTGCACATAATTGCGGCTCACAAGCCACACTACTTCCAGTGTGCGGAAACACACAGGGTCTGTGAAATAAGGAGGGAGAATAGAGAGCAGAACAAGGCACTCCTTCAGTGAAGGGACGAACAGACAGTGAAAATTGGGCAAATCCCCACCTGCCCATGCAACATACGTCAGGCTCCAGGCACCCAAATGCAGCCGCAGTTGATGCGGCACCTAGCCGGAAGTAATGGGTACCAATTCCAGTTCAATAATGGTAGATCCGGCTTGTTAGCAGACGACAGGCCAGGGTATGAACCACGCACTGCCACAAACACCTGTGGGGAAGCAACCAGACATATGGCAGCGCCAGGCTAGTACCCTCTTCCGGCTGACCGGCCCTTGAGGAGCGAAACCTCCCCAGAGCTCACTCCTGATCGAGCAACACATAGTCTAGTTCCAGTGCCCTGCAAAACATGTCCCCTGTTGCAAATGGTAGCAGCTAACTTAATCTGAGAGCTCCAGATCAAGGCACAAATATGGTTGCCCGAAAGTAGACTCTCCACACGGAGCATAAGCGCTGCCACGTAGGAGTCATATATCTTATCTACAAGTGCTAGCAGGGCTCATCGCTGGCATCCCAGGGTGAAGGGCCGCCCTCATCCTAAGGTCTTGACATAGGCTAATCATGATGGGCCAGGGAAAACAACCACGGCCCGGTAATTATTGTCCAAGCACTAGACCATTGGGAGGGCCAAATCAGGACGGGCCCTCATATATCCTGCCATGGATGCCCAACAGGCCGGTAACCAATTGGCCCCCATAGGGAGACAGCTTGCGGCGACGGGGCAACTCCTCATCCTTGTCATCCTGCCCCTCAATGCCCTCATCAGTGTGTTCACATTGCAGGAGGGGTAAAATGGGAATATATTCCCCAAGCCACATAGCCTTGCTAATAGCCAGGGACAAATGGTCACCCAGGGGTATGGAGTAACCGCCCATCGGCAGAACCACCGTTGGCACGGATTGGAGCGAGTAAACACATAATCGGCCCTTTGGGGCCCAGAGAAATTAAGGAAAAGCATAGGGGCGGTCACCCCAGTAAGAACCAGGGTGTAATTGGCCTGTTGCGACCATGGCCACTATACCCCCCCCCCCAGCGTTATGAGCTAGTGTCACAGATGTGCTGATTTGACCAGGATACTCACTCAGTGCACCCCCACAAGCCACCCCACTGGGGGTTCCGGCCCATGGTGGGCGGCAGAGTTCGCGATGGCCATCTAGCTCCGTGTTCCTGTGCGTCCAGGCCGGATGGGGAGCTGCGAGGCACCGGCCCGAGCTGGCCGGACGGCTTCCAGCAGCTCAACCCTGTTGGCGGCCTGCTGCACAGCGGTGGCCGGCGTGTGGGCCGGAACCACCACGTTGGCACGCCCACCATCCCAAGATGGTGGGGCAATATCCATTGATGCCTCCAGTGCCGAATTATGGGCAGGAGAGCATCCACAGCATCCGACCCACCAGGATAAGGTGGGCCGGATGGCCCACTGAGTAATTAATGAGGGATAAACCGATGTGGTAATCCCTGGCCAGAATAGGGCCATGCCCATTAATCCAGCCCATGAGGGGCCGGAATCACGGTGGGGCAGAAACCCGCACCATGAGCAAAGAAGCAGCGGGGCCAGAACCCCAGTGGAACAGGCCTGTGCCTGAGCCCTCAGCCTGGGCTCCTTGGTGGCAGTGTCTGCGGGGGTGCCGTCCAAGCCCTCTGGCCCGGTGGTACTCCCAAAAAATTAGAGGGGGTGTGCTGAGCAACCCCCCCCAGGCACGACCAAGGGGGCCGCCTGAGCCCAGGGGTATTCCGTCCTGCCGTACTCAGGAATCGAATCGCTGACCTTCCTCTTCCCAGTCAGCCTCTTAGCCACCTGAGCCACTGCAAAGGTTCCCCTTGCTTGGAAGAGTACAGTGCTGGTCGGAGGAAGGGAAACCCTCCGACGAGAGCAAAGCTAGCCTCCTGAAAGAGGTGAGCAAGGGTGGAAGCAACGGAGCGAACTTCTCCGCTCTGTCGCTTCGCAAAATGGCAGCCAGGCTGCCTCATGGCCACCCCTTTTATGGAGGGGTGGCCACGCCCCCTAACTAACCCAGATGTCTGAGTCCGGGTGGGTGGGGGCCCCGCAAAGAGCGCGGTGGCCATTTTGGCGCTGCGCTTGCATTACAATGGTCTAGATTTGTAGTGATCAAGCCATGGGAGAATATAAATTTTACCTAGCAAAGGTTGTATTGCAGAAAGGGTGGGCAACACTTGCAGCACCCCTAGGACTTCTACAATCAAAAACATTTTTAAAAATTATTTTGGGAACATAATTAACACTATAGAATACATTACAGATGGGCTGGAATCTGCTGTTGTTCCAGAGACTTGATTCAAGCAAATGTTTGTGACAGAGCAACCTAATTTACATTCCATTGTAATCAGCTTAGGTATTCATGATCTGCAGCCCACTTCCTCTGGATCAAAGAAGTGGACTACAATCCACAGAACAATATTTAAATAATGCTGGTTAGGAATTTAAGGTGCCCCAACTATCTTTAACTGTTTTACTATGGCATGATATGCTTTAACTAATTGTCATTTTCAGAAGGTATCAGATTGACATTTTGGGGGGAATGCAAATCCAATGCATTTTTGTTGTACTGTATATCAAATTGGGACTATAATTTTATCATTGACATAGTTCTACTTTGTTTATCAAGTGCAACTCCAGTAAAAGGAAATACATATACAGTAATCTGTTTTTCTGTGATAAGAAGACACACTCAGGAGAGATCTCCAAGCCATAAAGGCATTCTATGCCAATGTGCATTTGTAAATACACCTTTGTAAAAAGCTTCATCCTTGCTTTGTCATCAAGGACAATATTCTAAGCTAAGAATGAATGTTTGACCTATTGTTGTAAAGGCATGTGGTATTGTATTAAGGAAATGGATGCTAACAAATTTTACACCATCTGCAGAGATGATGTTGAGTATGTTCTTCATTGGGGATGGGTGTAGTGGTTGATCTTTGACTTCCACATGGTATTTTTAAAACTGACAAACCACAGAATATGTCAGTAAATCAGTATAAAACATACTATTTTGTTTTAATCCAAGCGTAGTCTCCATACTAAACGCTTAACTCCATGACCTCAAGAAATGAATGTTTCAGCTCATCATGAAAGCATGTGGAGATATATTGTAGAAATGCAGTTAGGGTAAAGAGAAACATATGGTTAAGAATGTAACAACATATTGGGCCATCTCATTTGTTGCCTGTCTAAGAAATTAACTAACATACTGTGATGGAAAAGACAAATAATGTGGAGGGAAGATTATGCACTGCTGAATATTCTTTCAATAGCCTAAAATACTGGAAGTCCCTGAAGAATGTGTTGTCTTCAATATTTTGTGTAATGCATAGTTATTATGGTTCATGAATTAACACTGATCACATTTTGTACTACACTCTCTTATCTGAACTAAAGTGGACTGAAATGGGATCTTTTCAATCAGACAGCTGCAAAGTATTCTAGTTTGGAAAGGACAGAAGGAATGGAGAGGATCTAATACTGAGGCAAGATATAGCACAGTGTCAGAGTCTAGAATATGGGCAGCCAACTAATAATAGGACCCAGGCCAACAAGGGCTAAAATCCAACTAGCAATCCTATCCAAATCCAAATCCAAGTCAAAGCTGGGGGTAGACAAGGGAACAAGGTAAGTATAGTCCAGAAGACAAGATATAGTCCAAGTAGCCCTGATATTTGGCAACAGAAGAATCAATATGAATAGGAGCAGAGTATTTTAGGGCAAGGTTGGAAACAGAAGTTGGAACAGGAATAGAGTCCAAGAAGAGGAACAGATCCAAAATACAGGGTCTACAGGAACCTAAGCAAAACAATGGGCCACAACAAGTCAAGCAAACTTCATTGCTGAGGCAGCTTGTGAAGGGAAAAGTTCTTATATAACTGTTTTCCCATGGCTCCCAGGGGGTGGTGATGAAGGTCCTGGCAGCTGCAGCATAAAGGTAAAGGTTGCCCTTGCTTGCCAGTCATAGCTAACTCTAGGGTTCAATGCTCATCTTTGTTTATATAGCAAAATAGCTAGTATGCTGTGGGTCTTACCCTGCAACTACCAGGCCTGCTATTGCAGGCGCACCCCCCAATAACGGACTCAGACACCATTGAAAGTGGATAACGGCATTGGGCCACATTTATTGATTCATGCCCTAGTCCGAATTATAAATTTGTATTGGTAAAACGACCAATCATAATTCTTAAGGCAAGCAGGCCGAAGTAACACTGGTAAGGTACCACCCAAAATTGCCAACGGCAATTGGTTACAATGTATCAATTTGTATCAATTTGTTTGTTGACAACAAACAAATTGTTGACCGTAGCCAATATCTAACTCATGACCCCACCCTCTGACTCGTATCCGTGAAATCACGGGGTGATGCATGCTGGCTAGCTATCGCCATCACCCCGTCGCCTGGTTCGTTGTTGACCGGACAACGTTTAACTAATTTATTCCTATCTAGTGTTGTCCAGTCAATTGCGAACCTGCCGGATACCTGTGGGTCATAACTGTTTACCTTACCAGTGCTACCCGCCCATGTGACCAAAGTCAACAGTAGTCGTAGAAGAACCCCTATATCAAACCATAGCAACAGTGTGGGATGGGCAAAAAAGCCAGGACCCGGAAGCCAATGTGGGTCCCAGCCAAAAATTCCCACCCGGCCCCGAAGCGACCAGAATATCACACTGTTAACTAGGGAGGGGGTGGAGGGGAAAAAACTTCTCCGCTCCGTCGCTTAGCTAAAATGGCAGCTCGGCTGCCTCGTGGCCATCCCTTTTATAAGGGAGCTGGCCACGCCCTAAACTACCCGGATCATTCGTCCTGTGGGGGGGGCCACAAAGAGCGCGGCGGCCATTTTGGCGCCACGCTTGCATTGCAGGCGCACCCCCCAATAACGGACTCAGACACCATTGAAAGTGGATAACGGCATTGGGCCACATTTATTGATTCATGCCCTAGTCCGAATTATAAATTTGTATTGGTAAAACGACCAATCATAATTCTTAAGGCAAGCAGGCCGAAGTAACACTGGTAAGGTACCACCCAAAATTGCCAACGGCAATTGGTTACAATGTATCAATTTGTATCAATTTGTTTGTTGACAACAAACAAATTGTTGACCGTAGTCAATATCTAACTCATGACCCCACCCTCTGACTCGTATCCGTGAAATCACGGGGTGATGCATGCTGGCTAGCTATCGCCATCACCCCGTCGCCTGGTTCGTCGTTGACCGGACAACGTTTAACTAATTTATTCCTATCTAGTGTTGTCCAGTCAATTGCGAACCTGCCGGATACCTGTGGGTCATAACTGTTTACCTTACCAGTGCTACCCGCCCATGTGACCAAAGTCAACAGTAGTCGTAGAAGAACCCCTATATCAAACCATAGCAACAGTGTGGGATGGGCAAAAAAGCCAGGACCCGGAAGCCAATGTGGGTCCCAGCCAAAAATTCCCACCCGGCCCCGAAGCGACCAGAATATCACACTGTTAACTAGGGAGGGGGTGGAGGGGAAAAAACTTCTCCGCTCCGTCGCTTAGCTAAAATGGCAGCTCGGCTGCCTCGTGGCCATCCCTTTTATAAGGGAGCTGGCCACGCCCTAAACTACCCGGATCATTCGTCCTGTGGGGGGGGCCACAAAGAGTGCGGCGGCCATTTTGGCGCCACGCTTGCATTGCAGGCGCACCCCCCAATAACGGACTCAGACACCATTGAAAGTGGATAACGGCATTGGGCCACATTTATTGATTCATGCCCTAGTCCGAATTATAAATTTGTATTGGTAAAACGACCAATCATAATTCTTAAGGCAAGCAGGCCGAAGTAACACTGGTAAGGTACCACCCAAAATTGCCAACGGCAATTGGTTACAATGTATCAATTTGTATCAATTTGTTTGTTGACAACAAACAAATTGTTGACCGTAGTCAATATCTAACTCATGACCCCACCCTCTGACTCGTATCCATGAAATCACGGGGTGATGCATGCTGGCTAGCTATCGCCATCACCCCGTCGCCTGGTTCGTCGTTGACCGGACAACGTTTAACTAATTTATTCCTATCTAGTGTTGTCCAGTCAATTGCGAACCTGCCGGATACCTGTGGGTCATAACTGTTTACCTTACCAGTGCTACCCGCCACACGGAGGGGCTTCAAAGATGGCCTGACGCCCCCCCCAGACCGTCAGCTCGGTCAACAGGCCTGCTCGCCAATCACCCAACAGGAGATCCATACCTCCTCGCGACAGATGGACCCCATCCCCTGCATACAAATCATAATTTTCTTGTCCAATAGCGGGGTGATGACTGACCCGTCCCCAAGCCTTGTCGGCAAGGAACCGCGCCACCGCCCTATTGACCCCGCGCCTAGCGCGGTCAAGGGCCATGAGGTCAACTCCTCCTCTGTAAGAATGGCGCGGGACCATGTCCGACCAAACCAGGGTTGCGGGAGGCCAGACGTAGTGCAAGTAGGCGAGGTCCTCGCAAATCGCATGCTTGAGCGACAAGCCGGTGACCTGACCCAAATCGTTGCCCCCCAGGTGCATGATGAGAATGTCAGGCGGGGCAGCACTTCTGCCTGAAAAAAGAAAAGGCAGCAGCTCCCGCCATAACATCCCAGGCTTACCATGCCATGTGAGACTGGCGTGTTCACCCAGTCCCAGTCGGGGTCCCCACTCTGTCGCCGCAGCGTAATGCGCTGCCCTTTGCACGTAGCTGTGGCCCACCAGCCATACTGTCACCGGTGCAATACGACACCCAGGGTCTGTAAGAAAATTGAGGAAAAAAGGAAGTAAGGTGACTGTATTGGTACTCACGGCGGAAGTGGGCGCACATAAAACTGAAAACATTGTGAACCCCACCTCCCCATGCTGCGTATGTCAGCCCCGGAGTACCCAAAAGCAGCTGCTGTAGAGGCTGCCCCAATACGGAATGAATGTGTGCCATAACGGGCACCTGGTAGGCCCACCCTGGCGAGGGCTCTGCCTGTCACCTTCCAAAACTGAAATTTAGTAAGGGGAGACCCATCTTGGTGACAGAAAAACGGGCCATGGTGCGTGCCACGCAGTGCAAGAAACTCCTGTAGGGCACCAACCGGACAGATGTCTGCCAAAGAACACCGTAGCAGTCTTACACCACTGCCTGCGCCCTGCTGATCAGTCTTAGAGGAGCGTATCCTCAACTGGGCCCAGTCTTTGGCAACATAGACATCTTCGAGTTCCAGTGCCCTACAACTTGCATCCGCCTTAGACAGCATCACAAGTTCGCTGATGCGGAGCGCTCCAAAAAATGCCACCGTTGTGGCTGCATGAAAAAGGGCTGCCTCATAATGATCAAAACAGAGGCCTGGCCAGCCCCGGGCCAACTGGGTAAGAACCCCTGGGGAAATAGGGTGCCGGTCGTCCGGGCAACGCCCGCGCTCACGCACCCACCCCTCCAAAACATGTCTCACACGGAAGTCAGAGATGCTGTCCACACGACCCCTCACCTTGGCCATGAAAGCCAGCGCCGAGAGCTTGGATGCTATGGTGCGAGGTGCGAGGCCCTGGGAATGCAGGTGAACCATGAACCGCAGAACATGATCCACCGGGATAGGCCAGGTCTCTGGCAGGTGAAATTGGGCAGAAAATGCCCTATAAGAATTAAAAGCTTGTTGATACGCCTTACGCGTGCGGGGGGCCAGTGACAGGCCGATCGCCCGGTTCACCTCTCCCTGCCAATGGTCCATATCTCGTCCGGGAGTGGCGAGGGAAATTCCTCCGCATCCGGGGCCAAGGCACGGAACCGGGAGATCTGCAGGCGGGACAAAGCGTCGGCAATATCATTATTAACCCCTGGGACGTGCCTAGCCCTGAACAAAACGTTGAGGCGCAGGCAGCGCAGCACAAACTGGCGCACTAGGTCCATAACCCTGGGCGATTTGGAAGTCTGTGCATTGACAATGTGGACAACAGCAGCGTTGTCACACCAGAAATGCACGACCGAGTTGGCCCATTCCTCGCCCCACAGCATCAAAGCCCCCAGGATAGGAAAAAATTCAAGGTATGTGAGATCACGCAGGCGACCAGTGCCTGCCCATGCCGGTGGCCACCCACCATAGGCCCACTTCCCCTTGAAGTACATCCCATAACCCAGGGATCCTGAGGCATCAGACTGGATCTGAAAATTTGGGGAAGCCAGGAGGTCAGACCTCCAAAATGAGACCCCATTGAACTCCCTCAGGAACTGTAACCAGACGAACATGTCTGCCCTGATACCCCGGGTAATCCTGACTCTATGGTGGGGCCTGGATAACCCTGCCATGGCGTCGCATAAGCGCCGAGCAAAAGCCCTGCCCGGTGCGACCACCCTGCAGGCAAAATTGAGGTGACCATGTAACACTTGGAGTTCCCTCAGCGATGCCTTGCGCTTGGCCAGCAAATCCGAGATGAGGGCCACCAACCGGGACACCTTATCCCCCGGTAACCTAGAAGCCTGCGCTACTGTGTCGATCTCCACCCCCAGGAATACTAGCTTGTTAGATGGGCCCTCGGTCTTTTCGGGCGCTAAAGGGACACCGAGTTCCTCCATTAGCGTCTGAAATGTGTTGAGGAGACGTGTGCACGTGTCCCAGCCCCGTTCACCCCCGAATAAAAAGTCATCCAGGTAATGGGCTACAGACCGGGACCCTGACCTGCGGACGAAAGCCCACTCCAGGAAGGTACTGAAACGCTCGAATGCAGAGCATGATATGGAACAGCCAAAAGGCATGGCCTTATCGAAATAATATTCGCCCCGAAATTTGAAACCCAGCAACTCGAAGTCGGCCGGATGCACCGGCAGTAGGCGAAAAGCCGACTTGATGTCGCATTTAGCCATTAGGGCACACGGGCCGCACGAGCGCACCATGCGCAGCGCGTGGTCAAAGGATGTATACCTGACTGAACAAAGGTCATCAGGGATAGCATCATTGACCGATCGGCCGGCCGGGTAAGACAAATGATGAATAAGGCGAAATTCGCCTAGCGACTTCTTGGGAACTAAGCCTAGGGGTGATACCTTAAAATTGGGGAACGGGGGTGCAGGGAAAGGGCCAGCGACCCTGCCCGCATCAACCTCCTTCCTAATGCTGGCAGCAGCCACCTCCTCCCTTCCCCTAAGAGATAAAAGATTGGGGGCATCCTGAGGGGACCTATCACCCATGAAAGGGATACGGAACCCTTGCTGAAAGCCTCGAAGGAGATACTCCGCATCCTCCCTCTTCGAGTACGATGTGAGCCAACGCTCCAACATACGCACATTAATTGGGGACGGGGCCTTTTGGTACACTACCTCCATCTGCGGCAGTCTTGCCAGCCCACTGTCCGCCCTTCCCTCTGCCACGCGTCCCTCCAGGCCTGGGACACGCAGAGGCTGCGTGGGGGCCCGCACAGGTGGGACACTCATGCCTGTACTTGCAATTTTTCCTATTGCAGGAACCATTGGACGAGAAAGTCCAGCACAGCAGGCGGGCTGGAACCCCCTGCCCCGCCGCCTGGCGGGGAACCTGAGCTGGAGCCGCTCGCTGGACCGCATGTCCGCAATGGTATCTCTCCCCTGGCGCGGGGCGCGTGGGCGTCATGTACAGAAGCCAAAGCCTCTGGCACGGCTCGTCCCACCTCATCTCGGGGTGCAGGGGAATCCGCATACGAAATTCCTCATCATAAGCCAACCACGAGGGGCCCGGAAAATCGACCATCGCCCTATAGATGTTGTCCAAATATTGGACCATCGGAATAGCCAAATCCGGCAGCGCTCTCAAGTACACTGCCATGTAGATTAAATAAGCCGGCAGCCAGTTGGCCCAGGTACGTGGTGGCTTGCGACGACGTGCCTGCTCCTTATCCTTCTCGTCTTGCCCCTCCCTCTCCTCCTTGGTGGGCTCTCTGTTTAAGAGTGAGAAGATATCTACATAATCCCCCCGCCATATCTTTTCTCTGGTGGCTTGTGCTAGGTGGTCACCCAGTGGCAAAGAATATCCCGCCGTTGGCAAGGCCGAAACTGGGACCGCAGACAACGCGGGCATCTGAAAAGGGGCCTGTGCTGGCCCCGCCACCCCCAATACATTCCCGGCAGGGTAGGGAACACCTGCAACCCCAGGGGTCTGGGTAGCAGTTGTCATCGCCGAGTGGGGCGCCGGCGGCTGGGCCACCGCACCACCCGCGCGAGGCCAAGGCCATTGAAAGGCCACCCCCGTAGTGGCAATGTGTGTAGGTGTATTGGCTTGTACTGCATACTCACATGTTGCACCCCCGCAGGCCGCCCCCACCGGGGGTTCCGGCCCACCGGGGGCGTCGGAGCTCACGACCGCCGTAGAGCTCATCATCGGGGCCTGACCCACACCTGCTCGCTGGCCGGGGAGCTGCGAGGCAGTGGCCGAAGGTGCGCCACGCGCCTGCAGCAGCTCGACCCGTCCCATCGCCTGCTGCTGCCCGACCGACGGCGCCTCGAAACGAACCCCACAAGTAGCCCCAGCATGGCTGGCCCGAGCTAAGGAGGCCTCGAGGGCCGCCACACGGGCCAGTAAGGCCTCAATGCTGACCTGGGGCCAAGGGCCGGCCGGCCCGCCTGTTAGAGGCGCGGGTACAGGTCCCTGTACCCCAGGACCCGAATAGGGCCATTGTCCCGCACCAAAGCCCGGAAGGGTCAGTGCAGGCACCTGCCAAGGCAGGGGGCCACACCACCCCCCAAGGCTAGAAGGCCCCGGGGGGAGCTGCGCCACAACTGCTGCAGGCCCAGCAGAATGGGCAAAGCCAGGAGCGGTGTCCCTCGCTTGCGGGCCGGGGGCCGCAGCCCTCACCGAGCCCATGCTTGGGTCTCCCGCTTCCGGCCAAGGGGTGATCGACCCCATCCCGCCGGTCCCGGCGGGTGCCGGCAAAGGCGGCTGCTGGGGAGGCGCCACCGTGGTCCTCCGACCCGGATTGCGCCTCCTACCCGTGCGAGCCGCACTCGAAAGCGCCTTCTTCTTCGGAGGCATCTCACTCAAGTCAAAAGGAAGCCGAAAGAGAAGATTCGCCGCCAAAAGGCTTCCAATCTAGGTAAGGAGCGATGGAGACACAGGGGAAAAAACTTCTCCGCTCCGTCGCTTAGCTAAAATGGCAGCTCGGCTGCCTCGTGGCCATCCCTTTTATAAGGGAGCTGGCCACGCCCTAAACTACCCGGATCATTCGTCCTGTGGGGGGGGCCGCAAAGAGCGCGGCGGCCATTTTGGTGCCGCGCTTGCATTCTGGCATTCAACCAGCAGGTGGACCCCTGAAGCTGCCTCAGAACCTTTTACACATACATCCAGGAGGAAATTGATCATACACCAAAACAAAACATCAGCCAATACAAAAATCAAATAGATTACATAATTGGAAGCAGGAGATGGAGGAGTTGTGTTTTCTCTGCCAAAACAAAACCAGGAGCAGATTGTGGCTCTGATCAATAACTTCTAATATCCATCAATAGGGTAGAGCTGAAGAAAAACATTAAATTTTTTGCAGTGCCAACATTTATACAACATTCCTCATGAATTTAAAGTCCATCTAAGGGAGAGATTGAGGGACTGCAGTGGCTCAAGTGGCTAAGACGCTGACTGGAAGGCAGCAGATCAGTTCAATACCCAAATACTGCAAGACAAAATGAGCTCCCATCTTTGTCTCAGCTCCTGCCAACCTAGCAGCTCAAAAGCAAGAAATTGCAAATAGATAAATAGGGACCACATCGGTGGAAAGGTAAACAGCGTCCCGTGAACTCTGGTGTCTATTCGTGCCTGCCAGATGACCACAGAAACGTCTGCAGAAGCAGACAGTGCTGGCTCTTTGGCAATGAAACAGAGATGAGCATGGAACCCTAGAGTTGGATACGACTGGCTTTTCAAGCAAGGGTAACTTTTACCTTAACCTTAAGGGACAGATTTGCAGTAATAAATTCAATTGACTGGGAAACAGAATTGCTCAGGGATAAAAACCCAAGTTGCATTTAGGAAAGAATGCAAAAAGACAATTCCTATACTAAAAGAAGAAAAAACCTGGATGGATAATTAAAAAAAACAACCCTTAAATTTTTAAAGAAAAAACAAGGAGCAAAAGCAAAAGATGACAGAAAAATGGTTGTTTTTGTCCTCTAGGCCTAATTTCCGCCTAATTTCCCAACAACATTTTGTTCTGTTTGTTACTACTTTTGTGTTCCAGTCATCTATGATTATATGTATGTCTTGTTTTGGAGTGTAATCAATTTATTTCTGAATGTTTGCAATTACCAGTATGTAGAGACAAGGAGAACTATTACTTTAGCCAGTGCAGGGATGTAAAAGAGAAGACCAAAAAGAAAGAAAGAAAGTAAGCACGGAAGAAAGAAAGAAAGAACAGGGAATCTCTTCTAGAAGAACTAATTAAAGGGCAATTTGAGCCTCAATTAAGAATGCTGAATAACCAACAAGGGAGAACACTTTCTGACCAGAAGAAAATAGAAAGAAGATGGAAACTGTACACTGAAGATTTATTTTTTAAAAAATAAAAAGATGGCAGACTCCTCCGAAGAAGGATTCTATGAGGAAGAACCTCCAGTTCCAGAAAGTAAAGTGAAAGCTGTTCTGAAAGTGCAGAGCTTGTTATCTTTTGTAAGATTATTTATTTCATGGAGCAAAATGTTATGATTGACAATATCATACACTGCAGTTAGATCAATGAGTGCCACTCCCATATGCAATCTTGGTTTGGTTTGTTCGTTTGAAATATTTAGGAGAGCTTTGTCAACAACTTGACTGCCAGAAAGTTAAGCAAGTGGTTCCTACAGCAAGCCCAACCTTTCTCTGGAGGCAATAATTATGAAAATGAGATTGTCCTACTTTGGGCACCTAATAAGAAAACAAGATTCTTTGAAGGGAAAAAAACAATAATGCTGGAAGGGGTGAACAGCAGAAGGAAAAGAGGAGGACCAAACATGAGATGGCTTGACCGTCAGAGACAATTTGACGGCACTTAATAGCAACAATTATCTCCTGTCTCTGTTTTTAATTCCTAACCTAGAGTTCTGAACATTCTGTCATTCTCTCAATTTGAATTAAAGAAAGTGTAACTAGGGACACTTAAATCCCCCATTCTCCCTAATTGTAGTTGGCTCAATGCAGGGGGACACCTAGACAAAGAATTTTCTAACCACACAAGCTTCTTTGCCTCCAGCATTTTCTCCTCATAATTTTTATATGTTTTGCAAGATTCTACACAAAACTAGCATCCTTTCTTTTTAAAGAAGCAAACCATTAATGTATATCCAATATGCACAGGAGAAATAATTGTTTGTATTCTTTCTTTATTTGTCTCAGAGGTACCACCAGCATATAATAACATACAAAGCTAAAATTAACACATCTAAAACAAAAAGGGATTAAAAGGACTAGAAGACATCTGCCCAATATCAGGCCACCTCAACAGAATTTCCTCTTCCCAACATAAGATCCTCCTCAGTGTACATTTAGGGGCATTGTGTGCATTGTATCATATGGGCAATTGTTTGCTCTTCGCATTCACACAGGCTACCATCTACAGGAAAACCCCACTTTCTCAGATTAGCCCTTAATCTTCCTACCCTCCCTGGCGTACAGTCTGTTTAAAGCTTTCCACACAGACCATGGTTGTTTGTGGCCAGGTGGGAGAGAATCATGTGGTTCTGCCCAGTTATCTAGTAGCTCCTTGCTTGCCTTCCAAATTACTAGGGGGTCTGTGGGAGCTGGTTGTTTGGGGGGGGGATTTATGAGAAAACTGTGCCTTGATTTCGGTCTCTGCTTTGGTGGTTGGTGATCAAATAGCAGGTGTGCTTCCGAGGATCTTGCTTTTACCCACTCTTTCTGAGCAGCACTTTCTCAGTGAAATGTTGGTGAAGGAATGCCAGCTAAGTAATGCACTTTTTATATTGAGGTTGGTTTTAGACATCCTGTGACCAATCTCACTGCTTCATTTAGGGCCACATCCACCTGCTTTGCATGCATTGATCGGCACCACACCGAACTAGCATATTCTCCTGCAAAGTAACATAAAGCTAGCACAGAGGTTCTTAATGTGTGTGGTTGGGCACCCCAACTTGTGACTGTTATTTTCCTCTAAATATTGTTCCTGGCAAAAACCTTCTGTTTGGTATTTAGGCAGTGGGTCCTGAAAGCAAGAGTTTGATCCAGAGTAACTCCCAGGTATTTGCAGGTGTCACAGTATGTGACCCTGGTGTCATTCTAGTTCACCTGCAACCCTCTTGATCCCTCACAGTTTTCAGATAAAAAGCACAGAGTTGAGTTTTTGGACAGTTTGGCTTCAGTTGGTTATCCCTATAATATACAGTAATACCTCATACAAAGTCCACTTCATACAACATCGGATTCATACAACATCACCTAATTCCTTGAAAAAAGTTGCCTCATACAAAGTCGTGCAACTTTGTATGAGGCATTGGGGTTTTCCCAGGTTGCATTGTGCAAAGGCAGGACACATGCGTGCATTGCTCTTGTGGGTTTTGCATGAGGCGAAGAGTGTTTAGGAGTGGTTTTGAGCACGATTTTAGATTTTTTTGATTTTTTTCATCAGAATTTTTAGAAGCATTCCTGGGATTTTTGCAGCATTCTTCAGGTTCTTGGACAATCAGGTTTTTTGACTTTTTTTGTAATGTTTTTAGTTTTTAGACAATGATTTCTTAAAGTTCTGTCAGTTTCCTGTCTGTTTCCTTGACTTTGCCCTGAAGTCTGTGCTGTTACAGTACAATGTATCTCTATGGAAATGACGTTGTATGAGGCATCGCGGTAAGGATTTGGATGTTGTATGAGACATCGTGGCTAGGATTTTGCATGCCTCATACAAAGTCCAAATCCGTATAAAGTCCAAACTTGTAGAACCAAGTTTGTACGTTGTATGAGGTACTGTATCACTGTATAGTCATTATGTTCAAAGCCACAGTCAGCATAGAGAAAGGTCATCAGCATAGAGAAAGATCGGATGCCAGATTTAATTGTCCTGATGCATATGCTAAACGTGGGGAAACAGAATGATTTCCCATTGATGAATTTGTCAGAACAGGATATATATCCTTTTTCTGTCTTTTCATTTTATATGCAGAAGAAATAATGCAGGTTAGATTCACATTGTTGTTCAGTCACACAGTCAAGTCTGTCCCTTTGCAACCCCATGGTCCACCACATGCCAGGATCCTCTGTCATCTGCCATCTTTTACAGCCCACCCAGATCTACAACCTCCTACCACCTGAATTGCACATCCAGGTGGAGCTGCCCCCCTTCAGGAAGGCTTTAAAAATGTGGCTTTGCCAGCAGGTGTGGGATACATCTAGTACCACAACCCAGCCTTGCTGGCTTGTTTAGCCCTTCCCTGGGCTTTTATTCTTTCTGCCCGGCAGCCTGGGTGTCCCCCCTTTTATATGGACTAGGGATGTTTTATGGATATTTTATGGATGTTTTAGATAGTTTTAGTATTTGGTTTTAATTAGCATGAAGGATGGGTTTTAACTAATTGTTGTGAGCCTCCTTGAGTCACTGAGGCGAAAAAGGTAGCCATATAAATCTGAAAAATAAATAAATACACCCACTGCGTCAATGATGCCATCTAGCCATCTCATCCTCTGCCACCCCTTTCTCCTTTTGCCTTCAATCTTTCCCAGCATCAGAGTCTTCTCCAGTGAGTCCTCTTTTCTCCTCTGGTGGCCAAAGTACTCGAGCTTTGGGCAAATTCTCAGCAAATTCTACAACTAGTGAGACTAAAAAAAGAAGAAGAAATCACCATGTGATATATTACAATGCCAAAGGGGAGCTGCATCCTGTCTCTTATCATTATAACCAAAAATTCAATTGATCCGGTACTGGCATATAACTTCCTCTTTTCTTTAATGTATAGTCAAGAAATGGTTTCCAAATTTTCCCAAAATTATTTTCTCTTACAATTCCCTTCTTTTCATTTATTTCCCATGTCAATTTATCATTCAGGGCCAGTTTCCACATTTCCCTATACCATTCATCCAATTTTATTTTCCTTGAATCCTTCCAATTTTTTGCTATACACTGTCTTCCTGTGGACATAAATATCACAATTAATCCTTGTTCCTCCTTATCTAAATTTAAACTGTCTAAATCCATAAACATGGCGGCACATGGTCCAATCTTTATCTTTTTCCCTAACATATCAACTATTTCTTTTTTTATTTCTTTCCAAAAATCTATTTCTTTACAATTCCACCACATATGTTTATAAGTTCCCACACTTTTGTTACATCTCCAACACAACTTATTTTTAGTCTTATCCATCTGATTCAATCTCACCGAAGTAAAGTACCACCTCCACATCATTTTATAATTATGTTCCTTAACTCTGACCAACAGTGTTCTCATTATTTGCTGTCTCCACAAAGCTCTCCATTTTATTTCCAGATTTTTTATGTTTAGATCATCTTCCCACAAGGTTCTCAAAATGTCCATATTATCCTCTTTATTTAATATTTTATAGATTTTAGCAACCAGGCCCTTTAAACCAATCTTCTCTTGTCTTATTTTAAACAACTCTTCAAATTCCGTCATGTCTCTTTCCAAGTTATATCCTTTTTTGTATTTATTATTCCAATTACTTAATCTCGCAATTTGAAACCAATTTAGCTTTAAATCTCCATAAATCGCTGCTCTTTTCTGCTCATCCATACAAATTTAAATCCAATGTCTCAACGTACAAAGATCCTTATGTATCAATACTGATCTCAATTCCTCATCTATCTTAATTGGAAAATCTTTTATACCCTCAATCTCTATTAAAGGAGAAATCCCAGGAGCCAGTTTTCCTTCCATCTTTTTCCATACTTCCCACATTGCTCTTAACATTTTATTTTTAATATTTGCTTTCCCCCGTTCTTTGCCCAAAAGAGCTGCCTTTCCTATTTGTTGGAAATCCTCCATCTCTAAATCCTCCCAAATCACTTGTTCTTTCATCAAAATCTTAACAACATTTTTAACATGGAAGGCATTATAATAACTCTTTAATTTAGGTATCCCTTAGACCTCCTTCTTTTTGTAGTACATACCACCAGCTTTTAGGAATTCTAGCTCTTTTCCCACCATTACAAAATTTATTTATTATGTCTTGAAAATCTTTAATTTCTCTATCCTTAAGGTAAATCGGTAAGGCATCAAACAAGAAATTTATTTTTGGCAATAACATCATCTTACATAGAGCCACTCTACCAAACCAGGACACCTTCAATTGTTTGTCATAATACATTTTTTTTATAATATTTTCCAATTTATTTGATAGGATAACTCCCAAATATTTTAAATTATCTCCAATCTGACTTTTATATTCCTGCCGAATTTCTTGTTCTTCTTCCTTATTCACGTTCCTGGTGAAGGTTAAAGAAGAAAGTGCAAAAGCAGGCTTACAGGCAAACATTAAAATGCCCAAAATAATAACATTGTATAACTTTGACACGGACAATGAAGAAATAGATTTTTGAAAGATTTTGTGTACTTCTGTTCAAACACTAACCTAAATTGAGATAGTATCCATGAAATGAAGAGAAGGCGGAGACTTGGAAGGGTGACTGTGAAAGAACTTGGAAAAATCTTAAAATGTGGGATGTCTCCCTGGAGATCAAACACAAAATCATCCATACTATAGTGTTCGCTATTATTATGTACACATGTAAAAGCTGGACAGTGAAAATAATAAATAAGAAAAAGTTTAATTTAAAACGTGTTGTTGGAAGAGAACTTTACAGATACCATGGACATTCAAAAGGATAAATAAATGGATCATAGATCTGATCAAGTCTAATTCTCACTATAACCTAAAATCACGAAACTGAGGCTTTCCTACTATGAAGATAAAATATTTTATTTTATTTTGGGACATATTTGTTTGTTTGGTCTGTTTTTGATTTGCTATGTGTATTGTTGTGTTATCTGATATTTGTTTGCACACCACCCAGTGTGGGAAATTTCCCAAATGGGCAGTATAAAAATGTAATAAATAAATAAATAAATACATTTGAAGATATCATGAGACAACAGGACACATTGCAGAAAAAAATGCTAGTCTGTTGAAGACAGCAAAACAAAGGGAAGAATGAACAGAGAGATTCAGTCAAGAGGCCACATCCTTCTGTTCACAAGTCAGAAGCAAGGTTATTAACAACAGTAATTTTTGAAGATCATTAGAATTACCATAAGCCAGCAGTGATTTGACAGTATGTAACAGAAGCAACAAGCTCATGTTATGTCTAATATGCAAGCTTCTTTATGAGATCCTCTCAATTATTGTACAAGAATCAAGGTTTTGTGGGCTCTGTGAACCATATTTTATAATCAATGCTATGGCTCATTGCATTAGTTATGTATTCATGAGTGGAAATAGAAATGCCATCAATGAAAAAGCATACCCAATCAGAATGCACAATAGGCTATGTTCGAGTTTCCTTATTGGGGATATTGATTGAGTTCACTTTAAGCAATGGAAAGTAATTGTGCCCTCTCAGATTTTGTTGCCCTACAATACTCATCAGCCTTCATCAGCATAGCCAATGGCAAGAAATTATTGAAGTTAAGTCCTAAAGCATCAGGAGGGTCAGAGATGCCAAACTTGAAGAACAGCTAGATGCATGAACTAATACTTTTTACAGACCTATCATTCCCAGTAGTAATGTATGGTTGTGAAAACTGAACAATTAGAAAGGCTGAAGGCAGAAGAATAGACGTCTTTGAGATGTGGTGTTGGAGGAGAGTTTTGAGAGTCCCATGGACAGCAAAGAGAACAAATAGGTCAATTTTAGAAGAAATCAACCCTGACTGCTCCTTAGAAGGTCAAATAGTAAGGATGAGGCTAAAGTACTTTGGACATCAAATGAGAAGAGAGGATTCACTTGAGAAAGCTTTGATTCTGGGAAAGGGAGAGGGCAAAAGAAGAAGGGGACTGCCAAAGATGAGATGGCTAGATGGTATTGTGGACGCAATGGGCACAGAGCTGGGTGGGTTGAGGAGGAGGATGGAGGACAGAGGTGCCTGGAGGACAATGGTCCATAGGGTCACAAAGGGTCGGAATCAACTGTGCAACTGAACAACAACATCATAAGTATGGTGACTGCAGTGGCCCAAGCGGTTAAGACATTGAATTTGAAGTCAGCAGATCAGCAGTTTGAGACCTGAGTACTCCACGACGGAATGAGCTCCAGTCTCTGTCCCAGTTCTTGCCAACCTAGCATTTTGAAAACAAGAAATTGCGAGTAGATATATAGGTACCACTAAAGTGAGAAGGTAAACAGTGTTCTGTGCACTCCAGTGTCTAAGCATGCTGACCACATGTCCATGGAAACTTCTGCAGATGCAGACATTGCAGACTCTTTGGCTGTAAACAGAGATAAGCACTGAACCCTAGAGTCAGATACGATTGGCTTTTGAGCTAGAATGACCTACCATAACTATGGGACTGTGATGGCTTAGTGGTTAAGATGCTAAACTGGAAGTCAGCATGTCAGGAGTTCAAGATCTGAGTACTGCATGACAGAGTGGGCTCCTGTCTGTTCCAGCTCCTGTCAACCTAGCAGTTCAAAAGCAAGAAATTGCAAGTAGATAAATAGATACCACTTTGGTGAGCACTGAACCCTAGAGTCAGATATGACTGGCTTTCAAGCAGGGGCAACCTTTACCTTTTACTATAACTATACTTTTCACATTCTAATTAAAATACTTGTGTGTGTGTGATAACCAAAAGATGAGGAGGGAGATCGAAGCATACCTGTTCATCATTAAATCTAAGACCCTCTCCATTTCTACACCATATAATTCAGACACAAAACTCACTGTGAATTGGGGTAGGGGGTAGGCATGAGCTGCTAGCTCCTCTGATTAGTACACCTGTCTAATATCCATGTTTTCAAATTATCTAGTTCCTTCATGCAGTTTAAATTGAATATATAACAGTGTGTGCATAGCTTCTAAGATAACCCATTGTTAACCACTCTTTACCCTTAATAATTTTGGGCTTTTACTACCCATGTTGTTCCTTCCTATGCAATTGCTTAGTAAAAGAACAGCCACAACTTTGAGAAGCTTCCAAATATAATGGCAATGTTAATTCTCACTGAGTACTTTTTAGGTTTCTTTAAGTCATAGGTATCATAAATCAAACTTGGATGTTATTTCATTTCCAGGCTATGATGAGATGGAATAATCTCCCACTCTTCTTCTCTTTGTTTTTTGAGCAATTTCCCTCTTGGTCATTAGAAAGTGTTTCAGACATGACTAATTGTATTTAATCAATGCATAATATCATGCAGCATGTTGGGGTTTGCCTGACATTCTCACAAATTGAAAAAAGGATGGCTAAAATTGCAAAGTTCTTAGAGCAAATATTAAGAAGTGACAGTTTCCCTTGGAAATTGGAAAAATTTGCCACAGATTGAGTGATCTCTCTCTCTCTCTCTCTCTTTTACACACACATACACACACAGAGATCATTCACTCTGTGGTGAAAAACTCCAGTGCTGGGCACTGACATGATTTGCTATCCTATCCTGAAAGGCTGTGATGGAAAAACTTCACAGAGGAAAAATACATAAATAAATGTTGAAATTTTGCAGACCATTTCCCCAATGAAAACATGCATCTGCAAATGTTTATGAAGAATATGCTTTGCTTTCTGTCAAATTTGGTAAAATCTGCTGGAAAAAGCATCTCCAGATTCCAGTGGAACAGAAATTGTGGTCTGCCCGTAACTTCGAAGAGTGCCTTGAAAAATGTAAACCACATTATTTAATCAGAAATTGCAGCTGTGCAAACAGTGATAACAAAAGGCAGTACAAACAGCTGCCTAATTGTCTTGCTAGGCTTAAACCCAACGCACCAGAAATTCCACATGAAAGAATTCTTTGTGGTATAAATGGAAAGAATTTGATTTGTGAAAAGTGAAAGTTACTGTCTAGGAAAGTTGCTGCATACAAGGAAAAATTTGTAAGCTTCGTTTTCATCACCGCCGATGTATGGAGGGCATGGGAGAGCTTATCTTATGCAATAACCAGAGAAAAAATATTTATCCAGCATTTTCCTTTTACTGAATGTACATCAACTATTTATTCTTAAATAAAGAATGAAATTGTATTTTAAGCACTTTAATTCCAGTAGTGAGTTAGAAATAGTAAGAAAGACATGACAGGTTAAAATTAAGAGCAAGATTTAAGCATTCAGAGTGAAAGATTTTCTGATCCTGAGTAAAGCTGTTTTAACTACATGGCAAAACAAAGTGCATTGATAACACCTAAGCTCATGGTTGAGGCAGAATTGTTCATACTGAAAACTAGGAAAAGTATTTTCTCTGCCCTGTGCCCTCCTAGGTTTCTTTACTTCTCTTTCATTACTTCTACTGAAAGTGGAAAGGATGCTCTTTAATTTGGAACAGGGGATAAGTAAGATATTGGGACTAACTTTTGGGTCTGTTTTACTTTTTTAAAATTGTACTTCTTTTCCCCTTCTTTCTTTCTTTTTTTTAACTTTTGCATTAAGATAGAAGAAAGGAGAGCATTCCTGGCCTCTTCTCTGTGCAACATAAACAACCTGGCTTAATTCCTGCAACAAGATATTTGTGCAGCATCTCCTAGCACTGATATAATCTCTCTAGTGAGGTGTAAATTGCCACTGACAGCCATTTGGATGCACAGCTGGTTTTTGTTTGTCTAACTTAAAGCCATTTCTTATAGACTTTTGCCTTGAGTGGGATTTGGTTTGAACTCTGATTTCAAGCCTCACCCAAAACCTTAGCGAAGCTCAGCAGAAAAGTTGACCTTGATTTATTCAGAGGTGATATTAGAACCAGGTTTTCCTTTACAGGATTTCTAGTCTCCCCCACCCTTTTCTCTCTGTCTCCCTTTCACAGAGAGACAGTATATACAAACACATACTCATTCACCACCATGCAAAAACTTCAGATGTAAATAAAAATAGGAACATTAGTAGAAATGTCTTCAGAACATTACGCGGACATTCCATTGGTTCTTTTCTTTATGTTTTGTTTCTACTATAAACATCCAAAACTGTAATAGTCCCAGTCTCCTCCTATATAATGTGCCTTTTGTCTCCATCTATATATTTTACTTTAATTCCTCTTTAAATTCCCTCCTTGTCAGCAAAGTCGTCTGGTTTAAAATTACATAAAGTAAAATAAAAAAGAATATTATATTTTGCCTTTCTTTGGGGGGTCATGAGATTTCTTTTTCAGTCTTGCTACCCAAATTGATCAAAGCCATTATTCTGAAGTAAATACAGTCTAGACCTCTAATAATTTATGATTACAGGAACTATGGTTTATATCAAATATTAGAGTTGTGCTTGGCAAAAAAATAAAAGCTTATGCCATGGTGCATGTGCCTGAAGCAACTACTGGGGCAGATACACAACTGTTAGTTTTCTGGTGCTATTAGAGGTGAATGATTGCCACAGTCAAGGCATACAACCATCTTCTGTGGGCATTTCATGAGCAGGACACAGCTTGCTCCAAAATTTCAGGAAGCCTTGGTCTTAAACTGTTTGCCTCTGTCTCCATTGGGATTATCAGAATAGGAAAGCTTCTGTACAATGTTGGGGATTCCCATTCCCCCCCTCTCCAAAAATGAGTTTCCCAACCATATGGAGAAGCTCCAGGTGTGGCAAACATGAGTAGCAGACAGTCCCTCTCTGAAAGGTGTGGAAGAAAAGAAAGGCATGATGTGCTAGAACTTACTTGCTCTTTAAAAACACTCCTTTCTTGAACAAATGAATAGGATTCTCATTTACCTTACAGGGCACCTCCTGTTGTAATCCCCCCCCCCTATGTACAGTCAAAAAGGAAAGTTGGAAATAGTACAAACTGGATCTCTGCTTGTTGCATCTGGATGGTGCATTTCAGAGGAAACAAATCTTTACCATGTGAAACCAGCTTTGTGGTTTAGCTGTTCCTTCTCCACAATAACAGTGCAAATCTGTTATAGTTTAATTTGTATAAACAACTACACCTTATAATACTATCTTTCTTCTTTTTTTCAAGGATCATCTATTTCATCTAGAAGCTCACCGAATAGAGAGGGGACGTGGCAGGTGCCCATTTGACCCAGGTTCCTCCTTCATTTCCACTTTATTTGGTAATGACTTGACATATAACAAAAAAAAAGGTCTTTCTGAGTTTCCTTCTTCAGCTACTCTAACAAATTTTAATGTACCAATTCTACTTTTGCTTGTCTCTATATTGCCTTTGATTCTGATGGTTACAGGGCCGTAGCCAGGATTCTAGAGGGGGCATGGTGGTAATTTTTTCAGGAGGGGCAACAATGTCACACACACACACACCACTGGAACTTTGCCTGGGTGGGGAGGCTGTTAGCTCAGGTGGGGCATATTCCCACCCACCCCGGCCATCCCTTGGCTATGGCCCTGGATGGTTCCATTGGATTCAATGTATCAATGATACAGTTTGAGTTTATTTCCCAATGTAACAGGCATACAAAGCTTATATATAATGGCCAAAGTTAGTGTAGTAAATCACACTAGGAAAAAGACAATTGAGTTTGGTGAGTCAGCTCTCCAAAATCAGGAGAGTCAGTTCCTCTGAAAGTTCAATTAATTCAATTGGACCCACTCTGAACTTGGCTTATTTTAGCATAGAAAGTCCCAGTTAGCATACGGCCATTGGAATCAAAATAATTTACGGAGGAGGTGACTGATTAAATTTGCATTGATTTAATGAACTGATTCTAGTATGAGTTGCTATGCTAACCAAAAGGATTTAACCCAGTTGATCTTCTCAAACTCATTTGTGGGCAATCTATTGATGTTATGCTCATGCGTAAATTTTCTTGTATCAATGATACAGTAAAACCCCTACTTATGAAAAAAGTCAGTTCCATAGGCTTTTGATTAAATCGGGTTTTTATGTAACTTGAAGCAAACCCATAAGAAAAATTATTTTTACGTAACTTAAAGCAAACCCATAGGAAAAATGAAATTTTTATGTAAATCAAAGCAAACCCATAGGGAAATGAATTTTTACGTAACTCAAAGCAAACCCATAGGAAAAAGAATATTTATGTAACTAGAAGCAAACCCATAGGAAATTGTGTAAATCGCGACATGGTTTTATTTATTTATTATTTGAACTTATATCCCACCCTCTTACCCTAGGGCAACTCAGGGTGGCACACAATCACATAAAAATATTTTTGAAACCCCATAAAAACAGCAATAAAAGACTCTTTAAAAACCATCCCATATCTAAAAAGAACCTCCCCACACTCAGTAAGAGTGTCGACCCCCCAGACTTGCCCTGCCAGCCAGGTTTTCAACCCTTTCCTAAAAGGCAGCAATTAGCCTTAATTCTGCCAGCAGGAGGTTCCACAGGGTTGGGGTGGACATGGAGAAGGCCCTCCTCCTTGTGCTAGAGAGGCGAGCCCCTCTAGCCGATGAAACACTGAGGGAGCCCCTTTAGCACAAAATCATTATGTAAGTCGAATTTTATGTACCTCGAGGCATATGTAAGTTGGGGTTTTACTGTATATTGAACCCAATGTATTGGCTCTGCATTACAGGCCTGTGCTATTATTTAGTATGGGCTATAACTTCAGAAGCCTACAAGGTCAAATCATGTATTATGGGGATTTAACCTATTTCCCCCTCATAAAGTGATTTCATTAAAAACATACTACAGCAATCATAACAAAGCATATTGACTCTAAATAATGAAATGTCCATCACAGCAAATTATTTTCCTCACCTAGGCATCTTTGTTTTGCAATTTTGAATAAAAATTTAATCTCCCTATAATAATGTCGGAGACATGTAGCATGAACTATATCTGTACAGTTTTCTGATCTAAGCTGACCAGATGTAAGAAGGAGGAGAGAGAGAGAGAGAGAGACTTTTTAAAAAGTCATTTTATTCAGTATAACAGGAACAAAGATGAACGTATTAAGGCATGACAGAATTCACTCTCATCATTACTTTGTGCTTTTCAGTATATCAGTATAAATATTGTGCACAATTTGGAAAAAAATCAAGTATTTCTAAGAAGTACTGATTTTATTTGGAGATATTTAATTAATCATTTAGTTTTTGAAAAGGACCATTTTTTGAAAGTGTTTAATTTCACCTTGTGGCTTTATTTTGAATTTTTGTTATGTTGGTTGATTGAACTTGCCTTGTTAGACTTAAAATGTACTTTCATATATGTTATCTGAAATGATGCAGAAGAGAAACACTGAGGAAAATTTCCATTTCTTAATTAAAAAAACACAATCTTATAATAATGAAACAAAACAGGAGTTCAACAATAGATACTGCTTCATAAAAATGTTAAATGGCTAGATAAACTCCACAATGTGGGCTTTTTTTGTTCTAAGTGTCTAAAACAAATGAAATTGCCTGTCTGCTTTCAATAAAGTAAAGTCCTTCTTGGTAATAAGTCTCATTGGCAGGTTGTCAGTGACCACAGTAGCTCTTGAAAGGATTATAAATTTATTCATACACATAGCTTTTTTTTAATGAGGGACACAGTAGTGCTCCTCATATTTGATTATTTCACAATTTAGATCTGTGGCTAACATGTGACCCACCACTTACCATCGGGAGTTGTTGTGTATGGATTGTAATGTGCCTTTAAGTAAATGCAACCACACGAATGAGTGAATGTAACAATCTCTAAAAGTAACATTGTAACCTTCTGTATTAGGATGCGAGCTAGTGACCACTGGGGGCAGTAGCGAGCGTCCAGCTCACATGGTACAAATTCTCCAAATACCTACAGCTGCGGGAAGATTCCCGCCACTGCCTCACCTGGACAAGAAGGGCGTGACTAAGGATGACGTCACATGGACAGTAGCCAATGAGCTACCAAGGAGCCACATTCAAATGTATAGCCACTGTATATAATGAGCTGTTCATCCACCATTACCACATGTTCCCCTTGATCATCATGCAATAAAGATGAGTTAAGCCAGACTTCGGCTATTTCTATTGTCTTGGTTCTTGAACACTAAATTGGCGACGAAGGTGGGATGATGGCTTCCCACGGAATCAAGACAACACAGACTGGTTTCGACATCAACAAACCGGAGGAATGGGAACTGTTCAAGATGGATTTCAAAAGCGCACTGATGGTGTCTGACATCTCAGACGAGGGGAAGAAAAGAGCCACCCTCATCAGGATGCTCGGTTTCCCGGCCATGAAGATTTTGGTGGACCTGGTGTCTCCAAGAAAAGTAGACAAGGTCCCGGTTAAACAGCTCCTGAAAGCCCTGCAGGACCATTTCCAGCCCACAGTGTCGATGTTCTCGGCTCGGGACGCCTTCTGGAAGAGGGTGCAGTCCCCTGGTGAGTCCGTGGCTGCCTTTGCAGCGGCCCTCCATTTGGCTGCAGGCCCATGCAAGTGGGAGAACCTAGAAATCACCCTCAGGGACTGCATGCTGTGCGGCCTGTGGGATGAGGAGACCCAGCGGAAGCTGATGAACAAAGAGCCGCCCCCAACGGTACAAGAGGTCCTGAAGGAAGCGCAGGTGGCAGAAGCCACGAGAGCTGGGGTTAAGGGGTTCAGAACAAGGACCCCACAACCCGACAGGGCAGCAGCCCCGGTGCAAGCAGCCAGGCGGGCGCCACACTCCTCCATGGAGAGCAGCAAGGATGAGGACATCCGGAAGGTGCAGAAGGACAGCCGATGTTGCAAGGGCTGCGGGGCATCCCACGACCGTAGCAAGTGCCCGTCCCGGAAGGCCGAGTGCCACAACTGCGGATGGCGGGGCCACATCGCCAAGGTTTGCAGGCAACAGCGCGGAGAGCACAAGGGCTCAGCAGACCGTACCCCAAGGAAGGATGGCATCCGGCCCTCAAGGAAACAGGACGGCGTGGGCCGAGTCTCCGATGACAGCGACATCGAGGTACATGGAGTGTACCGGCGAGTCCCCAGCGACGACAACGCGGCGATCCAAAGCGTGTCCTTGGGACACCCACGTTACTTTGTTGAGGTACTGTTGCAAGGGGTCCCCGTTAAGATGGAGATAGACTCGGGTTCCTCTTATTCCATTATTTCCCAGAGGGAGTTTTTGCGAATTTCCTCCAACGTGCGGCCCAAACTCAAAGCACTGAAGTCTACTTTGCGAGACGTGCAGGGAAATAGCATTCCAGTGTTGGGGGTGGGAAAATTCAAGGTGCAATACAAGCAACATGCCCCGGAGCTCCCTCTGGTCGTTCTCAAGGAGGGGGCCTGTTGCCTCCTGGGGACACAATGGTTTAAGCCCCTGGGTTTGTTTATAGGGGGTGTGCATACTGTCAGAACTGATCCAATACAGGAAGTGTGTAATGCGCATCCCGAGGTATTCAAGAAGGGACTTGAAAAATTCAAGGGGCCCCCAGTTGTGTTCGACCTGGACCAAGAGATCCGGCCGCTAAGGCTCAAACCACGAAGGGTGCCTTTTGCACTAAAGGACAAAATAGAGGCAGAACTGGACAAGTTGGTGGGCCAGGGAATTCTAGTCCCAGTCGATTCTGTGGAGTGGGAAACTCCTATTGTAACAGCGTTAAAGGCTAATGGGGAGGTTCAAATTTGCGCTGATTACAAATGCACCATCAACAAGGCAATATGCCCAAATGCGTATCCGGTGCCAGTAGTCAGCCACTTGTTGGCCAGGTTACATGGGGGAAAGTGTTTTGCGAAGTTAGACCTGGCGCAGGCTTACCAGCAACATACGGTAACCCCAGCTGCAGCTGCTGCACAGACGATAGTCACCCACAAAGGGGCTTTTAAGGTGATGCACCTACAGTTTGGTGTAAATTCAGCTCCAGGCATCTTCCAATCATTAGTGGAGTGACTTTTGAAGGGTTTGGAGGGGTCTTGCCATATTTTGAAGACGTTTTGATAACAGGGGGGAGCGAGTCAGAACTGGCCGAAAGGCTAGACAGGGTACTGACCGTATTCGAGAAAGCGGGTTTGAGGCTGCGGAAAGACAAATGTGTATTCTTCGCAAAAGAAGTAGAGTTCCTAGGTTTCCGGGTAACCCCAGTTGGTATAAAACCCTCTGAGTCAAAGGTGGCCACTGTTCAAAATGCTCCTCGCCCCACCACAAAACCCAAGTTGCAATCGTTCCTGGGGCTCCTGAATTTTTACCATTCCTTCCTGCCTAGGAAGGCATCGGTGGTGGAGCCACTTCATAGATTATTAAAGAAGGACGAGGTTTGGCGATGGGGCGAGAGTCAAGAGAGAGCATTCAATGAGCTGAAACAACTCTTATCCTCAGAGGCCATCCTGACCCATTTCGATCCCAAGAAGCCAGTAGTTCTGGTATGCGATGCCTCACCAGTGGGGGTGGGGGCGGTCCTATGCCACATGTTGGAAAGCGGGCGGGAAGCCCCAGTAGCGTTCTACTCCAGATCCCTGTCAAAGGCAGAGCATAACTATGCACAGACAGACAGGGAGGCACTTGCAATAATCGCTGGAACAAAGAAGTTTCACAACTTTCTATATGGCTGCCCTTTCACCATTGTGAATAACCACAAGCTCCTGCTAGGCATTTTCACCACAGACAAGCCCACACCACAGATCCTGTCCCCCAGAATGCTGAGATGGGCCATTTTTCTAAACGCATACCAGAGCACGCTGGTTTATTGCCCCGGAATGGACATAAGCCATGCGGACGCACTCTCGAGGTCACCTCTGCCTCATGTGGGCAACCCCATGTGTGAAGTGGAACAAGATCACCAAGTTCTCCTGATAGAGGTTCTGGATTCACCCCCAATAGTACCTGCGGAAATCACCAAGGCGACAGGGAGGGATAAGACGTTGGCCCTAGTGAGTTCATGGGTGCAAATAGGGTGGCCAACGTCTTCCCCAGCAGCAGAATTTGCCCCATTTTTTAAGAAAGGGGATAGAACTGTCCACGGAGAGGGGTTGCCTCCTTTGGGGCTAGCGGGTGGTCATCCCTGAATCTTTGAGAGCAAGGGTGCTCAAGCTACTGCACGTCAGCCATCCGGGGATTGTCCGCTCCAAGGCTTTGGCCAGGAGCAATTTCTGGTGGCCCCAGTTAGATGCTGACATAGAGCACATGGTGAGCACTTGCGAGAGTTGCCAAAGCTCTCGGACCGAAGAGTCCTGACTTCCGCACAGAGAATGGGATGCAGCCAAAGAGCCGTGGTCTCGCCTGCACATAGATTTCACAGGTCCCTTCAGAGGTTGATTTTTCCTCCTCATAGTGGATGCTTATTCCAAATGGTTAGAAGTTATCCCAATGCCAAACACCTCATCAGACGCAACCATTAAGCAATTGTGCAAGGTGTTCAGCTCATTCAGTATACCCGATGTGCTTGTGAGTGATAATGCGAGTAGTTTCATGTCCGCCGAGTTCCGGGCATTCATTGACATAAATGCCATCCGGCACATCACCTCTGCACCTTTTCACCCAGCGACAAACGGACAGGTAGAACGCCTCGTGTTCCCCCTGACCATCATGCAATAAAGATGAGTTAAGCCAGACTTCGGCTGTTTCTATTGTCTTGGTTCTTGAACACTAAAGGAGTAGAAATAGAAAACATGTGCAACATCTACCTGTAATTGCTGAGGTTCAGTTCGTAGAATGTTCAACTTACTGATTAAAGCAGTGATGCTCGGAAATGACAGATTAGTGTTTGACCAAGAATAGCTCAATTCTATTTACATGTATAAATGATACATGTATATATGCATATATAAACAGACCAAGCTATTGTATACCTCTGCTAAAGGTCCTTATAATATGCTTAATATTACTTATTCTACTAGTAACTGCTTGACAGGCATAGTTTATCTCAAGTGACCTATAAGCCTCCTAGCCTCGGATGTGAAGACTCCACTGTGTATTTCACCATGATCCTATGCAATGAGGAACATGTGGTTTCAGAGCAACTATTCAACCATATGCGTGTACAGTTATGTACAAATGTACAACTGAGGCTGTGACTACATGGGTAAATAGTATGGGATTTGCTGTGGAGGTTAAACAGATTCATTCACAAAACAGAAACGTCAATTTTTTGCTTCTAAAATGGAGGTATTCTCCCTGCCCTGCTGCTGGGGCCTTCTGCTTCTCTCAAGCCAGACCAAGTCTAACATGTGATCAATTGTTTTCTTCTCCAAAAAGATGGGAGGTACAACTGTGGGTGATATTCTGATGAGCTACTAAGCTGGGTGTGATGATTTGAAGAACAGGAACACCCACCACCACAATCTTTTTCTCTAATAGCCCCCAAATGTTTTTTTTAAAAATAAATAACCAAGCATGGCACTATATTACTTTATTCCTGCAACGGTATATTACTTTAGGGCTAGACCACTTCTGCATTGACAAAGGAAACAAGGGGAAAATCAACATTAAATGGATACAATTCCAGTGAGCTACAGTAGACTACTGTCTTTCTGTGGTATGTTATGATATGTTTGTACCTCATGAAGAACTTTGGGACACTGTCCTTTTTCCTTAATAGGATGGCACTTTAAACAGCATGATAGCTTCACAATGAACCATAAAAGGAGAGCTAGAGATCATTAGATGGGTGGATTTTTAAAAAGGGTTCAGGGCTGTGGACTGTGGCACAGATGAAACCACATCAGATTAAAAGACCAATATAGACTCTGGCACCAAAACAATCTGCAGTCCCCATGTGATCATCACCTCTTCTGAACAGAAGCATAAAATAGTCTGCTAATCAAGCTGCAGCAAAGCCAAATCACTCCAATTTGGCTTTCCAGTTTCTTCTTCTTCAGTGTCTAGACCAGATGTGAAACTGCAAAAATGAACATACCTTTTGGTGAGTTCATTCTGCAGTTCCTTTCGTCTGACCCAGTGTGAGAAAGATTAGCCGGCAACACAAGGTTGCCATTGCCCAGGGTATGCCCGATAGTGGTTCACAAATACAAGAATCTTCATGGAGGCTCTTTCTGTGTACTCTGGCTTTCCAGTGTAGTCACCTCAAAGAATGTGGCTGTGCATGGCTTCTTTCACTACTAGATGAGTTCAAAGATCTTCTAAGATGCCACAGAGACCACACGATAGCATCCAAATGCTGGGTGGTTGCCTTTCTTTATTCGTGTCAGATGCACTACAAAGCAAATAATAGCATACAAAGCTAAAACCAACATATAGAAAACAATCAGGAACTAGAATACATCTGCCCAATATCAGGCCACATCAACAGCATTTCCTCTTGCCAACATAAGGTCCTTCTCAATACCCATTGAGGGGCATTGTTTGTATTGTATCATGTGGGGGTTGCCAATGACGAATCAAGGTAGTGCCCCAACTAGATCGAGCTATTGAGGAATATTTTCATCTTTGTAAGCAATCTAAATACAGGGGAAATAGTTTGACAACTTTTATCTTTAAAGGACACAAGGATTTTATTTAACCCTGGTAACTTTCAGAATATACACCCGTTAATGACGTATAACCCTTTTCTTGGCATCATTATCTTTGCATGTCTCCTCTACACATGAAGAAGTCTTCTTCTACTCCACCTCCTCAACTGTTGCTTTTCTCACATGAAAGTGAGATCCCAAAGTAATCTCTGACAAGAAATTATTATATTATAATTTTAAATGTTTTTAAACTAAAACCTAGAATATAAATAATTTCCACAAATAAGTAATGGATAAATACTATACTTTCTATACATATTTCCTCAGCAAGCAGGATCCACCTGGCCTATAGTTTTAAATTTTGCAAAAGTTTAATTTGTATTTTTAGCATACAACTATCTTTTGTTTACATGTGTGTTGGTTATGTTAAGCTTTGCTGTCTTTTATTTTATAACAAAGTAATTAAGAGGTAAAAACAATTATGTAAGCAACAGCATTTAGTCTGAAATAGGAGAATTTAGAGACCTGAAAGTTGAAGGAAGAGTTAGCAAAAATCAGTTCTGATGGCTCCCCTTCATTGACTCCTCTGCTGGAGCAAATTATCTTCTAGATAAAGCCCTAATTGTTCATGGAATCAAAATATTGCCAATATTCCGCTTTCAATTATTTCCCATAAATTCTTCTTAGAGACAATCCTAGTCAAATCTATGGTCATGGAGGTCTCGCCGATTTGAGCAGAGGAGATGAGCAAAGGTTTAACCATATTCTATTGAAACTAATGGGACTCTGAGGTGCTTCAATCTCACCATTTTGTCCTTGATATGATGTAATGCAATTCCATATCTAAATCACTGTTCTTGTCCAAGGTTCAGAAGCCTTGACCATTGACTGAACTAGCTAGAAATTCTACGAGTTGCAGTTCTAAAACATGGTCTCCAAATTGAGCATCAGTGAATGAGCAAAACTTTGTTCATCTAGATCTTATCCTATAAGAGAGCATCTACAGGTTCTGTGTCCCATATAAAATAGATGTGCTAGAGTGTGTAATTTACAGTGACATTCTCAGAGTGCAAATGGGGGAAGAAAGTGTATTTGCAGATCCAAAGTGACAGTGACTAATGCCCCAAATGCTCAAGTCAAATTCCCTCATAGAATCATAGGCTAATTGAGCTGGGAAGTCCAAAAAAAGTATGAGGCCATTGTGTCCAACACTCTGCTCAATGCAGGAATCCAAATCAAAGCAGATCTGAAAAATAGTTGTCTAATTTTCTGTTCAATGCCTTCAGCATTGGAGCTCTTACCAACTCGTGAGGTAATTGATTCCATTGTCATACTGACTTAATGATTAAAATGTTTTTCCTGATATTCAGCCTATAACTGGAGCCCCTTATTACATACCCCGACTCTGAAATGATCAAGATTAAAAAGAAGCATGTGTATTCATGCACACAAGCATATACATAAATACTTGGGCATATGATAATAATTTTAGGTTAATTTGTGGTATCTCAAAACAGATATACCTTTTCCCACTTTTCTGACATATGTATATGTGTTTGTGCATTAATATATGTGCTCCTATTTAACATGCTAGTGGCGGGTAAAATGGAGACCTGAGTTTAGATGGGGTCCATTTTTTGCATTTTCCCCTTAGTTGCACAATGTGGTGCTATGTACAGAGTGTTGGACCAGGTGCCATGGACAAAATGTTCAAATCCCCTATCAGCCATGAAATTTCACTGGAAGTAGACATTGATAGAACTACTTCTTAAATGTTTCACACACAGTACCTTGAAAATCCCATCAAGGTTGTCAGAAGTCAGATACAGCTTCACAGTTCATAATCCACACACATACTTTCTACCAAAAGAAACAAACAAACAAACATAAATTCCCTTAGCAAAATTAAACACAAAAGTTTTGTATTGCCACTCACAGATGCCTAAAGATGTCAGTGCGTTCCCTGTCCTGTTTTTTCAGAGCCTCAATTCCCCCCACCCCCCTGGGGCATACCTGTCAAGTTTTGGATTTGAAAATAAGGGAAATTTTTGCCACACCCCTCTGTGGGTGTGGCCAAATTTGTGGGCATGACCAAATGTAGCCATGTGACTTGCAGGGCTCTAGTCATGCCTGCCACATGGCCATGGAAATGTCTGCAAACACAGACAGCACTGTCTCTTTGGCTGTAAATGGAGATGAGCACTGCACCCTAGAGTTGGATACAACTGGCAGATTTTACTTTCTTAGGATCAAAGATCGCTGCAGATGGTCATTGCAGCTGTGAAATAAAAAGGCGACTGATGCTTGGGAAACAAGCTATGAGAAACCTGGGGAACATAGTTAAAAGGAGAGGCATCACCTTGCAAACAAAAAATTGCATAGTCAAAGCAATGGTATTCCCAGTGGTAATGTATGGGTGTTAGAGCTGGACCATTAGGAAAGCTAAGCGCAGAAAAATAGATGCCTTTGAAATGTGGTGTTAGAAATAGGTCGATCCTAGAAGAAATCAACCATGACTGCTCATTAAAAGTCAAATAGTAAAGATGACGCTAAAGTACTTTGGACATCAAATGAGAAGAGAGGATTCACTTGAGAAGGCCTTGATGCTGGGAAAGGTGGAGGACAAAAGAAGGAGGTGGCCAAAAATAAGATGGCTAGATGGTATTGTACATGCAATGGGCACAAAGCTGTGTGGGCCAAAGAACCCTTTCCCCCATCTTCTTGGGGGACTTTTGTTTTGTTTTCTTTCTTGTTTACTCAGTGGCTTAAGTGACTAAGATGCTGACTGGGAGGCAGAAGGTCAGCAGTTCGATTCCCGAGTACTGCAGGACGGAATGAGCTCCCATCTTTGTCCCAGCTCCTGCCATCCTAGCAGTTCGAAAGCAAGAAATTGCAAGTAGATAAATAGGGACCACTTTGGTGGGAAGGTAACAGCATTCCGTGCGCTCTGGTGTATAGTCATGCCTGCCACATGACCACGGAAATGTCTGCAGACGCAGACAACACTGGCTCTTTGGCTTTGAAACAGAGATGAGCACTGAACCCTAGAGTCAGATACGACTGGCTTTCAAGCAAGGCAAACCTTTACCTTTACCTTACTCATTTTTTATTTTTTTTCCCTGGGAAGCAAAGAAAGTGCAGAATAGTAAACCAGCCCCCTAGGGTTACCAACTGCTTGTAAGCAGCTTGGCTTTAATGAACTAGCCCTGCACATGGCTAGACACTCCACCCCCACCCCCAATTAGGGTGGAGGAGCAAGGGATTAATTCCCCCAAATTAACCAATCTATTTGTTCCTCACTGCAATCAAATGAAACATCAAAACCTGAGAATGTCGGATCCAATTTAAGGAAGGGAATTAGTAAAGAAGTAAAAAGCAACCTCTATAGTTTCCAAGCCTCCCAGCAGCAGTGAGGAGTTAATCTCCCTCCAGATGGTTTGTTAGAAGGTGGGGTGCTCTCTCTCTCTCTCATATAGTGATCAAGCAACATCCCCCATGCCCCCCTCCCAAGTTAACTATTCTAGAACAGAAACAGAAGCCTTCAGCCAGGAGGCAGGGCAGAAACAGCTCAATAAACTATGAGAGTGAGAGAGAAGTCTCTCACTGATTTGCCCCTGCATATATGAAATATCGCTCACCTCTAGAGCAGACTCCTCGTCCCATGGTGGCTCTGAACAGCAGCAGCAGCAAAAACGAAGCCTCCATGATGACCATGTGGCAGGGAAGGGAAATGAAAGAGAAACTAACTACAGAACCTTCTCCCTCTCCCCTTCCAAAAGCGAAAAGCCTGCCACACAGTGACCTCTGGTGGCTGGAAAAAACATACTGCAGCTTCGTCTGTGAGGGCTCCGGTCAGGATTTTTTTTAAAAAAAGGGATATTAAGGGGAAATTAATAAAACAGGAGGGGGCGGGAAGAGGGGTGAAAATAAGGGGTTTCCCCAGGAAAAACAGGATACTTGACAGGTATCATTACAAAATTTTGGTGGTTTAAGCATCTCATGCAGTCTCTCATCCATTCCAGTTGTCAAGTTCAAGTTCTTAACCACTAAGCCACAACAGTCCCTTCAAGAGTTCAAGGAAGGCTTATTTATTTTTAGCTGCTGGCCTGTGACTAATGGTATTTTACAAAATGAAGATGAATTATTATTTTCTTTTAATTACAAGCAATAGCTATTTGATTGCCAGTTATACACTGATTTAGATTTAAATACTTTGCATTCCTATTGGAAAAAACAATTTTTGGGACTCTAATCACAAACTGTCCTATCTCCTCCTAGGTTCTAACATGCACGTTGTATGTAGCACTGCCAAGTTTATAATTAATGAAATGACTAAAAGAATCCAATATATCAATCAAATTGGGGTATCCTGCAAGGGAGATTCACTTATCTGATTATGGATATGCATGTATTAATTGTATTAAGGCACCTTCTCCAGTTTACATTCCTTTTAAAAGTAGCTTAGGTATTATATTTTATTGTATTCCATTGCACTCCATTGTATTGCACAGATTTTAATTCTTCTGCTATGTTATTGATAAGGTCATAAGACTAATCAATTAACAAACATCCATCCATTCATTCATACAAGCAATAGTTAGCTTAATACAAGATTATGGGCCCTTTTCACTTTTTCCAGCATTTTGAAAAATTACCTATTGGAAGAAGTCAGGGTATGGCAATTTACTATATAAGCAGCCCAAGTGGTGTTTAATACCCAGGTTAGCATAGTGGATAGAGTGAAGGCCTAAGACTCAGAAGGCTTGGGTTTGAATCCCTGCCCAGCAACAGAAGTTTGCTGGGGATGTGGAACTCCCAAACCCACCCACCCCAAATATCTCACTTACCTTAAAAGCCCTGTTAGGGAGACGAGTAGTTGGTTCCAACTTGACAGTGCATAACATAATAAAGTTGTACATTAAAACCTCACACAAAGAGCACCTTGCTTAGAGACTAACTTGTTTAAAGAGCAGAATTTTCTCTGAATGGTTGCCCTCGCTTAACAACTTAAAACAACCAAAAACTTGCTTAACAACTAAATTGGGGTTTGCAATCCCCCTCCCCCATTCAGAAGTCACAATCGGTCACTTACAATGGCAACTCCCTTAAAGAGCAATCCCATGGAATGCAGTATGCTCTTTAAGCGAGGTTCCACTGCATTTGATTTTGCATTGTGAGCCAGGGCTGCAACCAGGGCAGGGTGTCAAAATGAGCAAGTCCACAAATCTGGATGAAGCTACTGTCAAATGTTAGGAAAATGAACAGCGCCATCTTCCAGTTTTTGAATGCACACGCTTTGTTTTTCCTATGTGAAAAGTACCATGTTCTCCTTCTTTTTCTTGGTATGGCTGCAACTGGCCTAAGGCTAAAGTGGGTTGGAAGCAACGATACTCACCCTTCCCGTCAAAATTGCTGGTTACCTCTTTCTTATGAGCTGCAATTTCTCCCTTTTAATAACCAAGTTGAATTGTTTGTTGGATGAAATTATTTTAAAAGCATTTGGGGATTTTAAGCTACTACTTAAGGTAAGTTAATGCCAACAAGGTACTACAGCCAACTAACCTGTGGTTTCAGACTTTCCTTCCTCAGGCAGGGCAGCTGTATAGCAAGGAAATGCCCAAGGAGGAACAACTGTGTTTTTGTCCTTGTTCCTTTTCATTCCTCTTTCTTTCGAGTAGCTACACAAAGAAAGAGCACTTTTTTCTTTTAATTTATGTACCTCAGCAAATCACAACTTTCCTTTATGTGTTGATGCCTTCCTTGGGTGGTCTATTCCGGCTACGTAAGTCATATGCACGCACCCCTGAATCTTAACCTACTAATTAAGAAAGAACAGACACCGTGTAATCATTTGGCAACTTGCTACTTTTAATGCCTTCTCAAACATTGGCTAGGGGGTTGTAACTCAAAGCCCTGGTGCTTTGAGCTCAGATACAGCAAAACCCCTACTTATGAAAAGAAAAGTCCGTTCCATAGGCTTTTACTTAAATCAGTTTTTTTTGTAACTCAAAACAAACCCATAGAAAAAAATAAATTTTACGTAACTCAAAGCAAAACCATAGGAAAAATTAATTTTTAATGTACATTGAAGCAAACCCATAGGGAAATGAATTTTTACATAACTCGAAGCAAACCCATAGGAAAAAGAATCTTTATGTAACTCGAAGCAAACCCATAGGAAATCGTGTAAATCGGGACATGGTTCTAGCACAAAATCATTATGTAAGTCGACTTTTATGTAACTCGAGGCATTTGCAAGTTGGGGTTTTACTGTAATACTAGCGCTGGTTCTTATTCTTATTCTTATTCTTATTCTTATTCTTTTCCTAACCCGATTCCCTCAGCCCGAAGGCGACTCGAAGCAGCAAACAACAGTAACAGCAACAATACAATAAGTATAGTATATACAAAATAAATAAATGCACAATGGTACAATAATAACACATTACAATATAATCAATGCAATATCAATAACAGGAGCAAAAAGCAAAGAATACAATAAAATATACAAGAATGCAACACAATCCATATAATCAATATTAAAGCACCAAGAGGGCAAAAATACAATATAGTAGAATTCCGAGCAGTGGCTGGCAACAAACAAAAGTCTTTATGGCTGCGGGGTGCCTTATGGCTGCGGGGTCCTCCGCACCTTGGCAATAACCTCAGCAGCAGAAAAGTCCTTACAGCTATTATGTGCCAGCGCCTGAGCTTCCCCTCCCTCTGCCAGGCTGGGGAAAGGAGCTCTGCACCTCAAAATCAGCAAGGTCCCAGGAGACAGCGAAGTCCTCCCATGGCTGCTCCTTTTGAGACCCCGGCAAGGGGGGTGGGGGCCAGGATGACAGTGGAGTGGGTGGTCCCGAGCCCTCCATCCCAGCTGCAGGTGGGTCCTGGGAGATGATGAAGTCCTCCCGCGGCTGCTAGTCTTCATTTTCTTGTACATCATTTTATTTCTTTGCCATGGGTTTTAAAGCAATGCCATTCTCTAAAACTTCACTTAGGCTGGCAATAACCAGGGAAGTTTGCCACAGCTGCTGTAGTTCTGTAAATAACTGACAATAGCTCTTGAGAGTTATAGCACACTTAATTCAAGTGCATCACTTAAGCAGACACAGAATTGACACTTCTGAAAAAAATTTGCCAGTAAAATGATCTAACATTTCAGACCTTATGAAAATGACAATGATGATGATTGCTAATGCACAATTCTATCAGTGATAGTTAATATCCTGGTTTTTTTAATAGGTAAGAATAAAAATGAAGCCACTTTAATAAAAAACACAATAAGCTATCCATAAAATTGTATTTAAACAGTGAAGTGAATGCATTTTTGTCCTATTTCCCAGAACTTGCTGTCTATTGATTTTGTGGTATAAGATTTCCATCTAGTGGCATCTACATGTAAGATACTCAGAGAAGCAGATGGTAACACAAAATCCCTTCTTAAATAAGACAACAGAATAATTTCTGACATGAAATTATTATTATTAGTTCACCATTTTAATTTGTCTCTAATTTATTAGACTTTTGACTTTTGGACATCTGTCCCTTCATACTGCCTTGTAAAGTTTAGTTCTTGTGGTTATGACTTATTTTTATGTTAAGATGTTATGTGCTGTCAAGTCAGAATGTATCTATCGTGACCCTAATATGGCTTTCAAAATAAGGGTGATAGTTAAGGAGCAGTTTTACAAACCCCACACCCACAGTGAACTTCCCACAGTGAAAGCTACAGGCACAAGTTGTAATATTTCAGGGATGACTTGCCCACTTCATCTAACTGCTCTGAAATAAAAGTAGATCTATAACAATATAACTTCTCAGGTACCTATCCTGAGCTACAGAATGATGTATACCTGTGTATACATGTAAAGGTTTCCCTTGCTCGAAAGCCAGTTGTATCCAACTCTAGGGTTCAGTGTTCATATCTGTTTCAAAGCCGAAAAGCTAGTGCTGTCTGCTTCTGCAGACATTTCTGTGGTCATGTGGCAGGCATGACTAGACACCGGAGCGCACGGAACGCTGTTTACCTTCCCACCGAAGTGGTCCCTATTTATCTACTTGCAATTTCTTGCTTTTGAACTGCTATGTTGGCAGGAGCTGGGACAAAGACAGGAGCTCATTCCATCCTACAGTACTCGGGAATCGAACTGCTGATCTCCCACCTTCCAGTCACATCTTAGCCACTTGAACTACTACAGTCCCTTACATGTGTATATACAGGCATATATGTGTACATAAATTGCAGTCCTATATACTTAATATCTATGAATCTGGCTTTCAGGTGGAGAATTGTTTGCTGGGCTCTACAGTGACTACTGGGGGAGAGATGCTGCGATTTTCCACACGATGGGCAGACTGACACACATCCGGACAGAACCAGATGATGACCGTCTACTGAAAGGTACAAGGGGTCCGTAAGAAATTTTCAAAAAAAAACAAAGTATATTTGCTTTGTTAGATTAGACATGATGCACAGTTTAAAATGTAGCTTCAACATGATGTGTTAATCTCATTTTACATTGGAAGGCCACATTGAAGCAATATGCCATAAAGGACTAATTAGCAAGGCAATGTTCCTAAAGGTTTCAAACAGGTTGGAGCAAACAGTCAAAATGTGCAGCAAAAGTTACAGCATCACACTGGGGGGCCGGGGGGCTAACAAAGCTATCTAATATTCACATACTAGTATAACAGAGCATGCACAAAGCACATCCAAGACAGCAACTGAGTATAGCACCTCCTAAGAGATATACTAAGCCAACTAAATTCATTTCTGAGCCCCTTAATGCTCCTTAAGCTTCACCTTTTAGACCAGTGATTCCCAATCTGGTTTTTGGACTTCAATTCCCAGAAGCCTAAGTCAATTCCCCAAAGAACTGATCAGCCAATACAATGACTTCTGGGAAGTTCCCCCATGGGGCATGTGCCTCACATTGGGAACCACTGTTTTAGATCCTTCCAAATGGTCTGCCTCTCAGACTTCAAAATCCTTTGAATGTTCACAAAGATAAGAACATTTTCAGTCCCCTCCCTTTACACAGCTGCAGTCATTTTCCAGTTAAGACAATACTGGGAAACAACTTAGCCAGTTGTTCCTAGGCACTACAAAAAAGCCTTAATTTTCCAGAACTGTCCATAACCCATGTTTCCTCTAATTTCTTCGTTTTCTCATCATAGACCAATAGTCTAATGAAGGAAAAAGCAGTTTCCTATGTCTAACAGTCTTTTCACCCAAAGATTCAGCCAGTTGCATAGAAGCAGGGATAAAATGGATGTTTTAGGTACCATTTTAGGTAATTCTATAGGAGAAGAAATACATGAGACTACCGTGTCAGATACAAGATGTTAATGTTATCATACAAGACCCTATATGGTTTGGGACCTTGCTATCTGTCGGAGCATCTCTCCCTCAGAGCAGCTCCCCGCATCACCCAGTCATCACAGTCGGCACAGCTCCAGGTGCTGACCCCATGGCTTGAAAGGATGGCTTGAAAGTCTTCAACCAGAAATAGAGCCTTCTCGGTGGCGGCACCAGCACTATGGAATACACTACCGGTGGAGCTGCACCAGGCCCCATCACTGGCTACCTTTAAAAAAAAACTCTTTTTCAAGGAGGCCTTTCAGGGTGTTGCTCCCCTATCGATAAATTAGCCAGTTATGTTTAGTCCCGATGTCCACTGATGCCAATTATTTTTATTTTAGTTTTGTTTCGTTTTGTCTATGATGTATTTGTTGGTGGTGAGTTTTGATTTGTTGTGGGTATTGTTGTTATTTATTTTCTGTTTGTTCACCACCCAGAGGGATAACACCCAGATGGGCGGTATAGAAATTAATTAATTAAATAAATAGGACTATGTAATAAGATCCTACCGACCTAGCAGTTCGAAAGCAAGAAATTGCAAGTACATAAATAGGTACCACTTTGGTGAGTAGGTAAACAGCATTTCATGCACTCTGGTCTCTAGGCATGCCTGCCACATGTCCATGGAAACGTCTGCAAACACAGACATCACTGGCTCTTTGGCTACAAACAGAGATGAGCACTGAACCTTAGAGTTGGATACAACTGGCTTTCGAGCAAGGGCAACCTTTACCTTACTTAATAAGAGTTGCATATCCCACTGCCAATTTGCATTCTCACCTGATTGAGCATCCAGTATATGTGATCTCCACGTGTAATCAAGATTATAAACAAATCATACCAGATTCAGGTGCATGCTGGTATATCGGCAACCGGGCTTTGTCCCACCCTGCCCTTGCCTCTGTCGCCCTGGGGTGCCAATAGCAATGTATGGGATTTTTCCCCAACCCCCCCCCCCAATAGGTGCCCCCACCATGCCCTGTCCAGTGCCTTCCCATGGTGCCCTGCACACCCCTGACCAGATTCAAACCTGAATAGCAACTGGTGACAGGATGGAAACATCAGGATTTTTAAGGTTAAAGATATGCTTCCTTGCCTCTTTTCTTCTATACTTAATGCTGGGGTTCAGTGACCCCAAAAGCTTTTACAATCTTTTATGCCAGGGAGGTTGGTCTATAAACATATTACTGTAGTATGGAGTTTGGACATTTGGATTTTGGTCAATGCAACTCTTCTGCATTCTATATGACCCTTTGCTGAGAAACAGAATCAGAAAGTCAGACAAATCGAGATGATTTATACATGGATGCACATGTGTAATACATGCTACATATTACTTCACTTACACATCAAAAGTGACAAAATGCTGTCAACCTGTCCATTCTTCCAATAACACAACATCCAGTTCTTCCTCCCATTACAAATAAGTACAGCCCAATGGATCTGAATCATGTTTTGTACAGAGCTACAGATGGTTGCATAAGCTCTGTGCCAAGTTTCAAGCTAATATAAATTAAAATAAGTGAACCACAGAGAGTACGATTGGAAATAAATCTTCATTTTTGGGTGTACACATAGGATACACAGGAACACAAATATTGATGAGTAAGTTGGAGCTACACAAATATTTTCAAAGCTCCCCATATGCTCAGAGAAGATTCATTCACATGAAACAGTTTCCAAAGTTTGTCTCCCCAAAAATCTTAAATTTACTTAGTGCACATTATGGTGAAAAGTTATATTTCTATTTACTGTACTTGAAGTTTTTTCCATATATGTACTTAGCATAGGACTTCAGGGAAACAGAATTTAATTTAGAATTCATAAAACTGCCCCAGTAACTCACAAAGACTTTTGTTAGCTTTACTTCATCAAGACATCTTGTCAGTTCATTCGTGTATTTAGCTTGAAGTAAGTACAACTGAACTCTTATCAAAAATGAAACAAAAAAAATTCTCAGCAACCTGGATTGGCCTAATTCACTAGATATGACTACAGTGAAACCCCTACTTATGAAAAAAAAGTCCATTCCATAGGCTTTTGCTTAAATCATATTTTTATGTAACTCAAAGCAAATCCATAGGAAAAATTATTTTTACATAACTCGAAGCAAACCCATAAGGAAAATGAAATTTGTATGTAAATCGAAGCAAACCCATAGGGAAATGAATTTTTACGTAACTTGAAACAAATCCATAGGAAAAATAATCTTTATGTAACTTGAAGCAAACCCATAGGAAATCGTGTAAATTGGGACATGGTTTTAGCACATCATCATCATGTAAGTCGAATTTTATGTAACTCGAGGCATATGTAAGTCAGGATTTTACTGTATTTCCAAGACATAGAAAAAGCAGTAACTCTCATTCAGACATGAATTGAAAGGCAAGCTATGAAAGTCTTATCACTCAAAAGCCCTCTGCTTGAATAGAATCAAATGTCAATCATACTTTCCTCTCTCATTTATTTTTTTTCTTTTTTGAAATTCTGTAATATGGGACCATTCCTACCTTTTTTAAAATGGATCAAGCAAAATTCTCACTTATTACTAACCAGGAGCCCATTCCAGGGGTAGGCTAGCAGAATCACTCTAGATATTTCAAAGGATAGCTTTCATCCTCCATAATGCTTGCCATGGTAGCTGGGGATGATGGGATTTAAAGTTCAATACATTTGCAGAGATTGCCCTTGCTGTGCCCTGGACCATTTTATAATTCAGTGCCCTGGACAATTTTATAATTCCTGTCCTAAAAACTGAGTAGGCTAATTGTGCATAGAGATTTTTACATGTTTCTTCAGTAAATTTGATTTCTTCCTTTCTTTTTCATTCATTCTTTCTTTCTTTCTGCCTTTTAAAGAACCCAAATTTGTCAGCTCTTTTATGATTCCTGATAATGAAGACCCAGAAGATAACAAAGTCTACTTTTTCTTCACTGAAAAAGCATTAGAGGCAGAGACAGGAAATCATGCCATCTATTCCAGAGTGGGGAGAGTGTGTGTGGTAAGAACCCCTTTATGATAACCTTGCTATTTATAGTCTCCTACATCTTTTTTGGTCTGTAGCTTTGGGGAAATGAAGACAGAATTAACAGCAGCAACCTCAAAACAAGCCTTATTCTGGTTCTAACCCCAGTTGGTTTTATCAACTGGCATGATGGACAACCGCAATTGCGGTTCTGTCATGGCTCAGCTAAGGGTTTTAGAGCTATGTAAGGTGGCATAAAGTAAAACATGGAATCATGAAAGGAGGGATTGGAAAGAAAAAAGGTGACTTGAATGAAAGGCTGCATGCAAGATCTGCATCTTATCTTAATTCTGAAGTGCCGACACTCCCAGTTTTCATTCAGAGCATCTACTCTCAAGAAATGAAATTACAAAACCTTGGTGTTGAACATGCAAGTCTAGCCAGGTTATCCTGCTATGGTAATATACTATCCTACCAGCGACCCAACACCAATCATCAAGCGCTGGTTAACTAAACCGACCACCCTGAGGGCTAATGGCCTTGGGTGCTGAAGTCCACAGGGAAGGGTGATGGTCCCCAAGTGGATTAAATACCACTTGAATCCATCTTGATGGAGGGCAGCAGCTTAATATTGGCCTGGGGCTGATGAGGTCTTTGCATGCCAAAAGGGCTCAGGACCAGAAAGTGACTCATGGAGCTCGATCAGTGGTATGGGTGTCACGCTGTGATTTGGAAGGCAGAAGAAAGACCATGGCATTGTATTTGCAGGACAGTCATCATGGCGGATTGCCATAATGATTGCCAATATTCAGAATCAGATATGGCACAAGAAGGAGGAGGAGGAGGTGGTACTGAACATCACAAAAAAATTACAATTCTTTGTTTAGCTCGTATATGTGGGCTTGTTTGCCCAATTTTGTCCCAATTTTAATGATAGTCTTCTCTTATTTTATTTTAATGGGACATGTTCCATAATGGAACATTCAAACAACCTCATTTTGTGCATGTTTGAGATTAAATGGGATCTGCTCTTATGTAGTTATTCACTCCATGGAAACAGCAAGAGGCATGAGGAGTGGCTAGAACTCTTTTAAAAAATGTTTGTCATGCTTGGATAGGTACTTAATGGCAGAATTCTGAGCAGAAGTATGAAACGTCAGGCTGCTAGCCTCATTGATCTGTCGTCTTCCTATGTGGAACCCTATAATATTTTACATTATTCAATAAAAATTTCAATGTGATCTAAAGGGCTTTTAGCTCAAGGTGTTTTATCAGCCAGTGTATCAACATATTACTGGCCAGATTAAGCTCCAATGAATGTTATTCAGAGCCTCCTTATATAGATCAAGCTTAAGTCAAACTTAAAGAAATAAATGAGAATTTACAACAAGTCCCTCAGCCACAATGTGAAACTTAGTCTTTTCTTCAAAAACCCTTGGACAAACACACATAAGACTTGGGTTCAGCCAACAATCCTGCTTACTCCCACATTTGCTATTTTAATTTCAAAGTGTAAATCTTCCTACAAAATAATTAGTAACATGACATATTGCCTACCTATAATTTGTTTATGTCTCTCACAAGTATTTATGTATTCGCTTGAAACTTCTAAAAACATTAAAAAGTTTAGCTAGACAACATTTGAGAAGTTCTCAATGATATCATGCTCAGTTTATCAACAGCAGCAGTTACCTCCTTCTAGGGCAAACTTGGAGAATGTGCAATATCGGGATTCTTCTTGACTAAAGAAAAATTGACTTGGATGCAATGTTAGCAAGAGTGCTTCCATGTCTTTTTTCAGTCTTGGAAAAGAAATGGGAGAAGATCAATATTTTGAGCTGTTCGAATAGCTTTCCTTTATTTTATTTTATTTTACTTGTTGTTGTTCCTCTAACATTAATCTGTGTTCAACAAAATTGTTTTGGACTTCAAGTATACTATACCAAGATAGTATGCCTTAGAGAGGGTTGAGTGTAGTAATTGAATTCTGGTATAAGCAAATATGAGGGTTATTTCCTCATAGTGATGAACTATTTCTGAAGTGATTAATAAAAGAAAGAATTTAGCTGGCTAACATTTCTGGCTTATTGAGCTGCCAAAAGTGTGTAATCATTTTAGAAAGATTAATAATATCTGGGCAGCTTAAGCTAGCTTTGGTCATGATTTTAATTAAAAATATGGACAGTTTTTTTAAAGCCACAATTTTAATGCTTAACCATACTTACAGTATATAAGCATGGTTTCAAAGCAGTTGATTCAGTGTAGAATAGTAGGTTATGATAAGAGGTCCTTGGGATGGTTATATATATATATCACAATTACCATTTGGAAAGCTTCTTCTAAGGCCAATCTGCATTGTAATATACGAAAGACCTTGCCTTGCAGATCCACCTGATCATATGGAAGATCCCAAATCAGATCTGAAATTTCTGAAAATGTTTGGTGGTTGCAGAGAATCTCTCCTTGCAACCATGTTGACAGATGAAATAAACCATTCTGCATATTACAGAAGAACATTTAATGCAGAAGTAGTTTCAGGAGGCCTCACTTGTTGCTTCTGATGTGGGAATCAGAACATGAATGCACTCTGTTTTTCTTGAGGTGGTGCTTCCAATAAGTAGTAGCATCTGAGATCTGTTGAGGATCTGTTCTCTATTCTTAATTTTTCCCCCACAGCTGAAAATAATGTTCTCATCTCCTCATGCCATGAGAAAATGTGATAGGCGCTCCTGCATCAGATAGATGTGTTAGTTCTTCTTCAAATATAGGAAAACAAGAAACACTTCAGTTGTGTTTCGTTTTTCTCCTTCCCATCATAATGGTCTTGAGAATTAGCCTTTAGGGAAAAAGTGCTAGTTGAAGTTATGCACAACAACCTTATAAATACAATTATCCTCAACAACCTTGCATTGTCTTCTTTGCGTGATGACTTAATTCAACATATGCTTTCATTTCAGAGTTCTTTGGTTTAGACTAAGTGATGTTTGAGATTAGTTAATGTAATATCCTTTAATTCTTTAAGTGTTAATAGCAAGCAATCCCCATCCCCAACTTTTCAGATAGTGTCAGTGTCAGTATTGAGTTTCAATGGCGGGGTTTAATTTGCCCCCCCTCATACCTAGCACATGGGCCAAAATCTACAATTTCCTGTGAGACTGTTTGTTCCCTATGGGGTAAATTGTGGTTATGATAATGGGGCAATTTTAACCAGTAGAGTAGCTCTATGGGGATAAAATTAGATCATAAAGTTCCAATCTAAATTTCCCCTACTGACACTTTAAACCAGGGGATCCCAACCTAAGGCCTGTGTGGCGCCATTTCCTGTGACCCTCCACCACTCCAAGAGCATTCAAGAAACAACATAGCCACCCCCTTTGCAGCTGTTGGGGAATGGCCATCTCCATCGTGCAGGCAGGGCAAAATGGCCATCTGGCCCTCAAAACTGACTGAGAGAGTATGACCTGGCCCCCGGCTTGAAAAGATTGGGAACCTCTGCTTTAAACAATGCCAGAGGCCTCATTTGTGGATCTCTGAAGACCCAGCATGTGTTCACTGCCTATGAGCTTACATTTCTCTTACTTTTTATTTCCTCCCCAGAATGATATGGGTGGACAACGGATGTTGGTGAATAAATGGACCACTTTTCTCAAAACCAGATTGATCTGTTCTGTGCCAGGGAGGAATGGTATTGACACACATTTTGATGAGTTGGGTGAGTAGCATGCTGCATAGGGTAAAGATGTAGCCCGATTGTAACCTCAGATAGTTTCCACTAAGTACTGTAATTTTCACCACTAACATTATGTTGACTTGGTTCAGTGGGTTCAGATGTTAACACTGACTTGCATGCCCTACAATTGGAAGATTTTACTCCTGTATTTTATCAATTACAAAGGGGTATTTTTCACAGCCCTTACAACTGTGTCTGATCCTTACTGTGGTTTCTTAGAAATTTACTTTAAAGATGAAGTTGCTTTGTTTGCGCAAACTGCACATGAGATGAACAACAGTTTAGAGTTAGGATATGAAAATAGAGTAAAGTTAATCAAAATCAGAAGGAAAGGCTCTAGATCAGACATGCCCAAACTACAGCCCATGGGCTGGCCCCGGCCCCCAAATTCATTTCATCCAGCCCGCGATTCCCTCGCCAAACCAAGAAGTAAATACAGACACTTTGCAGGCATTTTGTGTTCTGGTTTGGCACAGGACACAAAATGGCCACTTTTGTGCATGTGCAGAAGCATCCACGCCAAACCATGGAATAAAATGGCCACTTTTGTGCATGAGCAGAAGTGTGTGTGCCAAACCAGGAAATAAACTGGCTGCTTTCATGCATGCACAGAAGCATCCGTAACAAGCCAGGAGAGAAAATGGCTGCTTTCATGCATATGCAGAAGTGTCCATTTTATTTCCTAGTTTGGCATGGACACTTCTGCCCATACGCAACAGTGACCATTTTGTGTCCTGTAACAAACCAGGACACAAAATGGCTGCTTTAGCACATGTTTAGAAGCATCTGTGCCATGCACATGCAAACATGCTGTGTTCCGGGGGCATGGCCTGGCCTATTCAGCTGTTCCAGAGGCATGGTCAGGCCCTCAGCACAAAGAGTTTTGGTACCCCATTGTAGATCTTGTCAGAACCATGGCAAAGACCCAAGGGTAGTCATAAATCAGCTCTTTTCATTATGTCTACATTGGTCCTCTATTTCAGCAGTAATCCTTCAGATTTAGTGTGGAAAACTGGGTAGCATAGGCTTTAAAGCCACTAAAGCCCTTCTTGTTCAGAAACAGGAATTCTTAACTAATATTTAAACATCATCATGTTTCTTCTTTGCAGAAGATATTTTTTTGCTCCAGACTCGGGATAACAAAAACCCAGTGATATTTGGACTCTTCAACACTACAAGGTAAGCGATAATGATGCTGGATTTCATTTGATGAGGAATGGATATAATTTGAGGGCCTTAGTTTTCAGTAAATCCTGTTCAACAGACCCAAAAGTCTGACTGGATGACAACTTTTCAGGAGAATAACTTGCTATAGTAAACCAGTAAAGAAGCTTGTGCATAGAAGAAAACAGCTATAATTGACAGGCTTGCTTTTTAGTCATGTGCAGAGTTTTCTATGAAGTACAGGAGCTTAAAGGTCAAGAAAAACCTGCTTTATTGCTAAATACAGTATAGGCTGGTTAAAATGTTATCTTCTATGGGAGATAAGGCACAGATGTTTGACACGACCCTAGAGAGCTGAAAATGTCTCACTCTCAATTTTATTGCCTTTCTTTGAAGCCCTTCTTATGTTTTCATCTCCTGTTACTTTCATCTTGGAGGCAACATTCTGTTTGTTTGTTTTTTCATTTTGCATGGAAACTTTAAATACATTTTTCCTCACGTGCACATCGAGGTATTTTACCTAACTTACAGTATGTATCCCTTGATAATTTCACCACCACCAACAACAACAACAACACCAACACCACCAACATCACCCCACTTCTTGTTGGAGTGGTGGCAGAGTGATCTGAGATTACAGAAATTAGACATAGTACCTGTGCCATGGTCAGATCACTACCTGGTGACTCTGGACTTTCTGGGGGTGACACTTCACAGAAGGGAGGCAGGCTCTATTACATTGGCCGTCCCCTGGCAACCAATGGATCCGGTCGGATTCCAGCAGGAACTGGGGGATTTTCCTCTGGATCTGTCACACGATTCATCTGAGGCACTTGTTGACCTGTGGAACAGGATGATGACAGCAGCCTTGGATGAAATCGTACCATTGCGGCCTCTCCGAGCCCGAGGGGCCATGTCATCCCCGTGGTTCACGGCTGAACTGAGGGAGCTCAAATGGGCTAAGAGACGCCTAGAGTGCCACTGGGTGAAAACCCAGAACGATTCCGACTGGACACTAGGTAGAGCCGCTATTAGGGCCTACCTAGTGGTGATGGGGGTGGTGAGATGACAATATTTCACCACCCTTATTGCCTCCACTGATAATCACCCAGCCACCCAGTTTCGGGTAATCAGGTCCCTCCTTGGCAGGGGGGGGGAGGCGTTTCCCGGGTTGCAGGGTTCGGCTGAGGACTTTGCTGGCCATGTGCTGGAGAAAATTGATCGGATCCACTCGGGGCTTGACCCCGGCATGGGCAGTGAGGGTCTGGGGCCCCCCGGAGTACAGTCTTGCTGTGTGATCTGGGATCAGTTTGATCCGGTTGTCCCTGTTGAAGAGGACAGGCTCCTTGCAGCAGTGTGGGCCACCACATGTCCTTTGGACCTCTGTCCTGCCTGGCTGGTGAAAGCCGCCAAGGCAGTGACAGGAGGCTGGGTCGGGGCAATAATAAATGTATCTTTGTAGGAGGGGGTGTTTCCTCTCAAACATGCCTTGGTGCACCCCCTCCTGAAGAAACCGTTCCCTTGACCCAGCTATCCTAAACAACTACAGGCCAGTCTCCAACCTCCCCTTTTTGTGGAAAGTTTTGGAGAAGGCGGTGGCACGGCAGCTGCAGGGGGCTCTGGAGGAAGCGGATTATCTGGACCCCTTTCAATCAGGATTCAGGCCCGGACATGGTACAGAGACAGCATTGGTCGCACTGATGGATGATCTCTGGTGGGAGCGGGATGGTGGTCATCCGACCATCCTTGCTCTCCTTGACCTCTCAGCGGCCTTTGATACCATCAACCATGGTATCCTGGAACAGCTCAAAGGATTGGGGATCCAGGGCACTGTGTTGTCCTGATTTTCCTCTTTTCTGGAGGGCCGTACCCAGTCGGTGTGGTTGGAGAGTGAGAGATCCAGCCCTAGGCCCCTTAAATATGGGGTTCTGCAGGGCTTGGTGCTCTCTCCCCTTCTTTTTGACATCTACATGAAGCCGCTGGGTGAGATCATCCATTCCCATGGGGTGCGGTACCATCAGTATGCGGATGACACTCAGTTGTACATCTCAACCCATGGGGACCCCAGTGATGCTGTCAAAGTCCTGTCTGGATGCCTGGAGGTCGTTGGGGTCTGGATGGGGGACAATGGGCTTCAACTGAACCCTGGTAAGTCTGAGTGGCTTTGGGTTGGGGGTCCGGGGTTAGCCAGTGAGCTACCACCTCTATGCTTGGATGGGGCAGTCTTGCCCCAGACAGACCCCGTGCGCAACTTAGGGGTCCTCCTGGACTCACGACTGCTGCTAGAAGAGCAGGTGGTGGCTGTGGCCTGGAGGGCTTTTACTCAACTTCGAGTAATTCCCCAGTTTCGCCCACTCCTGGACCGGGACTCCTTGCTCATGGTCACTCATGCTCTGGTCACCTCCAGACTAGATTACTGTAATGCGCTCTACATGGGGCTGCCCTTGATGACCATTCAGAGGCTACAGCTGGTTCAGAATGCAGCTGCACAGGTGGTGATGGGATGTGGACATTATGCCCATGCCTCCCCACTACTCCAGGAGCTGCACTGGCTACCAGTTTGCCTCCGGGTGCAATTCAAGGTGCTGGTTTTGACCTTTAAAGCCCTATATGGCAGGGGCCAGGATATCTGAGAAACCACATCGTCCCAAGAGTGTCTGCTCATCCAACCAGAGCAGACCAGATGGGCTCCCTAGTTGTGCCTTCAGCTAGAGGGACCCGCCTCTCTGGCACATGAAGAAGGGCCTTCTCCATGTCCACACCAGCCCTCTGGAACCTCCTTCCAACAGAATTGAAGCTACAGACAGAACTGCTGCCCTTCAGGAAAAGTCTGAAAACCTGGCTGGCAGGGCAGGTGAGGGGCCTTAATGGGAATATGGCTCCAGCCTGTTGGCTCATACCCAGTTAGTACTTTGTTAATATCCCTCCCTTTGTGTTGTTGTATCCCCCTATTCCCTTTTATTTCTTTTTATTCTTTTAATTGGAGTGGGGGGTAGTAGGGTGGGGAAGTGAGTGGGCGATTTGGGATTTTAAAAGCTGTTTTTTACACATTTTTAACTGTTGTACGCCGCCCTGAGTCGGGTTCTCCTGATTGGGCAGCATATAAATTTAAATAAATAAATAAATAAATTTTATTCCTTTTTAGACTCTAAAATGTACACATTGCTTTGTGTGCACTTCATTTTTTTACATACCACTTATGCCTTCCAAATGTATAATTTATCAAGGCAGAATGATAGCAAGGAAAATTATCTTCCATCCTTGCATACATACCTGTCAAGTTTTGGATTTGAAAATAAGGAAAATTTTGTGGGTGGGGCTACCTCTATGGGCATGGCCAAATCTGCCCATGTGACTTGCTGGGCTCTAGTCATGCCTGCCACATGGCCATGAAATGTCTGCAAACACATGACAGACAGCACTGGCTCTTTGGCTGTAAATGGAGATGAGCACTGCACCCTAGAGTCAGATACGACTGGCTTTTGAGCAAGGGAGACCTTTACTAAGCACTTGCATAAACAGGGCCAAACTTCACAGCAAATTTGAATACCAATCAGGGATTTGCTGTTATTAGGTAAAGGTAAAGGTTTCCCTTGCTTGAAAGCTAGTCATATCCAACTCTAGGGTTCAGTGCTCATCTCTGTTTCAAAGCCGAAGAGCCACAGCTATCTGCATCTGCAGACATTTCCGTGGTCATGTGACAGGCATGACTAGACACACACACACACACACACACACACAATATCATTACACAAGCTGGGAACTTGAGATGGTCAATTTCTGCTTGCTGTTATATCAACATTAACGGATAAATCATCATACGATAAATACATTACTGCTTCATTAACTGCTTTCATCCCAGCTGCTTTGGGGTGGGGGTGGGTTCTCTGGGGATCCTCCCTCCTTCTCCCCATCACACAGAGGAAACCCAGGAAAAAGGGCTTCCCCTCGCAAGGCGCTCGTTGTCAGCACCCCCTCCCCCCACTAAAAATAAGACCTTCCCCCCCAATCCTGCCTTTGGCAGATCCTGAGGTATTCTTACGAGGCGTTTCCTGGGGGGGGGGAGGGCTGGTTCTTCCCAGTGCTGTTTTCCCCCACCCCCTTCCTCCTCCTCCTCCTCCTCCTTCTCTGATGTTCTGAATGGCAGGGGAAAAAAGAAAACTCTCAAGGAGACCCTCTTTCCCCCTCCCTCCAAAGAAGCGCCTCTTCCTCCCCCCCCCCACACACAGAAAGAAAGAGTGGATGTTTGGGCTGAGAGGAGGGGCATGGCCTGGTCTGTGCTGAAGCTGGCAGTGGATTCTCAGATTTGTAGTCATGGCTGGGGAAGAACAAAAGGAGGAACCCTTTCCCAATCGCTGTTTTCCCACCCATCCACCCACCTTCCTTCCGAAGGGGTCTCTGGTTGGTTGGGAAGGTTTTTTCCTTCTTCCCACTCAGGGCGAAAGGAAGGGCCATGACTTCTTCATCCCTGGAAGGAAGGAAGGGGAGACTTCTTCTTCCTCCTCCTCTCCTGGCAGAGAAATGACGTTACTTTCTCCCCATCCCACTCTGGTGTTACTCTTCCCTGCTCTGGCTGGGTCCACTCTGCAGATCCCTATTGTTTTTCCTCTCCACAGCTCCACACAAGCCAGGTGGAAGGCACTCCGCCCCTGGGCTCAGGAGGGGGGGAAATACGGGAGATTATTTAAAAATACATGATGGCAGGAAGAGGGCTAAATTATGGGGCTTTCCCGCCCAAATCGGGATACTTGACACCTATGCTTGCATATACCTGACTGAACTTGTAGTCCTCTACATATTTCCCCAGAACTGTACCCATTTTTTTACTCCAGAATTGTTCCTGAATGGAATTCTTCAAATAATGAAACACAAATTTGTATAACAACACAATATAATGTTCTTATTTGCCACACACATACAAGTGGGACTAAGTGTTTTCTATGTGGATTATTACGACTGCATTTTTAGAATTCTAAGACATTAGCACTTAGCTGTTGAAGTCACTTTAGAAACTCCAATTACTTCTCAAATGCCAGTCATTCCTGTGTTCTGTTATTCTGTGGTCTTTTTAAATGTGCAACCAAGTTGTTGTTTTTGTTTTTCCTACCCCTCTGTAAGTTTTACAAGTGTTTATTCATGCATCCATTGTGCCCTGTTTCTCCATTTGATGATATTGTTTTTGAAGTTAAAAAGCCACAATATTTTGGATATTTCACAAATATGCATTTTTATATGCGGGTTTCCCTAAAATATGGCTGTTGTATTTGTCAATGCCAGTCTATAAATTTTGCATGCACTTTAATATCCATAAGCATTATTAAGTATTTCTATATAAATGTGAGTACAGTACCTTTATGAGCCCATGACTCCACAGCAACATTTAGAAAACTACAAAAACTGAAGGATAACATCATAACTGCATACTCATCTATCTGTTAATACAAAAAACATTGTAATGAATTTGGAAGCTTTAATTATGAAAATAAGCTTACCAGAATGTGTCACCATAATTCAGTTAATCACAGTGGCTTGTTGTTCGGAGAAACGAAACTTTTTCCGTTCAACTTTGCATTGAGATTTCCCAGTGAAGCATTATGTCACCAGGATGAGCACCCCTAGTGGCTCCTTTAATCATCAGGGGAAGGATTACCCAGACCCACCTCAGCACAAGTTCACATCCTTTGAACGTTAGAGGTGAACAACCCAGAGAAGGGGTGGTGGTGAAAGTTTTCGCACCTTGCCAGGATAGGGGTTTGATCCTGGTAATGGAATCTTGAGTGATCTTACAGAGATAACAGATATCTTATCTCTTGATATAGCTTCAAGGCCACTTGACTTTCCTGAGAGGGGAGTGAGTCTCTTTTTGAGAATAAAAAGAGCAAGTTTTAGAGCCAAGAGAGGAGAAAAAGATAGATCTTCGGGGGACATCTTTGGATTCAGCGAGAGCCTTTGATCCATGGAACAAAGATGGACTTCTGAAGAAGATGAGGCCACGACCATTTGACTCTTTGAATTTTATCAGAAGGGAGGCAAGGCTAGTTGTCTGACTTAGTCTGGATTTGAAGCCTGAATACTTAGAAATATTTTGGCTTTCATACTTTGCCAATTTTCTGGGTATCTTAAGACTTTAAAGATATTATGATAGCTTGGAGAAGCTATTCTTAGAAACTATTGCATTTCTTCTTTTATTAGACAAAGTGTTAAGTAGGCTTTGCATCTAGATTAGTTTGCTAGAAACTAGAATACAGTACTTTTAGATTAGATTTTACCCAACAAATGGAAGGTTTTGTTTTGCTAAGTTTTGCTTGATGAAACAATGCTTTGCTTTATGGACTTTATTTTATTCTTTATTCCAATAAAAAGGGGAGGCAGCACAAGGTCTCTTCCATAAATACAATTGGAAGTGTTGTGTCCAAGTTTGATGTGGTCCTGGAATAAGGGATATTTGGCACCACATGCACCTGCTTACAGCTTACAAATTGCAATTACAGTGGTACCTCATACAATGATTTTAATCCATTCCATGGGGCTTGTTGTTGTACAAAACAATTGCTATACAATGCATGCATCATATAGTGATTTCCCCTATGGGATGCATCATACAATGATTTTTTTCACTAAGTGGTTTTTCCCATTGAAAAATTGTTGTATGACTTTTTTCCATAGGGAAAATTGTTATGCAGGACACCATTTCCCCCCAAACTCTAATTGTTATGTGATTTCATTGCTATATGGGGCGATTGTTGTATGAGGTTCCACTGTACTGGAATTTTACTACGCTACTACAAATCTCCCATGGCTTGACCTTGACCAGGCGGAAAGCACAACGTTCCAGGGTTTGAATTTAAGGAGTCGTGGGAGTCTACCATTGACCTGAGTCCTGAGAAGGAAAGAAATTATTCTAACCCCGTGTACCCTCCCCTGGGGTCTCATGATAAATATAAATCAACTCTGTTTGCTAAAATTGCAGAGTGAATGAAATCCTTGAGAATCCATATCCAAATGTGATCACATATATGATCCAAAACAGGGCTGTATCCAGGTTTCTAGATGGGGGGGTGTTTCAGGAGGGGCAAAAATTGCAGGAGGGGCAACAATGTTACACTCAATATGTAATATTGGAACCACAGGATGGGTTGTGGGTGGGGTGGGCTGTTAGCTCAGGAGGGTGTTTTTTGGGGGGCAGGGGCCCCTGGCTACAGCCCTGATCCAAAACCTGTATGCAGACAAGTTAAATGTCCTAGAAGATAAAGCTGAATATGTACACATGCATATGAGATTGTTTTCTGTTTTACTGTGGCATAGTTTTTATGAATAGCTAATATATTTATTTTTTCATTAGCTTATTTATTTACTTTATTTATATCCCACCTTTCTTCTAATGAATGGGCTCAGTGTATTTCTCCCAATGAACTGACTCAACTGTCCATTTGTATTTCATCTGTAAATATTTTCTCGACACTTTCTTGATTTTTGTTTTGTAGCAATATATTCCGAGGGTATGCTATATGTGTCTATCACATGGCTAGTATCCGGGCAGCTTTCAATGGACCATATGCTCATAAGGAAGGGCCTGAGTACCATTGGTCTGTGTATGAAGGGAAAGTACCATACCCAAGACCTGGATCGGTATGTGAAAAAGAGTTTTGGTCTAATGATTATTGTCTTAACTAACTAACTAACTTGAAACAGGAACATTTGGTGGAAGCAGAGCCAGGTTTCTTATACAGAGAACCCCTGCTTTATGGACAGCTCGCTTACTGGAAAATTCGCTTCAGGAAAAGAAATCCATAGGAAATGATGGTCCACTTCAAGGGGAAAAAATTGCTATATGGACAGGTTTGCTGGGCATTTTCCAATAGTGGACTTGCTCCCAGTGCTTGGTGTGTGGCAGTGAACACATTCATGCTATTTTTTTCAGCTTCTTGCTCCTTTTAGGCAGCTTAGAAGCGGTGGGATGGTGATGAGGGGAACAGCTGACTGGTGGGTCATTACCAGAGCTGGCTACTAGAGGATGCAAAGCGCAGTTTCCCAAAGGAATGCATTGAAAACCAATTTAATGTTCCCAAGTTCAGAAATAAGCCAAAGAAAACATTTTTTTTACTGTTCAAAACTCTTTATAAAATGCACTTTGGGATTTTTTGCTGCATTTATACAGAGTATTGAACAGATAAAAGACTTTTTTTAAAAAAATAATCCTGATTTCCAAAATGCAATATTTGGTTTGTAATGCATTCCTATGGGAAACTGCTTCACTTTAAGGAAGAATCACTATAAAGAAAACCTCACGGAATGGATTAATTCCTTAAAGTGGGGTTTCACTGTATTTGGAACTTGATGGTGAAACCTATTGGGATCCCTCTGATTGGAGGTTCCAGTGATCAGGATCTTGTCTTAATACAAAAAAACAAAACAAAAACAACAGAGCATACATGTGGGACAATATAGCTGATTCAGATGCTCATTCTCTTCTCTCTCCCCTTGCTGTTCAGTGTCTCATTGTTCTGGCTATACTGGGTTATAGTGTGCATTAAAATGTCACATTGCCCAAACACAGGGGTGTTACAATAGATGTGTGACTAGAACTTGGTTGGCCAATAAATCTTTCTTCACTCTGTCCCCTATTTTCCTTATTGCTAGGCTTTTGCTGTAATGTATATCAAGGATTTCTTAGCAAGAAATGCATAGGAAGTGGTACACAATAAAGGAATTTGTGTTACGCAATCTCCCTTGCCAAGTCCTGGATCTGTTAGTTTTGCCTACATTTTTAGTCCTAAGGATGTACACTGAAGCCTCATTTACGAGCAGCATGGTTGTATCAGTTCTTTGGTTTGAACCTGCCTCCTTGAACAGAACAGAAACTGGATACAAATTGGCACTAAAACTGGCATTTACATTTACACACTTGATCCTAAATACTGATATATTGTGTAGCAAATCTTCACCAGAGCTTGACAGAGCTACTGTTGTTACTGTTGACATCTCTCTAGTCAGCCAAATTAATTGCTTGATTGCCCCATGGTCTTTTAGAAAGCAACCCTACAAAGCAACCTCAATGCCCACTCAAATGTGTTAAAGGCATAATTACCCTTGAAGACAATTGGAGCTATTTTTTAAATGTATAGTTCTCTATTAATCCAGCTAAATACCATGTTCTCAATTCTTCCTTTGGTTGGAACTTTGCATCAGGCTGTTTCCTTGGTGGTGGCAGTGAATGGAAAACCTTCTATTGAAGTCCACATGCTTAGGCTTTTATGACAATCTACTGATGAAAATTTCACTGCTGGCTGATTAGAAAACACACTTTAAACCCTGCATAGAGGAAATAGCTCTAGGTAGCCAAGCCTGAAGAAAAGAAAACTAAGCACTGCCCCATTTGACAAGTACAGGAGTTTATTAGTGTTGTGTTCTGTAAAGCTGTGCCTTTAACAATGTACCATTGCCATGTGTTAACAATGTAACCTTTCTGTGTGCAACATTATAACCTTCAGCTGTATCAATGTAAACCTGATAAGGGGACGCGAGCTAGTGACCACCAGATGGCAGTAGCGAGCGTCCAGCTCTCATGGCTCAGATTCACCTGGTTCAGCAGCGCGGGAAGATTCCCCGCCACCTCTTCACCTGGTCAAGAAGGGCGTGACCTCCACGACGTCACGCGGGCAGCAACCAATAGTCTGTCGACGAGCCACTTTCAAATGTATAGCCAGCTGTATATATTGAGCTCCCCATCCGCCATTACCACATGTTCCTCCGGATCATCATGCAATAAACCTGTGTTAAGCCAACTCTTCGGCTGTTTCATTGTCTTTGGTCCCTTACACTAAATTGGCGACGAAGGTGGGATATGGCAGCCCACGGGACCAAGACATGCACCGGTTTCGAAATCAGGAAACCGGGCGACTGGGAGATCTTCGAGATGGACTTCCAGGCCGCGCTGATCGAGTCCGAAGTCACGGAAGAGGCGAAGAAAAGGGCCATCTTCACCAGGATGCTCGGACAAGAAACCAAAAGGACCTTGGTGGACCTGATTGCACCGAGGAGGGTGAGCGAATTCAAGGCCAAGGAACTCATGCAGATGCTGCGTGAGCACGTCCGGCCCGCCACGGCGATGTTTCCCGCTCGGAGTGCATTCTGGAGGCGAGTCCAAGCGCCCGGGGAGATGGTCGCCGCATTCGTGGTGGCCCTGCGGCTGGCGGCCGGCCCGTGCAAATGGGAGAATGCCGAAATCACCCTCCGGGACTGTGTGCTGTGCGGCCTGAACGACGCCGAAACCCAGCGCACATTAATGAACCAAGAGCCGCCTCCCACGTTGCAGGAGGTCGTCAGAGCAGCCCAGGCCGCAGAAGCTACGAAGGCCGGGGTCCAAGAACTCCAGGACTGGCGGCCAAAGTCGAGCAAGGCAGAGGCTCCGGTACAGGCGGCCCGGCGAACTTCGAGGTTGTCCACAGAGAGCAGCGACGACGAGGACGTCCACAGGGTCCGGAAGGAGAGCCGGCGATGCGATGGCTGTGGAGCGGCCCACGACCGCGTAAAGTGCCCGTTCCGGAAGGCCGAGTGCCGCAACTGCGGCCGCCGCGGGCACATCACCAAGGTGTGCAGGAAGAAGTGCGAGACCCGGAGGAGCTCCGCAGACCGCTCCGCGGGACAAGACCGCGCAACGAGACCCAAGGACTGCGCCCAGGCCACCCGGAAACTGGACGGCGTGGGCCGCATCTCCGACGGCAGCGAGGACGACGCCCCAGTGTTCAGCGTGTCTACAGGACACCCCCGCTACTTTGTTGAGGTACTAGTCCAAGGGGTTCCCATTAGGATGGAAATTGACTCGGGGTCCTCATATTCTATCATTTCCCAGAGGGAGTTTTTGGGAATTGCCCCCCACAAGCGACCCAAGCTCAAAGCGTTGAGGTCCACACTACGGGACGTACAAGGGAACAGCATTCCAGTGTTGGGGGTTGGAGAATTTCAGGTCCAATTCAAGAAACACGCCGCGTCCCTTCCCCTAGTCGTGCTCAAAGGGGGAGATTGCAGCCTCCTCGGGACTCAATGGTTCCAGCCCCTGGGTTTGTTTATTGGGGGGGTGCACGCCGTTGGGATGCACGCCGTTGGGTCTGACCCGATCCAGGAGGTGTGCGAGGCGCACCCCGAAGTCTTCAAAAAGGGACTGGGGAAATTCAAGGGGCCCCCAGTGACTTTCGACCTGGACCTGGAGGTCCGCCCAATTCGCCTCAAACCGCGCCGGGTGCCGTTCGCACTCAAGGACAAGATAGAGGCGGAACTGGACAAATTGGTGGGTCAGGGAATCCTTGTGCCTGTTGATTCTGCGGAGTGGGAAACTCCAATTGTAACCGCACTAAAAGCCAATGGGGAGGTCCGCATATGCGCCGACTACAAGTGCACCATCAACAAGGCGATCTGCCCGAATGCATATCCGGTGCCGGTAGTCAGCCATCTGCTGGCCAGGTTACACGGGGGGAAGTGTTTCGCTAAGCTCGACTTAGCACAGGCCTACCAGCAGCTTACGGTGTCCCCTGCCGCAGCTGCTGCGCAGACCATAGTCACCCATAAGGGGGCATTCCAGGTGACGCGCCTCCAATTCGGCGTGAATTCGGCGCCAGGAATTTTCCAGTCACTCGTGGAATGCCTCCTGAAGGGACTGGAGGGGGTGTTGCCTTATTTTGATGACGTGTTAATAACGGGGGGGGGAGTCGGGCCGAATTGACCAAGAGGTTGGGGAAGGTCCTGACAATATTCGAAAAGGCGGGGCTGAGGCTGCGAAAGGACAAATGCGTTTTCTTCGCAACCGAGGTTGAGTTCCTAGGGTTTTGTGTGACTCCTGAGGGAATAAAACCATCCAAGTCCAAGGTGGCAGCCATTAAGAAAGCCCCCCGCCCCACCTCCAAGCCTGAGTTGCAGTCGTTCCTAGGGCTGCTCAACTTTTACCACTCCTTCCTCCCCCGAAAGGCAGCGGTGGCTGAGCCGTTACACAAACTGCTAAAGAAAGACCAGGCATGGAAGTGGGGCGATGACCAAGAAAGGGCATTTAGCGAGCTAAAAAGCCTCCTAGCATCCGACGCCATACTGACCCACTTCAACCCCAAACGCCCAGTAGTTCTGACCTGTGATGCATCTCCAGTGGGGGTGGGGGCGGTGCTGTGCCATATGTTGGAAAACGGAAGGGAGGCCCCGATAGCATTTTACTCCAGGTCCCTGTCCCAAGCGGAAAGAAACTACGCACAGACAGACAGGGAGGCACTAGCAATAGTCGCGGGGACGAAGAAATTTCACGATTTTCTGTATGGCCGCCCCTTCACCATTGTGACGGACCACAAGCCCCTGCTAGGCATCTTTACCGCAGATAAGCCCACCCCACAGATCCTGTCCCCGAGGATGCTCAGGTGGGCCATTTTTCTCAACGCGTATCAGCACGCGTTGGTCTACCGGCCCGGGAAAGAGATCAGCCATGCGGACGCTCTATCACCTAACGCCCAGCCAGGTGAGCAAGGGGGAGCGGGACCATCAGGTCCTCATGATAGAGGTGCTGGATTCGCCCCCCGTAATGCCCGCCGACATTGCCAAAGCGACAGAGAAGGACAAGACGTTAGCGGCAGTAAGCTCCTGGGTGCAGAAAGGGTGGCCCGCGTCCTCCCCAGCGGAGGAGTTCGCTCCATTTTTCAGAAAAAAGCTAGAACTGTCCCTAGAGAGGGGGTGCCTCTTGTGGGGGCAGCGGGTGGTGATTCCCACTTCCCTTCGGCCGCGGGTGCTCAAACTGCTGCACGTCAGCCACCCCGGCATCGTGCGATCCAAGGCGCTGGCCCGGAGTTACTTCTGGTGGCCCCAGCTAGACGCCGACATCGAGCACATGGTCGGCACTTGTGAAAGTTGCCAATGCTCCAGACCAGAGGAGGCCCGCCTTCCCCACAGGGAATGGGACGCGGCTAAGGGGCCGTGGTCCCGGGTGCACGTTGATTTCACGGGCCCGTTCAGGGGCACCCTGTTCCTTCTTGTAGTGGACGCCTTCTCCAAATGGTTGGAGGTTATCCCGGTCACGAGCACCTCCTCGGCCCAGACCATTAGGCATTTGCGGAGGCTCTTTTCCACGTTCGGCATACCCGACACATTAATTAGCGACAACGCTAGTTGTTTTACGTCCTCCGAGTTTAGGGCATTCATGGAGATTAACGCCGTTTGGCACATCACCTCCGCCCCGTTTCACCCGGCCACCAATGGCCAAGTAGAGCGCCTCGTCCGCACCACGAAGGACGCGTTGCGGCGCATGGGCCCAGGGGATCTGAACCTACAAGTGTGTCAGTTTCTGCTAGGGTACAGGGTAACACCGTTGGCGTCAGGATACTCCCCCGCAGAGCTCTTAATGCGCAGGAAACTGACCACCATCCTTACTAGGCTAGACCCCACGAGGGTAGAGGACAAAGGAAGGAACATCGGGCTAGAGGCCACGAAGAGTTTCAGTGTAGGCGCCCCCGTGCATTGCAGGAATTACGCCAGCACGGGCCCAGCCTGGGTACCGGGCGTAGTTGTGGAGCAAACCGGCCCCGTGTCGTACCGCGTGGAAACCAGCACGGGGCTCCTGTGGAGGCGGCACGCGGACCAGCTCCGACGCAGGGTCTCTGATGAGCAGGGCACAGACAAAGCAGAGAATACGTCAGCGTTAGGGTTCTCCCCCACCCATTCAGCCCAAGGGGGAGGGAAGGGGGACCGCGGGCCCCCACCAAGGGGGGAGGAGGATATCCTCGTAGATACCCTGGGGGATCTTTCCGAGGAGGAGGGACCCGACCCCATACATATCTCGCGGAAGGTTCCCACAAATGCGGATACCCCTACTAAGTTAGATTTTGATTTTCAGAACCGGGGGGGGGTTTGGAGTGGTCCCCCACCCGTCCAAGCGAGAAGAGGGGTTTTTCGTTAGCCCCGACTGCCCCCGGTCTGCCCACAATGGAGTTTTTCCCTTCCCCTAAGGCCGCTCGACAGCGGCAAGCCAATAACAAGTCTCCCTCTCCCATTTCAGGACAAGGGACCAGGGAACAAAGAAGCAATAATGCCCCCGGGGGGGCAGCCCTCGTCACGGCCCAAACGCACATGCAACAAGCCATCTTGGCTGAGAGACTTCGTCTCATCCTAGGGGGGAGGGATGTTGTGTTCTGTAAAGCTGTGCCTTTAACAATGTACCATTGCCATGTGTTAACAATGTAACCTTTCTGTGTGCAACATTATAACCTTCAGCTGTATCAATGTAAACCTGATAAGGGGACGCGAGCTAGTGACCATCAGATGGCAGTAGCGAGCGTCCAGCTCTCATGGCTCAGATTCACCTGGTTCAGCAGCACGGGAAGATTCCCCGCCACCTCTTCACCTGGTCAAGAAGGGCGTGACCTCCACGACGTCACACGGGCAGCAACCAATAGTCTGTCGACGAGCCACTTTCAAATGTATAGCCAGCTGTATATATTGAGCTCCCCATCCGCCATTACCACATGTTCCTCCGGATCATCATGCAATAAACCTGTGTTAAGCCAACTCTTCGGCTGTTTCATTGTCTTTGGTCCCTTACACTAAAATTAGTCTCCACTACAACCCTGCCACAAGTTAAGCCTGATTGTTTCCAGTAAACATAAAAGGAATTTTATGTCATGTTATTGACTGAAAATCTAATTTTAACAGGGAGAGCCTGCTACTGTGGTTGGGCTTGAGATGTTTCTTTAACCCACATTGTTTTCAAGAACTTTGGAGGAAATAAATGATTACTAAAATATGAGTGGGGCTGCGGAGGATGGTGGAGGATAGGGGTGCCTGGCGTGCATTGGTCCATGGGGTCGCAAAGGGTCAGACTCGACTATGCGACTGAACAACAACATTTCTAGCAAAATCCTGAATGATTCCAATAAAAGAGCATGAGGCCAGTTTTGAACTGAATTATTCTTAATGAGTTAGGGAATGTTATCTATTACTTTCATCAAAGAATTTTAAAATCTCCATTTCAGGAAAGTAATGCATCTTTTTAACATTAAAATGCTGTAGTACTAAACATATTTCCTTTGGAGTTAGCCCTAGGGCAAACATTTGGACTTGAAAAATGCTGCAGAAGCCCTCAACCCAGCATTAATGCTCATTTCTCTCTCCCTGGCAGGCCAAAAATAATTCCCTTTGCTTTTGGTCTGTACTCTGCACAATTAGGAACAAAATTAATCTCATGTCTTCCCCTGTCATCCTCTTCTGTTGTGTTGACCAAGGCATTCTAGTCGTGTCCCCATCTCCTTTACACAACAAACCCAAAATATCCATCAGGTTAGTAGAAGACAGCCTATTCAGGCAGAACCAAAACCAGTGTTTTGAAAATACATGGAGTTGTGGAACAAGCTCTTCATGCTTCCAGCACCCACATTGTTGCTTATGTGTAGGTCATTGAAAGCATGTAAAATGTATGGCTAGACCTTTCTGCTAAGTCTACCCCCAAGGTTCACTAAAGCTTGAATGTGGCTTATGTCAAATCAAATGTTGGCCTATAAGCTCAGTAATGGATTAGTCTGAACTTTTATAACAAAACACTTTTTATTTTCCTTGTTTCACTATAATAATAATTAAAGTTTTTGAAATGATAGCCATCTTAGTCTGTGTTTCAAGCATATCAGAGAATAAATAAAACAAAACAAAAAGACAATGTTGTGGCACTTTAAAGACTAACTGCTGTGTTTTAATGTGAGCTTTCATGGATCAAGTCCACTTCATCAGACATAGGAGTGAGACTTCATGGCATCAATTTATACACATCAGGTACAGAGGTAAAGAATGGCTGGTTATCATAACAGATAAGTACACAAATCAATATGGATTATCAGTAATGCTAACAAGCCATTCTGTACCTGATGTGTATAAATTGACGCAATGAAGTCTCACTCCTATGTCTGACGAAGTGGACTTGATCCCCAAAAACACAGCAGTTAGTATTTAAAGTGCCACAAAGGTTTTTGTCTTTTTGTTTTGTTTCATTTACTCTCTGATATAATAATAATAATAATAATAATAATAATAATAATAATAATAATAATAATAATAATAATAATAATAATAATAATAATAATAATAATAATAATAATAATAATAATAATAATAATAATAATAATAATAATAATAATAATAATAATAATAATAATAAATTGGGACCATTCTCAGTCAGTAAATCTTCAGGCCTTCTTCCTTTAGTAAGATGCTTTCTTCTGTTAGCCAGGCTGACTGAGTTCTTTTGGAGTATAGATATAACTAGTACAGTAAAACCCCTACTTATGAAAAAGGTCCGTCCCGTAGGCTTTTGCTTAAATCAGTTTTTTATGTAACTCGAAGCAAACCCATAGGGGGAAAAAATTATGTAACTCAAAGCAAACCCATAGGAAAAATGAATTTTTTATGTAAATCGAAGCAAACTCATAGGGAAATGAATTTTTACATAACTCGAAGCAAACCCATAGGGGAAAAATCTTTATGTAACTCAAAGCAAACCCATAGGAAATTGTGTAAATCGGGACATGGTTTTAGAACAAAATCATTATGTAAGTTGAATTTCATGTAACTCGAGGCATTTGTAAGTCGGGGGTTTACTGTATTTGAAAAATTCATCAAGCTAATCTGTCTGGGTTTCTCACTATTGCAAGAGTTGGGTGAAGGAAATCAACTTTCTCCAATTTACCCAACCCCGGCACTAGAGTGAGACGTCTGGTACAGGTATTAGGATAGGATGAGCATGTGTGTGTACAATGGAAATACAAGAACTGTAGTTTTAGTGGGGATTCAAAATGCAACACTTTTGTTGTTACTGAAAAAAAATCTCTGGTCTTGTGTAGGAGCAAAGCAAGTGGGCAATAATTTTTTGACACATCAAAACACTTTTTTTTGTCAGTGATGAGAAAATCTAAGAGCATTCACCACCTCCTTACCTCCCATGTATTCCGATCAACTTGTGTTGCAAAAAGACACCTTAGAAACTCCCTAACTAAAATAAGCCAAATTTGGCATTTTAAATATAATCTATATTTTTTATACAGTACTACTATGGCAAAGTTGATACATGGCCGTTCCTTTTACTTAATCTCACACCAGAAACTGTTTTCTTACAAGAGACTGTAAGTGAAAAAGCTGGCCAAATAAAGGCCCTGTAAAGTGGAGTAGGGGGGAACAATATATTTCAGACAGCTGGATATCATTTGTTAAAATTTCAACTTTTATTGCCGAGCAATTTCATATCCTTACTGCCTCAAAATTGGCACAACCTATCATCAGATCTAAATTTCCTGCTCCCCTAGGTAAATACATTAAATCTTCTGCAGAGAAAGTAGAGACCCCTTCCACCACAGTTTCTGGTTAACATGGTGAAATATGATTCTCATTTATCACAGGACCGTGACTGCCAGTTTTACAGTTGTGTGGTCATTTTCTTAAAATATTGTGAAAAAATTGGAGTGACATTTGTGGGCAACTTTATTCTCCCCATGTCACAAGTATATCTCACAGTCTCAAAGTCCTATTGCCTTCTGCAATTTCTGCAATATTTTCCCAGCCTCTTTAGCCAACCTCTATATTAATAAACAACATCATCTATGATCACAAAGGTTTACTCATTCAAGTTATCATATAATGTGCTTTGATCTAGAAAGCTAATCCATTTCATTTATTTCCTCAAACTTTTTCATATCTTAATTATCCTATTCAGAGTTGCTCTGCAAGTGGGGTGGCATACAAGTCCAAAATAATAATAATAAATACATGATGATGATGAACTGGAAGCACAATACATATGTGCAGAATAGGCCAGCCATTCTTTCTAATGGCAATTTTTCCTACACAGTGTAGGAAACTCTAAACACAGCTCCTGCTAATTCTCACCCAGATGCCAGTAGAAACTTTGCATAATTGGGAACCCCAGTAAAGTAGAGCTTTACTGGTCACACAGAGGCTTTTAGCACTGTATGACACAACATCCCTCACAGACCTTTCGCCTTAACACAGGAAGGCCAACTATGAAAATGTACGAACAACAAGGTGTTTGGTCTCATGAGCTTTATACAGGTCATCTTTCCTGTTCAGGCACAACACTTGAGAAGATTAGCTAACAAAAGGAAGTGGAACAAATATGTTGTTAATTTCCTTTTTAAGCAAACAACTGTCTATCAGCATATCCAATATTTCTTTACCTATTCTGTGTTTGACAGTGTGCCAGCAAAGTGAATGGAGGCCTGTTTGGGAGCACCAAAGACTACCCAGATGAAGCAATCCGTTTTGCCAGAAGCCATCCACTGATGTATCAGTCCGTCAAGCCTGTTCATAAGAAACCAGTGCTCGTGAAGACAGATGGGAAATACAAACTGAAACAAATAGTAGTTGACAGAGTAGACGCAGAAGATGGACAATACGATGTTTTATTTATTGGAACAGGTAAATGAAGCAGCAGGTAGGAGTTTTTTTTAAAGCATTTGGTTCTCCATCTTTTCCCTCCTTGGTCAGCTTTCATTGATGATTCTGGGCAGTCGTTCTGCTCCCTAAGCCTTAAATTCTGCCTTCCAACACAACACTTTCACATCCTTCCCCCAAAAAAGTTCCCTTACTATTTTCTTCCCAGCATCCTCTAGACTTCCATAACACAGAAGACAAGGGCAAGTTCAGGGAAAGTCAGTCTCCCAAGGGCATTCTTGTGGTACCAACACCCTTTAGAGTCTCCAGTGCATTCCAATATGAAAAAAAATGTCTCCAATGCTCTTGTAGGCAATTGTTTTTATTGTTGTGTACTGGATGTTGAGATTCCCCCAAGCCTGCCAGCCAGCCAGCCATCCTACCTACCCACCCCACAAGTGGAACAGTTCTTCTGATGCCTTTTTGTTTTAATTTTCCGTAGGCCATTTTCAGACCTGACACAACCAATGGCAAGTAGCAGTAGTAAAACAAATTCCCCTCCCCAGCCCACCAAAATTGCCCATTGCCCGGCACTGAGTCTGATAGGCCTTCATTCTATTTCTCTGTGACTAGCTAGGACACATTTTAAGTCTCTCATAAAAAAACCAGTTCAATCCCACCATATTCCTTCTCCTTATTTCCTTGCCTTCTCAAACTATTGCTCTAGGGCAGGGGTTCACAACCTACAGCCCATGGGCCAGATCTGGTCCACAATGCCAAATAATCCAACCCCCAGCCTCACTCCAGCTGCTGCCACCACCAGAATCAGCCGCAGACTCATTGCGGGTGTGTAAATGCATTTACTGAGTCTGTGGCCATCATAAACGCATTTGCTATAGCCGTAAATGATTCTGCAGTTGTCGTAAACACATTTACGACAGCTGCAGGTGCATTTTATGGTACCAGTCCACTCAACTGTCTTGAGGGGGAATGGTTGAGAACCCCTGCTCTAGGGCCACCTCCACAGGAAGGCTTCTTGTACAAATGGGTTACATCCACCTAGAATGTTTTTGTTATTTTGATTTTTCTCCCACCCACTGCCTTCATGGTTAAAAAACATTTTCAAGCCATAGGGAAGTTCAATGGTATGAGAAGTGGTATGTGATTCATATATATCACATGCTGTGAGATATGAGGGAACAGAATGGAATAAATGCTCACAAAACCCCTTTAATATTCAATTACTTTAAACACCTAGTCCATCAGTCTTTGCTGTTGTACAATGCATTCTTCCTTAGGCCTCTTGTTTGGCAGGAGTCTTCTAAATTGGCCCATTTCCTCAGTATGGAGATTTATTGCGAGTATATAGCTAGTGCTCATACCGGGGCCCTTGCTGGGTTTGCAGGTATTAACCTCTGCATCTCTTCTAGAGACTGAACCTCTGTGAAATAACTTTGCTTTAACATCAGCCTGGTACAAAGAGTTAGTTAGGCTTTATTCTCATGGTTTTGGCCATTCTGCAACCTAGACTCCAGGCACGGGTTTTTCCTGTCATAAGGCTCCACAAGAAAGATGAGATGGGTTAGGGAGTCATACTGGAAATGATGATTAAGTTGTCACCATGGAGTTCATTTCAAGGTCTTTATGCAAATGAGCAACTACAACATCCTGGCTCTTCTTGTTTCTTCATTTCCCCCCTCAGGGTGAGGTTAGATAGCCTTTCAAGTATAGGACATTTTCAGAATTAGGAGAGGCCTCCAAATGGAGGCCTCTCATCTCAGAAACAGGAAACATGGATGTTGTGTTCTAATGGTTTTACCTTCCACAATGTATCTGAACCAATGTAACCTTGCCTATAGCAACAATGTAACCTTCAGCTGCATCATATGAACCCTGTAAGAGGACGCGAGCTAATGACCACCAGCTGGCAGCAGCGAGCGTCCAAGCTCCCTTGGTCCAAACTCATCAAAGGCAACAGCGCGGGAAGTTTTCCCGCTACTATTGCTAATGCCTCCCTGTCGGTTTGTGCGTAATTTCGCTCCGCTTGGGACAGGGACCTTGAATAAAACGCTACCGGGGCCTCCCTTCCGTCATCCAACACGTGGCAAAGCACCGCCCCCACCCCCACCGGGGATGCATCACAGACTAGGACCACTGGCCGTTTGGGGTCGAAGTGCGTCAGGATTGCCTCAGATGTTAGGAGTTGCTTTAGCTCTTTGAACGCCCTCTCGTGCTCGTCACCCCACATCCATGTCTCCTCCTTTTTAAGTAACCGATGGAGCGGTTCGGCCACGGACGCCTTCCGCGGGAGGAATGTATGGTAAAAATTGAGGAGCCCCAGGAAAGACTGTAGCTCGGTTTTGGATGTGGGGCGAGGGGCCTTTTTTATGGCTGCTACTTTGGATTTAGACGGCTTAATCCCCTCGGGCGTGATCCGGAACCCTAAAAACTCGACCTCAGTTTCGAAAAAAACACATTTGTCCTTCCTCAGTCTCAGCCCCGCTTTCTCGAACACGGTTAGTACTTTGTCCAATCTCTTTGCCAGTTCAGCCTCACTCCCCCCTGTTATCAACACGTCATCAAAATAAGGCAACATCCCCTCCAGTCCCTTCAGGAGGCGTTCCACAAGCGACTGAAAAAGGCCGGGTGCCGAGTTCACGCCGAACTGTAAACGCGACACCTGGAACGCCCCTTTATGTGTAACTATCGTTTGTGCCGCGGCCGTGGCGGGGGTCACAGGAAGTTGCTGATAGGCTTGTGCCAAATCGAGTTTAGCGAAACACTTTCCCCCATTCAGCCTGGCCAAAAGGTGGCTGATCACCGGCACCGGGTATGCATTAGGGCGGATCGCCTTGTTAATTGTACACTTATAATCAGCGCAAATGCGCACCTCCCCGTTAGCCTTTAGAGCCGTTACAATTGGAGTTTCCCACTCCGCGGAATCAACAGGAATAAGAATCCCCTGGCCCACCAGTTTGTCCAGTTCCGCCTCTATCTTGTCCTTGAGTGCGAACGGCACCCTGCGCGGTTTGAGTCTTATCGGGCGGACCTCCGGGTCTAGGTCGAAGGCTACAGGGGGTCCCTTGAACTTTCCGAGTCCTTTCTTAAAAACGGCGGGATGCGCATCGCAAACCGCTTGTATTGGGTCCACCCCCACTGTATGCACTCCCCCTATGAACAAACCTAAGGGCTGAAACCACTGTGTCCCTAGGAGGCTACAACTTCCCCCCTTAAGGACAACTAGGGGCAGTTCCGCAGAATGTCTCTTAAAATTGACCCGAAATTTCCCGACCCCCAACACCGGAATGCTGTTTCCCTGTACGTCTCGTAGCGTGGACCTCAACGTTTTAAGTTTGGGCCGCACGTGGGGGTCGATTTTCAAGAACTCTTTCTGGGGAATTATAGAATAGGAGGACCCCGAGTCAATTTCCATCCTAATAGGGGCCCCTTGTACTAATACCTCAACGAAGTAATGGGACTGTCCCGCGGACACGCTGAACACTGGGGCGTCGTCCTCGCTGTCGTCCGAGACGCGGCCCACGCCATCCTGCTTCCTCGTGGTCTGGGCGCCATCTTTGGGCCTCGCTGGACGGTCCGGTCTGGCCGAACGGTCTTGTGACTGCCTCCGGCCCTCCTTCCGTTTTCTGCATGCCTTGGCGATGTGCCCCCGACGGCCGCAGGTGTAACACTCGGCCTTCCTGAACGGGCATCTCGCGCGCTCATGGGCCGCTCCGCAACCCTCGCAGCGTCGACCACCCTTTCGGACCTTCTGGACCTCCTCGCCGTCGCTGCCTTCCGTAGACGACTTTGAGGCCTGTCGAGTTGCGTGCACCGACTGTCCGGACTTCCCGTGCACCGAATTTTCCGCCTTGCCGGCTCTAGGACGCCACTCACGCCACTGGTGCATCTCGTCCACTCCAGCATTCGTGGACTCTGCGGCTTCCGCGGCCTCTACGACCTCTGCCAGCGTGGGTGGCGGCTCCTTGTTCATCAAGCTGCGCTGCACCTCCTTGTCTTTCAGGCCACACAGCACTCCGTCCCTGAGGGCCATCTCTAGGATGTCGCCCCATTTACAGGGGGCGGCGGCTATCCTCATGGCGGCCACGAATGCCTCAACCGACTCGTCCGGCGCTTGGACTCGCCTCCAAAACGCGCTCCGAGCGGGAAACATTGCCCTCGAGGGACGGAAGCGCTCTCGCAGCAGCTTCATGATGTCGTCCGCCTTAAATTCGCTCACCTTCTTCGGAGCGATGATGCCCACCAGCGTCCGCTTGGTTTCCATCCCGAGCATTCTGGTGAGGATGGCCCTCTTCCTCTCCTCGTCGTCTCCTTTGACTTTGAGTTCCACCAGTGCCGCCTGGAAGTCCATCTCAAGCAGCTCCCAGTCTTGCGGTTTGGTGATGTTGAACCCGCTCTGTGCCCTGGCTGTTCCGTGGGGATCCATGATCCCACCTTCGTCGCCAATTTGGTGTATGCAAACCAAGACACAGGACACAGCCTCGGGCTGGGTTAACTCAGGTTTATTGCATCGTGGACAGAGGGAACATGAGGTAATGGCGGATCGATAGCTCTTTATATACAGTAGTAATACATTTGAACGTGGTTCCACGGTAGCCCATTGGCTACTGTCTGCGTGACGTCATTGCGGGTCACGCCCTTCTTGTCCAGGTGTAGGTGATGGCGGGAAAACTTCCCGCGCTGTTGCCTTTGATGAGTTTGGACCAAGGGAGCTTGGACGCTCGCTGCTGCCAGCTGGTGGTCATTAGCTCGCGTCCTCTTACAGGGTTCATATGATGCAGCTGAAGGTTACATTGTTGCTATAGGCAAGGTTACATTGGTTCAGATACATTGTGGAAGGTAAAACCATTAGAACACAACATCGGCCATCCTATGATTCAATGCCACCGTTTATGAAGCAGTTGTAGGAACAACTCAGATATATATCTGGGAGCCAAAATGATGAAATGGATGGTGTGCTGGACTGAGATGGTTCGATTTCCAACTCAGCCAAAAAACTACCTGGCTAATGTTAACCGATTGCATAGCCTACTCTGCAGGACTATTGTGAGGCGAAAATAGGACATGAGGATATTGAATGACAAACTAGGCTTCTTGAGAAGGAGATTAGGATGCAAGGTAACTAATAATGATGCAGAGCTTTGAAAAATGAACTCAGCTAAGTATTAACTATCACCCCAATTTTCTTTGGTTATTTTGTCTCATTTGTGTTTTCCTATTTTCCATCAAGGAGGAGATACATATTCCTTACTCTTTTTCTGAAAGTATTGAGGACTATTTTTTTAAAACTATCCTTTGATGATTGATGAACAAAAGTGGTTATCTATATTAAGTTCTCTGGTTTTATTGTTTACAGATAATGGAATTGTATTGAAAGTCATTACAATTTACAACCAAGACACAGAATCGATGGAAGAAGTGATTCTTGAAGAGCTGCAAGTGTTTAAAGTAGGTTTTTTCCCCTCATCTTTATTATCAAATTGCTTTCAAACCACTGCAATTTCCCACAAAGTTGGGGCTTGGTTCACAGTCTTTGAGCAACTTTTATGGTGTGCAGGATCACAGCTGTGAATGTTTTTTGTAGGGCTCTGGAAACAGGAAAAACACAGGAAAAAGCAAGGCAACTCAAATAGCATTTAGGCTTAAATAATGGAAGGGTGCACATGAGTTTCCACAATATCCATAATTTCTGTAAAATAGGGGCTCAACTCCTTTTAAGATTCCACAGTCCAAACCGGCAATTGCATAACAAGTATGTACAATTGTACCATCTGTTGGTTGCATGCTGTGACACACTTTATACTCAGTTTCACTTAGCTGTGTGCAGAGACACACAAAAGATGATGAGATAAGTGCAAAAACTGCTTGCTTGATCTCTATTACACTTGTATATTTTGCGATTTTGGACATAATTTAACTAAACTGTTATGTATAAAATCAGGCAAAAAAAACATGCAGAACATGGTCTTGTGATATAAGAGAAATATGGGATATTCTCATTTCTCTTCAGTTGTTTTAGCTCAGGGGTTCACAACCTTTTTTCCGTCTCGGGCCTGACCATGCCATGACCAGCCACTTCTGCATTTAAGACAGTTGTGTGTGCATTTACGCATGCTGTCATGAACTACAAACCAGACCCCCTCCGCCTCAGACCTTTCCTGTTCCCTACTGGATCACCTGAACACATTACCAGGCCCAGTTTTGGAATTCTGATACTCTGAGCAGTCAGTCTGTAGAAGAGTTTCCTGCAATTACCTGCAGTAACCTGAGATGTTCACTTAAAGTGATCTCAAATGGAGAGAATAAAGAATCATTGTGATAGCAACATGGCATTTTCTTGGCTTATGCTAGGTGTGACTATATATCTTACTCCCTTCCAATAACCAGACTGTGATGAAGAAAATTCTTGTTTATTGTAGATAAAGCATATTATTAAGGATAAAGTTCTTCTTAAGGTATCAGGATACAGAAAAGTTCAAAAAGCAATTTCTAATCAAAATAGTACAGGAACATTCATACCTAAATCTTCCCCCTACAAAAAAAAGCAAATCTAGCTACCGCTAAGTAACAATCTTGAAGACCCAGAATTCCTACTGACTTCTGCTCCAATCTCCAAGAGAATTGGGTCTCCAAACCAATTTGGAGCCCACACGAGACTAGCTTCTAAGTCCAATGTGCCCATCAGAACCAGAAGTACTATCCAGGAACCTTGTTTAATTTTACTTCTTTGGAGGTAATTGGGCTGTTTCTAAGCCTGCTAGAGCCCACAGAAAGTACTAAGGGTATACATTTGGTGCCCATTTCACCCTCACCTGCCCACCCCTGCTTAATATACTTTCTGTTTGCTCTGTCATTGTACACCTAAAATAATTTTGCCATGCCAAATGAAGCTTCATATGACTATCCACCCAATTTATGAAATGTTTTTCCCTTTAAAGGGAAAGGAATATGGATGGCTGTGTTCATGTATTGGCCACAGGTGCAGATGTCCAAATGGAGTACATTTACTATATATTCATTTTAAAAATGTATGAAGGGAAGAGAATTATTTGCAGCCTCTTGCTCCCCAGTAAATGGCTGGAAAAAGAGATGAATCATATTTCATGTGATTCCATATTCAGTAATATGGCCATAACTCTTGGGGGTGTCCTGTTGAAACTCTAGCTATGTCCTATTTACTAAAATAAATACTCCCGTTGTTTTCAGGTGCCAATTCCTGTTATAGCCATAGAAATTTCATCAAAGAGGGTGAGTATTTTAGACTGTTTTTTGAAGATACCATTGTTCTCCTTTGAAGTGTTATACAATTACTGTACACAGCTTAGCCTTTGTACAAGTTCTACCATTTCAGAATGCAAGTGGTATCAAAGTTTTACATGTTGCAGAAGTTCCTTCTACCATTTTCCATGTAGAAGACCAGTGTGTCAATAAGAAGAATTTTAATCTATACCCTTTCATGCCATTCAGCTGGTATATTATTTATCTCATATCAGAAATATTCCACGAGCTTTAAATTTACTGCATTCATGCCTCCGACTTTCACTACAATTACATGAATATCACTTTGGGTAGTAGTGATCAATCTAACATTCCCTGTATCCCTTCTAGTGTACATTATTATTATTCCATATGTATAATGTGATACCGATTATTTCATATTCAGAGAGCTTATCTCTGGATCATGCTTGATTTTCATCTGACTAGCACTAAGGTAATACATTTTTGACAAATATTGGCATTTTGATCAGCTAATAGCTTCAAGTAATGAGCAGATAAATTTGAATTTATTCTCCAAGATTTCTTCTCAGGCAGTCCTTAAAAGGAGCAATGGGAGAATTTATATGTGTCTAACATGGCCAGAAGATAATAAGATAGGCTAGCCGCTGCTCTTTCTAATTGCTTAAGAGGAAGTTCTCTCATAGGTGAAGTTTTTCAAGTCTGCGTCTGCATGCTAAGAAAGCTTTTGAAGCAAATTTAAAGGCAGACCTTTCCTCCTTTTACGTGACAAACCACATAACATTTCCCCGGGAAAAGACTTGTATTTTTAATATATAAATTTTAACATTTAAAAATTGCACCTGATACTTTAAAAATGAAAAACAGGATCTCAGGCCACCATCCTGTGTGTTTTCAATGGAAATAAACATGTTGAAAAGTTTAAATGAGTATGTGAGTGATAGCACTGTTAAACTGTAAACATTGCCTTGCTCAAAAACCAGTCATATCTGACTATAGGGTTCAGTGCTCATCTCCGTTTATAGACAAACAGCCATTATTGTCTGCGTCTGCAGATGTTTCCATGGATATGTGGCAGACATGACTAGACACCAGAGTGCACAAAATGCAGCTTACCTTCCCACTATTTATCAACTTGCAATTTCTTGCTTTTGAACTGCTAGATTGGCAGGAGCTGGGGCAGAAGACAGGAGCTCACTCTGTCGTGCAGCATCTGGTCTCATACCTCTAACCTTCTGGTCTTCAAGATCAGTATCTTAACCACTAAGCCACCACATAAATTGTAGCAATTCTCAACCTACAGGATAATCCTGTGGATGCTTACAGAAGTGATTCTAAATATACTTACTTGAATGTGCATCTTATACAATCAGGATCAAAACATATTATGCCAAATATATAGATATTTTGATTTGAGAGGATTCATCACATTCAGTTATTTTCCCCTTTTTTCTGCTGTGTCATGGCTGCTGTGTTTTTCTCTGCTTTGGAAAGTGTGAGGGTGCCTAAAATGATTTTGCTGTTGTGCAACTAAATATGCCATATAAAATCAGTCATCCCTGAGTGATGTCTAGAATTATAAATAGCAGTGCACACACATGCTCTGCTTCTCTGTGAAACATTCAAATATATTCCTCTTCCTTCCTACACACTGCTGGTTTCAAGCTGTTTGAAATTTTCTCCTCCGCATTACCCTCAAAACAAGCATGGGCAAAATGAAAAGCTGATGAAAATGCAGTTATTGATAAATGTGACACAATATACTGAAGAAACTTCCAAGCAAAATGGTCAGATACATTATCTGTTGAATGTATTGTTATGCTTACAATGCTCAAGATAATACAGGATAGACTTCAGCAGCAGCACTTGGAGATAGAGTTACCAGAAGTGCAGGTGGAGTTCAGAAGAGGCAGGGGGACTAGAGACCACATTGCCAACATACATTGGATCATGGGAAAAACAAAGGAATATCAGAAACAAGTCTACTTCTTTTTTATTGACTACACCAAGGCCTTTGACTGTGTGGACCACAATAAAATGTGGCAAGTTATTAAAGAGATGGGAATACCAGAACACCTTATAATCCTCATAATAAATCTATACATGAGTCAAGAAGCAACAGTCAGGACAGAATACGGAATGACAGAGTGGTTTGGAATAGGAAAAGGAGTAAGACAAGGATGCATTTTGTCACCCTGCTTATTCAACTTGTACATAGAGCACATAATGTGCAATGCAGGGATGAAGGAATCACAATATGGGATCAAAATTGCTGAGAGAAATATCAACAATTTGAGATATGCAGATGATACTACCCTAATGGCAGAAAGTAAGGAAGACCTAAAGAAGCTCCTGGTTAGATTGAAAGAAGAGAGCAAAAGCTGGCTTGAAACTCAACATCAAGAAAGCCAAGATAATGGCAACAAGCCCTATCAGGCCCCAGGAAAATAGATGGGGAAGAAGTAGAAGCAGTGACAGATTTTACTTTCTTAGGATCTAAGATCACTGCAGATGGTGACTGCTGCTATAAAATAAAAAGGTGACTGCTTCATGGGAGACAAGCTATGAGAAACCTGGGGACATAGTGAAAAGTAGAGGCATCACATTGCAAACAAAAATTTGCATAGTCAAAGCAATGGTATTCCCGGTCATAATGTATGGTTGTGAGAACTGGGCCATTAGGAAAGCTGAGCGCAGAAGAACAGATCCCTTTGAGATGTGGTGTTGGAGAAGAGTTTTGAGACTCCCCTGGAAAGTGAGGAGAACAAATAGGTCAATCTTAGAAGAAATCAATCATGACTGCTCCTTAGAAGGTCAAATAGTAAAGATGAAGCTAAAGTACTTTGGACATCAAATAAGAAGAGAGGATTCACTTGAGAAAGCCTTGATGCTGGGAAAGGTGGAGGGCAAAAGAAGAAGGGGGAGGCCAAAGATGAGATGGCTAGATAGTATTGTAGACACAATGGTCACAGAGCTGGGTGGTTTGAGGAGGATGGTGGAGGACAGAGGTGCCTGGAGGAAAATTGTCCATAGGGTCACAAAGGGTCAGAATTGACTGTGCGACTGAACAACAACAACAACCACTTTGGACCTCTCAAAACAGGCTGATTTATGGCCAGAATAGTATGAGATTAAGGGATGGGAGAAGGAGAAAAATGTTGTTTGGTCAAATTCATGAGCAAATAGTATTTTGCTTTTAGCTACCCATGTTGCCTATATTGTGCATCAGCTCATCAGCCATTGCACAATCATGACAAATTAAACATTTCCCCTGATTGTCTAGAGATGATATGTGGAAGTACTTTTTTTCCTTAGTTTTAGTAGGTCGTTGTAGTGCAGCTGCCATAATGTAGCAAATTTAAGGGGAAAGTACTTCCTTTGATCATCCCCAGACAATCAGGAGAAGTGTTTAATTTATCACAGTCATACAGCAGCTCATCAGCCACTATACAATAGTGGCAAATTAAATAATCTCTTTGTTTCTGCTATCATAAAATGAGTAATGAGCATCTGCATGATAGCAGCAAATTAAAAAAATTCTCTTATTGTCTGGGGAGATCATGGGAGGAAATTTTTTTTCTTAGATTTGCTACATGGTCACTCTTGTGCTACAGTGATCATCTACTGAACTTATTTGGGGAAAATTTATACTTCCCCCAACCATACCCAGACAATCGGTGAAGTGTTTAATTTTCCGGCAACTGCTGCACAATACCAGATGTTTACCTTTGAAACAACCTTGACAGCTACTTCACTCTCTTTTAGTCTATTCCCAGCATCCTGGGAAGAAGATAAATGAGAGCACTGCTAAATAGTAAGATCCTTGGCAGGTGTTCAGAAAGTGAGTCTTTGGGGTGAGAGTCGCTCTACTTTGGTGCCCAACACATGTGGACATTGGAATTAAAAGCCAACCAACTCACTACAAAAATGCCCTGAAATTCAGAATAAGTGCCTACATAGATAACTAGTTAGTTTAGTTTCATTCAGGCCTTGGAATTTACATAGTAAATTTAGTGATGACATCATACTTGAAGGGCACTGGAGGGTTAAAAATCCAATTGACTGTAATTTTCCCTGAAACAGAATTTTTAAAAAATGATTCACATCCCATGTTCTGCACAAGTTTTTCTTTGCCACTCATGTACAACAAAGTTACAGCTTGGAGGAAACAATGTGTGAAATCCAATATTAATTCACAACTAAAGTAGGCCAATTGAATCAGCATTGATTTGGCGAGTCAACTCCACCATAAGTTTCATTAATTTAATGGGCCTACTCGAGTTGCAACTTACTAGTGGATTCAGTCAATGTTTCTCCAAGTCAATCTGGTTTCCTCAGTAAACAGTGTTTCCTGGCCACATGGTATCAACCCTTTAAAAAGTAAGGATCTGATTTAGGAGATACAAATGTCTATAAGTAGTGCCATGCATATTTCACTTGCACAAAATGCATGTAGGTTTGCAGGCATTGACTACATACATCTTTTGTGTTTTTGTGCATTCTTGAATGTGACCTTAAGTGTTTCTATTCTTTCAAAAGTATGAGGGGGAAAATGCCTGCTCACACAAAGGGAGAGAAAAATGCACATGGATATTGAGAGGGGGCAAGTTGGGTATGAAGGAAAATAATTAGTAGTAGTAAACAATACACATCTATTAGTGCAAAGACACTGACTGGACAAATTAGTGTGTTGGGGATCTAGTTGTAGAGTCAGAGGCTGGGAGTTCATTGTGCCTTTGGGAAAAGAGTTATCTGTATTGCCTTGGGAAGCTGCACAGTCCCAATATCTCCCCATAAGAAGAGAATATTAAACCACTTCTGAGTACTCTATACCTAGAAAACCCTGAGACCAATTTAACTTGTGGGCATTTTTCTGCTAACTCTCCCATCTCTGTTCTTCCCCTACAGCAACAAATTTACATTGGATCAGAGTCCGCTGTTGCACAATTAAAGTTCCATCAGTGTGACATGTATGGAACAGCTTGTGCTGACTGCTGTCTAGCAAGGGATCCTTACTGTGCTTGGGATGGGATCTCCTGTTCCAGGTACTATCCAACAGGAACACTGGCAAAGAGGTAAGAACATACCTGTCAAGTATCCCGGATTGGCCAGGAAATCCCGTATTTCACCACTCCGTCACTCTCCTTCCCGTGGCCATCCCATAATTTGACTGGTCAGGAAAGGGTTAACTGCACATGTGTGCAGGGGTTAATTGGTTACGGTGCAAGGGGTTACTGCGCATGTGCGACACTGCCTCTCATGGCTGTGCATGCGCAGTAACCCCTTTCCTGCCTGGAACCTGGAAATTTACTGCACATGCATGCCCGGCTCCCGGATTTTGAAACTGCGGCTTGACAGGTATGATTAAGAATCCTTTTTCCATAGAAAGTCATATGAGATACAATGAGAAGCTGAATTGAGGCAATTTGGCCTTGCTGTAGTTTGATCTGCAGTTGATTTTAGGCTTCTATCTGGATTAGGTGATCACACAGATGCCATGGATTGCTTCACTGCCACACTGGCCCCTCATTTTAATGCAGCTCAGCCCATCGGCCACAGCCCCTCTTCCTTTGAGCCTATCCTCTGCTGATTCCTTGTTCTATTATGGTTAATTGTAAAGCTGACAGGCTGTGCAAGTTGTTGCATGGCATTAGGGGAAAGGAGTGGTTTCCCAAAGCTCTTCATTTTGTACATATACATATACACACATGCTATGGAAATATAGTAGCCTAAAATAGAAACTTCAGAGAAGTTTCTATTTCATATAGATTTTTTGTGGGTTTTGCACATGCAGAGATAATGTAGCACTCAACTAATATATCAATGCAGCACTATGGTGAACTCTTGCTAAACTTGGTAGTTTGCTTGATTTTTTTTGTACCTATATTATGGAATATCTTACCTACAGAACTGTGCCAGGCTCCATCTCTGCATATCTTTTTTTTAAAAAGCTTTCTCTTTAATGAGGCTTTTCAAAATGTTCTTCCTACAGCCATTTAGTTTTTCTTGTTATAATTGATTTGTTAATGTTACTTAAATTTGTTTAAACTAATATTTTCCTTTTGGAAGGTGCCATCAAGTATGGGGGGGAATTGTGATTGTATTTGTTTATTTTGTGATGTTGCTATTTTAAGTATGTGAACTGTCCAGATTGGGAAGAACTCCCATATGGGCAGTATACAAGTTCAATCAATCAATCAATCAATCAATCAATCAATCAATCAATCAATCAATCAATCAATCAGTCAATATTTAATTTAAAATACACTAGAGTAACTAGACAAAAAGCTCAAAAGGGTGGCTGTTCCCACTGTCCAAAACATCACAACCACGTCACCAGAATACCAGCCATAGTCAAACCATCCCTTTGAAAATCAAAACAACTGATCACATGGGGGAAACACCTTTCAAATTGAACTGCCTTTGTAAATTTAGAAGCCTCCAACATCAGGGGAAGGAACTCCACTTTTGAAACAAAAAGGGCTGGGCTGATTCACAATGGCCTTTATGTCATGGGATCAGTTTTTAAAATGGAATTCATCCATTCAATAACAATTCTTGTGCTATTTGCCAATTTAGTCACAGCCTGAATTGGTTTACCTTTATCCAGAACCAAATCATATTTTTTTTACAATGTTGGTTATCATCCATCCTGGAGGTCTTGAGGTTGAACAGCTATCTATTCTGAATGTTCTGTTCAGTGTACTGAATGTATCTACCAGTTGCTCTGAAGTAGCTGACCTATAAGCCATCCTCCATCCAGTTGAGTGGGAATATTACATCAAAACATTTTAGTTAAAGACCATTGAGCATAGCTGTAAAGGATCTAAATAACCGAGCAACACAGACAGTGATGCACAGAATATTTGAATTTCTTTCGTTTCTCATCAGATGTGCTCTAATGTTTTTCAATTTGCTTTTTAAGTAGTTTTCAGATAAAATACAATGAATAATAGATGTTTAAAGAATATCTGCTCCTGAGAGAAAAATGCCTTGTCACCAATGTGTAGGGGTTTGCTTGAAGTTGTTTAGCCACTGAACCATGAGGTACTTCTTACTGTAGAAGACAGAAAATCAAAATCAAATATTCTTCCTAGGGCTATAGAGACAAAGTAAATAGAAAAAGAGAGGTGGTCCGCATAAATCTGACCCAACCTCCAGAGGGCCAAGCACATCTGGAAAACAGCAGGTTAGGGAAACTTGCCGTATGACATAGCATTGTCATAAAGATTTATAGATTTCCCCTGTTATTATCTCATGTAATTATGAAGAAAAACCTCTTCTTTTGGCCTGAATAAGTCCTAAGAGCTGGGGGAGATACTCACTTCTGAAGAGAACTTGCCAATACAGTGGACCCTCAATTAACGACGCATTCGAATAGCATCATTTCTGTTTACCGATGCATCGTCACTCACCATGTGACTATCTGCACAATGACGAAAAACCGTCGTTGTGTGGATTAATGATGTTTTTTAACGTCGTTGTGCGGATAATGACAGTTTTTTTGCTGCTAGATGGTGCAGCTGCCTTTGAAAACTGCACAACAATGTTTCCCATATAGCAACGCTACTTGGGGAACCAAGCAATGTCATTATGTGAGGGTCTACTGTACATTCATTTTGTTCGAATAGAAGTGATGAAACAGGAATACCCCCAAAACATGTCAGCAGTTTTGATTGTTTTCTCTGCGAATGACTGAGCCAAGCGTTCATAACAGAGTAACATAGTATTTAGACAGAAAAATAAGCAAAATGTTTAAGAGAGAGAGAGAGAGAATCATTGTGGCACCTTAAAATTGCTATATTTCATGGATCAAACCCTTGATCCACGGAAACTCTCATAAAAATATAGCAGCTTTTTAAGATGCCACAACATTTTTGGTTCTTGTTTTATGTTTGTAAGGCTTGGCTTTTTTGTCTAATGAGCTTGCACAGATGTCCTTTGCTGCTCCTTCAAAATAAAATAAAAAACACTAAAAGTTATGCTTGTGCAATGGAGAAGGCTTTTGAAGTTAGTTAGCCACCATACAAACCTAAGTATCTGTATTTGTGTTCTATTTAAAATATTTTGTTTTTGCCTAGACGCTTCCGCAGACAAGATGTCCGTCACGGAAATGCAGCTCAGCAGTGCTTTGGGCAGCAATTTCTTGGTAATTGTCATCCTATTCAATGGGAAACTACTTTACTGTATATATGTATTTTTGCTGTGTGCGAATGGGAACCTATCATCTAAAACCTTTGGGTTTTTTACTTCAATTCCCAGAAGCTTAAGCACTGATCAGCCAATGAGAATTGAAGTCCCCCTGTGGGGTATGGGCTCCATGTTGAGAACCACTGATCTAAATGAAGCAATGGAGCATTTTAAGATTTCATCAGGAAGGTTAACCTTTCCACTTAAATTCATTGACCTCTAGGTTGTATCCAGTGCTGCTTATCAATGAGCAGACCTGAAACAGCTGATGGTCTGGCTCACCTTTTCCCCTGCAGTCCCCCATACAATCCCCAAATCTACTCTGAAGTTTTGGCTATCATCTGTGTCTGATGGGCAGAGTGTAGTGAAGAAGAAAGCAAGGAGGAAGTCTGGTGTTATAAGCAGAAGTCCACTCATAACATTGGAGATATCACTCCAATCTATCTGAAATCCTCCTGGCATATCTATGCCAGTAGAAGACTGATGACATCACCAGTAGGGAGAGATATCTGGTAATGAACATCTTCCCCTGCTTCTTTGCTGCTACTTTTCTGACATGCCAATAATCACTTTCATCAAATCAAAACTGTGGGACAGATGGAGTAAATCTTTCATTACCAAAAATTTCCCCATGCAAGTAACGTAATCTAGTAGTAGTTATTTTAAGTAATGGCATACATTCTCCTCCTGTCCCACAACTCCCATTGCTTCCATGCATTATCTTTGTTGAGTCCGAGCATTAATTGCAATGTGACAGCAGTTCGGGGGTTAACCAACAAGTCATTTATTACAGTTCAGTTCGGACTGGGGGAAACAGGGACGAGGTAGCAACTTATATACAGACAGAACGGTGGTTACAGTGATACATTTGCCCGGGCTTTCTTAGCGCAGGAAACCTGGGCTAAACCAATCAGATTACATTGATAATACATGAATATGGCACCTTACAGAAAGGGTGCGCTTTTACAGCAAAGACTTAATGGAGATTGCAACTTAAAGCAATATACATTTGGACACAACATTCCTCCCCCCCCCTAGCAGGGAGCCCACTAATCATACCTTTGAGGAGGACCACAGATCCATTTAGGGTGCCCAGCATCGGTGGGACTTAGGGCAAGGGGTATGGGAGAACCAGGGTCTATGGAAGTGCCAGTGGACTCACTGGTTGACCTAGGCAAGCTAGGAGTTTTAGAAGGCTCTCTCCTCTCCTATTCAACATCTACATGAAGCCACTGGGTGAGATCATTCGTTCCCATGGGGTGCGGTATCATCAGTACGTGGATGACACTCAGTTGTACATCTCGGCCCGTGGGGACCCTAGTGATGCCGTTGACATCCTATCTGGTTGCCTGGAGGCTGTTGGGGTCTGGATGGGGGCCAATGGGCTTTGGCTGAATCCCAGCAAGACAGAGTGGCTATGGATAAGGGGCCCCTTGTTATCCAGGGAACTACCATCTTTGGTACTGGATGGGGCTGTTTTTCCCCAGACAGACAGACCCGGTGCGCAACTTGGGGATCCTTCTGGACTTGCAGCTGCTGCTAGAAGAACAGGTAGAAGAGCTGGGGGAGATACTCTCTTCTGAAGAGAACTTGCCAATACAGTGGACCCTCAATTAACGACGTGTTCGAATAGCATCATTTCTGTTTACCGATGCATCGTCACTCACCATGTGACTATCTGCACAACGACGAAAAACCGTCGTTGTGTGGATTAATGATGTTTTTTAACGTCGTTGTGCGGATAATGACAGGTTTTTTGCTGCTAGATGGTGCAGCTGCCTTTGAAAACTGCACAACAATGTTTCCCATATAGCAACGCTACTTGGGGAACCAAGCAATGTCATTATGTGAGGATCTACTGTACATTCATTTTGTTCGAATAGAAGTGATGAAACAGGAATACCCCCAAAACATGTCAGCAGTTTTGATTTTGCCCTGGCTTTCTTAGCACGGGAAACCTGTGCTAAACCAATCAGATTACATTGATAACACATGAATATGGCGCCTTACAGAAAAGGGGCACTTTTACAGCAAAGACTTAATGGCGAATGTAACTTAAAGCAATATACGTTTGGACACAACAATCTTCAAGTCATAAAAGCTATAGGAGAGAAGAATGGAGCCTTTTACTACTGAAAATCTCCCTCTATTGATGATCTCATCACTCTTCTGCAAGCATAGCTATGCCATAGGATTTCAGCCAATGTTTTTTCATAGGGTACACTGATATCTGAGGGATCTGTGAGTGCTAGATAAGAGAAAGCATTTATATCCTTGAGCCTGTTTTAAATAAATCATCAGTGCTCAATGACTCCTTTATTCTGCTTATAGTTATCTCCACCCTTTATTTTTATGCACAGAAATGGAAGAGTAAGCTTTCCCTCCCATGCCTTGATTTTGCTAGTAGCACTTCCTCCCTTTCAGAAGACTATGAAGATATAAAGCATTTCTCTTGGTGTCATTGGGAACTCTTGTTTTAAAATCCATGACCTAGATAGGAAATATTTTTAAAAAAACATTTTGGTATAGAAGAATCTCAGTAGCAATTGAACATCCACTTCCCAGAAATAAAGCTTCAGAAAGAAAAAGAAAGAAATCCTCTTTCTTCCAAGTATGCCATTTAGATTGCAACCATAATTTTGTGGATTTGGCAATAAATCTAAAGATCAGCTCCCTACCCTCCTCATGTACCCCAGTTGATATCTGGCCAGGGAAATCTTTCACTTTTGGTTTAATGCAAGTCACATTAGAATTTGGAAGGAAACAATACAGTATGTGGAAGAACTAAATTGTTTAGTTTTTCAGCAGACCTCTTTGAAGAGCTTGATGTTTATTATTGACAGAAGAATATATAACATGGTGTTAGATTTAATTTTAATATAGCATACACTGAAAGTTTAGATTGGATGGAAGGCTATATAAGAGATCCTTGGATCACAGTGTGCCAGATTCAATGGAAGCTACAGAGGATTTGATTAATCAAATCTCCATTGGTTAATGGGCCTGCTCTTGCACAACCTACTACACCAAACAAAATGAATTCAGGCAAAGAGGTTATTCTGCAACATGTCATTTGTTTTCCATTTTATCACTAGGGACTGCAAGATCTTTTGACAATGAAAGCGCGGCGCAAAAATGGCCGCCACGCTCTTTGCGGGCCCCCCCCCACCCGGACTCAGACATCCGGTTGAGTTAGGGGGCGTGGCCACCCCTCTATAAAAGGGGTGGCCACGAGGCAGACGAGCTGCCATTTTAGAAAGAGCGACGGAGAGGAGAAGTTTTCTCCGTCGCTGTTTATCGTAGTCTTCGGCTGTTTAGCCCTTGATACCTTCCCGGCTGGGAAGGGAGGATTAGCGCGTGCAGAGCCTTTTGCTTGCTGGCTGCTGCGCGCTTTCGGCACTAAGTTTTTGATCCCTGGCAAGGGATCCTGCTCTTTCTTCTCGACGATATGCCTCCCCAACGGAAGGCCCCGGCGATGAAGCTGCGGCCAAAGGGGAGGACTTTTTCGAGCCTTGTGCAGGACGGGGGGGCAGCCATCAGGTCGGAGGACCAGGGCTGCGCCCCCGCGGCAGGGCACTACCCAGCCTTGCCCACCGATACCGGTGGGGTGATTCAGGCTGGCACTTGGCAGCAGGCCTTGGCTAGCCAGCCTCAGGCCGGCGCCTCAGGGACTTCGGCCCTCGGCCCGCAGTTGCCGGCCATGGGTCAAGACAGCGGGGGAGGGCCTGGTGCGGGTGTGCAACCCGTTCCTCCTCCAGCCCCTCATGGGCCGGAGTTTTGGGCATGGCCCTATGCTGGCCCAGGCTCTCACTTGGGTGTCCCTTTCCAAATGCCTAGTGGGCCTTCCGGCCAACCCGGCCCACCTTATGCTGGGGGATCCGTGGCAGTGGATGCTTTACTAGCACGTTTAGCAGTGCTGGAGGCATCCTTTGGGATTGCACAGCCTCCTATGGGAGGGGGGCCTTCTCTCTCTGCCGGGGGCCCTTCGTGTCCACCGGCTACCTCGACGGCTGCCACACTGCACCAGGCGGCCAGCCGGGTTGAGCTGCTTGAGACGCTCCGGCCTGTGCCTGCCGGTGTCTCACAGCTCCCTGTTCGTCCAGAGCTGCAGACAGGGACCAGTCAGGTGTGGCCCCAGAGCTCGATTCCGGTCGCGAGCTCCGATGCCCGCCGTGGGCCGGAACCCCCAGTGGGGGCGGCTCACGGGGGTGCACCTAGTGAGTATCAGGTTCAAATTAGTGCACCTACATCACAGCCCACTTCCAGTGGTGGGGTTCAGTGGCCCTGACCTCGTCAAGTTGAGGCGAGTGGGCATCAGTTACCAGTCTATCCCAGTGCCCCTTGGTTTTGAACTGGCAATGCATTGAGGGCAGGGGTTTCCGCCCCCGGGGCAGTGCCGGGCATCACAGGGGCTGTCCAGGTCCCGCTGCATATGCCCCATTTACCTAATGTGCCGGTGACGGCTTTGCCGACAGCTGGTTATTCTTTGCCCCTTGGCGATCATTTGTCGCAGGTCACGAGGGATAAGATCTTGAGGGGGATACGTGGACATTATCCCTATTGAACTGTGAGCCCACTGAGGAGGAGAGAGAGGGACAGGATGACAGAGACAAAGAGCTGTCCCGTCGTCGTAAGCCACTGCGCACCTGGGCCAACTGGTTGCCGGCATACCTTATATATATGGTGGTATGCCTCAGGGCCCGGCCTGATTGGGCCATCCCAATGGTTCAATCCTTTGATAATATTTACAGGGCGATGGTTGATTTGATGGGCCCATCACAGTTGGCTTACGATGAGAAATTTGGGTGAGGGTGGCCCTACACCCTGAGAGGAGGTGGGATGAGCCCTGTCAGCAATTGTGCTCGTGTACATGACTCCCACGTGACTGGCGCCTGGTGATAGGTACCATTGTGGTCATGCTGTGCAGCGGGCTGCTCAGACACAGGCTCCACGCTAACTGGTCGGGCAGGGGGTTCCAGCCCGCCTGCTGTGTTCGACCTGCTCAGCTAGCGACGTGTGTAATAAGCGCCAGTGTCATTACCAACTAGGGTGCCCCTTTTTGCGCTGGCCCCTACGCCGCCTCCGCGTGCCCGTGGGTTGGTGGGTTACGGGGCAGAGGTAGGGGTGCACAGGGGGCGATCAGAGCCCCGTCTGAAGGAACTAGCCTTGTCAAAGCCCCCCCTCACCAATTAGTGTACTCATGCTGGAGCGATGGCACTCAGCTCATCCAAGAAGTGATGATGCGAGGTACCTGCTGGAGGGTTTCCAATGGGCTTTTTGTATTCCATTCGGGGGTGTTAGGGGCCCCAAGATGCTACTAATCCAGTTCCCTTGAAAGGTAGCGAAGAGGTTGCTCCACTGAGCACAGCTAAGGGAGTTGAGGCTATGAGAGTAGCGGGCCCCTTCTTGGAACCACCTTTCCTAATTTGAAAGTCTCCCCTATGAGACTAGTACCGAGGTAGAACCAGGGTGAATGTCGTTTAATCCTCCATTTAGCTTACCCTGTGGGTTCTCCGGTCAGGGATGCCATTCCCGATGACCTTGTTCAGTCAGGTACACGTAGTTTGTTCAGCCCCTCTGGGTGGTACGCTCATGCGGTCCCGGTGCTTTCCTGGCACAGTGTGATATGCACTCCGCTTTCCGATTACTGCCAGTGCACTCAATGGATTTTGAGCTATTGGTTTTTTTAGGTTCCAAGGGGAATTTTACTTAGGTAAGGCCAACCCCTTCTGACTGAGTTATTTCATGTTCGGCATTCGAACAATTCGGTACTTTTATTCAGTGGGCCTTTGCTCGCAGGTAGGGGTCTCGGTCTCTAGCCCATTACCTTGACGACTTTTGGTTCGGGGGTGAACGGGACTCGGACACGTGCACACGTCTCCTCACTACATTTCAGACACTCAGGTGGGAACTGGGTGTCCCCTTGGCGCCTGAAAAGACCGAGGGCCCAGCTACTAAGCTCACATTTCTAAATTGACTCTGTCGCACAGGCATCCGGGTTAACCATGAATAAGGTGGCTCGGATCTCCGCGGCGATTTTGGCATTGATTGCCAAACATAAAGTGTTCCCTCGTGAGCTGCAGTTACTTCATGGCCACCTTAACTTTGCCTGCAGGGTGGTTCCACCTGGCAGAGCATTGGCCAGGCGCCTGTGTGACGCCATGGCTGGCCTATTAAAATGTCACCACATGGTCCGGCTGATCAGGGGCATACGGGTGGGCCTTCTGGTCTGGCTCAAATTACTCCTGGGTTTTAACGGGGTCTCTTCCTGGAGATCAGACCTTATGGTCTGCCCTAGATTTCAAGTACGGTCGGATGCCTCCAGCTCCGTGACTTATGGGGGTTTACTCTGAGGGTAGGTGGACTTACGGCCAATGGCATCACGCATGGCTTGGCATGGATCGCCTCCGCGATCTTATCTTCCTTGTGTCAGAATTTATTCAGGGTTGAAAGGATTTTTGCTGGAGAAACTACACTCAGGGGACGCCCAAACGAGATTCTTTTATTAAAAAGCAGAAACATTTAGATGGTTTCTTTACATTCTTGTGATCAACTGACCAACCCTCTATGCTTGCTGCAACACTAGTTTTGTGCAAAAACAATTTATACAAAATGAGGGGAGCTCTGTGGAAAAAATAGCTGTTTGCTTATTCTTTTGTTGGAGACAACAAACTCCTGTTGGTGCTTCTGATTCCTCCTCAGGCTGTCTTGATTTGTAGAGACAACTTGGCTTGACTGTGAAAGAAGAATCCAGTGAGAACTCATAATCTTGTTCATGTGGACCTACCACAGTGTGAATGACATATATAAGATGTTTTATTCTGTTTATCCTTTGCAGGAGAAGCCTTGGATAAAACTGAAGAGCGAGTCATGTATGGAATAGAATATAATAGTACTCTACTTGAATGCATTCCAAGAACCTTGCAAGCAAAAGTGATATGGTTTGTACAGAGAGCACATGAAACCCAAAAAGAAGAGGTACTTTCTGACTCAAATAGTAAAGTAAAGGCTCTTTCACCCACATCTTTATGTCTATTTTATATACTTCTTTTATTCACAACATGACTTCTTCCATCTCTTTAATCTTATGTAGTACTAATAACAAATCTGACCTTTGTAATAATACTATCCCATTGTCATCGACATTCTGTTGTGACATATTTTAAATAAAAAGGAGGAGTTGTTCAGGCGTGTGGACAAGTAAATCATTAATTATGCAGACAGAAGATAAAGGTGGTTTAGATTTATATTACTTGATTTGCTAATAGAAAAAAGAAGTCATATTATCCATCCATGGAAACAATGTTAACTGCATTGATCAACAGGGTTGATTAATCCCTTTATTAGGTCACTAAAAGGTTATAAATATGAAGCACCTTCAAGGTCTTCAATTGATACCAGGAGAAGCTGATACAAAAGTTGAAATTAAGGCAAAGACTGTGTGGTTTTTTTAAAAAAAATGGTCTAGGTGTCAGACTGTCACCAAGGTCAGATGACGTTTTGCAGATACCACAGGAAATGAAGAAATCGAACATATCAGTTTGATAGTCAGTGACAAAAGTCTGGCACTGGACCTCTTTGAATTAGTCCATTGCCTCAAGTCAAGACTTGCAGACTTTGTAAGAAGAAATGGTTTTTACATCAAGAGAACAGGATAAATTTAGGCTTTTTAAAAAAAGATTATAGCCCAATTGGTAGTTTCTCTCCAAACACAAACTGTCTGGAATTAAAATGTGTGGTGCTTAGCTTTTAGTTTAAAGATAGTTAAAACTAGAATGTCTGAATTATATCTAAAACTTTCTAGGACCTTACCTAAAAATGGAGTTTCCAACATATTAATTAGAAACTCAATCCAATTAAAATGTACAATTCGGTCATAACATCACAATTTTTCTTTAACAACTCTTGAATTATCTTCTTTGAATACCCCACTTTATCATTCATTGACTACTCTGGTGAGCGAGATGTAATGAGATGATATGATCTTTTTGCAATTGTTTGTCCCAAAAGGCAGATGCATTTAATCAATTGCTGAATAATGGGTTTGTTTGTATGGAAATATCATCAATCCAATGGGTTTATCCTAGTTGGAAATATCAAATAGAGCTAGGCCATTGTATTCTTGCTTAAGTTTTATGTAATAATGCAATTTTCTTTCTTTTCAAACACACAGGTGAAAACTGATGACAGGATACTCAAGGTAGATTTTGGCCTCTTATTTTTACGGCTGCATAGGATGGACGCTGGGACATATTTCTGCCAGACAGTGGAACACAGCATTGTTCACACAGTACGAAAAATCACACTTGAAGTTGTTGAAGAAGAGCGTGTCGATGACATGTTCAACAAAGACTATGAGGAGGAAGTCTCTCATAAGATGCCCTGCCCTGTACAGAGTAGCATCCCCCAGGGCTCAAGACCATGGTACAAGGAATTCTTGCAACTAATAGGTTACAGCAACTTCCAGAGAGTAGAGGAATACTGTGAGAAAGTATGGTGCACAGATAGGAAGAGGAAAAAACTGAAGATGTCTCCTTCCAAGTGGAAATATGCCAATGCACAAGAAAAGAAAGTGCGCATCAAACCTGAGCATTATCGTGTTCCAAGGCAAACTGCTGACTCTTGATGGGGAAAATAAATCCATACATCTAAGAGAGCATTGGCTATTGTTTGGACCTAAAGAAAGGGAAATAAACCTTGGATTTGGTAATTAGTATATATATGAAATGTTGATACTGGAAATGGAACAGAAGTGTTTTTCGTAAGTTATATACTTAACATTTGTTTTGATGGGTTTTTAACATTCTGCTTAATTCTTGATTCCAGCTGTATCATTCTGTACTGAGTTTTCCACTTAAGGACAATCTTGACAATCATAGTATTGCACATTTAGTCCACCTAGTCAAGCATGAATCATGCTTGTGCTGTATATTCTAGTGTTCTGTAGAGATATTTAAGCAAGCTCAAAAGTTGATGCTTCAGTAGTCACAATGACAATTTATTGTACAGTTCTGTTTCAGTTTCATAAAACTCTTGGTGATTTTTAATGTGACAGATCCTATTTGGATGGAGCCTGGAAATCCCAGTTTTCATTTCTAGAAAATCATGTTTCTAGTTCTTACCAGTGCAGAGACACATTTGAAAATGTGATGGTAGCAATGGCTAATAGCAGAAATAATGGCTGTCAATAAAAATTTAGGAACAAGGAGAAAGCAAAAAAATTCACTGTATAGAAGAAGGTAAGAAAAAATGTCCTGACAATAATTCTTTTAAAAACAAAAGAATAAGACTTCATTGTGATGATTGACCTAATATAAAGAGCCTTCCATTTAAAATGGATTGTGCCCAAAATATTTTAGTTGTGATTTTTAGAGCCATGTATCAAGGATTATAAGAACTGATTCTAGGTTGTTGTTTTTTTTCTAATGAAAAGAATGTCTTGGTACATATGGTAAGTACATTGTAAGAAGAAGAAAGTGCTCTATATGCTCACCAAATGTAGCTCATTTCCATCTACTGTTTTTGTGGGAGGAAAATGTGCAACTGAAAGAACCCATTCTTTTCCCACTTCCTCCCATGCACACTCTTTTAACTAAGATATTCCTCCTGATATCACTTCTACCACCGCCAACATCCCTATCACCCAGGTGCAACAAAAGGAGACTAGATGCCCATATTCTGGGTCACAGAGAGGAGAACATATGCTCATGAAATGTATCAGAACTATATTCTGAACCATGTTGGCTCTCCAGACCATAATAGCACATTTCCTTCCACAATGGTATTATCAAACACAATCTCCACTCCCTTTTTTAGGACCATTAATATTGTGAAAGATTGAGAGGAGAAAATTCTGTATATTTCCATGTTAGGATTATTGTTTTTCTCATTTACATCCAGAACACAATCAGACAGCATCTTTTGGGTTCATTCGGATGTTTGCTGTTTTTCTGTAGGAAGCTGGGATAACTCAAATTATCTATAGTTAGGGGGAAATGTTTGCTGTCTAAGTAAGAATAATATGGGTGCCCTCTTGTGGGAAGAAGTAGCATTTTATTCTGATCTTAACATGTACGTACTCTAAAATCTAGTAACATGAAAGATGAGGGATGTTCCAGAACTGCTCTGTTTTGTAAATTTTGAACAATCCCACTCATTTCTAGCAACATTCATCTCTCACTGTAAAATATGTATTCACATTGTTTCAATATGTTCTTGTTGATGGTAATTCTATTTTTGTTATCTTTTTTTTACTCTCACAGTTCTCAGTCTCATTTGCCCCATCTGCTGTTTATTATTACAATTTTTTTCTTTTAATTTCACTATCATTATTACTTGCAAAGTGCTTACATCTTGTTATGCAACAGAAATCCAGTCTTGGACAGGTCTACCCTTGATAACTGGATCAAAGGTAATGGCCTAATTTTCCCCCAATGGTTCTGGGATATTCATTTTGTTCATGAGGAAGCTGAAGCTTAATGTTGCTTGAAAAGTAAAATTTGACCCAGGGTCATTTTCTCCTATATTTAAGTTTGGTTCAGAATATTTGCTTGGAGTGGACTTGGTGCATGAGTACAAAAGACCCACTTTCACAATTGTGTTCAGCCTTCTGTAAGATTTATCTAGGCAATTCTGTTAGATTTGCTTTCTCCTTCACTCAAATTTTGATAAATTCTGATCAAAAACAAAGTAAACTAAAATTGCCTAGTAATTTTTTTCATCATTTTCAGTAATGATTGGGGGGGGGGGGGAATCTCAGTTTTTCTTTCTCCCACATTCAAATTGTTCATGCTTTAGTCAGTTTTAAAAAATGAAATAAAATTCTTGTGTATCCTTAGTTCTGGTGCCCTTCTTCTGCAGCTATAATAGGAGCTGTAGAAATGAAGTTGCTCATTTGAGGTGGAAAGGTTAACAAAATCTCATTGCCACCCTCAGTTAAATCGTGAAAGTAGACTTGGGATGGGAATGACCATAGAATCTAAATAATGGATTAACTGCAAAGTGCCATGCTTCCATCATAATCTAAATGTTGGTCACTTCCTACATTTTCTAATCTCTTATCAAGGGCTCCATAAAGCCAAAGAACAACTGTTCAGCGAATGTCATAACAATGCTAAGGAAGCAACATGCTCATCTCCTGTTGAGGGAAAAGACTCTCTTGAGGCCATGACCTTTAGCAGACAGAATTTATGGAATAATGTTCTACAAGTACAAGTTTACCATAGTCATTTTTGTGACTTCAAATGTTGATTATCATCCTTGTTGAATATCTGCTTGTTTTTGTGTAGATGAATTAAATGCACTGAATGGCCAGATCTCTCAAAAGTTTATTGCGTGTGGAGTCATCTTGATCATGCCAGATAGCTGTTCTAGTGCGGTTATGTGAATAAGCTACACAGAACTAACCCCTTATGTAACTCACATCAACTTTATTCAGGCTCAACCTGGGCAGAAAAGCATGTTGGTGCTTCTAAAATAATCTGAAAGCTAGAGCACTGGAGAAAAATGAAGGTTATTTTCATATGTACGAGGCCATGTCAACCATGTTTAAAGCAATGGCTGGCTAGTCAGACAGTCATCTCTTGATCCCTTGCTCATTCAGTCCCTACATGCATCTGCAGTCGGGGAGGGACCAGGAGGGGGGCAGGGATCAGTCACATAGCCTAAACATTGCAGGGATTATTCAATACCTTCTTGCTATTTTTGAAAAACATGCCATCTATTCTGAAATCACTAGGTAGAAATTTCTGCTTCCAGTAATCATTCAACTGATAGAATAAACCTGACAGCACACTATAGAAGCCCTGTTGCATTCATTGAGGCTCTGTTGAGAGAGGGAAAATGCCCTACTCGAGTAATGTTTCCAAAACTGTAAAACAACACAGTCCCTTAAATAACCCAAAATACAGAACATCCGTCCAGCAGAGAAAATAACGGTGGATGAAAGCATCTTTCTTTCCTCGGCCATCAAATACCAGCTGTGAAAATTTAACAGCACAATCCTTTCCATTTCTACAGATTAATCCACAGAGGCAGAAGATCTACAAGGACACATTTTACATTCTTGCAGGAAAATCTTATCCTGCAGACTTTCACTGTGCAATTCACTGCCCAGTTTTTGGCACTATGAGGATTTCTGCCAAGGTCCTCCAAAATGTATGCATTACCACTGTATTGATGCATAGCTGAACTAAGGCATCACTGTTTTATAAAAGTAGTTGATCACAGAGAAAGTGCACCTCACAGCAAGAATCACTGATGGCATTATAACTGGGAAAAGTGGTGAACCAAGGACACAGTCCTCTAATGACTCCATCAGGTCTTGTCACTGCAAGGGATTATATAAAAAGGACTCTCTCTTCATGTTTCTTCTTCTAAGAAATGCATAACATCTGCAACTCTGGAATTAATAACTAAGCACTTGATTAGAATGTGATCTTATGATGTGGTTCACAAGATTTTAAAGGCATCAAAATGCATTTAAATAATATTTTGAGATATGGTGGTTATGCAAATAAAACATTTCAAAGATAAATTTCTTAAATGTCACAGACTAATACAGAAACAGAATGGAATAGCATTGTAGGCAAAAACATATGAAAGTGATACTGGCTGAACCTAAATAGATTTGTCTGTCCCTGGCCATATTTTTCCCCTCTTACTTTTTAAGTTTGCTGATTTTTATATGTTTTCCCCTTCTTTGTCCAAGAGTGTTACTGACATTTCATTTTATTGCCCATAACCCAACAAATTCAAGCAATCTGAATTTTATAGTTCTTAATTTAAAATTCAAAACCAAACCAGGAATTGGTTTAGGACAAGGGTCCTAAATCTTTGTAATTTGCAGGCCAGACAACGCTCCCTCAGACAGCTGAATGGGCCAGACTGGTGGTTCCCCCTGCCATCAACGCTGCCGCAGAATGTATCCACGGCTGTTGTAAATGCATTTACGACAGCCACGGGTGTGTTTATGGCTGTGCTCCCACTTCTGCTGGTGGGGGTGGCAGCAGTGGTAGCAGCATGGGCTACATGAAATGGTGCTATGGGCTGAGTCTGGCCAGTGGGCCATACGTTGAGAACCCCTGCTTTAGGCTTTCATTCATATGCTTGTTTAACCTCTGAGTACTTCCTAATGAAGTCATTTTGTATAAGTTAAGATCACATTGTAACTGCTGTTTTTATCTTCTTTGTGGTGTGATACAATTTAGAAACAAAGAGGAAGGAAGGTAATTAAAGGTAAAGGTACAGGTTTCCCTTGCTCAAAAGCCAGTCATATTCGACTCTGGGGTTCAGTGCTCATCTCTGTTTCAAAGCCAAAGAGCCAGTGCTGTCTGAATTCTGCAAACATTTCTGTGGTCATGTGGCAGGCATGACTAGGCACTGGAGCACAAGGAACGCTCCCACAAAGTGGTCCCTATTTATCTACTTGCAGTTTCTTGCTTTCAAACTGCTAGGTTGGCAGGAGCTGGGACAAAAACAGGAGCTCACTCCATCCTGCAGTACTCGGGAATTGAACTGCTGACTTTCCACCTCCCAGTCAGCGTCTTGGCCACTTGAGCCACTGCAGGCAATTACATTTCCACAATTTCAGCCAAGGACATTTACTGCAGTAAAGTTCGATGTTGTTATTTAAATGGTGTGTATATCATAAAAATATATCACCTCTACTATGAAAACTTGAGGCACATCTGGGGTAGTAGGGTTTTTGAACTGGTTGGCATCACCTAAAGGTAGAAAGGGAAGGAAGAAGAATTTCAAGAATAGCTTTTCTACATGGTAAAGGAATAGGAAAGGAACATAGGTATAATCCAGAGAAATGGATTCTCTATGTAACAAAAGCCATGTGAGCCGTACATAAAAGTTAGTTGGATAATATCTTAACTAGATCACTCAAGACTTATAAATAAGGTAGCCATTCAAGTTGTCCAAAATCAGGCAAAGATACTACAAGACTTGACCCTAAGGCCAATACTGTAGTCACAAAATTGTGCCAGATATGATGCCCTGGGTTGTTAAAACAAATTGCCAGCAAGGCATGTTGTTTTACAGGTTGCATAAGAGACTGACATGACAAATGTATGAATTCTTCAGTCTTCTCCCTTTGTAGATAAAAGAGTGACTTGGACCCCTGCAGATCTTTCTATTGGCTTAGCAGTGTTTTAAAGACCTACAGTATTTGTAGGCTTAGAGTAGAAAAATGAAACAAACAGAACAAGTACATCAAGAAAGCAGGTCATCAGGTGTATGTAGTCCTCAAAAAAGAAGATGAAAAATACTTTGGCTTTGCTGGAAATCTCTTTTAAGATTCATGGGCACTACGTCTTGCTGGATGTTGGACTATTTGCCTTAAAACCAAGATGTACAATTTTTGCTTGATGAAGAGTTCTAGAAAACATGAAAGCCAATTTATTGATAATTTTTAGTGATCCAATAAAAGTATTACTCAACCCAGATATGTCTTACCTTATCTACTTGATCCCTTCTATTCTCTTCCTAAGACAAAACAGACCAGACCAGCCAGGTAGCTGCAAAAATAATCCAAGAAAAGAAATAAATTTCAATATTAAACATAGTAGAAAAAAATAATCCCAAAATAGCTTGCTGGCATGGGCAGATTCCCTGGCAGCAGCAAAAACAATCTGAACCAGTGGGGAAGAATCCCCCCAGAAGTTAAGGGAGAAAGCAAAATTGAAAACATCCAAGATGGAGGCACAGACTTGTAACAGATATTATAATTCAAGATGGAGGGCACCAGGAGCACAACAGCAACACATACTAATCCCACCCATAAGGAATAACTGAAGCAAACTCAAAAAAGCTCTCCTCCTCATTTAGGCTCTTTCAGATATTCTAAAAACTCATTTCCCCTTGGATGTTCTGACTGGCTGTCAACAGCTGCCCTCACAACATTATTGTATGAATAATTTATTTGGGCCATTTGCATACCCGTCAAACATGGCTCCGGAAAATATGGGAACTGCTCCAGCCTGGGCATGCATGTGCAGCAACTTCTTTGTGCATGCACAGAACCCCTTTGCGCATGTGCAGAACCCCTTTGCGCATGCGCAGAATTGCCTCTGATGGGTGCACATGCACAGAAACCCCTTTCCCTGCTATTCAAAATACGGGACGGTGGTGGGAAAGGGAAGGAACAAGCGCTGAAATATGGGGAAATCCTGGCCAATACGGGATACTTGACAGGTATGGCCATTTGACAAACAAGGATGGAAATAAAAGTTAAACAAAAAGGGGAAACACAAAAAAAGCATGCAACTTTTAGTATGCCTATGGGAATCATTTATGCTGAAGAGGACCACCCATAGTGACAAATTGTTATTTATAACCTGTGTCTGGGAGAGAAGATTTTGATCCCCAGAAGCTCACACAGAAACAAATTTGTTGGTCTTTAAGGCACCACAACATTTTGCCCTTGTTCTTCTGTCTCTCACTCTACTCCCACTTTAATTATGTAAACATGCTGAGACAGACCATCAACTCTTTGGAAACCCTTAACTGCAGGCAACCTTTTGTGTGAATTCTGAATGAAAAGTGCACTCATCAGGGCACTGTAAGGAAAACTACTTACATAAATTGAATTAAAATGTTGGAGGCAGCCAGATTTCAGGTGCCAGCTCAGCTTGTTTAAGTACCATATTTTGCTTTCATCTCTGTAATTGAATATAAAAATGTGCTGGAGTTAATCATTTCTTTTAATTATCCTTTCTTTTAAAAGTCGGCATTTATTCAGTTTTGTGGGGTTTTTTTAAACTTTTTAACATGCAGATCTTGCCTTTTTATAATCCTAAATTCTCTTGGGTCTGGAGAAGGTGCTACTTTATTTTAGAACTCCTGGCAGAAAGGAAACAGTTCTTGCAATTTAATTATTTTCAAGCTGGGGAATGAAGTCTTTCATAAATGTCATAGTATTTACAAATGACCTAAAATAGAATTTGAAAGACAGAGCAAATTAACATGTTCTATTGCTAAAGGGCTGTTTTATTTTTAGCAGGGTATGGAATGCCAAAGTCTTGATCTGAAGAAGAGGAATTAGACATGTTGTGGATCCGCGTGCCCAGTTGGCACGCATGGCCTCTGGCAGAGGTTAAACCTAGCGAGCACGCTCCTGGCCCCTGGCCCTTGCCAGCAGAGAGAAATTAAGGGGGGTGGATAAATGATAGGGTTTGATTCACCCAATTACCTGACCTGACCAGCGGACCTGCTGAGAAAGCAAATATGTCACCTATTAGAGTAATCCCTCATCTCCGAGTCTCAGTCTCATCCCAGAAGCAAACAGGAGTCATGATTGCCTTAGTCTAAGCCCAAAACAATGGTGTTGTCCCAAGCCAGTGTTTGCCCGCACTAATTAACTTCCCCCCGAGAGATTCCCAATTAACCTGAGTAAATAGGTGATGTGATTCACTGTTGGGTGACGGTTTTTTTCGACCTTGCCTTCTGATCTATAAATGGTTACGCCTTTTCCTCAATAAAGCACTGATCTTATCCTCCTCCATACTGCCTCGTATCATTCTTTGATCAGTCTCCTCCGGGACCTACGGCCCTCAGCGGCCCCGATTCCTACACCTGGTGACCCCGACGTGATCTACTCGTGAGTAAGCAACCCCCGAGCGGTCTTCCTCAGAGTAGCGATCACACGGTCCGGTTCTGCGCCTGAACCGTGTCCGAATCATCCCAGAAGACAGCGCGGCACTCCGGCTGGCAGCTAGCCGATCGGAGGGACGGCCTGCGGTGAGGCAGTCCAAAGAGGCATCCTACAGCTTGCTCCTGACTTTCGCGGCGGCTTGCGCCAAAGGGAAAAACGCGTTCCGCTCAGGGCAGCTGTGAGCCCCTGACAGTGCAGTGGCAACCGAGGGCCCGTGGCCGCAGTCCACGCTCCGAGCTCTACCCAGAAGCGTCGTTGCCAGAACCTATTGCCTGCCACAGACGCGTCGACTCGTCCCGAAGAGGAATCTTCCGAGGACCCAATCGCAGGTAATATGGGGACCTGTCCTCAGCGACAGCGTCCATCTGCTAGCCAAAGAACTCGTGTAGAGGAGTTCAACATCCTGGCCAGGGTATTTAATTTGCGTTTTCACAGCGGGGAGCTAGCGAGACTTTTGGTGTACCTAGGGGAACACTGCCTGCTTTACCCAGAAGTAGGTACGTTAACCCTTGAGCTCTGGGATCAGATAGGAGACTGCATTCAGCAACCCCCGAAAGCTCCAGGAGGCGTAATTCGCACATGGAGAAAGTGTAGGAAGCTCTTGGCGGAGATAGAGCCAGTCCGGGTAGAGGCCAAAGAACCCCCAAATCTGCCAGATGCGCCAGCCGAACCAACGGCGCCTACGGCGCTCTATCCGTCACTCCAATTTAGGCAGAGTAGCGTAGGGAGCTTTCCCTCGGTGACAGCTGCAGACGTCACCTGCGGAATGCAAGGAATGAGGAGCGCAGGCGCTTCTCAGAGAGCAACAGGTTCCCTAGCTACCAAAAGTGCCCTTCAGCGCACAGTAGAGGAAGAACTCAGGAAGGGGGAATTACCAGAAGAGGAGCAAGCAGAGCTCAGTCAGATATGTCCCATCCGCATGGAGATGGACGCGCTTACAGGCGCCCAGCAGATAGTACACTCCCCAGTCCCGTATAAGCTTCTCATGGCTATACGGAAAGCCATTTCCGAGACAGGGCTCCAAAGTCGTTTTACGAGGGGCACGCTTCAGCAAGTGTGCGAGAACTCCATGTGGATTCCCCATGACTGGAAAGCCGTCATGCGGATGATGCTCGCCCCTAGCCAGTATTTAATTTGGGACAGCAAGTTTCGCCTAGAGGCGCAGACAAGGGCTGCCAGGATGGGAGGCGCAGTACTTCCTGACCAGTTATATGGTTCGGGTGCCTTCGAGCCCATCGATGCCCAAATCAACTTGCCTCTAGCCACTCTCCAGATGTCGGCCGAGGCCGCCTTTAGGGCGTTTTTCAAAGTCCCAGCAACTGGCAAAGCGGCTAAAAATTACACCGCTATCAAGCAAGGAGCCCAGGAACCCTATATGGACTTCATCAATCACCTGGAAGAAGCCATTAGCAGGCAGATTGATAATGAGCAGGCCCAACAAGAGCTCATGATGAAGTTAGCCAAGGACAACGCCAATTTAGACTGCCGTAAAATCTTGCAGTCACTAGGCAATCGTCCTGATTTGACCCTTACGGACATGATTAGTGCTTGCGCCGACGTTGGCACAGAATCCTATAAGATGGGTTTGCTAGCGGCAGCGGTGCAAGGGGGTAAGAGACCAAAAGGAAAGACCCAAGGGGCATGTCACAGTTGTGGCAAGGTCGGTCACTTCGCTAGGGAGTGCCAATCCAAGGGAGGCGGACAAAAGTCCGGCCGTTCCAAGGCTCCGAACACCCCATGTCCGAAGTGCAAAAGAGGCTACCATTGGGCTCGAGACTGTCCGAATTCGGGAAACCGGAACGTGGGCATGTCTCTGGCCCCAGTCCAAACAGGGACTCCCCTCACCCAAAGCTCACCAGAGCTAGACTAAATCCCGGTCACACTCCAGACATTGCGAGGGCACAGGCCAGCCCCAAGGGTAGTACAGGGTTAGACTTGACTTGTCAGGCGGACGTTACATGCGACCTGCCAGGCACGGTCTATCTGGTGGACTCCCAGTACATGGGTCCACTGCCCAAGGGCTTTATAGGTTTAGTTTTGCCCCGCAGTGTAGCTGGAGCACGCGGAATTTTCATAATTCCAGGAGTCGTTGACTCGAATTTTTCAGGCATTCTCCAAGTTCAGCTTTTGACTCACCTGCCCCAAACAATTCACAAGGGAGACACCTTAGCGCAACTGATCATGGTTCCTTGTCACTCGCCAGCAGATAGCCAGGGAAGGCTCAGTGACAGCTCCGAGCCCCGGTCAGAGGACCGCTCGAGCGCCAGTGAGGCAGTACAAGGATACCAGGTCTTAGCGACAGTGGAGACCAACATTGAGTGGAAGCAGCGCCCCGTTATAGAGGTATTTTTGAACAAAAGAGTATTCTCAGGGTTACTCGATACCGGAGCGGATGTGAGCGTGATAAGCAGAAGCCAGTGGCCAAGGGAGTGGGCCATTGAGCCGGTCTCCGATGTGTGGGGGGTAGGCGGCGTCCAGGAAGCGTTTAGGAGCTGAGAGTGGGTGGAAGTCACAATCACAAGGGCTGACGGCACGGCGGTAATTCGGCCGCACATTCTTGACGTGCACATCAACCTTTGGGGGCGAGACATCTTACAGCAGTACGGTGCTACGTTTACCTTCGGGTAATGGCGTTGCCACTTAAATGGCTCACCGATACGCCGGTTTGGGTAGAACAATGGCCGGTAGTGGGAGAGAAATTAGTTGCCCTCAAGCAGCTAGTTAAAGAACAGCTAGACGCAGGACATATAGAACGGTCCACAAGTCCTTGGAATTCGCCAATTTTTGTGATTAAAAAGAAGTCGGGGAAGTGGCGACTCCTCCACGATCTCAGAGAGATCAACAAGTGCATACAGCCAATGGGCCCGCTCCAATGCGGCATCCCAAATCCCAACATGATTCCCGAGGGGTGGGAGATTCTAGTCGTAGATCTCAAGGATTGCTTTTATACAATCCCCTTAGACCCCCGGGACCGGGAAAGGTTCGCCTTTACGGTGCCGGTTGTGAACCACAGCGAGCCCACGCAGCGTTACGCGTGGAAATTTTTGCCACAGGGCATGCTCAATTTGCCCACCCTGTGCCAAATTTATGTTCACAACGCACTGGCAAAGTTCCGAAGCCTTTACCCTAAAGCCATAGTTTGCCATTTCATGGACGACATCTTGGTTGCGATGCCGCAACTCGGCAGCGAAATGTTTTCTGACCTCCAGGCCAGCCTGGGGGACAAAGGTTTACTCATTGCCCCAGAGAAAGTGCAGAGAACCGAGCCCTTCTCATACTTGGGTCATCGGCTTCTCTACTCTTTCGCAGCACCAGTTTTGCCCCAGATCAATTTACAGGACTCAGTCACCCTTGTAGAGTTGCAGCAAGTTTTAGGTAACATCAATTGGGCCAGACCGTATTTCCGATTGGATACGGATCTTTTAAAACCGCTCTTCTCGCTGCTAACCTTAGGTAAGCAGCTGGCAGACCGGATAAAAATTTCTCGAGAAGCGCGTTTAGCTCTCGAGAAAGTTAACCAAGTTCTCAGCCAACGATGGGTAGATAGGATCACCCCAGGGCCATATGCTCCGATCCTGAATTTGTATATCGTACGGTCAGGATCCATGTTCACTGGAGCGCTCGACGTAGATGCTGAGAAAGGGGCGAGTATCGTGGAGTGGGTGTACCTTCCGAACACCTCTTCACGAAACATCGTTCCTCCCCAAGAACTGGTCTCCGCGGTGGTTTACCGCGGAAGGCTGAGAGCTAGGGACATTTCAGGGCATGATTTGGCCAAAATCGTAGTCCCGTTCACCAAGGAACAAATCCAGCAATTAATGCAGCTCGGTGACTCGCTTCCAATTGCGTTGGAAGGATTCACCGGATGCTTGGCATACCACTTGCCAAAGGACCCCAGACTTGTCTCACTCCAAACGCAGACAGTCAGCTTGTTTGAATTGCTCTCGCTGGTCCCACTTCAGGGGGCCAGGACAGTTTTTACTGTCAGTTTTCACCTCACATATGGTGTCTTGACCTGGCAGGAGGGCCAAGCTTGGCGCACCCAAAGCTCACCAGAGCTAGACTAAATCCCTGCTAACTCTTCCACAAAAGTCCGCGCAGCGGGCAGAGTTGGCAGCGGTGAACCTTGCTTTGCGCACCTTCGCCAAAGAACGTTTAAACATCATTACTGACAGTATGTATGTTAGGAATTTGCTTCACAGTCTACCGGGAGCATACATTACTCCCGCGATAGACAAGAATTTGCTTAGTTTGTTTCTCACTGCTCAATTTCATTTGCGAAACTGCACGGAGCCACTCTATATTGCCCACATCCGAAGTCATCAAGACCTACCGGGTCTGATTTCGGCGGGCAATAGCAGAGCGGATGCGGCGGCAAAGGAAATTCAGCAACGTTCAGTTTTGGGTGTTTTTACTACTCCAATTCAGAGTCATGCCTTTTTTCACCAAAATGCCAAAGCGCTCGCCAGACAGTTCAATTTGCCACTCTCTCAAGCCCAAGGCATAGTTCGCTCTTGCCAGCATTGTGCAGGGGCACCGAGGGGGCCCTCGTGGGGGGTCAACCCACGAGGGACAGAGGCCAATCAGGTGTGGCAAATGGACATCACGCATGTTCCGCAGTTCGGCAGATGGCAGTACATGCACGTTTGCATAGACACTTTTTCTCAGTTCGTTTGGGCAACGGCGCAGAAAGGGGAGACTGCTTCCCACGTGGAGCAGCACCTCCTTTCCTGCATTGCAGCCATGGGCAAACCTCGGCACGTTAAAACCGATAACGTGCCGTCCTACAGCTCTAGGCAGTTGGCCGCCTTCATGGGCACTTGGGATATTAAGCATACTTTTGGCGTTCCTTACAATCCGCAGGGGCAAGCGATTGTGGAACGGGTCAATCGGACGCTCAAGTCCTATATTGACAAACAAACAGAAAGGGGGGAGCCACCAGCCCTCCCCAAGTCACAGGGCCAGGCACAGCACTGCCTGAATAAGGTATTGTTCACTTAAAATCACCTTAATGTTTTTTCGGATTGTATGCCGCAGGAGAAGCACTTCCGCCGTTCGGAAGCTCTCCTGGGACCGATGGTCCGATACCGGGTGCCACCGGACCCTTCTTGGAGGGGCCCGGCGCCGCTCGTAACCTGGGGGCGAGGGTATGCTGCAGTTATGTCTCCTACAGGTATCGTTTGGATTCCAGCTCAGTGTGTCAAGCCTCACTTGGAACCTCATGGCGTGGACCCAGACCGACCCGAGTCCGATCCCGGAGATGTAGGACCTCACCCTGACCGAGGAGACCCACCGGGAGAAGCGACGGCTGCGGACGCCAGCACCGAGGATCACCTGGGGGATGGTCAATACCCTTTGTAGTGAGGCCCAGGGCGCCCTCCGACGCGAGGAGAGGGAGCCGACACCGGAGAACTTTGTAGCAGCAGTCTTCGCCCAGATTGATGTCAACACCGTGATCTTCACCATCATCCTGACCCTCTCCCTGCTTCTGGGGGGAGGCGCTCAGGCCGCCTCGTTGGAGGCCAACGATCTGCTGCCCGGCGGAGACCTCTCTGCCCGGATGCAGTACAATATTTGGGAGAGGTTGGCGGGTCTCGTCAACCAGTCCGATTTTTGCCTCAGGCAGGACCTTGGTTCTGCTTCGATCCTCAGCACCTGCCTCATCCCAGTGTGCCATTCTCCAGGTGCGCACCCCAGGGATGGGGATTGGCTTGTGAAAAGACTTTTCAGCCCATACATTCCAGCGGCTTCTTCAGAGTATGCCCGTTGGGAGATGCGGCTAACCATGACCTTGCCAGCTGATGCAGCCACCCTCCACACTCCTCGGGTGGCGGTCAGCCCGAACACTACCTGTGGACGAATGTACGGCTGCGCCTCAGCTGGTCGTACCCGGCGCCGCTGCCTCAACATTGGCAGTGGCAATTGGACTTGCAATAACCCAGTACCACTTGGCACCATGTACGCTCATATCACCCTGCCATCCGGTTGGTTCTTCACATGCAACCAGTATACGTGGAACTACATTCCTACTAATGTTTCAGACTCTATATGCTGTATCAGTCGTTTGACATTGTTACTCCCTACCAAGGATATGGTCACCCCAAGCACAAATGTTACAGATGTTTCGAATGTTCCCTCACTCATACGGCACACTTGCACCACCCAGTTAGACAGCTCATGTGAGAGCAGCTTTAGAGTAATGAGCCCTGCCGAATATCTCTCTTTGGCAATCAGCATCTTTGGCGTGCCAGGCTTAGCCATCGGCAATGCAAAGAGGATTGGTCGCTTGGCTTGCGGTCTAGCAAAAGCCATCAACCATACCTCCTCAGCGATAGCGCTCCTTAATCAAGAGCAGGCAGAGCTTCGCCATGCCATTCTTGACAATCGAGCGGCTATCGACTACCTCTTATTGTTGCACCACCTGGGTTGCGAATCCTTTCATGGTATGTGCTGTTTCAACCTTACTGACAACTCCCGCAAAGTACAAAGTCAGCTCACTGATCTCCACACCATAGTCCAGGGCATCACAGAGGGTTCCGCATGGGGAGCTTGGTGGAGTTCATTGTGGAACTGGATGTGGTCATGGATCCCCTGGGGGTGGCTCCAAATGGTACTCAAGGAGGTTGTGGGGGTGATTATACTAGGCATAGCAATCTGCTGCTTTGCGCAATGTATTCCCTCTCTGATCTCAAGGTGCCGCCCCAGAAGGAAACCCCGAGACGTCATTCCCGCTCATCAGCTGGTCCCGCTCCTACGCAGAGTCGCTGGTCAGGCTCTTAAGAAAAATTAAAAGGGGAGATGTGGATCCGCGTGCCCAGTTGGCACGCATGGCCTCTGGCAGAGGTTAAACCTAGCGAGCACGCTCCTGGCCCCTGGCCCTTGCCAGCAGAGAGAAATTAAGGGGGGTGGATAAATGATATGGTTTGATTCACCCAATTACCTGACCTGACCAGCGGACCTGCTGAGAAAGCAAATACGTCACCTATTAGAGTAATCCCTCATCTCCGAGACTCAGTCTCATCCCAGAAGCAAACAGGAGTCATGATTGCCTTAGTCTAAGCCCAAAACAATGGTGTTGTCCCAAGCCAGTGTTTGCCCGCACTAATTAACTTCCCCCCGAGAGATTCCCAATTAACCTGAGTAAATAGGTGATGTGATTCACTGTTGGGTGACGGTTTTTTTCGACCTTGCCTTCTGATCTATAAATGGTTACGCCTTTTCCTCAATAAAGCACTGATCTTATCCTCCTCCATACTGCCTCGTATCGTTCTTTGATCAGTCTCCTCCAGGACCTACGGCCCTCAGCGGCCCCGATTCCTACAACATGTTACACATTAGATTTTGCCCTAAAATTGTGTCAGTCATAATTTTTGGAGTGCAAACTCAGCACAGATAAGGGTATGAAACGTATAGGTGTGAATTTTAAGTACAGTGGTACCTTGTACAACAATTTTAATCTGTTCCACGAGGCTAGTTGTTGTATGAAAAAATTGCTATACGATGCATGCATCATATAGCAATTTTCCCTATGGGATGCATCGTACAATGAATATCTCTATGAGAAAAATTGTACAACAAAAAATCATTGTATGATTTTTCCCATAGAGATGCATTGCATCATATAACAATTTTTGTTGTTATATGAGGCACAATGTTTTTTTTCAAATTTCATTGCTGTATGAACCATTTGTTATATGGGGTTCTACTGTATCACTTAAAACATGTGTATAGAACAGGGGTGCCCACACTTTTGGGTTGTGGGCAGGTCACGTGGCTCAGGGGGCTGGTCACTATGACCCAGGGGCTGGATCCAACCCTGATGCCAATTCACCTGGCCCATGAAATCCTCGTTGCTCCCAGAAGCAGAAGTAAAATGCACCCATACAGGCGCATTTTACTTCCGCTTTTGGGAGCAATGAGGGCTTTGTGGGCTGGATGAATTGGCGTCTGGGCCTGATCATAGTTTGTGCACCTTTGGTATAGAAGTTCCCTCACATGAAAAACAGGCAGACTGTTATTCATGTTAGCAGTAGAAGCTTCTGTTCCTGCCTATGTGTGTATGGGATGATTATCAAATGTGAGAATACTGTACCATCCCCATCCTGATGTCATTTCTATGCTACCCCTTCCCTTTTAGTCCTTTAATACATTGTTGTTCACATTGTTGTTCACCACTGCCACTTGTAATATTGGTGTTGGCTAAGATGCTGACTGGGAGGTGGAAGGTCAGCAGTTCGATTCCTGAGTACTGCAGGACGGAATGAGCTCCCGTCTTTGTCCCAGCTCCTGCCAACCTAGCAGTTTGAAAGCAAGAAATTGCAAGTAGATAAATAGGGACCATTTCTGTGGGAAGGTAAACAGCATTACGTGTGCTCCGGTGTCTAATCATGCCTGCCACATGACCACAGCAACATCTGCAGAAGCAGAGAGCGCTGGCTCTTTGGCTTTGAAACAGAGATGAGCACTGAACCCTAGAGTCGGATATGTCTTGCTTTCGAGCAAGGGAAACCTTTACCTTTTACCTTACAGTATTTCTCTTGCAGCTAAACACAGTAATCATTAGCAGAAATGACAACAACAATGTTATCAGGTACCTCACTGACTCTTAAGTAGAGGGCTAGGACTCAAGCAGTGGGGTTCCAAAACTCCAGTACAGACATCTAGTGGACTGCATACCTTTAATAACAATAATGGTGGTGATGGTGGTGGTGGTAGTAGTAGTAGTGTAGTAGTAGTAGTAGTAGTAGTAACAGTAATAGAAGTAGCAGCCTTAATAGCGTACTACTGCTGCTGCTGCTCTACTGGTGGTGATGAGGAAGATGAGGATGAAGATGTATAAACTGAGAAAAAATGGGAGAAAACCACAAAATATTGTGATTTGCAAATTGTAGTTGAGCCTGTGGTGATTAATTTAATTTGATTGATTTATTGGATTTGTATGCCGCCCACTCAGCATGTGCCAACTCAGGGTGGCTCACAAGAATCACAACAGTGGTGGGCATCAGCAGGTTCACACCAGTTCACCAGAACAGGTAGCAGAAATTCTGGCTGGCCCCACCCATCCAAGTTTTGAAATAAAGTAGTCCTAATTCAGGTGCATCACAGGGATTTCCCCCTGGCCATGCCCACCATAACACACCCACAGTGTAAAATATTTTGGAGCCCACCACTGAGTTGAGTGTTTATGAAAAAAGAAATCTGTTATTGTATCCATTGCTGTTGGAGCAATTCCTAAAGGGCTCCCTAGATATTTGGAAATTTTAAATTTATTGGACTTGAATATCCTAACAAACAAAACCCTTTACTAGGAGCTGCCTATATACTTAGATGTTACCTTAACCATTCTTAGGTCTTGAACCATTAATTTTAAACCAGTCTTTGACTATGAATTTAACAACAACAAAACAACAACTATGATGATGATGAAAGATCAAATTGATTCCAAATTACAGTGAGTCAGCCAAGGTTTTCACAGTAAATAGTTCAATGAAAATAGCTGGACCTAAGAAAAAAAGAGTAGAATCACCATATCAAATTCCTAGACTCTTTCTTAGGGTGGGGGGAAGCCACTATTACTTCAAATGTTCTTCCCTTCAGTCCTGTAACTCTCCTTCCACTCAGAAAACAGGCCAGATACTTGTAACATTTTATTTTCTAACTTAAGGAACCGTCACCTCTTGTTTACTATGTGCAGTAAACATGTATGCCATAAACCTCCTCCCAAATTACTAAAAGAAACTCTTAATTTTCAAATAACATTTTGTTCGATTTTTTAAAAGAAAAATCCCCGATTTCCCCCTTAAATATGAAACTTAGCGTATGAAATCCATGTATTTTTTTCTGAGATAATTTTAAAAGTCTCTCCTCAATTTGTATTAAGATAAAGCAAGGTGAGAGGCATGTAAGAATGGGTGACATCTTTTAAGACAACAATAAAGTTTATACTGCATGGCCTGCCCTAAGGACCTAAGTCTAACATATCTCTCACAGTTGAAACAGAACATACTGTTACACTCACACTGTTGGAACAATCTCTAATTGTGCCTCATAGAACTGAATGGAGAATATTTTGTCCTTTATCTCTGACAGCAAAATATGATAGGCTAGCCCTAAACCTCACTTTGTTCCATATTAATGGTATTACCCCTTTAGACTAAAAACTGACAATCCTTTGGAAGCTTCAATCATGGTACAAGGTAAGAAGCTTCAATCATGGTACAAGGTAAATACTGAGGCAAAAACTAATTTTTTCTGTTCTGTTCTATCAAAAATAACAATGGACAGCTGGATTTAGCCCTGGAGGTAGTAGGGCCAGAGTAAAGGAAAATCCTCATTCTCTTCTAGATCACCAGAGACTTCTGTGGGTTCTTTCGAACAAAAGACCCCAGGCACCCTAAATATATCATACTGAACGTTACTGTGCTTGAGGCTATTGAAGTTATCATGTAATATTGTTAGAGGTTATGCAAATGTATGCTCTCTTAGAACTTCAAGAAATTATGAAAGATGGCCTTTGCTTCTATGCTGAGGCCAAAAGTTGTTTTGTTCCTTCAAGGAAAGGGAAAGCTCCCTCCATTCCATGGACAGAAGCTGAGGACTGGCAGCAGAATCCTGGCAATAGGACAGCCTTCTCTGCTGCATTTGGAGATAACTTGAGGATGCAGAATAGGCTGTGCATCACATTCAGCTTTGTTCTCCAAAAGACAAAAAAAATCACATTCCTCAAGAACTCAGGTGGCAGACACTACGTTCGCTCTCCCCACCCCAGCATCTTCCACCTGAGGTGGTTACCTTTTTCAGACTAATGATTACACTGGTTCTGTTCCTAACAACATGCAGTAAAATCACATGTGAATATAGTTATCAAAAAAAGCACCGGCTACCAGTTCTATGAGTAAGGGATGAATCCACATCTATCCCTGCTTCAAAGGCTACAATAATACATGTGTCATCTCTGGATTCTGCATAACAGTCTTAGTGGCAATGACATCTATTATTGGGCACATACCCGTGCGTGCGTGCGTGCGTGCGTGCGTGCGTGCGTGCGTGCGTGCGTGCGTGCGTGCGTAAAAATTCCCCCTTCCCTTGAATCTTCATGACCCATTCTCAATCCATTCTTCCTTTCATTTTACCTTCAGTAATAATAAAGTCAGAGAAATTTCTGCCACCTCATGTCTCATTCTCCGAAAAGTTAGGGATGCTTCTGAAGCCTGTGCTGTCCAGATAAGAGTTGCTGAAAGTGAGCTTTCTACATTTGCCACCAAGCTGAATGTTTGTAATTCCTGTCAGCCCTCTGAATCTATTTCAGTTCCAATAGCTGTTTTCTTTGAGATTTTGAAAGTGCCAGGGGGTGGATCCTGTGACAAATTGTCAGAGCAGATGGCACTGTGTCTTCTTTTGTGCTGATTTGTATTTATGTATTAGTAGTCAGAAAAGCTTCCCCCTTCCTTTTTTCTTTTATTTTTCCTTTTATTTTTGACAGAGAGAAAATAATTTACCTGTGGACTAATGGAAATGCAACAGCAGACACTATTATGATGCATCAAGTAAAGGGAATTACTAGCTGTTTAATGACAGTATTTCAGCACCATGGACAGAAATGATTCTACCTCTATTACATTATTCCCTCTCACAATGCTTTTTCCCCAATAGGGATGACATAGCAAGTTATATTAGCTCCTACATACACAAACACAGAACCTGTTGAAGTCTGGCGAGCTGAGAAAATCATTGGGCATTCTCCCTCCTGCAATGAAGAAAACTGCCCAAAGATCAGCTCTCCTCACTTCTGTTTAATAAGTCCTGTTATAGGTTTGTATTTCTAGGTAATATTTTTTTTGACAAAAAATATTCTGGGTTAAAAGGCTTTTGGCTGGAGAAACTCTGCTCAAGAGATGTCTGAATGAAGCTCCTTTCATGTCCCCAAGATCTTTTTGCACCAAAGTGGTCCCTATTCCCAGGTAATTGAGACAGACAGTTGATGGGCCCTGAATCTGGAAAGTCACTTTTAAGAGGAATGAATATGAGGGACCACCCTACACCAAGACCATCTTTCTAGCATTCAATTATTGCTTAGGCATGTCATCATTATATTTGAAAATAGAAGTACACATATTTGCACACTACTTGAAATGCATATAGTACAACCAAACCTCTGATTCTTTTTTCATAGGATTAGGTTGCTAAAAACAAAGATACTGAAATAATGTGCCAACACACCTCTGTGATTACCTTAATTGGTAAAACAATTAAAACTGGTAACAAGAAGAAATCCTAGGCAGAAAATCATTTATTTATTTATTTATTTAGTCGTATTTATATATGCCGCCCACTCAGGCAGAACCCGACTCATACAATTCAGTTGCTCTTCTATGAAGACAGCTTTGTCCCAAGAGGCTACTACAAGCTCTGCAACAAAAGCTCTGGAGAAATACTCTGTCTGTTGTGATTTGTTCAGCATCCTCAGGAGTTTCATCTCCTGAGAGTCCAAAGAGATAGGTATAACAGATACCATCTGTCTTCTGAGGCTTATAAATCTCAAGTCTCACCTTTTTTAAAATTAAGTTAGTTCTTCTAACCACCATAGAGAAACACTGTTCTAGTGTAGAATTTAAACTTTTTAAAAAAGAAACTCTGTGGAGACTGGAAGTGTTCCTTTAAGAGGAACTAAAATTCATGTATACGCTCTTTTCCATTGGACCTGATTATCACAATAGCAGAAAGTAGTCAAAAGCAATGTCAACCCAACTGGAACAAATTTAACCACCATTGCCAGCTGTAATCAAAATGATGACTACATAATGGACTTTTCCACATTGAGCTTTATGTCATGTAGACAGAGGTTTATAATTTGAATTCATGTGTCACCAATCCAACATAAATTATGGAGTAAATAACCAGTGTGGTAACCCTCCAAAATGGAATATTTTAGTTTCCCGGAGCCATGATGTTGCAAGATGCACACAGAACTTCATCTACAATACAATATACTCTTTATCTACACATCAAAATGGCTGACTGGTACCAGTTCAAAATCAGGAAGCTTGCAACTTTAGTTCAGGTATTTGTTGATATTGGAGCTAGGACCAGCCCATTTAAGCATTATCTTCTGGCCGCTACAGCCATTTGGTTTCTGTTAGGTTGAAGAGAGTAGCCCTTGGGTTAGCAAAGGCATGGCAGCAAAAGGGCTGAGAGTACAGTGAACAATCAAACAGATATTGTAGTGTGCAAAGAGTTGTTTACTGGTGGCAAAGCAAATGTTGACAGTAAAGGTTCAAAGGCAAAGTCTCTTACAAGAAAAACACAATAGTAGCAAACAGCAGAATGGTGTTTCAAAGCAAATCAGAAGTATTTCTTTCTTTTTACCAGTCCATAGAAAACATGGGGAAAACAGTCCAATGCAAATAGTCAGAAGGCAAACAGTCTAATAGCAAAAGTAGCAAAGTGATGCGATGAGCGACGATCAGTTGTCCAGCTCCAAGCAGATGTTCAGTAGCAGATGGACTTCAGGCAGCAGTCTGGCAGTGTTTCAGCATTCAGCTATGGTGAGCCTTAGCTGTGTTGAGCATCAAAGTTAGACTATTGCTACAAACCTGCTTTTATCCATAGCAATAGCAAGTTAACGAGATAACACATATAACCTGCTCTAGCATGAACACAGTACTCTTAAAGGACTAAACTTGATATATTATCCTGCCCAACTGGTTAGGTGAAGACTCACCACCTAACAGTTTCTTCTGGAACAACAGAAATCCTTCTGCATAGTCCAGCAAAAGCTCCTGTTCCAAACTGCACATGCAAGTGTGTGTTTATGTTTGTGCTTCTGAGAAACAGTGAGAGAGTGATTAAAGTGTCAGTACTCAACTATTATTTCAATTTTTATCCATCTTACACATGAGTAATCCCAGTCAAACTGTGAGTAGCTATACTGTATCTGACTGTACCATTGTGATTGTTTTAAAGAATTGTTTAAAAGTGAAGGATGCAGATTTCTTGCATTTATTCAGAGTCCATTTGCTTGAGAGGACATACCAGTTGGCTTTTCAGGAGAAAGTCACTCCAGAGACTCATCACTTACTTCTGTCACAGCTATCTATTCTAGAGTTCTAATAATTAGCTCTACTAACCTCAGAAACTGGAGGATTAAGGAACAGTGTTAATTAAGTTTGCAGAGTAAGGTAAAATTTTGGCTGTGAATTAGTGCTCATGATACTCCTGGTCCAGGAAAAGGGAAAAGTTGTTCTCTATATATTTGTTCTGAGAAGTCAAGTCAAGATTAGGGGTCATTCAGCAACTACGTGATCCTCGAGGGGGGAGGGGGTCTGCCATCTGAATTACAGAAAATTATGTGGGGTCAGGGAGGACCAGGTCAAAGATTAAGGAATCCATTTGGAGCTGTTGTGGTTTCAAAACATGACGCTTTTTAAGGTTTAAAAATGATCTCTGGGAATTTTGATCCAATTTGAAATTATTGAATTGCTTGTGTAGTCTATTTCTAACCGACAGAAATTTATAATCCTTATAAAGAAGATATTAGAAGAAGACTATTGGAACTTACCTGACATCCTCATTCCTCCCTGCAAAAAAATCTATTCACAAAGGGTGTGATGCATCGAGAATCCTCAACAATGCATTTGGCACCAATAGTGAAAAGCTCTAAAAATTAGATTTTTGATATAAAAGCTCTGCAATACATAATTTTAAAGGGAGGGGGGTTCAAAGTGAAAATTACGGTCAGATTACATGGGGGGGTCAATTTCCCCCCCAAAAATGGAACATATAATTGTTGAATGGCCCCTTAAGACTAGACTTCAGCCACTAGAAATATACTGAAAGTTAGCTGGGAAATGTGAAACTGTTCATTTCAAGAAGGAGGCAGTGAGCTAGGCAAAAATGATCTAAAGGCAACAATTAAAAAGAGGTCATTTACAGAAAATGCTAATTACCCAGAGGATGCACTAAGTGCTATGGAATGGTATATAAGTGTAATTGCTATTGCTAAAACCAGGAGTCCCAAAATGGCCAGTCTCACCTACTCACCTATTGGCTAGGTTCTTCCACATCTGATTCCTTTAAATACCATGCTTCTGCACTTCTCACAAACTTAGTTTCAAGCAGAGATCTATCAGATCCAAAGTAAAGCAATTGTCTTATTTTGTGTTTGTTTGGAAAGATAGCATTTAGCACTTCTGTCAGTGAAGTCTGTTAGAGGCAGAGGGTAAGTGCTGGCTGTGAAACCTGGCATTGCTGACTTTGAATGACTGTGCTAAATGTTTGAAAAATGAAGCTAAGTTGTTTCACCATACACAGAAATGACAGCCAGAAGTGTCTCACTGAGACTAAAGAATATAAAATCTGATTCATGTGGCACATATTCATCCTCACCTTTTTCTCAGAGATAATTGGAGAGCTGCTGCTGAACCAGACAATGAATGTAGTTTAGATGCTGAGAATTTTATGAGCTGGGGAAAAAAATTGCATGGCCATAGATGACCCAATTTCCTAAACTCAGCTACACCATCATCCTTATTTCTGTCTACTATACAGGTTTGTGGTAAAATAAATTATTCCCTTGGATTTCTGTTTTATAAATTGCTAGTAGCTTCACTATGACATCCCAGAACCTATGAAGGTGCCAGCAAAATTGTTGACCCTTCCTTCTAGTCTACACTGCCTTCTCAAACATTTAGCTCTGTTAGTATCTTTTCAAAATGTTTCATTTTATATGGGTAACACAATCTCTGTATAGGCAACATAGCTAGAGTGAAACCTCAGTTAATGTAATTAATGTGTTCTCCGGGACATTTCTTACAGTGAAAATTACTTTATAACCAAATTTCCCATAGGAATGCATTGAGTGCAATTCCCATAGGAATGCATTGAAAACCAAAATACTTTAACCAAAATGTGGTTTTCCATAGGAATGCATTGAAAACCAATTAATCCATTCAAAAAAAATTCCTTAAACCAAGCTACTATTTTCTATGGATTACCTTTTGTTATGCAATTTTTATGTTAACTGAACCATTTGTTAACCATGGTTCCCCTGTACAAGTGTATTTTGACATCCACCCTTGGTATTTTGGCTTGAGTGCCTTCAGTGCAAATGGAATATCATCCTTTGCTTGTTTCTAAAACACTTTACATTGGATCTTGTTGACCAATCAATTCAGGTTTTGCAAAAATAACATCTGAAAGAGGGAGGATCTAAAACATTGAATATGTCTTCTCTGCATGGATGGAAGGTAGAAAGAAATTCATGCTTTATCCAAGCAATCAAGCAGTATACATAGAATTATGAGATAAATCAAAAAGGCACATTCACTCTTAAGTGCTCTCCCCAAACACTCAGATTTGTGCAAAAAATGCTGTTTGGATATCAGTTCCCAAACTCTTTCAAGGAGATTGACAAGTAGCCATGATGACTGGGGGGTGGAAGGGGGACTCAAGGAGCTGTAGTCCACAAAAGTAATTTAGCTACTGGGACTTCACACATTGATTTCTCATCATTTTACAGGCTCTAGTTAAATATGCTTGCCAATTGTGCTGAGAATTCAAGTGATACAGAGGTTCAGGTGTGTAATGTTATTTTGGTTGTAGTCTGCACACACACAGTCCCACTTCATAGATTTCTAAACTCCAGCTATTTGAAGGAAGTAAGGTGCAACTCTCCCAGATTAAAAGGATGCCATTGGATGTCTAGAAATATGCCCAAGAAACTAGATGGGCTCATAATGCTTGAACTGTGACTAAAGGGTGGTTCCAAGAGCACAACATCCAAATGTGTGAATTGTCACTTTACAAATGGCATGGTCAGATGATGAACTGGCATTTGTGAAACAGCCCCTGATGAAGTGAGAACAAAAAACATGTCTGTGCTTTCCTTCTCCACTCCTTCTTTTTGAAAGCATCATTACCCAGCTATTAATAATTAAACCAGCAAAGAGGCATTCATGCTGCTAGCAGATAAATAACACAAACCCTTCCCACTCACAGGAACCAGTAAATGTCACAATTGGAACATTGGATCCAGGATACAAAAGACAGATGCTGCTACTGCTGTTCATAATTGGACATAGATAAGCCCTCAGAACCTGTCATTATGCTAACTTGAAAATTAACCATGTTTTAAAACCAGGAAATGGGGGAGGGGGAGAATTCCAAACATTTGCTTCATATCCCTGTAGTGTCTTTGACCCATCCTTCCCCTTTTATGCAATCAATGTAATGGAGTTGAGCCCCTCTTCAAGAACAGAGGAAGTCAAGAGTTTGAGCTCTGAGAACCTACACCACTTTCCCCTCTAACCTTGATATGTACCAAGCAGAACATCATGGAGATGATACAGGCTTAGCAGGAAGGAATTCTCACTCCAAGAAATTGCTCCAAATACCAGAACTGAACAGAGATCATGTTCCTTCTGCACACAAGAAGTGACTCCTGTTTATTTGAAACATTGTTCAATTTAGGATATTATCACTGTGTGGGTGATGGTATTGTGTGGCACAACAAAATAGCATTCTACAAGACAATTCTAAAGATGGGGTCATCCCAAACAAAACAAAAATGTAATTTTTAATCTGGGCTGCATAACAGCACTAAATTAGGCACACTATGAGTGGACAGTCTAATGTTGACCTATTGCAAATTTGGTGTCTTTGGACAAATTGTGTTAAAAGTATGATTTTTTTAAAATGTAGACATTTTACTTAAAAGGTCCCCATGACCTTTTGTGGCAGCAGATAAGAAACTGCTAAAATATATTCTCGAACACTCAATATTTTAATCTAAAAATAATAGTAATTACCTTTGCCCCCTTTTTTTTATTTGCAGCAAATCCATCCAGTAGTTGTAGTAATATTCAAATTTTAAGAAATTTTAATCACAAAATCAGATGATTTATACCTCTGGAGCATGCTCACTAGAAGCTTTTTGCTTTTTCCTCTCCCACCCCCTGATGATGACATTTAGAATCGTAGAATTCTGGACTGTCTGATTATCAATGGCATTTTAACGTTATAGGAATAGTAATTCCATACCTCTGGGCAGGCTTCTTCAAATGTGACTTTATAGTCCAAGAAATGAAAGTAAATCAATTGTGGAAATACAGTTCCATGCATGTCCTCTAACAGAAAAAAACCACAACATAATAGCTTGAAACTATATTTCCCAACCAGCATCTAATTTGTATGTAATTTTTTAAAAAACTAATCCTTTGCCTGGTCATTGTGGTGGCAGAGACATAGAGCAAATTGTAAGTCTGGCCACCCTTCGTGGTGGTAATGCCTGAGAATCTCTTGAACAAACTGCTTTCTTGCCTAATGGTTGGAACAGTATTCCACAGGGTGATTTACTAAATTATGGGCCCTGATTTCAAAAGGCAAGGGGATATCTTTTAGAAAACATCAACACAATATGTTCATAAAGCTTTTGATCTGATATACATTTTCTTCGTAAGGTTGCCTCCCCCCTTCAAACCATTTGGAAGTTAGAAGATTGCTTTCAAGTCTGCATTCTATGGGGTGCACAACATTAGTTTACCTGAAAAGTTAAAGGATGTGTCTGTTTTGCTGTTGTATGTGTTGAACTTACCATTCACATAGAGACACAAAGCAAATGGGAAACCCAGAAGCTGACTCCTTTCTTCATTAGTTAACCCAGGGGTAGCCAACCTACAGCCCGTGAGCAAGACCCAGCTTGAGGCACCATTTCACTTCTGGAAGCAGAAGTGGATGGGTTTACAACAGCTGTAAAACATGCCCACACATGTGTAAACGTGCCTGCTGTAAATATTGCTGTAAATGCACCCATGGCTGTTGTAAATGCATTTACAACAGCTATGGACACATTTTACAGCAGCGTTTACGGCAGGAGGAACCATGTGACTGTCCTGCTCAGATGTCCAGGGGCAGTGGCCCTGCCCATAGCACAAAAAGGTTGAGAACCCCAGAGTTAACCACTCCTCACACAAACACAGAGTAATTGTTATGGCTCTTTTTGAACAACTGTGAATGGTATTAAGTACAAGAAGGTATCCTGTAGGCCATCTTGACTATTGCCATTGGTGTTGTCAACATCCATGTGTCATGGTAGAGTCTACTATGGGCTCACAAGTTAAACCAAATGTAATTAAAAGTTCATATGTTAGGAAAACAAAAATTTGTATAGTCAAAGCAATGGTATTCCCAGTGGTCATGTATGGTTGTGAGAGCTGGACCATTAGGAAGGCTGAGCGCAGAAGAATAGATGCCTTTGAAAGGTGGTGTTGGAGGAGAGTTTTGAGAGGCCCCTGGACAGCAAGGAGAACAGACAGGTCAATCTTAGAAGAAATCAACCCTGACTGCTCCTTAGAAGGTCAAATAGTAAAGATGATGCTAAAGTACTTTGGACATCAAATGAGAAGAGAGGATTTGCTTGAGAAAGCCTTGATGCTGGGAAAGGTGGAAGGCAAAAGAAGAAGGAGGCAGCCAAAGATGAGATGGCTAGATGGTATTGTAGACACAATGGGCACAGAGCTGGGCAGGCTGAGGAGGATGGTGGAGGACAGTGGTGCCTAAAGGACAATGGTCCATAGGGTTGCAAAAGGTCGGAATCAACTGTGCGACTGAACAACAAATGTTAGGCTTTGTTATCTCTCTTTGCTCGATTCTAACACCCTGTTGCTGGGCAGAATACGTGAAGGATACAGGGAGGCATCTAATTGGCTCATGTAAAGGAGGTAAGGCAGGAGGGTGTTGGTTAGGTATAAAAAGGCAGAGAGAGGGTATTTCAAAAGGGAGAATTTTTCAAGAAAAGAGAGAGGGACCTGAAGAGAAATAAGAGAGAGAGAGTCAGGGACAGAACTGCCTTAGAGAAAGTTTTCAGAGAGGAAAACTTACTGAGGTAAATTCTCAGAGTGAAGACACGGCGAGACCACCACCAGCCTCAAGTAAAGTTGAGCCAGGGTAGAAAAAAACCCAAAAACAGGCAGCAGTTTGTCAGGGGAAGCACCCTCCCTGGCGGATGACTGGCTGATGCCTTTGTATTTCCGAATAAAAAAAACAGCCAACAATCCTCAAGAAAATGCCCCACCCCTTACGGATTGCTGCCTGCCGATCTCCAGTTAGGTAAGCCGGGAGAAAAAGGAGACAGAGAAGAGAGAACCCTCTGCCTCCTCCTTCTCCCCCGACCTACCTAAAAAAAAAAACCACAAAATACACAAACAAAAACATCCGCAATGGCACAAAACCACAAAGAAAACACCTAACTACAACACAAAAAAACACAAAGTACACAAACAAACAACAACTAATTACAAAAATAAACAACAATGAAATAAAACCAATTAAACACAACCAGAAATAATCAAACCAATTAAACCAACCTAAAACTAAACCAAAACAAAAAATAACAAACAGAAACACCTCCCAGCCCACCACCACAAAAGCAAAACAAAGAAAAACCCCAGAAGAAAGAAAACCAGACAACTCACCAGCACGTCCTCCCTCCATGACGACCGGAACAGAAATGAAGAAACAAAGAGACTACTTACTGGAAGAAACCCCACCCAGAGGCCAGGAGAGAAAAAACACGTGAAATGAAAGCAAAACCCCTAGCTGCCCCACCTGCAGGGCAAAACAGTAAAAACAACTCAAAAAGACTCAACAGCCCCCACCTAGAGGCCACAAGAGTAAAAACAAGTCAAAAACATAACACTAAATCACAATTTTACACAAATCACAAACATATGTAAAAAAAAAAAGATTTCTAAAATCCTGGGCTGAGTTTCAACTCAAATAAAAACCCAAAACATCTAAACACAGTTTAAAAACATTGAATGTAAAAAACATGTACTTTCACATTTTTAGAATTATTACCTACGGTACAACTATTTAAAAAAAAAACCAAAAAAAATAAAACATTATTTGGTTAAATAAAACAATTTGAAAAAATTATATCATCCTTTGTTCTTTTTTTAATCCACAAAAAAACCAAAAATAAATGTTAATATATTTATTCTTCTTTTTTAAAAAAATTTTGTAACTAAAAATAACATATATGTTAAAACAAATATTCAAAAATACATTATTACTTAATAGTATCAAAAGAATACAATCTATTTAACAAATGACAACATAAAAATGTACATAAATAAAAAAATTAAAAAACAATTACAGACTAACCTCTTTTTTACATACATTACCCCCCCCCCCCAAAAAAAAACCCACCTTACAACACAATTTAAAACAGCCCGGTAATGCCAGGCAACCTCTGCTAGTTTAGAATAAGTTAGAGAGTGAAATTATTTTATGGTGGGGGAAAACCGAAGTATTGATTTTTTCTGAATCTTTTTGAGTAGTGATGCATATAGTATTTAGTTACAATCAACCCTCACATAACAACGCGTTTGGATAGCATCATTTTTGCTTAACAACATGGCATTATGCACCACGTGTTCCCCTGCATAACAACGTTTTAGTGTCATTGTCCGGACAACAAAGCTAAAATAACCGTCATTATCCGGACAAAAACGTAGTTATGCAGGAAACCCCATAGAAACCCGCATAACAACAAAAATCACTTAGCAACACTACTTGGGGATCCAATTAACGTCATTATGCGAGGGTCTACTGTACCTATTTTGTGAACAATGTATCTTTAATATCCTTTATGAGAAATAAACCTCAATTCTTTTAATAAATTGTTGTTTATTTAAGGGAGGGGAACAAAGTGAAGGAAGCTTAAGCCAGGAGAGGGCACACTGCTACCACTCTCTCCTTTTGATATTTTCTGGGGATCACTTTTAGAGTGGCTCTTCCAGGTTGCAGCAAAAGGTAACATTTTGCTTGACCAGCACTCCATGGAAAACTGCTTGGAGTCTCAGTAGTACCAAATTGGAGCTGCCTGTGTATGGGAGACCCAGGAGGGGACAAGGAGAAGACTAAGGCAGAGGGAGGCTAGTGCCAGGCTACGTTAAGGTTAGAGATGTGAGGGCCTGAAAAAAAACTGTAAAGATTTTTTTTGGGGGGGGGAATGGTTTTTTCTGGTTTTTTCTGAAGCCTTTTTTGGGTTTTTTTCAAAAATTTGAAAAAATTGAAAAAAAATATATTATAGAATGTTTTATTTTAAATGAATAAAATACTTTAAGATAAGGCCAGGTTCAAACATTTTATAAATCATTTCTTAAAAAAAATATGTATGGTATCAGATTATTTTCAATTTTCCTGAAAATTTCCATTTCCCCCCTGGAAAAAAATGGATTTTTTTTCTGGGCTTCAAAATTTCCAGAAATTTTATATCTCTAGTTAAGGTAACATAGGCATGTGTCCAGGAGTAGGAATTGCTGACACCATGCTGCCCTAAAACTTAACATCTTTGTCCCTGCTGGCAACATGAGCACAGTATTGTACAGCAATATCAGTCCATTTCCTAGCATTTTGAATTGTAGATAAAGAAACACAATATCCCTAATTCAAAAGCTAGAGGTGCTATTTGAAGAATGAATATAATTCAGTGTGAAGGATGTTGTTTTGTTGTTACTTCTGCTAAACCACAAGGAGCCAGAAATCCATAGCAATCCAGTGCAACCCTTTCAGCATTCTATCAGTAGATCTACATCTATTCTTTTCACATTAGACCATACAAAAAGAAGATGCTGCAGGACCAAATCTTGTGGGTGGAATAAAGTGAGTGTTTGTGAAGAATCCATATAGAATTGACTATGCACACCCTCAGATTTTGCTCCTGGGGCTTGTTCTAAACAAATTTAATGTAGTCATGTTACTCTCAATTATGTTACCCTGTTACATGGAAGAGAATGAGATTAACCATTTGTTGGAATAAAATTTCAGGAGAGAGGATAGTTTCCTATGGTTCCTCTATGGAGTTTGGCCTCTCCCTTCTCATTTCAAATTTGTTCAATACCTCTTAAACCCAACCTCATTCAACGTAATGGAGCAATGACTCTTCTGGTATACTGAATTTGTATCTCTGTCAAAGCTTCCGTGATCTCTTGATCTCCTATGAGAGAGCTTTCTCCTGGAGATACAGAGCAATTGTCATCCAGATGTTTGCTATTCTTTTCCATTATGAGATCTAACTGGAGCTGGAGTCTTGGGGCTTCTAAAGGTCATCTTTCCTTTGAACTAAACATTTAAAAGGCTCTTTTCTGAGTTTGATGTAAAATAAGTTCACTAGTATGTTTACTTTGTGGCAAAATTTAAATACAACTTGGGGAACAAAACCTGGGAGCCTCCTAGTTCTCTTTGCTTCACACCTGCGGAGTCTAGTTTCCAAATGTTGACATTAATTCTCTGTAAATGATTTATTTATAGAACTTAACAGAAAATTATGCTAGCATCCAGGTTTAATCCTTGGTCAATACCTCTTTCTGTTTGAAAAGTGGAATGACAACAGTCCTTACTTCCTCATTGACAGTCAATGGAAACATTTCTAACTCACAGGAGAAATCTGCCACTTGTTTTGCTTCTTCATTTATATTCTTGATTGGAACTGCTTAACCTCCTCTCTTGGGAAAAAACTTGATGCCCTTCTGGTCATCATAAGTATGAAAGAAAGAAGGATTGAAAATTCTAAGTTAATAGTGATTCCAGAAACAGCTCACAGACATACTAAGCATCTCACCGGTCCACAGCAAAACTCCTCAGCCTTGTTGAAGGTGTAGGAACCACACTGATGAAACAGTATCGAAATCACTCGTACCTTTACAGTAACAGAAAACTTATTTTAAAAACTTTCAGGATAACACTTTTCTAGCAGACACCTTTTCATTCTTTCATTTTCATTCTAGAGTGAAATTGTTTTTACATCTCATACCCTAGTAATAAGCAATACAAAATGCATACCAGTCAAGGTTGGAAGATTTTCTTGCATCAGTGGTCCAACAAATTCAATGTTCACCCATGTGCCATGCCCCATGGATAGCTGCAGGTGGTAACATTGCAGAGCTCCTCTGAATATGAACTCAGATTTCCAGCTCTACCTGAAACCAATCAACCAAGACCAATTTTACATTTCTAGATGTTATACGATTTGACAGTCACTTACTGTGATGGGCAGGTGTGAGAGTCCATGGACCAGTTCAAAATCCAGCAGTTTTGATCTAGCACTTGAGAAAACCTGAAGGAGCCCAGTTGTTATAGAATTAGAAATAGCAATTACATTTATATACCAGCTATAGTGCTTAGAGAACTCTCTGGGTGGTTCACAGAGAAATTAGCATTTTGCCCGCAACATGCTGACTATTCATTTTATAGACCTTGGAAGGGTAGAAAGGTGAGCTAACTTTGATCCCCATCAGGATTGAACTGACAACATTCTGGATGCAGTACAGCAGTTTAACCACTGTGCCACCAGGGCTCTTATAGTAAAAAAAAAAAAAAAGGGGGGGGGGTGGATTTTTCCATGCTGTAACAGGACCCAGATTTAGATACATGCAATTAAACTAGTCATATCAGACTGCCCTACATCCTTTCCCCAACAGCAGGCCTCTGCTTCCATTAAAATAAATAGAGGAGCCTTGTAGAATGGATAAGGTAAAGGTAAAGGTTTCCCTTGCTCAAAAGCCAGTTGTATCCAACTCTAGGGTTCAGTGCTTGTCTCTGTTTCAAAGCTGAAGAGCCAGCATTGTCTGATTCTGCAGATGTTTCCATGGTAATGTGGCAGGCACGACTAGACACTGGAGTGCACGGAATGCTGTTACCTTCCCACCGAAGTGGTCCCTATTTATCTACTTGCAATTTCTTGCTTTCAAACTGCTAGGTTGGCAGGAGCTGGGACAAAGACGGGAGCTCACTCCGTCCTGCAGTACTCGGGAATTGAACTGCTGACCTTCCACCTCCCAGTGAGTGTTTTAGCCACTTGAGCCACTGCAGTCCTAGTAGAATGGATACCAAGCCAAAAAACAAAACAGTTGCAGAATGAAGTAGGCCATGATGTGAGGGAAGGAGGCAGACCTAAATATTGAGTGGAGGAATTGTCTGCGATTAGAATTCATCTCACAAAAATGTCTCTGTTTGACTTAAGGAATCCTCCTTCCCATATACAATAACCATCCTCATTCATATCAGTATTCTGCAAACCTTTTGTGAAGCATTTTAGGGATCTACAAGGAAATGTGGTGTAGATGATGGGCCAAAGAAATCTGCTTCCACCTGCAATGTTGTAGACATTTTAAGAATGGATCCAACATATGCATATAGAGGACACATGTGTTGTGAGCCAACTGGACTATCTCTGTCACATTCTTTCAGTTCACCTAATACTCCACTTCCTATAAGAAATCATCTCTTACAGCAACCCTCCCCAACCTGCTTTTTTCTAGACGTTTGGGGTTAAACTCACACATACACACACTGCCTCTTGTCTATTTTGGTTTGGCTGATAGGGACCTATAATCTAAATTCTCTTTAATCTATAATCTATAATTTGGTACATTGCATATGTGATCTGGTGTACCAATAACATAACCGCCACTCTAGCATTATATTAACTGCAGTTAAAGGAATGTGAGTAAGAACCCTCTGCAGACTGGGTTTCCCTTTGAAAAAATTCATGTTAAATTAAAAGAATGACTCACCAGAATTGACATTATGAATGTCTATATTTATTCTTAAAAACTGTGTGGCAATATAGATATGACTTTCCTGTGTTCTGTTCCAAGATGCCAAATCATGTAATGGGGTTTGAAAATGTCATTATGATCTACATAATCTACAGCAATGAGGGTCTTGTTGCCAGAGGTAAATCATCATTCTTCTAATGGATGGCTGGGGAAATTATCTACCTTAAATGTTGTGAATACAACATCTTACCTGCATCCATAGCAAAATCAGCTTACCTTTGTCTCCCAACTTCAGCCAGTGGTCTGAACCCAAGATATAGAAAAGGCAGATGACTTTAACACTATAGATTCCACACTTCTAGCACCCCATACTCTGAAATACTCTTCATACATCTGAATATTTGTATGAATATTTGTACATTCTTTGTAATTAATGGGAGCTTGTAACCACAAGAAATCATTTAGCTAGTTTTGCTTTCTTGGGTAGATTGTGCCCATCACCATTGGGTAACAGAGAAAACAGATGTTGGGCATTCCACTGAGAAATACACATATGGACTTCAATCCTGTTAGGAATGTGAGAGAAGTAAGCTTATGTACTTGTGCATCCCTAGTTAGATATGAAAGGGACAGGGCAGCATTTCCATTCAGCAGAATGAGGCAGTCATTTAATGGAAGATTTTATTTTGGCCCTTTGTTAATGGAGAATTGTTTGCATGAAACTTCTATGTGTGAACCTTCAAGGTGTGTGTGTGTGTGTGTGTGTGTGTGTGTGTGTGTGTGTGTGTGTGTGTGTGTGTGTGTGTGTGTGTGTGTGTGTGTGTGTGTGTGTGTGTGAGAAGAGATATCTGGTCAAGCTGAAAGACGATGTGCTGAGTTCAAATGGCATATCATCACAGTCAGTATTTTTTCTCAAGGAAAAATTTTGGTGACATTTATTGATTTGCCTTCACATCTTTTGGCAGATATCTTAAGATTGCTTTCATCTGTACACTGAAAGTTTAACAACATGGTAAGAAGAAAGAGATTTTTTATTTATTTATTTATAAGTCACATTTGTATATGCCGCCCACTCAGGCAGAACCCGACTCAGGGCGGCATATACAAATACAGATCTGTAGCAAGTTGTGAAACAACATCTCAGGAAAGCATCTAGTATGTGTACATGTACACACATGTGTGTTTAACTAAGGCTGCATTCCTGTGTCCACTTCCGATCAGCAAAACCTCTTGACCCTGATGGGGCTTACTTTTGAATAGTCATGTACAGAATTGTGCTATACATTTCTTAAATAATTTAAGTATAATTGTTAGAGCAGCAACCACTATTTATATACAAAAAATACTATCCTATTTACTAACAACCTGCAACAATACAGTAATAAGTACAAAACTGTTACCATATAAATTAAAATGAGGGGATGGCTGCTCTAGTTCAAGATATCTGAAACATGTCATTGAGAAACACCACTGGCTATGCTAATTGGTGATGACAAGACATCTTCTTCTGTCATATCCTAATCCAAATATTGGCGATCCTTATGGTGATCAGCCATGAAGACTGTCCTGAGAATATAATGCAGTGGCCTTTCATCTGCCTTCCACATCACAGCATGACCTCCGTACCACTGATCCAGTTCTGTTAGTCATTTTTGGGTCCTGAGCCCTTTGGACATGCAAAGTCCTCATCAGCCCCAGGCCAGTATTGATGAAGCTGCTGCCCTCCATCAAGATGGATTCAAGTGGGATCTAATCCACTAGGAAACCCTCACTTCAGCACCCAAGCTGACCACCTCAGGCTGGTCAGGTTAGTTAACCGCCTCCTGACACTCGGTGTTGAGTCGCTCACAGTATGGTCTACTCTATTACCATAGTCGGATAAACTGGCCAGACAAGAGATCTAGTCCATCACATTTGGAGATTTAATTGAAAGAACCCATTGGTCAAAATCCCAAAAGGTGTACATTTTGGAGTTGAATTGCTTCAGGTTAAGGGATCTCTGTAGACATTAGCTGTTGCATGTTGAGTTGTTTGACTATGATGTCTATTTCTTAACATACAACAATTCGCCTCTATGTTATATCTTTTAATTAACAGCTCAATGGGATTTCAGATATTGTGGCAAGTCCCAGCTCTGCCAGCATGACAACAAAGTGGCAATTTGTGTATTCAATTCTTTTTTTAAAAAACCTTCCAGTTTATGAATGTGGAATACTGTGCTTCAGTATCCACAACTGAAAACACCAAGAATTTGTCCAATATTGCTGCACAATATGGTAACTGCTTTGCCAGCAGGAAAAATAATGCCAAGCTTTACAGAGCAAAGGGCAGCCAGAGTGTTGACAACACCAATGGCAGCAGTCAAAAAGGTTTATGGAATACCCTATTGTGTCCACTTGTTGAAAAACAGCCATGGCAATTGTGTTTGCATGAGGTGTGGTTAAGTGGTGAAAGTGGAGTTATCTTTTGGGATTTTCCTTTCTCTGCATCCCTGTGTGAATGGTACTATATAAATGTTACTATTCTCTGCCTGAATGTAGCCCATCTTGTCTGCTGATGATGGGGAGAAGGGGGGGGAGTCATTTGAAATATGGTGCTGGAGAACTTTGTACCTACCCTGAACTGCCAGAAAGACAAACAAGCAGATCCTAGAGCAAATCAAGTTTGAACTATGTCTGGAGGCAAGAATTATGAAACTGAGGCATCATACTTTGGGCACATCATCAGAAAGCAAAATACAGTAATGCTGGGAAAGGGTGAAATCAGCAGGAAAAGGGGATCAAATACAAGATAAGTTATGTCCCTAAAGGAAGCCACAAGCTTGAGTCTATAAGAGCTAAGCAGGGCTGCTGAGGGCAGAATATTTTAGAGACTGGCTCATTCATATGGGCACCATAAATAGGGGTGATTTGATGGCGTATAACTGCAGCAAGACCAATATACAGGTGAAGTATTTGGGAAATAGAACCATGCAGTTCACTGCTTACTTTTTATAACAACAAATTGATGAACTGAGTAATCACACCAACTAAGTCAATGTATGCTTCACTGGTACAGACCAAATCGTTTGGAAACCAAGAATGATGGCCAGCCAGTACAAATGCACATTTTCTGCATCTTTTTGTTTAGACAACAATTCTGTAGAAAAGCCAAGTTTTATTTTCCTTGGCAGTAGAACCTCATTCTGATTGCACAGTGAGATATTTTGTTCTGTTTCATTGAATGTGCTAAATAATGATCAGCAGCAAACATGCTTAGTGTCACATATGCTGTGGAACACAGTTAGAAAAGGAGGTCACCAGGAACAGATTTGCTGGCAAAACAGTTAAATGAAATGTAACCTGCTAAATCCAAAGAAGAGAAATATTATACACATCACAAGATCTTTGTGTGAATTGCAGACCCATCTTCCACTGCAGGCTGCTTTGTAAAAGTCAATTTTTGTTGTGGTCTAATGGTGGGCAACATTGACATTACTAGGCAGTGGGCAAAGGCCCAGGAATGCTTCCTACCTCTGTACCAATCTGATGGTTTCATACTGTCTTGCCCAGCAAGCTGGGACCAGTCCAAGCTTTGTTGCTATGATGGTAGTCAAAGTGGGAAACCGAAAACCCAAATAGAATAGAAATGAACATTTATAGCATCACTGTGAACTGTTTTCAGAATGAGTTCTCCTGCTGCCTTTTGATTTAAAACTGCAAAGGCTGAAATGGAATCACTGTAAATAAATCAATTAAAGCTTTTAAACTAGTAGGGGAGAATAAATAGACCAGCCTGCTGGGTATGAAAAGTTGTTGACTGCAAAAAAAGAAAAGAAAAGACTCATCAACACATTATAAAAAAGGCCACAGAAGAGCTGAACAGCCTTTCTGAGACCACGGGCTGCCTCTGGCATATTTCTTTCATCAAACCCGTACAGAAGACATACACATGACAACTTGCTTTCAAAACCATATCAGTGCAAAAATGTTTCAGTGTAGCAGATAATAATGTTGAAAAGTGGCTCGTGGCTGATTTTTCTTATCATTTCTCATTTTTTGCTTGTGTGAGAAATACCTCAGTCAGCAAAGCAAAGAGAAAATAGTGCTAGGTAGGGGTGATTGTGCTGTTTTTGTCATTTTCCCCTGCTTCCAATCCAGTACACATTTTGCCCTCTAAAATTCAAAAGATCAATAGAACAGCTATGGGATTAATATCACCACTAAGCTCAAGTGAAAGGTGGAGAAATAAATGTATCAACTATGTACTACAATTTCTCTTTTGATGCAATAGAGACAATTCAAGTAATGTGGGAGTAGTTCCATATGACTGAATCTTACATCATGCCAGTAGCACCCGTTAGAAGAAGGGTGCTGCCCAATGAGTTGAAAGAGGAAACAATCTTTCTCTGTTAAATTAAATGTAGAATATAAAACATATTCTGCATATTCTACTGCAGTGGCTCAAGTGGCTAGCATGCTGACTGGGAGGCAGAAGGTCAGCAGTTCAATTCCCGAGTACTGCAGGACGGAATGAGCTCTCGTCTTTGTCCCAGCTTCTGCCAACCTAGCAGTTTGAAAGCAAGAAATTGCAAGTAGGCAAATAGGGATCACTTCGGAGGGAAGGTAACAGCATTCCATGTGCTCCGGTGTCTAGTCATGCCTGCCACATGACCACAGAAATGTCTGCAGCAGCAGACAGCGCTGGCTCTTCGGCTTTGAAACCGAGATGAGCACTGCACCCTATACTCGGATACGACTGGCTTTTGAGCAAGGGAAATCTTTACCTTTACCTTTATAAAACATAATGCCCAGGTGTTTCTTTAGAAAAACAACCTTTGTTTAAATGAATACTTTTTTAAAATCACAATTTTATCAATGTTTGGTCACAAAGATTAAAGCAACTAAGAGAACCTTGTCTGCAACACAGTTTGCTTCAGTAAGGATGTGTAGCATTCATGTCCCAGCTGTAGTATTCAGCTGAGACAAGAGTAACACAAAGGGAAGTAGAGGTTTGCCATAACTAATGCCTCTCTCCTCTTTGAATGTTGGTTGATCTACATAGTCACAGAGGCTATCATCCTCAACGTCTTTGTCTCCTGCATTAGAAGGACATTTTCCTCCATAGCAGCATCCACCTTTTATTGTTTCAGGAGAGTCTTCTCCATTTCTGTCAAGAAACACTTTGTTTTCTCTGATGAGCCAAAGCACAAGCAGACAGGCCTCAAGTTGCTGTACCTTCTCTTCCACAAGACAACAAGATTGCACTTACTACCAGTGTTGCACTGCAGGCAGTTCTGCCCGGTTCTATAGTCCCTCCCACACCATACTCACCTCCTCCTTCTCCTCCCCCCACACTCAGGGTGCAGCCGGGGACTGGGAGGAGGAGTTGGAGGAGGAAGTGCGTGCCCACCCGCTGCAGCCGCCACTTCTCTGGAGCAGCGTTGGTGGGGGGAACTCACCGTACCGGGTGCACTTCCTTCTATGTACATCTTGCACACCTCCTGGGTGAGGCACATGGGGACATTGCCAAAGGCATGCAGGAAGTACGTAGAAGGAAGTGCACCCAGCATGGTGAGTTTCCCCCACCCATGCTGCTCCGGGCAAGTGGCAGCAGATGGGTGCATCCTTCCTCCTCCTCCTCCTCCTAGCACAGGATGTACGGAGGCCGGCGGCAGCTTCAGCTCCTTCTCATGGCCCACCTGAACTGCACCTTCCAGTGAATCTCCCCCCTTCTCCCTCTCCCTCTCTCTCTCCCTCTCTCTTTCTCTCTGGGGGGAAATGGAGGGGGAGTCAGACATGGGGAAGCCCCGGGCTGGGCTGCACAGAGGAGGATGCCCCACAGGTAAGGTGAATACTGTAGGGGGGCCGACTAGCCAGCACATAGCGGGGCCCTCCATGTAGCCCAGCCAGGCACCTCCATCTGCACGTTTCCTGCCACTGTGGCCTGCGTCTCCAAGGCAGCAAGTGAGGAGCATTGCCTACAAGTAGAGGGGTTGGGCTCACTCACTCACTCCACAGCTATAGCCCGCCTTTGGCTCCCTGCTTCTCAAAGCCAAGAGGAGGAAGGAAGGAGAGCCGGGTCTTTCCCGCCGTTGCTCTTCTTCCTTCCTCCTCTCAGCTTTGAGCAGCCCTCGGCAGCACCGAGAAGCAGGGAACCAAAGGTGGGCTATCACTGTGGAGCATAAAAAAGGGGCGACCGAGCAATTGAGTGAGTCCGACCCCTCTGCCTGCAGGCAATGCATAGAGAAATCCCTGGGTTTCTTTTTTTTTTGGGGGGGGGGGATGAGGCCGCTCCCACACAGTTGGCCATGCCCACACAGTTGGGCATGCCCACAGTTAGCCACACCCACAGAGTAGGTAGTAAAAAAAATCAGTGCATCTCTGCTTACTACAGATGTAGTCTATACTCTCATGCAGAAACAATAACACGGCAAATATTTTGCAGATCCCTGCAGCTGCTCCTTCTGAATATATATCTTCATCTTATATAGCACGCCTGACTCCTTCCCCCACAAGAACCCAGTTGAAGAAATATCTAAAAACAAACAGTCCTCCAAAATGTTTAGATAAGGAATGAAGCTCAAGTTCACAGATACAACCTCATCATCATTTGCTTTTCCCACCAGTTCCATGAAGTATGCCATCCTTTATTCACCTTGTTTGTGACTTCCTCATGCAGTTCTAGAGCTAGCATTTAACTACTATCTCTGTTGCTAGTTGCTTCTGCATTAACCTTTGAGGAATCCAATGTATGGTGGTGGTGGTGGTGGGGATATTTTGCTTCATCAATAGTTCTCTAACACAAAGGCACCCTAAAGCCAATATGGCTTTGCACTAGCTGTCCTCTCATCTCTGAAATTACCTATGTTTCAAGTACAACAACCTCTTTGAAATGTGTCACTAGCACTACAGAATGTCTGAATAGAAGAATCAAGATATTCTTTCCACATCTTTGGAATCTCAGTGGGACTAAATCTAGAAGGATCAATTTTGCATCCTTAAAGGTGTTTGAATTGGAAATAATCCCAACTAGCAATGCAGAGCAAACTGTATTTTTTATGTTGACTCTGAAACAACAAAGACCCTTCTGCCAATCAGTTAGTTGAGTATAATGACTCCATCCATGGTCCACACTTTCCTAAGGGATGAGTGGTCTACAATCTTTAAAACAGGGTTGCACCAAAGCAGGATCCTCTCATATATGACAGGATCAGATGGTTTTGATATGGCCTAAACTGACCATGTGCGAAATGCTTTCCCCACACTGTTGATACATGTGGAGCCCACGGCCATCCAAAAAAGAAGAAATGAATAATCTGATTCCAATACAGTTTAAGGAAGGGTCTCAGAAGTGACTAACTTCTATACACAGAATGCAAATGCTTTGTAGTATGACTAGTTCAAAATAATAGTTCAGTCCAAACAGAGATCTGATCAGTCGATAGTTATTGGGAAACAGCACAAAGGAAAACATTAGAGGTAACAGAACAGGGAAGTTGCATGTTATTCTTTCACAGCCCCTGTGTTCAATGTAAAGTAAAAATTTCAGCAGCAGCCACCAAACAGTGGTTCAGGAAATTGTTGTTCATTTTTCCTCTTGCTCTTTTAGAAGAATAGAAGATTTTGAAACAGTTTCATCAGAGTCTGGTGGCAGTTTTGTGTTTAGTGTAGCTGGTCTTCTGTCTCTTTCATCTTGCCAGTTCCCAAATGTCAAAACCTTGATGCACCAAAACCAGGAGTAAATCAACAGAACATAAAGCTTTGATTTTCATACTAGCACAAACCTACCTTCCAAAGAAAGGCTTATCATTGCCCTTGAGAGGGGCTATCACATTTTAATTAAGTATGTCGAGAAAAAATCATAATAATATATGGATCTTTGACTGACCCTGATGAAAAAATGATGAAGACTTTATTAAGAAATTGTAATTGTTTATATATTTAAAAACGTCAATTATCTACAGAGATATTTGCCACCAGCATTTATCACAGAATGAGAGAGAGCACACAGATCTATCAACCACTCAGATCACAGATCAAGTCCCAACTGACAATTCCAGTCTCCAATGGTCAGTTTCCAACTGCCAAATCCCAACTGCCAGTTTTCAAATGGTCATTGCCTCAACTGACAAATTTCCTCTCCTCAGTGAAAGCCCCCACCCTTTCACATAGAGATGAGATTGCTCTATACTGCCATCTAGTGTCTGAATGACACAATTGTCAATAGCTTATGAATACTGTACATGGAACATCAATGGAAATGGTGCAGCAATATTTCTAACAAAGTAGAAGCTTTGCCTAATGTATTTTGCATGTTAATAAAAGGGAAACAGCTACCTATGTGAAGTGAGAAAGAAACAGAGCACTATAAGGCTCTTGCTTTGGTTACTGAAAATAATCAAAGAACCATCACTTTTAGGTACAGCAAAACAGGGAGAATATTAAAAACAGAGAACAAAATGCAGTGGCAAATTGTCTGTAGCAATGTAAAAAAGGCCCTGGAAGACTTGTATGAATACATGGTATATAGTTATTTTTTGGAGACAGAATGTGACTGAAGTGGATAAAGGTAAGGCATACAGACTGAAAGATAGACAAATTAAGAATCTAATGTAGATATTGTCATGTCTAGGCACACAAAGTAGAGAGAAAGGCCAATCTTCAGGAAGACTATTGCTTCAGTCAAGACATCTTTGCTTTGCCAGGCTTTCTCTGTCTTGAGTGGGGCAGAGCTTCAATTTGGAAAGACTTCTACCTTCCTTTCCAACCCTAAATAATGTTTGAAATAGGCAGCATGACATTAAGGGGGATCTGAGATGAGTATCTATCAAACTAGAGACAGTTCCAAATGCCAGGTGCTGCTCTGGTCACACTGGCAGAGTATGCACCCAAGGAAGAGGTTGGAGATTACAATTTAGCAGAGATTCAGTGTGGTTTTAGGGGTTTTATTGGATACTAATGTTCTGTGATCTGCTTGCCTAGGTACAATAGCTGAGAAGATTCACCTCTTGGATCATGATCTAAGTGGCCAAGACATATACTAAATCATTAAGCAATAAACTAGATTATTCCCATCATCAACACATTTTCACTCACACAAGAGGATGTCTTCAGAGACATAGTGCCTAAGCAATCGGAGATGGAAATGTAGTGTGTATTTACCTTACAATGGCACAAAACAAGTCAAGTCAAATGCAAAATAAGGTCAATTAGGAGAACCACATTTTATCACAAAGCGATTGCTTCATCACTTGGGCAACACCTTCAAAGTATCATAAATGTGCCACCTTTCCAAATGAAAAGACATGAACATGAAGATTTTCATATTCATGACCTTTAAAGCCCTGCAGTGGACCAGGATACTTAAGAGACCACGTCATCCCAAGGTTTTCAACCCATCCTATGAGGGCAGACCAGAGAGGCTCCGTGATGGTCCCATCAGCCAAGAAAATACATCTAACTAGGACCAGGAGGAGAGACTTCTCGGTGTCTGCCCCAGCCCTTTGGAACCGCCTACCATCTCAACTATGCCTCCAGACAGAGTTGCTCCCCTTCAGAAAAGCATTAAAAACCTGGCTATTCCAGTGTGTGTGGGGCACGACTAGCTCCACTTCCCAATTCCATTGGCTTGTTTAGCCTGCTTGGGGATTAACCTGGCCTGGCTATCCTTTTAAGAGTGGGTGGGGAGGGTTAGGGTGGTTTTATTAGATTTTTTTTACATGTTGTAATTAGTTTTAGATATGGGTTATCTGATTTTTTAGGTGATGTTTTTATCTGACTTGTAAACTGCTTTGGGTCACCCTAGGGTGAGGAAGGCGGTATATAAATACTGTAAATAAATAAATAAATAAATACAACTATTTATTATTATCATTTGGCACCTAGGTAGACACATTCACAGTTTGGAAAGTTTGCCCAAGGAGAGTCTCACTGGTGTATTAGAGAAAGTAATTCTAACTTGGCCAGCAGTGGCAATAGTTAAACAAACCAGCCCAGGGTAGCTATCTCCCCAGCCGCCCCCACACCCACTGCGCAAGCCAGGTCTTAAGGCAATTGCGAAAGTATAAAATTAATTAAAATTATAATAATTAATTAAAATATTATTAATTAAAATTAATAATAATTTAAAATACAGTAAAAACCCTTTTTACACAAAAAGTCCATTCCGTAGGCTTTTGCTTAAATCATTTTTTTATGTAACTCAAAGCAAACCCATAGGAAAAATTATTATTTTTATGTAACTTGAAGCAAACCCATAGGAAAAATGAAAAAATTTATGTAAATCAAATCATACTACATGAATGGTGCCCTGACAAAAGAACTCTCCTTTTATGTAGGCTGCCATGAATTGATGTGTAGGAGGGAATATTTTTGTCATTCATATTCCTGCTTAGAACCATGATCTTACTCCCTGTAAAAGATTGCCTCCAATCTTTCCCTTCTTGATGCCGTATTTCTAAACATATAAATGTCTACTACAGAAACAGTGACTCACCATCAGCATGGGGACATACACCTCAAATGATACTTTTCTGCTTGTGCAGAGAACCAGAGAAAATAAATGTGAAATCATCATGCAGAAGAGTCGAGTTTTGTTTTCATTTCTGTCAGCTGCTTGAGCTTTTCCTTTTTGCTGCCTGCAGAGTTAGAATTGCTATTATTTCTTAAAAGAGGATTGTAACTACAGGAGTGAAAAACCTGTTAGTTCTATTTTTGTTGCCTTTATCAGGAGGCCATTTTCACGCTTGACAAATTCCACTTCTGTATTGGGCTGCAATACTTTTTCTTCCTTGTCCATGGAGGGAATTTTGACATACATCTGTTTTTAAAGACAGGCATTCTTGTATATAATTTTTCTTTGGTTACAGTGTAGATGTGCACATTTTTCAAATATAGTCATGTTAAGTTATGTGTAAGTTTTTAAATGTATGTTTACTTGAATGCATATTTTTCATTGCTGATTTACATTGCCAACCTTGGAAACATGTGAGTTTCTGAAGCAAAATATGTTCCATCCCTTTTAGTTTTGGGAGATGCAAGAGATTTATATTTTCATAGAAAAACATTAGCTCATGTAGTTTGGCTTTAGTTTTTTAAAATCGTTTTTGCCCCTGGTGGTAATTGTATTTTGATCTATGGGGATGGGTTTGTATTAAGAGTATTAAGCCATGTCCTGCTTCCCTTTCTGCTGCTTAATACTTTTATTATAAGAGTACACTATTTTCCTCCAGCCTTTGATCATTTTGGGACGTGATAATACTGTATGCTTACAATACTTGGAAATTGGTACCAAGAATGATGTATTTTAAGGGGTGGGGGAACCCTCTGTCTCCAAATTGATTCATCACAACTACCAACACTAACAATATAAATAGTTAAACCACGGAATTTTCTTCAATCCTGATTGAGAAGCAAAGCATGAGGTTTGGCAATATTTTAGTCATGAACTTCACTAGAACACACCACCAAAACAGAACTGAGAGGAAAAAGAAGATGAGGAAAATCCCTCCCCACTCCAAATACCCTAGAAACAGCAGTAAAGGAAAATGTAAGATGGGTTGGTCACCATGGCTAAAGTTAATTTGTTGGATTTCAGCTCCCAGAATATCTGAACAAAAAAGACTAGTGATCCCAAATAAAACCCCTGTTCATATCGTGCAAAAAAAAGTTAGCAACATTATAAATTATAATGTCAAAGCAATGGCATTTCCAGTGGTGATGTATGGTTATGAGAGCTGGACCATTAGGAAAACTGAGCGCAGAATGTCTTTGAAATGTAGTGTTGGAGGAGAGTTTTGAGAGTACCCTAGACAGTGAGGAGAACAAATAGGTCAATCTTAGAAGAAATCAACACTGACTGCTCCCTATAAGGTCAAATAGTAAAGATGAAGCTAAAGTACTTTGGACATCCAATGAGGATTCACTTGATAAAGCCTTGATGCTGGGAAAGGTGGAGGGCAAAAGAAGAGAGGGGTGTCAGAAAATGAGATGGCTAGATGATATTGTAGATGCAATGGGCACAGAGCAGGATGGGTTAAGGAAAATGGTGGAGGACAGAGGTGCCTGGTGGGCAATGGTCCATGGGGTCGCAAAAGGTCGGAATCGACTGTGCAACTGAACAACAACCACACCAAATAAATTCTAAAACATTAGCTAGGAATGCTTATTTGTTATAAATACTTGCTGACTGTAGGAATCTACTCATGCAAGAGGTGTGATAGCAAATCAAATTACAAACACACACACAAAATGGACTTATTTTATTTAGAAATGGGATCTTGATATAACAGCATCTGAAGATAACAGTTCCATGACTTAGGTCCCTAAATTTTGAACTCTGTGAGGTCCAAGCCATCTTGTCATTTGTGACAAATTCCAGGAGATATAGCCCAACAATATCTGCAAAAGAACCATGGAAATGATAAAGTATCATTCCAATAGCAGAAGTGAGGAGAGATTCAAAGGGAAAGAATGATGAAGAAAAGCTAGGTTTGGAAGGATAGAGAAGAAATGGTTCTACATTTATTCTATTCCTGAGTAACAGTGAACTATATGGTTTTTTAAAAAGAAGTTACACAACAATCCCCATGGATAATAATGTTTTTCTGATACTTGGCATCAAGGGTAAAATCATAGTGTGGAATGAGTAAAAGTTCTTATTTCCTTAGACTTAGATCCTCCCATACTTATGTAACATATTGGGCAGCAAGGGAGCTCCAATGGTTTTGGTCTTGCTTAAAGACAATAGCTCAATAAAATCTGTTATACCAGATGTGGACATGTGAGTGGAAGTACAAAAATCCAAAATTCAAACTGCAATATGGCCAACAAAAATGAACTGAATGACGTTTCTGCAGAAATATTAAATATCATGGGAAATGATTGATCTAGCTGGACTTTTCTTCTTAGCAATTTTGCATAGGTTTTACTAGAACAAATGCAGAAATGTATGACTCAGTCATGCTCATCCATAGGGTTTGGGAGCTGGGGCATCTTATTTTGAATCAACATCATTGAGAATGCAAGTAAATCCTTGCAAAGTGGAAGAAAGAAAAGGATAAAATGAAACTCTATGTCCAGTTATAAACCATTTCCATCCCTTCCGTTCCTCTTGCTAATCCATAGTTGGAGTAAGTCAGTCACTTCAGTTAATAGGTAACAATCCCTTAGAACCAGTGTGAGTGCTCCTACTGGTTTGCACTGGTGTGGGCAAACCGGCACTAAAACTGGCTGGCCTCACCCACCTCCCCACCTTGGCCCACCCACCTCCTCCTCCTCCAGGAAAGCAGCTCTTCAGCCCACCCTTTCTTTTCTCTGCCTCACTGCTGGGTGGGAACCAGCCTCACCGTCCTCGCCTTGGACCTCAGAGGCCAAGGAGGAGGTGAGGAGAAGGAAGAAGAGGAGGAAGAGCCACTGCCATTGACCCAGGTGCAGGGAGGAGGAGGAGGTGGAAGAGCCATGTCGGGCTCCCCCGGGGGGCCCTTTCACCACCAAAGCTCCCCTGCCGCAGCTGCCTGTCCTTCTCTGCCATGGCCTCGAGGCGTCCTCATGGGAGGAGGGGGAGGCTGGCGGCAGCTCTGGCAGTGTTTTTGGTTTTGGTTCCGTTGTAATTGTGTTGCGGTGGGGCTACCGCCCCGCTAAGCCTAGCCAACGTGTCATGCTGCCTGCAGGAGTCACTGCCCTGGCCCTCACCACCTCGGCCTGCATCTGACTCCTGCCCCTTCTGGGTAAGTCTTTTGCCTGGTGTGGTGTGGTGTGGTGTGGTGTGGTGTGTGGTGTGGTGTGGTGTGGTGTGGTGTGGTGTGGTGTGGTGTGGTGTGGTGTGGTGTGGTGTGGTGTGGTGTGGTGTGGTGTGGTGTGGTGGCGGTGGTGGTGGTGGCGGTGGCGGTGGCGGTGTGTGTGTGTGTGTGTGTGTGTGTGTGTGTGTGTGTGTGTGTTACATGGCCACATGGCCACACCCACACAGTCACATGGCTACGTCAACCCATGCCCACAAAGTAGGCCACACCCACAGAGTGGTAATAAAAAAATTGAATCCCACCACTGCTTAGAACTATAGTTTTAAAGAAAAATAATGTTTGCAGGCGCACCCCCCAATAAAGGACTCAGACACTGATAAAAGTGGATAACGGCATTGGGCCACATTTATTGATTCATGCCCTAGTCCGAATTATAAATTTCTATTGGTAATTGACCAATCATAATTCTTAAGGCAAGCAGGCCGAAGTAACACTGGTAAGGTACCACCCAAAATTGCCAACGGCAATTGCTACAATGTATCCATTTGTATCAATTTGTTTGTAGACAACAAACAAATTGTTGACCGTAGTCAATATCTAACTAATGACCCCACCCTCTGACGCGTATCCGTAAAATCACGGGGTGATACATGCTGTCTAGCTATAGCCATCACCCCGTCGCCTAGTTCGTCGTTGACCGGACAACGTTTAACCAACTTATGCCTGTCTAGTGTTGTCCAGTCAATTGCGAACTTGCCGGATACCTGTGGGTCATAATGTTTACCTTACCAGTGCTACCCGCCCATGTGACCAAAGTCAACAGCAACACAGAAACAACCCCTATGTCAAACCATAGCAACAGTGTGGGATGGGCGAAAAAACCAGGACCCGGAAGCCAATATGGGTCCCGGCCAAAAATTCCCACCCGGCCCCGAAGCGACCAAAACATCACACTGTTAACTAGGGAGGGGGTGGAGGGGAAAAACTTCTCCGCTCCGTCGCTTCGCAAAATGGCAGCTCGGCTGCCTCGTGGCCACCCCTTTTATCAGGGAGCTGGCCACGCCCCTAACTACCCGGATGCCTTCGTCCGGTGGGGGGCCCCCGCAAAGAGCGCGGCGGCCATTTTGGTGCTGCGCTTGCATTGCAGGCGCACCCCCCAATAAAGGACTCAGACACTGATAAAAGTGGATAACGGCATTGGGCCACATTTATTGATTCATGCCCTAGTCCGAATTATAAATTTCTATTGGTAATTGACCAATCATAATTCTTAAGGCAAGCAGGCCGAGGTAACACTGGTAAGGTACCACCCAAAATTGCCAACGGCAATTGCTACAATGTATCCATTTGTATCAATTTGTTTGTAGACAACAAACAAATTGTTGACCGTAGTCTATATCTAACTAATGACCCCACCCTCTGACGCGTATCCGTAAAATCACGGGGTGATGCATGCTGTCTAGCTATAGCCATCACCCCGTCGCCTAGTTCGTCGTTGACCGGACAACGTTTAACCAACTTATGCCTGTCTAGTGTTGTCCAGTCAATTGCGGACTTGCCGGATACCTGTGGGTCATAATGTTTACCTTACCAGTGCTACCCACCACACGGAGGGGCTTCAAAGAAGGCTCGACGCCCCCCCCCAGACCGTCAGCTCGGTCAACAGGCCTGCTCGCCAATCACCCAACAGGAGGTCCATACCTCCTCGCGACAGATGGACCCCATCCCCTGCATACAAGTCATAATTTTGTAGGCTAATAGCGGGGTGACGACTGACCCTCCCCCAAGCCCTGTCGACAAGGAACCGCGCCACTGCCCTATTCACCATGCGTCTAGCGCGGTCAAGGGCCAGGAGGTCAACACCCCCTCTGTAGGAATGGCGCGGGACCATGTCCGACCAAACAAGGGTTGTGGCGGGCCAGACGTAATGCAAGTAGGCGAGGTCCTCGCAAATCACATGCTTCAGCGATAAGCCGGTGACCTGGCCCAAATCATTGCCTCCCAGGTGTATGATCAGAATGTCAGGCGGGTCAGCATTCTGGCCTGAAAAAAGGAAAGGCAGCAGCTCCCGCCATAACATCCCGGGCTTACCATGCCATGTGAGACTTGCGTATGCACCCAGTCCCAGTCAGGGTCCCCACTCTGTCGCCGCAGCGTAACGCGCTGCCCTGTGCACGTAGCTATGGCCCACCAGCCATACTGTCACCGGTGTAATACGACACCCAGGGTCTGTAAAGAAAATAAGGAAAAGAAGGTAAGGTGACTGAATTGGTACTCACGGCGGAAGTGGGCGCACATAAAACTGAAAACATTGCGAACCCCACCTTCCCATGCTGCGTATGTCAGCCCCGGAGTACCCAAAAGCAGCTGCGGTTGAGGCCGCCCCTATACGGAATGAATGGGTGCCCTAGCGAGCACCTGGGAGGCCCACACTGGCCAGCGCTTTGCCCGTCACCTTCCAAAATTGAAACTTAGTAAGGGGAGACCCATCCTGGTGACAGAAAAACGGGCCATGGTGCGTGCCACGCAGTGCAAGGAACTCCTGTAGGGCACCAACCGGACAGATGTCTGCCAAAGAACACCGTAGCAGTCTCACACCACTGCCTACGCCATGCTGATCCGTCTTAGAGGAGCGTATCCTCAACTGAGCCCAGTCTTTGGCAACCCAGACATCCTCGAGTTCCAGTGCCCTACGACTTGCATCCGCCTTAGACAGCATCACAAGCTCGCTGATGCGGAGCGCTCCAAAAAATGCCACCATTGTGGCTGCATGAAATAGGGCTGCCTCATATGTATCAAAACAGAAGCCAGGCCAGCCCCAGGCCAACTGGGTAAGAACCCCTGGGGAAATCGGGTAGCGGTCGTCCGGGCAATGCCCGCGCTCGCGCACCCACCCCTCCAAAACATGTCTCACACGGAAGTCAGAGGTGCTGTCCACATGACCTCCCACTTTGGCCATAAAAGCCAACGCTGAAAGCTTAGATGCTATGGTGCGAGGTGCAAGGCCCTGAGCATGCAGGCAAACCATGAACCGCAGAACATGGGTTACCGGGATCGGCCAGGTTCCTGGCAGTTGAAATTGGGTACAGAATGCCCTGAAAGAATTAATTGTGTGGTGATACGCCTTACGCGTGCGTGGCGCTAGCGACAGGCCAATCGCCCGGTTCACCTCTCCTTGCCAATGGTCCATATCTCCTCCGGGAGTGGCGAGGGAAATTCCTCCGCATCCGGGGCCAAGGCACGGAACCGGGAGATCTGTAGGCGGGACAAAGCATCAGCAATATCATTATTAACCCCTGGGACATGCCTGGCCCTGAACAGGATGTTGAGGCGCAGGCTGCGCAACACAAACTGGCGCACTAGGTCCATAACCCTGGGCGATTTAGAAGTCTGTGCATTGACAATGTGGACCACAGCCGCGTTGTCACACCAGAAATGCACGACCGAGTTGGCCCACTGCTCGCCCCATAGCATCAGAGCACCCAGGATGGGAAAAAACTCCAGATATGTGAGATCACACAGGCGACCCGTGCCTGCCCAGGCCGGTGGCCACCCACTATAGGCCCACTTCCCATTGAAGTACATCCCATAACCCAGGGATCCCGAGGCATCAGACTGAATCTGAAAATGAGGGGAAGCCAGGAGGTCATTCCTCCAAAATGAGACCCCCTTGAACTCCCTCAGGAATTGCAACCAGACAAGCATGTCTGCCCTGATACCCCGGGTAAGCCGAACCCTATGGTGAGGCCTGGATAATCCTGCCATGGCGTCGCACAAGCGCCGGGCAAAAGCCCTGCCCGGTGCGACCACCCTGCAAGCGAAATTAAGGTGACCATGTAGCACCTGCAGTTCTCTCAGTGATGCCTTGCGCTTGGCCAGCAAGCCCGAGATAAGGGCCACAATCCTTGACACCTTATCCCCCGGTAACCTAGAAGCCTGCGCTGTCGTGTCAATCTCCACCCCCAGGAAGACTAGCTGTGTAGATGGGCCCTCGGTCTTTTCGGGCGCTAAAGGGACACCGAGTTCCTCCATTAGCGTCTGAAATGTGTTGAGGAGACATGTACACGTGTCCCAGCCCCGTTCACCCCCGAATAAAAAGTCATCCAGGTAATGGGCTACAGACCGGGACCCTGACCTGCGGATGAAAGCCCACTCTAGGAAGGTACTGAAACGCTCGAAAGCCGAGCATGATATGGAACAGCCAAAAGGCATGGCCTTATCAAAGTAATATTCGCCCCGAAATTTGAAACCCAGCAATTCAAAGTCGCCCGGGTGCACCGGCAAGAGGCGGAAAGCCGACTTAATGTCGCACTTAGCCAGCAGCGCACCCGGGCCACATGAGCGCACCATGCGCAGCGCGTGGTCGAAAGATGTATACCTGACTGAGCAAAGGTCATCAGGGATAGCATCATTGACCGATCGGCCGGCTGGGTAGGACAAGTGATGAATAAGTCGAAACTCGCCTGGAGACTTTTTGGGAACCAAGCCCAGGGGCGATACCTTAAGGTTGGGGAACGGGGGTGCAGGGAAAGGGCCAGTGACCCTGCCCGCATCGACCTCCTTATTAATACTGGCAGCAGCCACCTCCTCCCTCCCCCTGAGGGACAAAAGGTTGGGGGCATCCTGAGGGGACCTATCACCCATGAAAGGGATATGGAACCCCTGCCTAAAGCCCTGAAGGAGATAATCCGCATGCTCCCCTTTCGGGTACAATGTGAGCCAGCGCTCCAACATGTCCACATTAATTGGGGAGGGAGCCTTTCGGTGAACCAGCACCATCTGCGGCAGTCTTGCCGGCCCACTGTCCGCCCCTCCCTCTGCCCCGCGTCCCTCCAGGCCTGGGACAGGCAGAGGCCGCATGGGGGCCCGCACAGGTGGGACACTCATGTCTGTACTTGCAATTCTTCCTATTGCAGGAACCAGAGGACGCGAAAGCCCAGCACAGCAGGCGGGCTGGAACCCCCTGCCCCGCCACCTGGCGGGGAACCTGTGCTGGAGCCGCTCGCTGGACCGCATGTCCACAATGGTATCTTTCCCCTGGCGCGGGGCGCGTGGGTGTCATGTACAGAAGCCAAAGCCTCTGACATGGCTCGTCCCACTTCATCTCGGGGTGCAGGGGAATCCGCATACGGAATTCCTCGTCATAAGCCAACCATGACGGGCCTGGGAAGTCAACCATCGCCCGATAGATGTTGTCCAAATACTGGACCATCGGAATTGCCAAATCCGGCCGGGCCCTCAGGTATACCGCCATGTAGATGAGGTAGGCCGGCAGCCAGTTGGCCCACGTACGTGGTGGCTTGCGACGACGTGCCTGCTCCTTATCCTTCTCATCCTGCCCCTCCCTCTCTTCCTTGGTGGGCTCCCTGTTTAGGAGTGAGAAGATATCTACATACTCCCCTCGCCATATTTTCTCTTTGGTGGCCTGTGCCAAGTGGTCACCCAGTGGTAAGGAATACCCCGCTGTCGGCAAGGCCGAGACAGGCACCGCCGAAACTGCGGGCACCTGGAAAGGGGCTTGGACCAACCCAGCCACCCCGAACACATTCCCCACAGGGTAGGAAACACCCCCCACCCCGATGCCCTGGGTGGTAGTTGACGACGCCGGATGGGGCGTAAGCGGCTGTACCGCCGCACCACCCACGCGAGGCCAAGGCCATTGAAAAGGCCCCCCCGACGTGGGAACGTGTGTAGGTGCACTAGCTTGGACCGCATACTCACATGCCGCACCCCCGAGGGCCGCCCTCACCGGGGGTTCCGGCCCACTGGGGGCGTCAGAGCTCACGACCGCCGTAGAGCTCGTCGCTGGGGCCTGACCCGCACTGGACTGTTGGTTGGGGAGCTGCGAGGCAGTGGCCAAAGTCGTGCCACATGCCTCCAGCAGCTCAACCCGTCCCGTCGCCTGCCACTGCCCAGCAGACGACGCATCAAAATGCACCCCAAAGGGAGCCCCAGCGTGGCTGGCCCGAGCCATGGAAGCCTCCAGGGCCGCAAGACGGGCCAGCAAGGCCTCCACACTGACGGGGGGGCAAGGGCCAGCCGGCCCTCCTGCTACAGGCGTGGGTACAGGTCCCTGTACTCCGGGGCCCGAATAGGGCCATGACCCCACACCCAGGCCCGGTAGGGCCGATGCAGGCACCTGCCAGGGAGGGGGACCACACCACCCCCCAAGGCTGGAAGGCCCCGGGGTGAGCTGCGCCCCTATAGAGGAAGGCCCAGTAGAATGGGAAGCACCAGGAGCGGTGTCCACCGCCTGCGGGCCACGGGCCGCAGCCCTCGCTGGACCCATGCCCGGGTCCCCGGCCTCCGGCCAAGGGGGAATAGACCCCATCCCACCGATCCCGGTGGGTGCAGGCAAAGGCGGCAGCTGGGGAGGCGCAGCCACGGTCCTCCGACCCGGATTGCGCCTCCGAACCGCGCGAGCCGCGCTCGCAGCCGCCTTCTTCTTTGAAGGCATCTCAGCCCAAGCTATGGGAAGCCGCTAGAAGAAAATTAGCAGCCAAAAGGCTTCCCAGTCAAGGCAAAAGCGACGGAGGTAAGAGGGAAAAACTTCTCCGCTCCGTCGCTTCACAAAATGGCAGCTCGGCTGCCTCGTGGCCACCCCTTTTATCAGGGAGCTGGCCACGCCCCTAACTACCCGGATACCTTCGTCCGGTGGGGGGGCCCCCACAAAGAGCGCGGCGGCCATTTTGGTGCCGCGCTTGCATTGTTTCAATAATAATCTTTGTTAGATTAGGAAGAAGGGAACCTTTTAAATGAAGAGCAAAATATTAAACTTCTCTCTACATCTTAATTACAATTTCAGTGGTACCTACATTAGTGGTTCAGAAGTTCAGTTTGTCTTGTGAATGATGCCAGCACATAATTTTTGTCAGTAAAGAATTCTAATAGGAATACAACCAAATAAACTTTCATCTTTCTCTCTCTTGTTAACATCAAAGGAAATAAGAATTGGGCTTGTTTCCATACTCTTAAAATGCATTGACAAAATCACAGTATTCATCAAAGTGATTATACCTGCTTGCATGTTTTTGAAAAGGAGTGAAAGGGTGTAAGGTTAAGGAGAACACTGACACACCACAGTGAGAGAACTGGAAGGTCTTAGTGGTTTTATGGTGATGATTATATTTAATCACCCTTTAGTAACAGTCTTGGTAGCACACTCATCATGGCAGAACAGGCTACTGCAAGAAGATGAAAATATTCTGAAAGCAGGTCATTCTTGTGTCACAAAAATGTTTTAAAGGTAATCATGAGAAATTAAGTGCAAATTGCATAGTAGCATAGTAGCATTGCTGCAAAACCTCCCAAAAAAAGCAAAAGCAAATTGAAAGTCATTTGTCCATCCATTACAGAGAATATATGCAGGTAACATAAGGACACACAGTTCTCCTTCAGTATTCACATTGAATGAAAGGCTGGAAGGTTCAGCAACCAAAGCACAGTGATGAAGCACATATATTGCAAACACCAGGACAAAGAATTTGATCCCTATATCTCCCATTAGAGCATGCCTGGAAGGTAACATTGAGCTGTACCTATCTGCTAAGTCTCTAGTCTTAGCAAACAGGACTGAGTCAGACTGAGCAAAAGTCCACAGTTAATGTTGAGGGTATGGCGAAACTTTTTCAATGCCTCCTTCATGAACAAACAGGCAGCTGAGGCTCCTCTAAAAAACTGCAAGAGTTCTCCACTCCAGTGCAAGAAGAGCAAAAGTCTGGATATATGTCTCCATTTTGTAGTGTGAGCAAAAGTTAACCTCTCCTCTCTTTCTGGAGCTACAGGTATATGTACATGCACAGCAAGCACAAAAAGAAAATCTTCTAGCTCACAGAGATGGAAATTAACCATTCAATGCTGGTTCTTTTTCACCATAACAAGAAAACAACAATTATCATTTAACAGCAAGGTGAAATTTATACAATTTCCTGTCGTAAGGAAAAGCTGCTTCTATAGGAGAGAGGTGAAGATCCCCCACCTTTACTAAACACTCTTTTTTTAATTAGTGATTTATCCCCAGAGGTTTTTTTTAAATATTAAAGCACTTTCCTTTTTGTTTATTGGCTCTTAGTGAATGGCAGTATGACAAGAGTATATAGTGGAAGCATAGAAGTATCTGAAATGAGTGGTGAATCCTATACATAGTCTACTTATAATGGAAAATTGGCAGGTCAAGACCCAAGTGCTACGTGACAGAGTGAGCTCCTGTCATCTGTCCCAGCTCCCATCAAAGGGCTTCCTAGGCTGAACAGTGACTCCTCATCCAACATTTTACTGATTAAGCTACTACAGCTCTCTGTACAAAATTATATAGGAGTAAACCTCAAAGCAGAGCTTACTTTTCAATAAATCTGGCCATGTTATACTGTAAGTGTAAAATCTCTTCTCTCCTCGATTTATTATTTTCCTCCAAATACTCAATTTTTCATACTCTAAAATATAGCTTTAATTTAATCCATTTTTAAAGAAAAATGAACATTAAGGATTTCTCCCCACCCTGCAGTACTGAATGACTATATCCTTGGCATCTTTTTTCCTCCCCAAAGCCTATTGCAGGCGCACCCCCCCAATAACGGACACAGACAACATTGAAAGTGGATAACAGCATAGGGCCACATTTATTGATTCAATGCCCTAGTCCGAATTATAAATTTGCATTGGTAAAACGACCAATCGTAATTCCTAAGGCAAGCAGGCCGAAGTAACACTGGTAAGGTACCACCCCAAAATTGCCAACGGCAATTGGTTACAATGTATCAATTTGTATCAATTTGTTTGTTGACAACAAACAAATTGTTGACCGTAGTCAATAACTAACTTATGACCCCACCCTCTGAGCGTATCCGTGAAATCACAGGGGTGATGCATGCTGGTTAGCAATCGTCATCACCCCATCGCCTGGTTCGTCGTTGACCGGACAACGTTTAACTAATTTATTCCTGTCTAGTGTTGTCCAGTCAATTGCGAACCTGCCGGATACTTGTGGGTCATACTGTTTACCTTACCAGTGCTACCCGCCAATGTGACCAAAGTCAACAGTAGGAACACATAAAGCCCCCTATATCAAACCATAGCAACAGTGTGGGATGGGCAAAAAAGCCAGGACCCAGAGCCAATATGGGTCCCAACTAAAAATTCCCACCCGGCCCCGAAGCGACCATAATATCACACTGTTAACTAGGGAGGGGGTGGAGGGGAAAAAACTTCTCCGCTCCGTCGCTGAGGTAAAATGGCAGCTTGGCTGCCTCGTGGCCACCCCTTTTATAAGGGAGCTGGCCACGCCCCTAACTACCCGGATTCTCTGTCCTGTGGGGGGGGCCGCAAAGGGCGCGGCGGCCATTTTGGCGCCGCGCTTGCATTGCAGGCGCACCCCCCCCCAATAACGGACACAGACAACATTGAAAGTGGATAACAGCATAGGGCCACATTTATTGATTCAATGCCCTAGTCCGAATTATAAATTTGCATTGGTAAAACGACCAATCGTAATTCCTAAGGCAAGCAGGCCGAAGTAACACTGGTAAGGTACCACCCCAAAATTGCCAACGGCAATTGGTTACAATGTATCAATTTGTATCAATTTGTTTGTTGACAACAAACAAATTGTTGACCGTAGTCAATAACTAACTTATGACCCCACCCTCTGAGCGTATCCGTGAAATCACAGGGGTGATGCATGCTGGTTAGCAATCCTCATCACCCCATCGCCTGGTTCGTCGTTGACCGGACAACGTTTAACTAATTTATTCCTGTCTAGTGTTGTCCAGTCAATTGCGAACCTGCCGGATACTTGTGGGTCATACTGTTTACCTTACCAGTGCTACCCGCCACACGGAGGGGCTTCAAAGAAGACCTGACGCCCCCCCCAGACCGTCAGCTCGGTCAACAGGCCTGCTCGCCAATCACCCAACAGGAGGTCCATACCTCCTCGCGACAGATGGACCCCATCCCCTGCGTACAAGTCATAATTTTGTAGACTAATATCGGGGTGATGACTAACCCGTCCCCAAGCCCCGTTGGCAAGAAACCGCGCCATTGCCTTATTGACCGCGCGCCTAGCGCGGTCAAGGGCCAGGAGGTTAACGCCCCCTCTGTAAGAATGGCGCGGGACAATGTCCGACCAAACCAGGGTTGTGGCAGGCCAGACATAATGCAAGTGGGCGAGGTCCTCGCAAATCGCATGCTTAAGCGATAAGCCGGTGACCTGGCCCAAATCATTGCCCCCCAGGTGGATGATTAGAATGTCAGGCGGGTCAGCACCCAGGCCAGAAAAAAGGAAAGGCCGCAGCTCCCGCCATAACATCCCAGGCTTACCATGCCATGCGAGACTGGCGTGGTCACCCAGTCCCAGTCGGGGTCCCCATTCTGTCGCCGCAGCGTAACGCGCTGCCCTGTGCACATAGCTGTGGCCCACCAGCCATACTGTCACCGGTGTAAAACGACACCCAGGGTCTGTAAGAAAATTGAGAAAAAAGGCGGTAAGGTGACTGGATTGGTACTCATGGCGGGAGTGGGCGCACATAAAACCGAAAACATTGCGAGCCCCACCTCCCCATGCTGCGTATGTCAGCCCCAGAGTACCCAAAAGCAGCTGCTGTAGAGGCTGCACCAATCCGGAACGAATGTGTGCCATAACGGGCACCTGGTAGGCCCACCCTGGTGAGGGCTCTGGCTGTCACCTTCCAAAACTGAAATTTAGTAAGGGGAGACCCATCTTGGTGACAGAAAAACGGGCCGTGGTGCACGCCACGCAGTGCCAGGAATTCCTGTAGGGCACCAACCGGACAGATGTCTGCCAAAGAACAACGTAGCAGCCTTACACCACTGCCTACGCGATGCTGATCTGTTTTAGAGGAGCGTATCCTCAACTGGGCCCAGTCTTTGGCTACGTAGACATCTTCGAGTTCCAGTGCCCTACCACTTGCATCCGCCTTAGACAGCATCTCGAGTTCGCTGACGCGGAGCGCTCCAAAAAATGCCACCGTTGTGGCTGCGTGAAAAAGGGCTGCCTCATAATGATCAAAACAGAGGCCTGGCCAGCCCCGGGCCAACTGGGTAAGAACCCCTGGGGAAATAGGGTGCCGGTCATCCGGGCAACGCCCGCGCTCGCGCACCCACCCCTCCAAAACATGTCGCACACGGAAGTCAGAGGTGGTATCCACATGACCTCCCACTTTGGCCACAAAAGCCAACGCCGAGAGCTTGGATGCTATGGTGCGAGGTGCAAGGCCCTGTGCATGCAGGTGAACCATGAACCGCAGAACATGGTCCACCGGGATAGGCCAGGTCTCTGGCAAAAGAAATTGAGTAGCAAATGCCCTGTAAGAATTGAATGCTTGTTGATACGCCTTACGCGTGCGTGGCGCTAGTGACAGGCCAATCGCCCGGTTCACCTCTCCTTGCCAATAGTCCACATCTCGTCCGGGAGTGGCGAGGGAAATTCCTCCGCATCCGGGGCCAAGGCGCGGAACCGGGAGATCTGCAGGCGGGACAAAGCGTCAGCAATATCATTATTAATCCCTGGGACATGCCTGGCCCTGAACAAAACGTTGAGGCGCAGGCAGCGCAGCACAAAATGGCGCACTAGGTCCATGACCCTGGGCGATTTGGAAGTCTGTGCACTGACAATGTGGGCAACAGCAGCATTGTCACACCAGAAATGCACCACCGAATTAGCCCACAGTTCGCCCCATAGCATCAAAGCCCCCAGAATGGGGAAAAATTCCAGGTATGTGAGATCCCGCAGGCGACCTGTGCCTGCCCATGCCGGTGGCCACCCACCACAGGCCCCACTTCACATTGAAGTACATCCCATAACCCAGGGATCGTGAGGCATAAGACTGGATCTGGAAATTGGGGGACGCCAGGAGGTCAGACCTCCAAAATGAGACCCCATTAAACTCCCTCAGGAATTGCAACCAGACGAACATGTCTGCCCTGATACCCCGGGTGAGCCTGACTCTGTGGTGGGGCCTGGATAACCCTGCCATGGCGTCGCATAAACGCCGGGCAAAAGCCCTGCCCGGTGCGACCATCCTGCAAGCAAAATTAAGGTGCCCATGTAGCACCTGAAGTTCTCTCAGTGATGCCTTACGCTTGGCCAGCAATTCCGAGATAAGGGCCACGATCCTGGACACCTTATCACCCGGCAACCTAGGAGCCTGCACTACTGTGTCAATCTCAACCCCCAGGAATACTAGCTTGGTCGATGGGCCCACGGTCTATTTCGGGCGCTAAAGGGACACCAAGTTCCTCCATTAGCGTCTGAAATGTGTTGAGGAGACGTGCGCACGTGTCCCAGCCCCGTTCACCCCCGAATAAAAAGTCATCCAGGTAATGGGCTACAGACCGGGACCCTGACCTGCGGGCGAAAGCCCACTCTAGGAAGGTACTAAAACGCTCGAAAGCCGAGCATGATATGGAGCAGCCAAAAGGCATGGCCTTATCCAAATAATATTCCCCCTTAAATTTAAAACCCAGCAACTCAAAGTCGCCCGGGTGCACTGGCAAGAGGCGAAAAGCTGACTTAATGTCACACTTGGCCAGCAGGGCACCCGGGCCACACGAGCGCGCCATGCGCAACGCATGGTCAAACGATGTATACCTGACTGAACAAAGGTCATCAGGGATAGCATCATTGACCGACCGGCCGGCTGGGTAGGACAAATGATGAATAAGGCGAAACTCACCTAGGGACTTTTTGGGGACCAAACCCAGTGGCGAGACCTTAAGATTGAGAAACGGGGGTACGGGGAAAGGTCCAGCGACCCTGCCCGCGACTAACTCCTTTTGAATGCTGGCCGCAGCCACCTCCTCCCTTCCTCTGAGGGATAAAAGGTTGGGAGCATCCTGAGGGGACCTATCACCCACAAAAGGGATACGAAATCCCTGCTTAAAACCTTGAAGATATACTCCCTGCCTCCCCCTTCGGGTACGATGCGAGCCAGCGCTCCAGCATGTCCACCTTAATTGGGGAGGGGGCCTTTTGGAGAACTAGCTCCATCCGTGGCAGCCTTGCCAGCCCACTGTCCACCCTTCCCTCTGCCTCGCGCCCCCCCAGGCTTGGGGCAAGCAGAGGCTGCGTGGGGGCCAGAGCATGTGGGACACTCATGCTTATACCTGCAGTTCTTTCGATTGCAGGAACCAATTGACGAGAAAGTCCAGCACCGCAGGCGGGCTGGAACCCCCTGCCCCGCCGCCTGGCGGGTAACCTGCGCTGGAGCCGCTCGCTGGACCACATGTCCGCAATGGTATCTATCCCCCGGGGCAGGGCGTGTGGGTGTCATATACAAAAGCCAAAGCCTCTGGCACGGCTCATCCCATCTCATCTCGGGGTGAAGGGGAATCCTCATACGGAATTCCTCGTCATATGCTAGCCATGAGGGGCCCGGGAAATCGACCATCGCCCTATATATGTTGTCCAAATATTGGACCATGGGAATAGCTAAATCCGGCCGCGCCCTCAGATATACCGCCATGTATATTAAATAAGCGGGGAGCCAGTTGGCCCAGGTACGCGGCGGCTTACGGCGGCGTGCCTGCTCCTTGTCCTTCTCATCCTGACCCTCCCGTTCCTCCTTGGTGGGCTCTCTGTTCAGGAGTGAGAAGATATCTACATACTCCCCTCGCCATATCTTATCCCTAGTAGCCTGTGCCAGGTGATCACCCAATGGCAAGGAATACCCTGCCGTCGGCAAGGCCGAAAAAGGGACAGCCGGCCTGGTAAAAGGGGCCTGAACTAATCCAGCCACCCCCAGAACATTCCCTGTATTGTAAGGACCCATGCCCACCCCAGTGCCCAAGGTGGCAGTCGTCGTCGCCGGGTGGGTCGCCGACAGCGTGGCCCCCGCACCACCCGCGCGAGGCCAAGGCCATTGAAAGGCCCCCCCTAGATTGGGAATGTGTGTGGATGTACTCGCTTGCACCGTATACTCACACGCTGCACCCCCGTGGGCCGCCCCCACCGGGGGTTCCGGCCCACTGGGGGCGTCGGAGCTCACGACCGACGTAGAGCTCATCACCGGGGCTTGACCCGCACCTGGTTGCTGGCTGGGGAGCTGCGAGGCAGTGGCCGAAACCGCGCCACACGCCTGCAGCAGCTCGACCCTCCCCGCCGGCTGTTGTCCTCCAGCCGACAGCGTCTCAAAAGGAACCCCGAAAGGGGCGCCCGCCTGACTGGCCCGCGCCAACGACGCCTCCAGGGCCGCAATGCGGGCCAGCAAGGTGTCCACGTTGACCATGGGCAAAGGGCCGGCCGGCCCGCCTGGCCCAGGCATGGGTACAGGTCCCTGTACCCCGGGACCCACATATGGCCATTGGCCAGCACCGAATCCCGGCAGGGTTGGAGGAGAAACCTGCCAAGGCAGGGGGCCGCACCACCCCCCAAGGCTAGAGGGCCCCGGGAGAGGCTGCAGCCCAAGAGGAGTAGGCCCGACAGAGTGGGCAGGAGCAGAGTGGGCCGGAACCCCTTCCGCGCCCGCACTCTGATCACCCACCCCGGGCCAAGGGGCAATAGACCCCATTCCGCCGGCCCCGGCCGGGGCTGGCAAAGGTGGCTGCAGAGGAGGCGGCACCGCGGTCCTCCGACCTGGGTTGCGCCTCCTAACAACGCGAGCTGAGCTCGAAGCTGCCTTCTTCTTCGAAGGCATCTCCACCGGAGCAAAAAGGGAAGCCGGAAAGGCAGAACCGCTACCAAAAGGCTTCCCGGTAAGCTAACGAGCGACGGAGACGCAGGGGAAAAAACTTCTCCGCTCCGTCGCTGAGGTAAAATGGCAGCTTGGCTGCCTCGTGGCCACCCCTTTTATAAGGGAGCTGGCCACGCCCCTAACTACCCGGATTCTCTGTCCTGTGGGGGGGGCCCGCAAAGGGCGCGGCGGCCATTTTGGCGCCGCGCTTGCATTCTGTTTAAACATACAGTGGTACCTCGGATAAAGTCTGATTCGGAAAAAGCCGTGGTTTTCATGCACATGTGATGCATCACATAAAGTCCAAAACCGCTAAAAAATGGATGTTATCCAAGGTATTTGGTATAGGAACCTCAGATAAAGTCCATTTTTGGATGTTATCTGATGCATCACCTATTTGATTTCGATAAAGTCCAAAATCGGATAAAGTCCAAACTTGTGGAATGGAGTTTGGACTTTATCCAAGGTTCTACTGTACATATGAAAAGCATATAAAAATGCCCCCCCTTCCCCCCCTCCTCTTTTACTCATTAAGGCTTTTCTGAGCTAATGGCTTTTGGCTACAATATTTCTGAAATGTGGAATGTTTCTGCCCTGCAGCTTCAAGGCTAATTTATTAAACAAATAGATTTTAAGTGCTATGGACAGGGGGAATCTTCTTTGACATATGTAAGATTGCATTCTTCAGAGCTCCAAGAAAAACAAGATGATTGTATATGCGAATGGTAATAGATAATTCCCATTTAATGTTACAAATAAACACTGAGAATATTGCACAGTCAAGTATGGCTTTCTTCTCTGTTAAACCCAATGGGGTGGAACCAGAGAGCCATGAATGAGAGCAAAATGACCACTAATGCGCTTCAGAAAAAAGTTTAAGACTGTACTACAGTAGACTGCAGTGGCTCAAGTGATTAAGATGCTGAAATCGCTAACTGGAAGGTCAGACTTCGATTCCTGGGTACTTCATGACAGAGTGAGCTCCCATCTCTGTCCCAGCTTCTGCCAACCTAGCAGTTTGAAAGCAAGAAATTGCAAATATAGTAGATTAATAGGGACCTCTTCAGTAGGAAGTTAAACAGTGTTCCGTGCACTCCGGTGTTGAGGCATGCCTGCCACATGTCCACAGAAACATCTGCAGACGCTGATAGTGCTGGCTCTTTGGCTATAAACAGAACCCTAGAGTCAGATACAACCAGCTTTTGAGCAAGGGTGACCATACAGTAGAGTAATCCTCAAATGGCCCACCAGCTTTCACTTTCTTATGTCGAAGAGGCTCTTTGGGTTTGGTTTCACTTTTTTTGTTTACATTGTTATACTGTTGACATTATGCTAGCAGAATTCTACAACAGGATTTCAATCAATATGCAAATTGACACTTATACAAAGTGCACAATGTCCTATTTGCCTGTAAAAATTGTGGCCCACTAACTGAAATGTAACTGATCAGTTATGTCACATTCACTAGATGGTGCTATGCACAGATCCTATGCTCTCCTTTTAAACAGAGGGAAACCCACAACAGAATATGAAGCTTGCAACTTAGTTTTCAAGACATATCTGTTCATTTTCATCTGGGAGAAAAATATCCTGAAGGAACCATCTCATTCTCTCCCTAGTGTATTTCTCCTTCTGATATGACTGTTGTTTCTGCAACCCTCTATAGCTCAGTTGCCATCTATAACTGTGATGATGATGATGATGATGATACTAATAATACTATTAATGATAATAATATATTCCACTTATACCCCGCCCATCTGGGGAATCATCCCCACTCTGGACAGCTACCAACAATATATTAAAAACATCTTAAAATTCACACAATCATAAAATGAGATCTTAAAATCACACAATAAAAAATTCTGGGCCTTAATTAACAACCGTGCGTTATGCTCGTGCCTCACTGCTGCTCCGGGAGCTACACTGGCTGCCGGTGTGCCTCCAGGTGCAATTCAAGGTGCTGGTTTTGACCTTTAAAGCCCTCCATGGCATTGGTCCAGTTCACCTAATACCCATCCCACGAGGGCTGATCGGACGGGCTCGGTTATGGTCCCTTCAGCAAAAGAAGCTCACCTTGTAGGGACCAGGAGAAGGGCCTTCTCCGTGTCAGCCCCGGCCCTCTGGAACCTCTTGCCTCTCGAACTACACACCCAGATGGAGCTGCTCCCCTTTAGAAGATAACTGAAAACATGGCTATGCCAGTGGGTATGGGGCTTGGATGCATCGACTGCCCAGTCCTGCTGGCTTATTTAGCCTATACGGGTTTTCTGTCCTGACTGTTTTATCTGTATGAGTGGGTGGGGACTTTTGGATGTTTTTTTAATATGAAGTTTTTAAATGGGGTTTGTTAATCTGTTTTATTTCTTGTTTTCATTATGTTGTTAGCTGCTTCGGGTCACTCTTGAGTGAGGGAAGTGGGATAGAAATACTTTAAATAAATAAAATAAAATAAATAAACAGGGGTGGGGTGGGGGGATGGATGGTGAGAAGTCTCAGACTGGGCTTATAATGACCCCTTTTCAAATGCCTCCCTAAACAGAAGGCATTATAGCTGCTTTTTAAAAGCCAGTAAACAAGTGGTCTGATGCAATTCCACTGGGAGCAAGTTCCATAGGGCTGGCACCACAAATTAAAAGGCTCTTTTCTGAGTCATGGCCTTCCTTGCCATTTTCGGCATCAGCACCCAAAGCTGACCCATGTAGGAGGATCGTTTGATGCAGGATGATGATGTTCTAAGAGGTAGGTGCTCCACCAGGTAGACGCTCTGCCAAGTGCTTTCATATATCAGAAATATAAGCTTGAGAAATTCTATGAAGTCAACAATCTGAGGCTGAAATCAATGTGCCTGAAAGCATTCTTACTCATATATGTGTGCTACCAAGCAAGAAGAACTAAAAGTTAACCTGGTGAGCTGATGAAGGCAACCTGCTTGACAATGAAGATGTTTGCATTTCAAGCTAGGCAGGCAATAGAGGTTGAGATGAATGACTGCATGATTGAATATTGTTTTAATTTACCATTAGAATTTCACTGGTCACTAATTTATAGAACTTTTATGGCACTTGAATTTCATAATCTGAGATCTTTTTCTTCTATATGAGACACTTAAGTTTTCTTCTCAAGGGATATATTCTGATACTAGCTATTTTGCCTGGCCTTGCAGGGCAGGTATTGATTTTGTATTTTTATGGTTGGGTGGTTTTGGGGGGATGGTTTATTTGGAAGGGAGATAGGCAGGTGCCCAGCAGGGAAGGCACCTTCCCTGCTGGACACCCGCCTGTTGCCTTGGTTTTTCCTCCATGTTGGTTTGAGGCCAGCTTCGAACCTGTGTGGAGGAGGGGCAAGGAAGGCGCCTTCCCTGATGGACATCAGCCTGTTTGCTTGGTTCGCTTCTCCCAGTAGGTGGGGGCTGAAGGCAGCTGTGCTTCCCTCCCCCCCCCACCGGGTTGGGGCTCGCTTTTCTCTGTGTGGCGAGGGAAGAACAGAGCACCGTTCTCTGCCCTCGCATCATGGGGAAGTGTTTCCCTTCTCCTGGTAGGTGGGAACTGAAGGCAGCCATGCTTTTGGTCCCTGGCCCCTGGGGTTAGGCGTTCGCTTCCCCCCAGGAGGTGAGAGCAGGACAGAGTGCCACTTTCAGCCTTGTCCTTCCATGGAGGCTGAACAGAGTGCACATTGGTCGTTTTTTTGGGCATGTGCTGGCTGTCCCACCTTCTCCGCACTTGTGTCCTCCTGCCTGATTGACTGAGCCATGCCGCAGCATGGAGGATGCTAGGAAGCATAGTTTTTTAGTTTTTCCGTGTTCGTGAGGCATTGGCCCCACTCTCAGCTTCTGGACCCTTGCAGCGATGTTGTCAAGGACAAAAGCTAAGTGTGGCCGGTGCATTACAGGATAGGCTGGATGTGTGTGGACACGCATTCTGCACACGCACATCCCAACCCCCTTCTTATAGGTATAGATAGCAAGTCAGTCCATGTAGTATTTTTTGCCCAGTGTAGTATTGTTCTGTTTGCTACTTGAACAAATACTCTGCCTAGTGCATCCCCTTAGCAGAGAGAAAGGATGCTCTGATCACTCCAGGAAACATAAGCTGCTGCCTTCCCCATTCCATGGCTTGTATATTTGTTGGAGAAGACATAATCTCACATATAATCCTTCCCTGCATATCTTAAATAATTTAATATAAGAAGCAACAATAAGGTAGCCTGCTGCACAGTGTTAAAATAGAGGAAAATCTGTCAGCCAACCTATTTAATGAAGAGCTAACAATAACAATGCAATGGTAGCATTACTTGTTGCATTAAAAAGTTAAGGCTGGTGGGTTGTTCCATTACCATGAGATAGTCTAGTTGTCACACTTTACTCACAACAATAATCAGCGATGATGACAATAACTGATTTTAAAACACTGAAGTTAAACTATGGCAGAAACACGGTTGCATGTGTTGACAATTACTGCAGTTTTTGTTGTAAGAGAAAAAAATATTGAGGAACTAAACAAGATTTTGAAAAGAAAATACCCCACCATTCCTTTAGTGCAAAGGTTGTAGTGTAATTACTTAGAGCAGGGGTTCTCAACCTTTTAAATCCATGGGCCAGACCATGCCCCCTCAGACAGTTGAGCAGGCCAGACTGGTGGTTTCCCCCCGCCATAAATGCTGCCGTAAACCGCATCTGTGTTTGTCATAAGCATGTTTATGACAGCCACAGGTGCATTTATGGCTGTTGTAAATGCATTTATGACAGCCGTAGGCGCTTTTACGGCACTCCTAAATGTGTCTGCTTCTGCTTCCAGTGGCAGTGGCAGCAGTGACATGGGCCTCATGAAATGGTGCTGCAGGCCAGGTCCGGCCCATCGGCTGTAAATTGGGAAACCCTGCCTTAGAGCTCCATATAGCCTCACAAGGTTGTTTTAGCAAACCCACATTGTGGACTCAAAAGGAAGGTAAAATGTTGTCTTTTATTGTACCCATTCCTCTTGAGAATAATGATCTTTCCACAAGAACACAACATAAACAGATGGTAAGCTCATAAAATGAACACTTTAATGTGACAAATTATGGATAGTTTATAAACTCATAACACAATGCCTTTAAAACCAAGACTGAAGCTTGGGACAATTATCTTTGAAGTGAAACTCAGCTGGCAGGTGGAATTTACGTAAACAGAGCTAGAAAGCTGCCTGCTTTGCACCATGCTATTACATCCTAAATTCAAGGTCACAAAATGACTGAGAGATAAGTTATTTATGGATCTGAGGGTTGAAGTGTATGCTACAGATAGCATGTTACCAGCATAAGGTAAGCTCTTCAGGCAACCTGTAGTTTGCATTTGAGTGGAGTTGGTTTGTGATTGGTCATCAGGAGTAAACATAGATGTGCTCAGAAACTCAGAAATCATTGAATCATCTCTCCTCCTCCTCCTCCTCCTCCTCCTCCTCCTCTGCCATAAAGGACCAGGAAACAGGAAAAGAGATAGTTCCCAAAAAAGACAAACACTACTTGCTTTTATTCACATTCAGAAGAAATCTCCATAGTACCACTATAAATGCCATCCAATAGCTGATCTAGCTGGCATTCCTAGTAAGGCATACACTGAAAGTCAGCTCAGGTTTCTTTATTTGGAAGTGACTGATCTGGAAGACAAAGTGCCTGCATAAATATTCCATAGTCTGTGGAAAAACCATATCTTAAAAACTTGCCTTAGTAAAAGCACACACAAAATGCACAAAAATAAATGTACACTTCTGTTCCAGAAAATGGAAAAAAGCTTGCAAAATATGCTGTAGTCTCTCCCTTTACCTTATTAAAAGCAAAATGTTTAATAAATTTATCATGGTAGGTTACAGCTCAAGTGATCAAGAACTAAAATGAGTATAAAATTTCCTTTAACAAAATCCAATCCAAACTCTAGGCCCCAACTTGCTCCCTCAAGAGACATCCATGACAGACACCTTCCTTCTCTTTTCTAAAGCAATTGGCAATTCACCCTGGATGGTCCCATGCTTGCTCTTAGATGGCCTTTAATGTCTTTCTGCAAGGAAAACATAGCCTGAAGAAACAAGTCAAAGTCCTGAGTATTGCTAGGCAGATCCTCTCCTGCTAACTCCTCATTGTTATTACAAATAAATGTCTGGTCTTCCTGAGTTAGGGATTGTGGTGGCTCAAGTGGTTAAGATGCTGAACACAATGACTGGAAGATCTGAGTATTGCACAACTGAGTGAGCTCCCATCTCTGTCTCAGCTCCTGCCATGTGTCCAGTGTTCCGTGCACTCCAGTGTTAAGGCATGTCTGCCACATCTCCACGGAAATGTCTGTAAATGCAGATAGTGCTGGCTCTTTAGCTATAAACAGAGATGAGCACTGAACCCTAGAGTCAGATATGACTGGCTTTCAAGCAAGGGTGACCTTTACCTTCCTGAGTTATAAGGAACAGACATTATCTCCCTGCAAGATGGTTCCTGCGTGTGACATTCTTCATTACTAGGTATTTCACATTTCCTCTAGATATCTACATAGTGCTTTTTTGCCAGTCAGATGGGAGGAACAGTGATTTCTTATGACAGTGAGCATGCATGAAATAGCCTTGCCACAAAGTGGCTTCAGCAAAGAGCTGGTGCGGAGGGAAGGCCAAGGGAAATATCAGGGAAGCTTCAAACTAAATAGGCCAAACTGAAAGAAGCTGGAAGAGTAAAAGAAAGCCTTTGCTAAAGAAATGGGGTGACTACAGTCCTCCAAAAAAGGCATAGTCTCATAGCATGGCAAACTTGTTGAAAAAATAGCCCTGACAATTGCTCTTTGTTTGGGTGACAAATGGTTAACAGATGTAAAAAGGAGTCAGCTTCTGGGATTTTCCCCAGCTTATGTGAATGTAAGTGAGCACAAGAGGATATCCGGTAGACCAGGGGTCCACAATCACCAGGCCACACACCAATACTGTGTCATGGGCTGTCCTGAACTGGGCCACAAGGGTAGATAGTGATGGGAGCCCCAATGGCAGCCTTCTGCCCTCAACATGCTCAGTCAGGTCTGCCAAGTGAGCGGAGTGAGAGCATGGGCTTCAGACACAGCAGATAGGCAAGTGGCCAGGTCCCTCCTCCACATTGCTTAACTATGGTGGGGCTACATCCCCTGCCTGTGTGCAGTGCTTTGTTATGTGCTTGCACCATCCAATCCCACCACCCCTACTTACCAGTCAGTGGAATAATTGTTTAGCATGAAACCAATCTGTAGTGCAAAAAAGGTTGGGGACCCCTGCAGTAGTCCATCCTGACTGCCGCCATTGGTGTTGTAAACATTCAGGCTGCCGTTTTCTACTTAAAGCTTGGCATTCTTTTTCTTGCTGGCAATGCGGGTGCTATATTTTGCAGAAAATATTGGACCATTTCCTGGTATTGTGAGTTATGGATACAGATGCACAGTATCTCACTTTCATAAACTGGATATATATTTTTAAGATTTTAATTTTACTGTTGTTAGCCACCTTGGATATTTTTTAAGTGAGGTAAAGTAAAGGTAAGGTTTCCCTTGCTCGAAAGCCAATCGTATCCGACTCTAGGGTTCTGTGCTCATCTCTGTTTCAAAACCTAAGAGCCAGCACTGACTGCTTCTGCAGACATTTCTGTGGGCATGTGGCAGACATGACTAGACACCGGAGCGCACAGAACATTGTTTCCTTCCCACCAAAGTGGTACCTATCTATCTACCTGCAGTTTCTTGCTTTCGAACTGCTAGGTTGGCAGGAGCTGGAACAAAGACAGGAGCTCATTCCATCCTGCAGTACTTGGGAATCAAACTGCTGACCTTCCGCCTCCCAGTCAGCATCTTAGCCACTTGAGCCACTGCAGTGAAGGCAGGGTATAAAATTTATAAAGGATAAAAATAAATACAACCTTCTCTGTACCCACAAGTAAATAGATTTTATAAATGGGTGAATGGACAAGAGCTATGGGAAGTGTATATAATACAGGGAGGCATGATTACTTCAGAAAAAGTAAGGGTAAGAGAAGAGTTGCCTGCAGCAAAAAAATCTACCAATTTCTGGCTTCTTCTCAGTGCATTTTCACTCACAGATTTTTGTGCATATGTAACATAATAGAGTTACATAAGTACATTTGGACTCAGCTCATTGAATTCCACTTTTTAAAAAGGGCTTTGAAAGCCATCCATGTTTTCCTTTTTTTTCTGTTACAGCTTTTCTTGAGTTCAATGGGAAGGACACCATCATTTAATGGGCAAAACCCCATAATTTCAAGACAGATTGCTTTCCATTCTGCCATCAAGTTGACCATGTGATCCCAGAGCAAGCAGATGGTTGCAGACTTCTCAGGAAGTTTCAATGTTTTCTCCTGTGTCAGTTGTAAGTGTCATATGCCAGTTGGAGTTAAGATTTTCTCTATATACAGTATATATATTTGAGGAAAAGACTGCTACTCTATTATTAAAGTATCCTTCATGCACATTTGCAGTTGTTGTTATGTGCTGTTAGGTCACCTCCAACTGAGTATAAAATTTCCTTTAACAAAATCCAATCCAAACTCTAGGCCCCAACTTGCTCCCTCAAGAGACATCCATGACAGACACCTTCCTTCTCTTTTCTATAGCAATTGGTCAGTGGATTAACCGCCAACACCCACAGTTAAAATTCACACATACCATGCACCCTACCTCTTTATCATTTCTTGATTTAACAGTTTTTATCAATAATGGTAGGATTCAAACTAAACTGTTTCACAAACCAACGGACCGTTTCCCATATCTTCAATTCAATTCTTTTCATCCTCACCATTTGAAGGCAAACATCCCTTACAGTCTTTTCATTAGAGCGAAACGGAACTCCTCCAACCCACAAGATTTCGAAATAGTAGCTGACAAAATCTCCATGACGCTAAGAAACAGAGGTTACCCCACCAGCATCATTAAATCAGCACGAAATAAGGTCAATGCACGCCCAAGGAACACCTTACTCAGGGAAAACATTGGAGTAACGCAGAATGACTCCAGGTTATTCTGGTCTCTTGATTATACTCCTCTTGCCAACAAAATTAAAAACATCATATTAAGACACTGGCATATTTTGGATACTACACCTGGTTGTCTTCAGCCCCCCACCATCGGCTTCCGCAATACGAGCTCCATTACGAATTATGTTTCTCGAGCGGACATCAATCCCCGGTCTGTCAGCTTCAGTACCCCCATAGGACACTTTGCATGCGGACACTGTAAGTTTTGTACTTACATGTGGCATACCAATTACGTACAGCTACCTTCCAGTAATTTCTCTTTGAATTTAAAGTCATTTTCCAGTTGCAGTACATGATAATATGTACATGTCAGTTAGCCTACATCGGGCAATCTAGACGACCAATCAGGGTGCGCTTGGGGGAACATATTTCTCGTATCAAGAATTGCATCCAAAACGCACCAATGGTCAATCATTTTACAGAAAAGAAACATACTCACAAAGATTTAAAACTGGTGATTCTTGAAACTTACTCTCCTACTAAACATCAGGTAGTTGACATCGAACGCTTCCTCCTACAGAGGGAGGCGTTTTACATTCATCATTTCAATACGCTGTCTCCCCTTGGTCTAAACACGGATTGGGACCTATCCACCTTTCTGTGAGTTTTTTGCGAGGCTTTTCTATAAGCTTTCAGCGAGCTCTCAAAACACAAGTAGGTCTGTTGTTGCCATCTAGGCTCTTTTCCTTTAATAGCTAGATGTAGAATAACTCAGCTGATGAACATCACGCAGTATGAGCCATCCGTCCAAGGTATTTAAACCAGTTCCTTAGTAGTGTAGTCCAACGCGAGAACACAATAAGAATCAACTATAGAGGTTTATGCGCATAATAATTAACACTAGCAGGTACGTCCACGTCCGTCTTTTTTCATTCTCTGTGAATTTGAACTGTACTTATATGTCTCTATATGTGTCTATGGTATTGTTGTTATGGGTACAGATGATGGAATACGGTTCTATCTTAGTTGCTAGTAATAAGTGTTCGTTTTTGAGAATATATTGTATGTGTGTTCTTTCTGTTATTGTATGCATTAGACTCTGAGGAAGTCTTTTCGAAATGTCTTCTTACCGGAGGGACATCAGAACTTGCTGAACATCGCACTCCCTTCCCCTGGGTTGAGTCACCTTGAAACCAGCTTTAAACAATCAATTCATAGTCCAGTCCACACAGCAGCCTTGAGTCTTCCGGGACCTTATACCCATTCGCTGCGTTACATCACCGTCATGATCTGGTGACTTATTATAAGAGCTGGTCACACGCGGATACCTATCATTGTTTATGAACTTGTTTATGAACTTTTTTGACTCACGCAGGAACTTTTGGGAGAGGGAGGGTGTTTTCCTTCTTTACGGATGTTATGTTACATACTTTATGTGTCTTTGCACATGTAGTGATATTGTCTGACCCCTCAGTTAGTAGTTTTGTGAACTAATAGAAGAGTTTTTCAGTTAGTTGTCATTCATTATTAAAATTAGTACTATTTGCTAATTTCTCGGGAGTGTTTTCTCCATATTTGCTCTTTACCTTGTTACATCCCGGCCGCCTTCTACGCTGCACCTCCAACTTATGGCAAACCTACAAATGAGTAATCTCCAAAATGTTCTGCCCTCAACAGTCCTGCTCAGCTCTTGCAAATTCAAGCCTACAGCTTCCTTTAGGGCAGCCATCAGTCCAACTGTATTTGCTCATCCTTATTTCCTGCTGTCTTAAACCTTTCCCAGCTTTATTTTCTTTTCCAGAGAATCCTGCCTTCTCATGATGTATCCAAGTATGAGAGCCTCAGCGTCATCTTTTTGCCTCCAGAGACAGTTCAGGCTAGACTTACTATAGGATTCACTTCTTTGTGTTTCTGGCAGTTCAGAGCACCAGCAAAGCTTCCACCAGCACCCTATTTCAAACCAAACAGCTGTCAGCTTTCTTTACTATCCAGTTTTCTCTCACATGCAACATCATGTCTGGTAATAGAAGAGTGTGGATGATCTTATTCTTGGTCTCCAATGACACCTTCTTACACTTGATGATGTTTTCTATTTCCTTCCCTGCGTCCCTTCTGAAGCTCAGACTTCTCACAATTTAAATGTTTGCCTATATTCACTAGCATACTTTGTGTTCCGTGAACAGAAGGGTAGCATTTGCCCATGCAAATTGCGTCAAGTAGAATGCCCTTTGCCAATCATCACTCAGAAGATGAAAACAGACCACCAGACATGGCCAATCAGGGTCGCATGGGGTGATTGGGTGTGGTTTAAGAATAACATAAATATCGGTGTTTCTCCAAAGCATCGGGCATCCTGTTCAGGCTTCACAGCAACCCTTCCACCTTCCCTGAACTGCATGCTGAGTTTTAGCTGGTCACTTCGGGGCCAGAAAGGATTTTTTGGCTCACACCTAGATTCACCTGTAATGTGGTTTTTTCGCCTGTCCTGTTCTGCACAGAAGGGGAATTGAGTTGTTGTTTTTTGGTTGGGAGCGGTGTTCTTAGGTCACCTTGGTGAGCAGTGCAGTCAATAGGATCGCCTAAGGGCCTAGGATCATGCAATGGAGTTTATGTTTGATCAACAAGTTGTTCCAGGGTGAGGTATAATGGTCAGCCGCAGAAGAGAGGGGAGTCCAAAGGTGGACTTGGCCCTCCAGGCCAGGGGATGGGTATTGTTCAGAGGGACTAACCAGACCAAACTGCGAAGACTCCTGCTGAAGACCCATTTCTGATGGAGTAATTGTCTGGTTCCAGAGTTTAATAAAGGTGGCCCCAGTTTTCAACCAACACTGATGTCTGGGTCTTCTGTGGAGTGAAGGGGTACAGATTCCCTTTAATCATCAAAAATACACTTGAACCAGCAAGGAGATCCAAATAACTAAGGAGGGAGGGATATTTGCTGATTCTCTCTTCCCCTGCATTCTTTCATGGCCCCTGAAAATTTCCATGGAGTCTCTGACCCAACTTCCCATCTGGAGATGATTTTTTGCAAATTGAAAGTGCCAAAATTCATACCCTCACTCCTTCCTCCATTGGCAGTAAAATCTAAAGTCAAAATTTTCTTAAAAATAAGAAAATATCCATTTTAAATTCTGTAGCAGAATTTGATTTAAATATACATTTATAGGGAAGCAAACCTAGATATCATTATGAACAGGGAAGGGGAAAACATATACATATTTGATAATATTTTGTCTGCATTCTGAAGCTAATTTATGAGCCAAACAAATATTAAATAGAAATATGTTTTGCTAAATCTACTGGGCAATGAACCTTGAATAAATAAATTTATTGACCTTCTGGGATATTCTCCAACTCTGGACAGCTAACAACACATTTTAAAAATCTATACAATAAGAAATTAAACAAAAAGAATAAACAAACTGAACAAATTATAAATAATAATTTATAACAATAATAATTTACAACAAAAAATAATACACACACACCCAAAATTATAAATAAACATCAACAGAGAACACATCTTGGTGATGGAAAATATTAATCAAAACCTATTGTTTGGTGTTTGGCAGTATGAATGAATGAATGAATAATCCCTACAGTGGCTCAAGTGGCTAAAACACTGACAGGAAGGCGGGTGTTGGATCTGGGCCGTGAAGCGGGTTGCGCAAGCTGGATCGGAACCGCGAAGCGGCTGTTGGGTCCCGGAGGAGACTGGTCAAGCAATGAGACACGAGGCAAGATGGAGTGAAGACCAGTGATTTAATGAAGGCAAATCATTAGTATTTATCATGTACAGGCTGCATGTAAAAGCATCGCGATCTGCAGAACTCACACCCCGTTTTTACACAAGTTAATTGGGCAAGTCTACAGGGGAAGTTAATTAACTAACTTAATTAACGGCAGGGGAAATACATTGTTCCGTGTTATCCGGGGTAAACATGTGTCTGGTATTGGTTCTAGGGTTTAAGGTAATCCGCAGGCACGAGATTGCCTATTATGCACCTAACACGTTAGTCATTAGCTCTCTGTTGACCGAGCAGTTTGTCAGATCAGCTATTGATGAATTAAACTCTATCTAATATTCCGCTCCCCCAATTTCTGTCCCTTCAGGAACCCCTGGCAATGAGGTGATCACCCATCACCGGGGTTCTGTCAGGGCCAGTATACCAATTGTGTGCGTGGATCCCACACTCCCCCTTTATTTGTTTAGTTGGACCTGACAGATGGCTCGACGTAGGAGCGGCATCAGCTGACGTGGAGTGAGGACATTCCGGGGTTCTCTCCATGGGGGACATCTTGACATCAGCGAGGGAATACATTGCATGAAACAACACACAGTCGTTCCCAGTATTATCACCCCCTCAATCACCTTGAGTGTCGTTTGTAGCCAACCCCACGGGAACCAAGACCATAACGAATTCCACCACGCCCACGTAGCATCTTCCTTGATGTTTTTAACCAAGGTATGGAGGTCTGTGAGTTGACTCTGTACCTTACGCGAGTTGTCCGTGAAGTTAAAGCAACACATGCCATGGACAGACTCGCAACCCAAATGATGTAACAGCAAGAGGTAATCGATAGCTGCTCGATTATCAAGTATGGCATGGCGAAGCTCCGTCAGCTCCTGATTAAGCAGTGCTATCGCCGAGGAGGTGTGGTTAATGGCTTTTGCCAAAGCGCAAGCTAATTGACCAATTCTCCGAGCGTTGCCTACGGCTAAGCCTGGCATGCCAAACAAGCTGACTGCTAATGGAACATGCTCAGCTTTACTCAGAATTCTGATGTTGCTATCGCATGAACTGTCTAACTGGGTGGCACGAGCGTGCCGTATGTGTGAAGGTACATTTATGCTTGGGGCAACCATGTCTCTAGTGGGAAGCAACAATGTCAAATGACTGATACAGCAAAGGGAATCAGATACATTTGCAGGAATGTAGTTCCAAGTATACTGGTTACATGTAAAAAAAACATCCTGAAGGCAAGGTAACATGAGCATTTGTTGTTGTTCAGTCGCACAGTCGACTCTGACCCTTTGCGACCCCATGGACCATTTTCCTCCAGGCGCCTCTGTCCTCCACCATCCCCCTCAGCCCTCCCAGCTCTGTGCCCATTGTGTCTACAATACCATCTAGCCATCTCATCCTTGGCCTCCCCCTTCTTCTTTTGCCCTCCACCTTTCCCAACATCAATGCCTTCTCAAGTGAATCCTCCCTTCTCATTTGATGTCCAAAGTATTTTAGCTTCATCTTTACTATTTGACCTTCCAATGAGCAGTCAGGGTTAATTTCTTCTAAGATTGACCTATTTGTTCTCCTCGCTGTCCAGGGGACTCTCAAAACCCTCCTCCAACACCACATTTCAAAGGCATCTATTCTTCTGCGTTCAGCCTTCCTAATTGTCTAGCTCTCACATCCATACATTACTACTGGGAAAACCATTGCTTTGACTATTCTAATTTTTGTTTGCAATGTGATGTCTCTGCTTTTCACTATGTTCCCCAGGTTTCTCATTGCTTGTCTCCCAAGAATCAGTCGCCTTTTTATTTCATGGCTACAATCCCCATCTGCAGTGATCTTTGATCCTAAGAAAGTAAAATCTGTCACTGCTTCTACTTCTTCCCCGTCTATTTTCCAGGAACTGATTGGGCCTGTTGCCATTATCTTGGTTTTCTTGATATTGAGTCTCAAGCCAGCTTTTGCACTCTCCTCCTTCAGCCCAAACAAGAGATTCTTTAGGTCTTCCTCACTTTCTGCCATTAGGGTGGTATCGTCTGCATATCTCAGATTATTGATGTTTCTCCCAGCGATTTTAATCCCATATTGTGATTCCTCCATCTCTGCACTGCGCATTATGTGCTCTGTGTATAGGTTGAATAAGCATGGTGACAAAATGCAGCCTTGTCTTACTCCTTTTCCTATTCCAAACCACTCTGTTATTCCATGTTCTGTCCTAACTGTTGCTTCTTGGTTCATGTACAGATTTCTCAGGAGGCATATGAGGTGCTCTGGTATTCCCATCTCTTTAATTACTTGCCACATTTTGTTGTGGTCCACACAGTCAAATGCCTTAGTGTAGTCAATAAAACAAAAGTAAACTTGTTTCTGGTATTCCTTTGTTTTCTCCATGATCCAGCGTATGTTGGCGATGTGGTCTCTAGTCCCCCTGCCTCTTCTGAAACCAGCCTGCACCTCTGGTAATTCTCTCTCCACATGCTGCTGAAGTCTATCCTGTATTATCTTGAGCATCACCTTGCTGGCATGTGGGATGAGCGCGATTGTTCGATAATTTGAACATTCTTTGGCATTGCCCTTTTTTGGGATTGGGACGTATACTGATCTTTTCCAATCCTGTGGCCACTGTTTTGTTTTCCAAATCTGCTGACATATTGAATGCAGTAATTTGACGCCATCATCTTTTAGCGCTTTGAAAAATTCAACTGGGATACCATCATCTCCACTAGCTTTGTTGTTTGCAGTGCTCTTTAGGGCCTTTATGACTTCGCTCTCCAGGATGTCTGGCTCAAGTTCAATTTCAAGGACAAAGACAAAGGCCAAATGGATTATATAATTGAGGAAACAGGAAAACTCCATTTGAGGCACAGGAATGATAATGTGTTGTCAATAGTTGATTTTAATTTCACAATATAAAATAGTAGACAGTCATCCAGTAATGCTATGTTGTGAAAGTTGACCGGTAAACAACTCTTTCGGGGGAACTTCCCTTCTTCAGACAACTTAATAGCTTTACTTTCCAACTTCTGTAAAAACAATTAGTACACACTAAATTGAATGACATTAACTTTGAAATTTAATATTCTTATTAACAATTATAATAACAAATATAATAACTATAATAACAACTCACCTGGTTACATCATATATATATGCATAGTAGCATCATTCTTTTATTGGGTCCTAACCTCACATTGTGTTTTCTTTCTGGGCTACGGACTTACTGTATCTAAATGCTATGTCCTTTTATATGGTGATGAATCAGGTGAGTATAATGAGAGCGTATCCCTCCCAGTCCTCCCAATGCAGCTCCATGTGTATACAGCATACTAATCACAGTTTAAGGGCTAAAAATTCTAACACTAGCCATATATGCCAGGATATATCTATACAAGTACATATCACCACAATATAATTAGTTCAAGACTTCAAAAAGATTAAGCCAGAAAACAATGGCAATAAATGTACAAAACAACAGTGGGAAGAGGTCTCTTTATCTCTAAGTCCCGACTGAATAAGTGTATATGGATTGGGAAAGCCTTGCATATTCTTATAGAGTCAAAACAGAGCTGCATACCTAGTACAGTTTAAGGGCTAACATTCTAACACTAGCAATGCATCACAAGATATATCTATGTGAGTACATATCACCACAATGTAATTGACTACAAAACTTCAAAAAGATAAAGCCAGGAAACACTGGCAGTTAATGTTAAAAACAACAGTGGGAAGAGGTCTCTTTGTCTCTGAGTCCCGGTTGCATAAGTGTAAGTGAATTAAAGAAGCCCTGCATCTTCTTGTGGAGTAAGTCAAAACGGAGGTACAAATGTGGAGGTTCCGCAAAAATTCCAGCCATAAAGCCAAAAGTTCCAAGGACAAAGACAAAGGCCAAATGGATTATATAATTGAGGAAACAGGAAAACTCCATTTGTTTTCTGGCTTAATCTTTTTGAAGTCTTGAACTAATTATATTGTGGTGATATGTACTTGTATAGATATATCCTGGCATATATGGCTAGTGTTAGAATTTTTAGCCCTTAAACTGTGATTAGTATGCTGTATACACATGGAGCTGCATTGGGAGGACTGGGAGGGATACGCTCTCATTATACTCACCTGATTCATCACCATATAAAAGGACATAGCATTTAGATACAGTAAGTCCGTAGCCCAGAAAGAAAACACAATGTGAGGTTAGGACCCAATAAAAGAATGATGCTACTATGCATATATATATGATGTAACCAGGTGAGTTGTTATTATAGTTATTATATTTGTTATTATAATTGTTAATAAGAATATTATATTTCAAAGTTAATGTCATTCAATTTAGTGTGTACTAATTGTTTTTACAGAAGTTGGAAAGTAAAGCTATTAAGTTGTCTGAAGAAGGGAAGTTCCCCCGAAAGAGTTGTTTACCGGTCAACTTTCACAACATAGCATTACTGGATGACTGTCTACTATTTTATATTGTGAAATTAAAATCAACTATTAACAACACATTATCATTCCTGTGCCTCAAGGAGTTTTCCTGTTTCCTCAAGTTCAATTTCTTCAGCATTGTGATTATCAGGAGTGTTGAGGTCCTTTTTGTAAAGTTCCTCTGTGTACTCTTTCCATCTTTTCTTAATTTCTTCTGCATCAGCTAGCTCCTTTCCATCTTTGTCCCTTATTATGGTCATTTTTGCTTTAAATGTTCCCTTGATTTCCCCGATTTTTTTTTGAAAAGATCTCTGGTTCTGCCTCTTTTGTTGTTTTCCTCCATTTCTCTGCACTGTTCTTTTAGATAGTTTTCCTTATCTCTCCTTGTTTTTCTTTGAAATTCTGTGTTCAAATGATTGTAGTTTTTCCTTTCTCCTTTGACTTTTGCGTTCCTTCTTTCCTCTGCTATTTTAAGAGCCTCATCAGACAACCACTTTGCTTTCTTACTCTTCTTTTCTTTTGGTATGGTTTTCTTTGCTGCTTCCTGCATGATGTCCCTCATCTCCATCCATAATTCTTCTGGTACTCTGTCTACCAAGTCTAAGCCATTAAATCTGTTCATCACCTCCACCGTGTATTCTCTAGGTGATATCTTTCTGGTCTCCGTGTTTTCCCTAATTTCTTTAGTCTAAGCCTGAATTTTGCGATCAGTAGGTTGTGATCTGAGCCACAGTCTGCTCCAGGTCTTGTTTTTGCTGACTGTATGGAGGTTCTTCATCTTTGGCTGCAGAGTATGTAGTCAATCTGGTTTCGGTGTTGGCCATCTGGTGATGTCCATGTGTAAAGTCGCCTCTTGTGTTGCTGGAAGAGGGTGTTTGCTATGACTAGTGCATTCTCTTGGCAGAACTCTATCAATCTTTGCCCTGCTTCATTCTGTACTCCAAGACCAAATTTGCCTGTTATTCCCTCCACTTTTTGATTTCCTACTTTGGCATTCCAGTCTCCTAATATAATTTGGACATCATTTCTTGGTGTCTGTTCTATGAGGTGTTGTAAGTCCTCATAGAACTGGTCCATTGTGGCTTCATCTGCACCAGTGGTTGGTGCGTATATTTGGATCACAGTGACATTGAAAGGTTTGCCTTGAAATCTGACTGACATCATTCTGTCATTTTTGAGATTGTATCCCATTACTGCTTTTCTCACTCTTTTATTGACAATTATGGCTACTCCATTTCTTCTAAGGTTTTCTTGCCCACAGTAGTAGATATGATGGTTTCCAGAGCTGAATTCACCCATCCTTGTCCATTTTAGCTCACTGATGCCCAAGATGTCAATGCTTATTCTTTCCATCTTATTTTTTACCACTTCCAGTTTTCCTTGATTCATAGACCTCACATTCCATGTCCCTATGCAGTATTGTTCCCTGCAACACTGTATTTCTCCTCCCCCTTTCGTATCCCTCCCCCTTTTCAGATCTGCTGTGCTGAGCATCCCCTTGTTTTGCCTTTTGTTTTGGTCCATAGGGTTCTCTTGGCAAACTTTGTGGCGTGCCTTGCCGGTCTCTACGCCAATCTTTTCCCATCACACATGTTATCACAGTTTAAACAGTTTTAAAACAAAGTATTATCATGCACAATATCACAGTTTATCACATAGTATCAAAGTAAAAGTTGAACTAATTAATGAAAGGGAAAGAAAGAAAGAAAGAAAAAGTTCACTATATCAGGTCTCTATGTAAGTCAGTTTCTTGTACAGTCACTATGTCAGTTGCCATAAGCCATCTATGTTTAGTCAACTATATTATTTCAGTTCGATTACTTATCCTTTGCATGCACACAGCAGCTCTTGCCTCCCTTCGGCCGCATGGAGTCGGTCAAAGGCGCCGGCTTGGGCCTCGCTGTGATGGTGGTTGTGGATGGTATCTCCTGGGGGTGGTCGGGGGTCTCTGGAGGTGTCCTTCTCTCTGGCCCCAAGTCTTTGGATGGGGAGGGAGGGGCAGGATCCTTTACTCACCTCCTCTGTGGGCCTCTCTGGATGGAATGAGCATACATTGAATTAATAGTCTCTGGGTTATTACAAGTCCAATTGCTGCTGCCGGGGTCGAGGCAACGGCGCTGTGGCCCTTCTACCGTGGAACAGCCGGTCATGCGAGCACAAGTAGAGTTCGGGCTGACCGCCACTCGGGGAGTGTAGAGAGTGGCCACATCAGCCGGTAAGACTTTCGTGACTTGAGTTCCCCAATGCACGTACATTGAAAAGGCAGTCTTGTAAAATGGACCAAATATCCGCTTCACCAACCAGTCACCATTTCTGATGTGCGCATCTGGGGAGTGACACACTGGGATGAGACAAGTACTCAGAATAGAGGCAGAAGCAGTGGTCTGCCTCAGGCAAAAATTGGACTGATTGACGAGGTTCGCCAATCTTTCCCAAACGTCGTACTGCAGCCAGGCAGAGAGATTTCCGCCTGGCATCAGGTTGTTGGCTTCCAGTGAAGCTGCTTGAACGCCTCCCCCCGCAAGCAGGGAAAGGATCAAGATGATGGTGGTCATCATGGAATTAGCTGTAATAAGGGAAAAGGCTGCAATCAAGATGTTCTCTGGCGTCGGCTCCTTGTCCTCCCGCCGAATGGCGTCCGCCGCCTCCTGGCACAGGGACTTGGCCATCCCCCAGGTCATCTTCGATGCTGTCATCTGCTGTCGTCACCTCCTCCGCTTGGCTCTCCCCATAAGGGTTAATTCTTCCATCTCTGGGATTGGGTCCGGAACTGCCTGGGTCCATGCCATTGGACTCAAAGTGAGGCTTGACACACCGGGCTGGAATCCAGATAACACCTGTAGGAGACATGATTGCCACATACCCTCTTCCCCATGTTATGAGTGGTGCCGGGCACTTCCAAGAAGGATCCGGTGGCACTCGGTAACGCACCATCGGCTGCGGGAGAGCCTCCGTGCGACGGAAGTGCTTCTCCTGCAGAATGTAATCCGAAAAAAACATTAAGGTGATTGTATGTAAACAATACCTTGTTCAGACAATGTTGTGCCTGACCCTGATTTTTGGGGAGGGCTGGTGGTTCCCCCCTTTCTGTTTGTTTGTCAATGTAGGACTTGAGCATCCGATTGACGCGTTCCACAATCGCTTGCCCTTGTGGATTGTACGGAACGCCAAAGGTATGCTTAATGTCCCAGGTGGCCAAGAAGGTGGCCAGCTGCCTGGAGCTATAAGCCGGACCGTTGTCGGTTTTCACGTGCCGTGGTTTGCCCATGGCTGCGAAGCAGGAAAGGCCATGCTGCTCCACATGGGAAGCCATTTCCCCCTTCTGTGCCGTAGCCCAAACGAACTGTGAAAAAGTATCAATGCAAACGTGCATGTACTGCCATCTGCCAAACTGCGGAACATGTGTGATGTCCATCTGCCACACCTGGTTAGCGCAAAGCGAGGTTCACAGCTGCTAATTCCACCCGCTGTGCAGATTTCTGCAGAAGAGTTAGAAGTGTGCACCAAGCCTGGCCCTCCTGCCAAGTAAGAATGCCATATGTACGACCCCCATCAGTGAAAACTGTCCTAGCCCCCTGAAGTGGAACCAGTGACATTAACTCACACAAACTGACTGTCTGCGTTTGAAGTGAGACAAGTCTGGGGTCTTTTGGCAAATGGTATGCCAAACATCCAGTGAATCCTTCCAATGCAATCGGAAGCGAATCACCGAGCTGCATCAGTTGCTGAATCTGCTCTTTTGTGAATGGGACCACGATTTTTGCTAAATCGTGCCCTGAGATATCCCTAGCTCTCAGCCTTCCTCGGTAAATCACCGCGGAGACCAGATCCTGTGGAGGAACGATGTTTTGGGAAGAGGTTGTGGTAAATACACCCATTCCACGATACTCCTCTCCCCTGCTCGGAGTCCACCCCTAGGGCCCTGGTAAACATGGATCCGGTCCGGACGATGTACAGGTTTAGAACGGGAGCATATGGCCCCTGACTAATCCTGTCCACCCATCTCTGGCTGAGAACTTGCTTGACCTTTTTGAGAGCCAAGCGCGCCTCTCGAGGAATGTGTATCCGGTCTGCTGGCTGCTTACCTAGCGTTAGCAACAAGAAGAGCTGCTTCAGAAGATCCGTATCTAGTCTGAAATACAGTCTGGCCCAATTGATATTCCCCAGAATCTGTTGCAATTCTACAAGGGTGACTGAATCTTTTAAGTTGATCTGTGGCAAAACTGGTGCTGCGAAAGAATGGAGAAGCCGATGGCCCAAGTATGAAAATGGCTCGGTTCTCTGAACTTTCTCTGGGGAAATTAGTAACACTTTTTCCCCCAGAGTGCCCTGGAGGTTTTTAAACATTTCGCTGCCGAGTTGCGGCACTGCGACCAGGATATCATCCATGAAATGGCACACTAAGACTGTGGGGTGAAGGTTTCGGAACTTTTCCAGTGCGCTGTGAATGTAAATTTGGCAGAGGGTGGGCGAGTTGAGCATCCCCTGTGGCAAATATTTCCATGTGTAACGTTGCATAGGCTCTCTGTGGTTCACGACTGGCACTGTAAAAGCGAACCTTTCCCGATCCCTAGCATCTAAGGGAATGGTATAAAAACAGTCTTTTAAGTCTACGACCAAGATCTCCCAACCCTCGGGGATCATGTTTGGATTCGGGATGCCGCATTGAAGCGGACCCATTGGCTGGACACATTTATTGATCTCTCTGAGATCGTGAAGGAGTCGCCACTTCCCTGACTTTTTCTTGATAACAAACATGGGTGAATTCTAAGTACTGGTGGACCGTTCTATATGTCCTGCATCTAGCTGTTCTTTTACCAGCTGTTTCAGGGCGACTAATTTCTCCCCTACTACCGGCCATTGTTCTCCCCAGACTGGCGTGTTGGTAAGCCATTTAAGCGGTAGAGCCATTACCTGAAGGTAAGAGTGGCACGGTACTGCTGAAGAATGTCTCGCCCCCAAAGGTTGACGTGCATGTCCAAAATGTGCGGCCGGATGACCGCTGTGCCATCATCTTTGGGGATCGTGACTTCTACCCAATCTTGGCTTTTAAATGCTTCTTGAACACCGCCTACCCCCCACACATCGGAGACCGGCTCGAGAGCCCACTCACGCAGCCACTGACTCTGGCTGACCACACTGACATCAGCTTCGGTGTCTAATAACCCGTCAAAAGGTTTTTTATTTAAAAATACCTTTATGACTGGCTGCCGCTTCCACTCTATGTTGGTTTCCACTGCTGCTAAGACCTGGTATCCTTGCACTGCCCCTTCTGTGCTCGAGCGGTCTTCCGACCCGGACTCTGACCTGTCCCTGAGCCTTTCCTGGCTGCCTGCTGGTGAGTGACAAGGAACCATGATTAGTTGCGCTAACATGTCTCCCTTGTGAATGGTTTGAGGTAGGTGTGTCCAGAGTTGAACCAGGAGTACACCCGAAAAATTGGAGTCAATGACTCCCGGAATTACTAGAATTCCTCACGTTCCTGCAATACTACGGGGCAAAACTAAACCTATGTAGTCTTTAGGCAGGGGTCCCATGTACTGGGAATCGACTAGATAGACTGTGCCTGGCAAGTCACATGTGACTACTGACTGGCAAGTCAAATCCGGCCCCGCACTGCCTCTAGGGCTGGCCTGCGCCTCCGGAATGCAGGGAATGTGACCGGAATTTAATCCAGCTCTAGCTCTCCCAGAGCAACTGAGATCTCTGTTTGGACCGGGGCCAGAGACAAGCCCGAACTCCGGTTTCCCAAGTTCGGGCAGTTCCTGGCCCAGTGGAAGCCTTTATTGCACCTTGGACATGGGGTGGTCGGAGCCTTGGGATGGCCGGTGTGTTGGCCATTGCCCTTGTTGGATTGGCATTCTCTAGCAAAATGACCGATCTTGCCACAATTATGACATGCTCCTTTGGTCCTGTTCTTGGGTTTCCTACCGCCTTGTACTGCCGCTGCTAACAGACCCATTTTGTAGGAATCTGTACCAACGTCGGCACAAGCCCTAATCATGTCCATGAGAGTCAGATCGGGACGATTGCCCAGTGACTGCAAGATCTTATGGCAGTCAAGGTTGCCGTTGTCTTTCGCCAGTTTCATCATGAGCTCCTGTTGGGCTTGCTCATTGTCAATCTGTCTACTGACTGCTTCCTCCAGTCTATTGATAAAGTCCATGTAGGACTCCTGGGCACCCTGTGTGACTGCTGTGTAATTTTTGGCTGCTTTTCCAGCTGCTGGGACCTTGAGATAAGCCCTGAAGGCTGTCTCAGCTGCCAAGTGAAGGGTGGCAATTGGCAAGGCGGTCTGCGCATCAACGGATTCGAATGGACCTGAACCATATAGCTGGTCAGGGATTACTGCTCCGCCCATCCTGGCAGCCCTTGCCTGTGCTTCGAGATGTCAGTGTTTCTGTTTTAAAATATATAATGCTACATTCCTGACAGGCCAAGTTGCCCTTAACGTTCATAATAAACAATATGGAAGTCCTCAACTGCATCAATATTTCTCTGGCAACTTTCTGCAAGCATGGGAGATTTACAAGGTGCTTTAGACCTGTGCCAGATGCTTCAATGCATCATCATTCAATCTGGCAAAATGTTGGGAAATTAACAAAATATTTCCTCTTCCTATTTTGAAGCAGTTTTTCTTACATAGCCCCTTCATTGTTAACTTTGGACACTGATCCAAGATCATCACTACATGGAATAGTCAATATCTGAGAAGGCAATTTTATAGCTAAGGACAATTTCTTCTTTGCTATCTAGTTCTATCCATTTCAGGGTTATTTAGGCCTTGGCAGAACCCAGCAAACAATGAATTGAAACAGAGTTGCTGCCAATTCATAAATCATGACCTCTGCCCGCAGCCTGTTATTGGTAATTTTCTAGTGGCAAAGTGAAAAGGGAAAGGCCATGTGATTGTATCCTCCCATCTCTCTCAATGAGGAGATAATATATTTTATGGATCAAACAGTCTGACTCTAACATCATTTCCAGAATGGTTCAAAGTCAGGCCATACTCCACAGCACATAGGTTTCTAACCAGTTCCTCAGATTTATGGGGAAGCCTCTAAAGTTCACCAATGGTGCTCTTCTTTGCACAACCAGGGATGGGCAATCCTTCCCAGGTAACTTGGAGCTTTCTTTTAGCTTCTCTGTTCTTCAAATGGAAAACACAGATTATATTTAGCCAGTTGACTCATATATTAATATATTATAATATATTATTTTTTTATAATATAAAGAAAGATCGTCTAATGCAGAGATTAGTCATTGTTCAATGGACTGTCAAAGCAAGATCATCAGCATAGATGTAACTCCTGGCATTTGAGATAATTTGTGTAAGTGTTAAAAAATAATCGTGCCAGGACACTACCCTGCGGCAACAATTTCTTTGATTTCTCCAGCAGCTGTGCCTCCCTCAAAATTCAACAAAGAATCTTCCATTTTGAAGCACTGACTTATGTTATGAATGGGCAATAGCCAGTATAGATAGAATGATTTAGTTTTGTAAATGAAACATAGACTTATTTTATAAATAGACAAGTTCTTCTGATTTTTTAAAATTATCTTAATTCATGAGTTAATTTTTAAAAATCACAAAATTTATTTATTTATTTATTTATTTATTGGATTTCTATAACCACCTTTTCGCCTAAGCAACCCAGGGTGGCTCACAATGTCAGTGAAAACCTATACCCAATGCTAATTAAAACCAAATACTATAGAATTATCTAAAAACATTTATAAAACCTCCCCAATCCCCTTAAAAAGAAGGACACCTGGGCAGGAGTAAATAAGAACTCTGGGCAGGGCTAAATAAGCCAGCAGGGCTGGGTTGTGGTACCAGTTGTACCCCACACCTGCTGGCATAGCCACATTTTTAAGGCCTTCCTGAAGGGAAGCAACTCTGCCTGGAGGCAGAGGTTCCATAGGGCAGAAGGAGATACCTCCTGGTCCCAGTGTGATGTGCCTCCCTGGCTAATGGAACCACTAGGGAGCCCCTACGGTCTGCTCCCGTAGCACGAGTCAAAAACCTTGGGGTGAGTTCTCATCTGTCCAGGTTATCCTGCTATGGCAATAAAGTAGATCATACTGCCAGCAACTCAATGCCGATTGTCAGGCAGCAGTTAACTATCCTGACCACCCTGAGGGCTAATGGCCTTGGATTAAATCCCACTTGAATCCATCTTGTTAGAGGGCAGCAGCTTTATCAACTGTGGCCTGGGGCTGAGGTGGACTTTGCATACAAAAAGGGGTCAGAACCAGAAAGTGGAACTGGATCAGTGGTATGGGTGTCATGCTGCAATGCAGAATGCAGAAGGAAGGCCACTGCATAATATTGTCAAGACAATCTTCATGGCTGATCACCAATATTCGGAATTGGATACAGCACAAGAAGAAGAAGAATTCATGAGTGATATGGGAGGAAGTGCTCCTTGATAAAGTTAGGTTTTTCATTTTTTTTTTATTATCCCACATAAATTTGAATTTGAATATTTTTATTCAGCAGTTCGATTCCCGAGTACTGCAGGACGGAATGAGCTCCTGGCTTTGTCCCACCTCCCGCCAACCTAGCAGTTTGAAAGCAAGAAATTGCATGTAGATAAATAGGGACCACTTTGGTGGGAAGGTAACAGCATTCAGTGTCTAGTCATGCCTGCCACATGACCACGGAAATGTCTGCAGAAGCAGACAACGCTGGCTCTTCGGCTTTGAAACAGAGATAAGCACTGAACCCTAGTGTCGGATACGACTGGCTTTCGAGCAAGAGAAACCTTTAACTTTAACCTTACTTATGTTTGAGTATACCCAAAAAATGGCAGCTTAAATGATACTCTCTTGTTTGTTCTCAGGCAATTCTGCAGAAGTGAAATACTTCTATGTTGGAAAAAAAATGCAATAGAAGTTTAACTACAGTGTTAAGAAAATGTTAATTGCCTACTTCACTTCACGAATTGGTTTTGCAGTGGAAAGAAATGCTATTAGAGTAACTGATTAAAGCACATAGATCTTAGAAATAGTAGCACTATATAATAATATTCGGGTTGACTGAGAAGCTTACTTGTATTTAGCATCATTTAGTCCCAGATAAGTACAGGATCATAGCCTATGGATAGGCAAGATGTTATGTTTAAAAATAACTACTGTGAAAGGTAACTAAATTGAAAGTATGGCAGTAGAAATAATTAAGTAAAGTAGGATGGCAAAATCCACAAGGCTAACAGACAGGGCATGAAAAATTGGTAAGAATAAATGGAGACAGGAATCATAGAAATAGCTGCTTTATCTCAGCTGGTTTTTATAACTGCCATTACACTTTATGCAATATCTATACATGGTGTTATGCAAAACAGCTATAAATTTCTAGTTCAAATGTTTTCTTAGTTGTTAACCCACTAGGTGGCTTTGGTTGAGCTCTGACCTATTATAAAAGCAGCTACAGTAAAACTCTGAAATAATAGATGTAAAGTTTCTTGTGTGCTCTAAAATACTTCCATAAAGACCATGAAATCTTACACCGGAATACATTTCTTAGTCCTTAAGGTGCTTGAGGATACATTCTTGTAAGAGTGGCTATTACTGTTATACTATTATATTGCTTTTTCTTCATACTGTGATGTTAGATTGGGGTATGTATGAACAACTGCCATGCTTAGTACAAGTACAAGTTTTTTTTAAATTTGATGTAGCAAATTAATTATCTTGCCTTCAATTGCCTTCTATTGCATGGTAAAAGAAAGGGAGACAGTCACACAGATGGATGGTAGGCAATTTGCTTAAAGTTAGCATTTGACTTTGCCTTCGAATGCAATTTCTATGATTCGGCCTTGAAAAGCAGGCTCAGAAGCTTTCCATGATCTTAGTAGAAAACATAAACCAGTACTTTGGGGATAATTTTACTATTGCTCGATGAGCAGGCGGCAGTCATGGCCAGAGGGCCTTTGCACAACTTCGTATTATCTACCAATTACTCCCACTCCTGGACCGGGACACCTTGCTTATTTTATTTATTTATTTATTTATAATTCAAATTTCTATGCCGTCCAATCAGGCGAACCCGACTCAGGGCGGCTCACAACAGGATTAAAACATACATATTAAAAACAATTAAAACCCCAACATACCCACCCACCTATTAAAAACTAAAACTTAAAAAGATGGGGAGGCTTTATTTATAAGCCAACAGGCGGGTCTCACTCATGCTCTGGTTACCTCCAGATTGGATTATTGTAATGCGCTTTACATGGGGCTGCCCTTGTCGACCATTCGGAGGCTTCAGCTAGTCTAGAATGCAGCTGCCCAGGTGGTGATGGGATGGGGGCGTTATGCTCACGCATCACCGCTACTTCAGGAGCTGCACCGGTTTCCAGTGTGCCTCCGGGTGCAATCCAAGGTGCTGATTTTGACCTTTAAAGCCCTTCATGGCAGTGGACTGGGTTACTTATGGGACCACATCTCCCCAAGGCATTCTACCCATCCTATGAGGGGAGACCGTAGAGGCTCTGTGGTGGTCCCCTCGACAAGAGTAGCACATCTGGCTGGGACCAGGGGAAGAGCCTTCTCTGTGTCTGATCCAGCCCTGTGGAACCTCTTACCATCGGAAGTGTGCCTCCAGACGGAACTGCTCCCTTTTTGGAAGGCTCTCAAGACCTGGCTGTGCCAGCGGGTCTGGGACCCATCCTGTGGTACAGCCCAGGTCTGCTGGCTAGTCTAGCTGTCAAATATTACATAGCATTGCTGGAGCTGTCAGATGTTTTTATGTAGCTGTTTTTATACATTTTTGTATGGTTTTAGCTGTTAGCTTTTATACTTTTTTTATTTTGTCTTAATGGGTTGTGGAGGGTCTGGGCTGGGTTTTTACATGTTTTTATGATTGTATGTACTATCCTATGTATATGTTGTTAGCCGCTCTGGGTGGCGCATGCACCAGAAGAGCAGGATACAAATATAAATAAATAAGTAAATAAGTAAAATAATTTTACTAAGTGAGTGCTTCACTTTAGGCTAAATCTCCTTTTGTTAGCAGGAGAAGGAAACTATAGTACTGCATAGTTTTACAGTTAAGTGGCATGGAAGCATGACAGATACTAGGTCTGAACTGTGAACCTAGAAATCTTCATCTTGCACCTTCTCCTCACAGACGGTTGGTGATCATCATGGAGTAGGTGTCTCTACTCCATGCTTTTCATCTCCAAGTAGCCACTTAATGGATATCAAACCATTGCCATGGGTTTTGTAACCATGAAAATCTTATCCATCCGAGTTCATATTTCCCTTCCATCTTACCTTCAATGATAAATTGCATAAGGACCTTCCAGTAAAACCAGAAAGATAAAATACTGGAAAATGGATGGACAATATAGGACATGCCCAAAGAAACCCAAAATGGTAAAATAAATATTAAAAAATGCTTTTTAGTTATATCAATGTTCCTTTTTGCATCCTTGTTTTTATCATTCATATGTCAAATTAAACTTAGGAAATCAAATTTAAATAGAGTGATTAAAACATACATGTAAGTACACTATTTGTTCAGTTTGCCTGACAATCTCTCTTATCTCTTAATCTCTTACTCCACACAAATATTTTGACTCTACATCATTTGTGAACTCCACTCATAAAAACCAGACACTGAATTCTGTTTCTCGTAGTTATTACATTTAACTTGGGACTATTTTGGTTGTCAATTTAGATGATACTTTTAGCTGGCATTTAAAAATGGTGCTGTCTCATATGGTAAACAATGTCTTTTTTTACCTTTATATTTTGCACTTAGCATTGTTTTCTTTTGTGATTAATCTTTGGAACACAAACACAAGTTTTCCTGGCATTTTTTGAACATGACTGAGGAAATCTAATCCCTGCAGGGAAAATATGTTAAATGCACGTAATACATAATGTCTAGTTTGACACTTGGACCCTATAAAAGTTCAATGTGCAAAGAAAATGTAGTTTTTTTGTTTTTGTTTTTGCTATGGAGCTTCCTCTACACAGTCACAAGGACAAGGTGATTTGAACAGCTCTTTGGCAGATGAATCTTACGGCTTTACATTGGATTTGTGACATTTATTGTAAGCTCACATTCCTAGTAACCTAACCTGATTTATTAGTATCCATCTCATGAGGAGCAGTTGGTGTCTCCTGTGGATAATTCTTTGTTGCTTCTGTGTTCTATTAATAATTCCTGGTCATAGGCATTCTTGTGTCTACTGTTCTACTTTTCTAAAAGAGACAAAGAAGTGTTTGGTTTGCATTTTACTATAAAATGCCCTAGTTCACATTTCCAGGACTAACAGACAAACTAGAATGTGCTCATCTTTAGTCTTTTTCCTGTGCAGAACAGGTGTTTGGTGTATATAATGAGAAATAATATAGTTGATGTGTTGCGATGGCCCACGGAAAGGGCCGCCTGGTTTGGAAGGGGCCCACGGAGGTCGGAGTGACTGGACGCAAGGAAGGACATGTGAGACGAATGTGCGGTGAAAGTCCAGTCCCGACCTTAATCGGGTGGTGCATTTATTACCCTGATTCGAGGGCTACGTGCCTAAGGCACACGTGACCCCATTACAGAAGGCTTATGCATATGTGGCATTTCTGGTGGTCAAGATAATACCTGTATCTGGACAGGTTCCTTATAGATAATGAATAACCCACAGTTAACTAAGGTCTGAGTTGGCAAAACTCATTGTTCTCGCCTTATCGCAGAGCGCAGATATCCTGGCTCCGGGAGACTAGCTTCCCTTGCTGTTGACGCATCATGTTTTCCCACCCCAATCTTTGGCCAGAAGGAGAAGGGCGAGTTTTACCTGGAAGTCAGCAACTTTTTACTTTTGCCCTGTTTCCTCCACAATCCTCCAGCCAAGGCTCTCATGATTCATTCCAATTGTTCTAGCCCGCATCCCAATTTCCTTTCCATCAAAGCCTGTGGTGGTCCTCAGCCATGTGCGCAAGCGAGCAAACCCATCGGAAAAGGTTTTGGCCAATTTATGAACATGGGCATACCACATGATGATGTGGAGATGACTAAATGACTTGAGAAACAAGGCACTGCAATGAAGATTCTCCTTATCCTTACAGAGTTTGCACACACCACACAAGCAGTAATTCACAGTTCAACAACTTATTTTAGCCTTTGCCAGAGCAAGCAAAGATACTTTAATCTCTGATTCATTTTTGGTCTTCCCGTTTATTCTTAAGGGTACATGACCCAATGTACATAAGCCACAGACCTAGGTGTTAGAGAAATGTGTAAACTTTCTCACCACTGCTATCAGTGTGATATCTACTGTGACAGAGAATTTGCACAAAAATAACTCTGTTAGTCAGTTCTGGGGGAAAGAAGTAAAATAGACAACAAATGAGTCATTTGGCTCAATAAAGCATTGACAGATTTCTTATTGCATGAGGCTTTAAAGGCAAGTGTCTGCTTCATCAGAGGCCTGGTGTAGTGCAGTGACAAACAGCCATACTACACATTACACTGATCTTCTCAGAAGCAGCTTGCTTTTGTCTTTTTAAAGTCCTTGAAACCTGCCCCCTCCACCACTGGCTGTCAGGACAAGCAATGAAAGCTGGAGAGTCAGTAAGTATTTGTTCATCCCTTTGAGTCCTCTGGTAAGAGAGAGAATTATTTAATCAAGTCATACAAGAAAGGAAATACAGCTGGTTCTGGTTTCTCACTGCATTGTGCTGTCTCACACAGGGGTACTATGACTGATAAAAGTGGGAAACAGTGACTGAGCAACCCATGTATCAGCTTGTTATCCAGGCAGTAAATATTGATAGGCAACTTCAAGGCCTTTCCTGTTCTCCTGGCTCAATATCTTTAAACTGGACTTAGCCTGTTCTCTCATTGCCCTTCAAACAAACAGCACATTCTGTCAATTAAGATATAGGGCCACCCTACCAGTTGGGTAGCTTGTCCCCATGTCCCCTGATGGTAGATCATTCTCACATCAAAGGAGTTTGCTCTGGCAGACACTTTCAAAGCTGTGGTTTCCCCATGCCCCAGTGGCATGGAACGGCCTGCGCAGAGGCCACTTCGGGGGAACGCTCCTTGAGCCGTGGGCTCTGCGGGCAGAGAAATTTAGGGGGGTGGATAAATGATAGGGTTTGATTCACCCAATTTCCTGACCTGACCAGCGGATCTGCTGAGAGAGCGAATAGCTAACCCAGTTACCCATTAGAATAATCACTCATCACCCAGCTCAAATTTACCCCGGGTGTAAACAGATGCCATGTTTACCCCTGCCTAATCCCCAAACAATGGTGTTTTCCTCAGTCTGTGTTTGGCCAAGTTAACTAACTTCCCTCCAAGAGATTCCCAATTAACCCGAGTAAACAGGTGATGTGATTTCTGTCAGATGACTGTTTTTGCCACCGTTGCGCTTTTACTCCTATATATGATGGTGCCTTTTTCCCAATAAACCACTGATCTTATCCTCCTCCTTACTGCCTCGTATCGTTTCTTGATCAGTCTCCTCCGGGACCTCCGGCCCTCTGCGGCCCCGATTCCTACACAAAGGGAAATTAGCATGATTAGAAATCAAAATATTCATTTGGCAACGTATGCAAAAAGCGAATGCTTCGACTGGCTTTTTTGTTGTTCAGTCGCATAGTCAAGTCTGGCCCTTTGTGACCCCATGGACCATCACAAGCCAGGCACCTCTGTCTCATAATATACAAGCACTTTGCCAAGCAAACTGTTCAGTATGGCATCTTGTTCCTATTATTAATATGGATAATACAGCCTAAGATTGGATGAAAAGTTTTACAGTTATTGACAGCAAACAAGAAGCATGAATCTCATATAGAGGTAATCCCAAAAAAAGTATTCATGAAATTACCATGGGTGAAGGTCACATTAAATAGTATGTAATCACAAATCACAAACAACTTACATCTTCTCTCACTTTTATGATGCTAACACTGAAAATCTACTGAGAATACTGGGTTTCCATCTCCAGTGTATTTATTTAGAACAAAATTAAACATGGGGTGCTGCTATGCATGCTCTCTTACTTCAGCATAGCCTATGCAAGAGAAAACTCATTTGTTTGATTGATTGTTAGAAACATTCACAGCAAATGGAAACAATGAAACAAAGCAATGTGACTGCTCAACTTTTAAAGTACTGTACCGTAATATGTAGAACAGGGGTTCCCATCCTAAGGCCAGATCCAGCCCAAAGCAACATTTCATGTGGCCCCCACCCCTCCAAGGACTTTTGAGAAACAAAATGGCTGCCCCTTTGAAGCTGTTTGGACAAAATGGCCACTCCCTTCATGCAGGCAGGGCAAAATGGCCATCCAGTCCTTGAAACTGTCTGAAAGAGTGTGACCCGGCCCCCAGCTTGAAAACATTGGTAACCCCTGATGTAGAAGATGGACTGGTGCATTTTCCCCCTGGATATATGGTTTTAAAACCATAAAGGGCCAGATGGGGGACCCATGACAGGGACACTCAAGGCCATTTGTATGTTCTCTGGTGCTTCCAATTTCTGAGGCAAAACTGTCAAAAATGGCACCATCACTGACTGATACCATTGTGTGTGTGTGGGGAGTCCTTTCAAAGTTTCACACAACACACATACCACACAGAGCAAAACTTCCATGATACCAGGATCATCTTCAGTGCTATCTGACTTTATTGCTGGCTTTTCTTCATTGCACCTCTCTCTTCATCTTGTCATGCCACCCCCACAGGGGTCCTCCCAGAAGAGAACCTGCTGTCTAAATTCAGCCTTCATGGTGGTCATGGAAACTTTGGTGCTGATTATCAAACAGCAATGACAGTGATTAGAAAACTAATGGAAGTCCAGCCTGCCTTGAATTTGACCCGGGATTTCTAGAAAGCTATTAATCCTGGGAGCTGTCCGTTATCATTACAGGTCTTTGGTTAGCAACTAATTTTATGAGAAGGGTAGTTTTAAAAGGGTGCTGGACCCGGCTCTTCTGCATCCCTCAATCTAGCCTTCTAGTGCCACTGCTTCTGGATCATCATCTGAAAGGATGTCAAATGTGGATTAAGAAACTCTCTTCTTATAGGCACCCTGTCCTAAAAGGATTCATTTGGCATAGCTGTTGCTTGTTGTTGTTAAGTCGCACAATCAACTCTGACCCCCAGCAACCCTATGGACCACTGTACACCAGGCACCCCTACCCTCCACCATTCTCCTCAACCCACCCAATTCTGTGCCCATTGCATCCACAAAACCATCTAACCATCTCATTTTCTGCTGCCCCCTTCTTCTCTTGCCCTCAACCTTTCCCAGCATCGTCTTTCTCAAGTGAATCCATTCTTCTCATTTGATGTCCAAAGTACTTTAGCTTCATCTTCACTATTTGACCTTCCAAAGAGCAGTCAGGTTTGATCTATATAACTAAAATCAAGGTCCAGTGCTGTATGTTCCTTATACAAATCCACACCCCTGCACCGATTGTGCTGAAACCCGGCACATACATACCTTGGGGCAAAGGGATGGTCACTGTCGGGATGTCAAGCCCCTTGGGGAGCAGTGCACCCCCTAAATCAATCCACAAATAGGGTGCCCCCACCAACAGGAGAAAAAGCAAGGGGAAAAAAGCCAACCAGGGGGGATTGTGATGTCATCACCACAGCTCAACCAATTCCCAGCTGACCAGATCTGGGGCTCTGTGATATCACAGGGCTTCCTCATACAAAGCGACACCCCTGCACTGATTGTGCTGGAAACTGTGTACATGCCTACCTTCAATGTCTGGGGTGGCCGGTGTGGGAAACCGGCAGCCTACCTTGGGGTCCTTGCCCCTGAAAAGGGGCTGCAACACACACACCCCAAGCTGGCAGAAATGACCAGGGGAGGTGACTACGCATGCGTGAGAATCCACGCATGCACCTAACCCTGCCTGGTATTCCAGGCTGTGGTGCATGCACAAAATTCCACGCATGCACCAAAATCTGCCTGGCATTCTAGGTGGTGCATGGCTTAGCCGCCAGTATGGTGGTGGCAATTCCAGCCATTACAGCCGCCCCTGGCTCAGCAACTACTGTGGGTGGGCAGCCACCACGGCATGGCTCCTCTGCACTCCTGAGGCATGCCTTGGGGGGGAGGGAGAACCCACAGCCAGGGGCAGGCGGAGGATGGGACCGGGCTGCCACCTTCCGCAGGCCTCCTTCCCCCCAATGGGTCCTCTGCCCACCCACCCAAATGGAGCCTCCCTTCCGCCTAACACAACCCATGGGAGGACGGAGGGGCCTAGTTGCGATGGCTACCCACTGACTGTAGTTGCTGGGGAGGCCACCGGCAGGGGCCAGAGTCAGGCTGAGACAGCGCCTCGTGGCAGAGCTGAGAGAGTGGCCGTGACAACAGCAGACAAAAAAGTAAGGCAGCTGAGGTGGGGGGTGGGGGGCCCAGGTCTCCCCTTCGCCGGGGTAGGGTACCCCCGGGCAATGCCGGGCCCTTTGCTAGTTTCTTCTAAGATCGACTTATTCCTTCTCCTTGCTGTCCAAGGTACTCTCGACTCTCCTCCAACACCACATTTCATAATAGGAAATAACTGACAGTGACCTTAGAAGGGCTTTCAAGGTAAGTGAGATATTTAAGAAATAGTTTTGCCTGTTGCATACCACCAGTGAGCTTCCATGGTGGAGCAGGGATTCACTCTATCCACTACATAACCATAGGTATTGAATACATCAACTGTTGATCCTTCAACAGACGCTAGATGTATCTGTTTCCTCGGGAAATGCTTGTGGCAAAGCTGCCATTTCTACCATTCCTTGCCAAGATTTATCCATAATATTGCAGTTAATTATACCCTTCCTTTTAAAACCCCATTACAATATTTAACTCTGTGAACCTTTGAGCCATTGATTTGCTTAAGCTGACTGCAACAGTATGTGAGGAATTTGTCTTCTCTTTTTCTTTGAAGTATCAAGTGGATTAAGGATCTCTGCCTCATTCATCATTAGGAGATGAATAGCAGCACTGGTGGATAAAGCCAGACCCAAAATGTCATGCCAACCTGTTTTCTTCCTCACCTCTCAGCAGTACATCTCTAGGGTTTTCACTAGAGTACTTCCTGTTAATGGAGTTCATTCTTTCACTCTGGCTAAGAAGGAATAGTTCTTCAGTTGGAATGAAAGGCAAAATAATAGAAACTTCAAATGTCTGAGAAGAACGTCCGGCTTAGTTTTCTGCAAGACAGAAAACCTCTGAGCATGCTGTATGCTTTCATGATGGAATACTTTTCAACTTTTTGTCTTATGCTTATGCTTCTTTAAAGAACTGCTGTTGCAATGATTATTAGTCCATTTTCCTTCCCTCTGTATTTTAAAACAAAAGGGAATGAGGTGAAAGCAGCCGTTGCTTCTTTGATTCTTGCTCTCTCTGATCAGCCAGCAATAATTCATCATGTGTGGGCTATACCTCTACGGTTTCTTAAAGACTGGTCTCCTTTTAATGCTCACAACATCTATCCACAGTTCTTGGACACAACCTCATACTTCAAACCATACTTTCAAGTGACTCTGGTAGTCAGCTGGCTCAGCAGCCTAAAATACTCTGGATATAAGAAGTGAAAGAACGTAATAATTGCCCTATTAGATCTCTCCAGGTTCTCTCTAATCTAACAATATTTCTCCTTCCAACTATTGGAGATAGCTAAGCCAACCCTGCCACTTTCACCCTTTGTTCAAGGGTATATTTTCACTTTATACAATTAAAACAAATTGTTGTGGTGTTCCATCCATACTTTTCTAATAGTTATACTGTCTTCTGTAGGCTAGCTCCAAGAAAACCCAGATCTATCACAAAAGGGGAAAAGACATTACTGATACTGAATTATTGCATTACATTTATCTTAATGAAGTTAACATCCAGAATTGCACTTTCAGATACCGCAGTTGCCAGTTTCTCTTTCACCCATTTAAGTATATGACCTCTTTTCCATAAGGCAATCAACCTTTGTGCGGTGTTATCAGTTAATTATTATTATCTAAGATGTGGTGCTTTTCCCATGGAAATATTTCATTAAATTGCAAAGGAAGTGGGGGGGGTTAGGGGGGGATCTTTGTCTTTTGTGCTATGCATTTTGACAAGGACTGAGAACTCTCATGTAAACATTAGAAACATATGGAGAACAATTTGTCTGACAAAGTCGTCTCAATATATAGAGTTCAATCTTCCATTGATATGTAGCTTCTGGACATGGGCAGCAAATTCATTTGGCCATTTTTCTCATTTTTCTTCTTTCTCACTCTATTACCACATGCCTTCCAATTGTTTCCTCCTTACCTTGGCTCTTCCTGCATGTAAAGTACTTAATCTTCCAGAAAGGATGGCCCCTGTCCTCTAATTATCAAGGCTTGATGTTGAACATAGTGATATCTTATAGCATTCATTTTATTTTGAACATGAGGTTCTAAGGCAGGGATGGGCTGCATGGAATCCCCAGGCCATTTGGTATCCCACAGAAGACCTCCAGAAATATGAGTTTTCAGTGTAATGCCCCTGGTGAGGAATCCCTTAAGGGCTCCCCACCTTCACCCTCAAAATAAAACAGAATAAAAACAGAAATGCCCAGACAATTCCCTTTGCATCTTTAAAAACAGCCAAACTCAGCTAATTGCCAGCTCCATATGGCCTATGACTGCAGATGCAAATTTGGTCTGCAAGATTCATGACTTCAGGCTTTCCTTGCCTTAAGATATATGTTAGGGCCAAAAATGCTAATTACCTTGCTAATTACACCCACTCCTAGGTCGGGACTCCTTGCTCATGGTCACGCACGCTCTGGTCACTTCCAGACTTGACTATTGCAATGGGGCTGCCCTTGATGACCATTTGGAGGCTGCAATTGGCCCAGAATGCAGCTGCCTTGGTGTTGATGGGGTGTGGGCGGTATGCCCGTGCCTTGCCAGTTGCACTGGTTACCGGTATGCCTCTGGGTGCAATTCAAGGTGCTGGTAATGACCTTTAAAGCCCTACATGGTAGTGGGCCAGGATACATAAGAGACCGCATCACCCTGAGAACATCTGTCCATTCCACCAGAGCAGACCAGAGAGGCTCTCTAATTGTGCCATCTGCTAGGAAGGCTCATCTCTCTAGCACCAGAAGGAGGGCCTTCTCAGTGCCTGCTCCAGCCCTATGGAACCTCCTGCCAATTGAGCTGCATCTCCAGACGGAGTTGCAGTCCTTCAGGAAAGGGCTAAAAACATGGCTGGCAAAGCAGGTGTGGGGCACCAATGATGTAGTGACCTCTGCCTGCTGGTTGATTTAGTAAGAACACTAGCTCCCTCTTTTAATCTCTTTTAATCTGTAGGGGTCGGAGTAATTTTTGGTGGCAGTTTTAATGGGTTTTTAATTGGTTTTTAAAATGTGATTGGTTTTATTTTCTGTGAGCCGCCCAGACTCTTTGGAGTTGGGTGGCAATATAAATCAGAAAAATAAATAAATAAATAAACCACCCAGAGAGTGATCTAAGCCAGGGTTTCTCAACCTTGGGCCTCCAGGTGTTCTTGAACTTCAATTACCAGAAGTCCAAATCTGCGTGCCTGTTTATCAGCGCTTCTGAGAATTGAAGTCTAAGAACATCTGGGGGTCTAAGGTTGAGAAACATGGCTATAAGCGCTATGGGGTAGTATTAAATAAAATTGCTTTTGCTATTGCTATAACTAGATGCTAGAAGCCAAACCAAATAATTGTGGAGCTGCTTATGATTAGCCTGGAAATGAGATGTCTAAGAGGTGATGCTCAACTTGAAACATCTGAAAATGTGCCACATGGAAGATGGAGTCTGCTTCATTTTTTCATTTGGAGCAGAGAATGGAACAAGCAAGGTACTCTCAGCTAGCATTTTAGGAAGTTATTGAAATATGACCATTGCCAACTCCAGTGGTTCTGATGCGTATGCTGGCCCCATCTTCTCCACATGGAAAAGGAAAAAGAGGGATAAAGTCACAATCTTGGTAGGTTTTGCTCCCTTTATGAAAGCAAAAGAGAGCCCACAGAAAGCAAAGTCTGCTGCCTAACTCAGTTCTAGATGCTTTAATTGGAAACTTTATCCTCATGCAAGAATTTGGCTCCCAGCCAATGCATATACTGCAGGAGCAACCCTCCAAGTAATGTCTTCCCATTAAGGAAAAAATAGCAGGCTGGCTGCTTTGCAAAGCTTTGAATGGATGAGTTCTATTTGATGTACTGCCTGGGAACAGGATAGTGTCAGAATATGTAGCCATGATTCTTCCATCTGGACTGAAGAGTGGTTTACAAGATAGACACAGGATTCAAAGCCCTGCCCTTAGAATATAGTATAGGTGTGCCTTCTGTGAGAAGAGCCATCCTTTCTAGCCATGGGCAAACTGCACCATCTCAGGGTGCCCCAGAAGAAGGAAATGGCAAACCACTTCTGAGTAGTGTCTATTTATAAAAGTCTGGAAATGGTCACCATAAGTCAGAATTACCTTGACAACACACATACTTACTTGGTTACTTAGTTGATTCATGTTTCACATGTCAATTTGATGTAGAGGATCAAATCATCGTCTCCCACTGTTTCTGATCCCGTGCTAGTCCAGGGCCTTGGGAACTTTGCCCTGAACGGATCTTCTCATCCGGTTGCTGGCCTTCCTAGTGGTTGCTTTATGTCAAGTGGTATCTACTCTGTGATAACTTTTGTTCACCTGCCATCTTTGAAGCAGCATGTATGCCCAGCCCACCGATGCCTTGCAAACTCAATCAACATTAATGCTTGTTTTGCACCTGATCTTATGTGCAATTCTTGATTTGATATTCAATCAACCCATTTTATGTGTACATCCTTCACTTGATTGCTCTTTGTGCTACATCACCTTTTTTGGTGACAGCTTTTGTAGGTGCCCATGTTTCACGGCTGTATAATAAAGTAGGCAGAATGGTGGTGTTGACGAGTTCATACATGAGGAAACAAAAGTTGGCTGTCTGGCACTAAATGCAAAATCACAGGAAAAACTGCTCCAGCCATCTAGAGATGGGAAGATGATGATTGTGATGATAGTCAGAATGAGACGAAATATATACATTTTGAGACACATTTTCAGACATCACTGTCAATGAGGAAAATTTAAAACTACAGGAGTTGTTGATGTGTTGCAAAGACTATAGAAAGCAGAAGTGCCCCCCCCCCCCCACTCTTTCAGAACAGTCAGCCTGGCCTTTTGTGCTTGTTGTACGTATGAGTGTTTTACTTCATAAAGAGGGAAGGTACCACAGTCCTTTTGTGAAGACTGTACAAACCACAGCATAAAGTGCTCACTCATTCTTGAGCTTGAGATGAGATCTCTCAGGGGAACCTGAAAATCCTTAGGCAGCTCTCTCACTTTATTGAAAAAGCTTTTCTTAACCACAAAAAAAGATATTGGCAAAATTTCTTCACATCTTAAATTGTAGGGCTTTGAGTGAAAATTAGTTAGCTCTCCCAAATCAAGCAGGATACCACTGGAGAAGACATTACTCTTTATAAACAACATACATTGGCTAAATTAGAAAATAAGCTCTTTGAAATATCCATGGTATATAAAGGTGCTGAAGTGTACTTTCTGGATGAATTACAGTAAAACCCCTACTTACAAAAAAAAAGTCTGTTCCGTAGGCTTTTGTTTAAATTGAATTTTTATGTAAAATTATTTTTTACATAACTTGAAGCAAACCCATAGGAAAAAATAAAAATTTAAAGCAAACCCATAGGGAAATGAATTTTTACATAACTCAAAGCAAACCCATAGGAAAAAGAATCTTTATGTAACTTGAAGCAAACCTATAGGAAATCGTATAAATCAGGACATGGTTTTAGCACAAAATCATTATGTAAGTCAAATATTATGTAACTCAAGGCATTTGAAGGCGGCGTTTTACTGTATATAAATAGCCAGTATGCTAACACATTTTTTGCAATAGATAGAATAACTAAGAGAGAGGTTGTCACATAATAGAAACAAAGCACAGTGTTCCATCCAAAAAGGAGAATCTACAAAGTTTTATGGATTATTAGTAATTTCACAGGCTGACCTACTAAGTGTAAAATTAAGGCATCCCCCAATACTCACATACACACAGATGCAAACAGGCTGACACATTTTATTAAATCTTCCTCTGTGTCAGCTATTCTAAACTAAAGATAGATCATAGCACTTGAGGGCTCTTATAACTTCTGCTGTGAAGCTGCTCCAACTCCAGTAGCAGAGCAGTGGAATATCCACTGAACTCATTCCCCATATGGCTTATTTTAAGCTAAAGTAGTGAAGTTATATGCTGAAAAAGGCATCCCTTGGGTCATAATGTACCAAAGACGTTCTTCTTTGAGACAGCTACATATCACTTAGCGGGATGCTGTTCACAAAGAAAAATGATAAGACAGAATGGCTCAATGAGGATCAGATAAAAACGTGAGTGATACCATGAAGAAGTAGACACAGCTACTGTATAGTTGGCATTTATGTGAACATGACAGGGCATGGGTCCCCAATTCAGTTTGGATGCTGGTTTATCTCTCTTGGATCACAACTGATCCACCTTGATTCTTCCTTGTTTTTCTGTTCAGATTTGGTCTCTCTAACCCAGGTCCAGATGTAGCCCCATCATTCAGGAGTTCCAACATCCAGAATGTAGCCATTTACTTTAATGGAGACATACAAGCAGTTGTAACTTTATGGCAGTTTTACACAGTAAATGTAAATGGTAGGTTCATCATACCTGTTGTGTATGTAACGGTATTACTTTAAGAATGTATGAATGTGACCTGACAATGATTACAATGTAACCCAGCTGTTTAAGGAACGCGAGTAAGCTGCCCATAGAGGGCAGCTGCGAGCGTTCAGCTCACATGGTTCACATTCCCCCAATCACTGGCAGCCGCGGGAACCTTTCCCGCGCTAGGATCACCTGGAGAAGATGGGCGTGCCTCAGAATGATGTCACGCCGGTAGCAGCCAATGAGATACCGTGCAACAGTATTCAAATGTATTACTGCAGTATAAAATGAGCTGTACCTCCGCCATTACCACATGTTCATCCTGACCATCATGAAATAAACCTGTGTGTTAGCCCCCACTGCGGCTCCTTCTTTGTCTTCCGTGCAAGACACTAAAATACCAAACTGCATATACACCGCTTTTCAGGTTGGGACTAGCCAGCTCCAAAGCCTTATTGTCTTGTTCCACTTTTCCTTTGCTTTAAGCTTCTGCTGTTTGTGGCTTAATGTAGGAGGTTAGGTTTAGGATGGGGACATGTGAACACATTTGAGAACCTCCTGAGCAACAATAGCCAGCTGATCCTTCCATTATAGATGCACCATTGGATTATGTCTGATATGATCAAAGAAAAAGGAAGAGAAGGAGGAGCTGCAGATGCTGGAGAAACTGATCTTTTCAGGCATTAGTGGGCCAAAGGAAAGGACCAAAGTGCAGCAATATATCCTATATAAATTCCCCATGGAGATATTTGGGTGGATGAGTGGGTGTGCTTGCTTGTTTTTTGGTGCAAGATGGTGAGGTGCTACAGCTAAAACTGGTTGCCTCCAAGAGAAGTGGAGTCTGAGGCTGGATGCCACAGCACCCCAACACTTAAGTGCAATCGCACACCTGCACAGGAGCACAGCTGTCAGCATATTAGATTTCGACAGTGCAGACAGTTCTGCTGATGTTCCAGCACAGAATCTTCCTCTTGCATTTCTACATATGAAGATGCCAATGACCAGAGCTTCTGCTTATGTAAGAATGCACTGAACACCCTCTTATGCAAATGAGGAGGGGGTTCATACTGCCCTTGCAATGATGTGTTTCCTGAGTGGAGTGACTGGATAAGATCCTGGCCCAAATGATCAGCTCAGAGCAGTCGCTCTTGCAGAAATTTGTTTATAATCCTATGCCACGCATGAGTTCCTTTGTTTAAGTTTACTGCTGTGGATGGATATAATTATTCTGAAAAGCTGGGAAGGAGATGAACAGTATGAAAGGAGTATTTGTGGCGTCTGTAGATTTTAGTCCGGGAGAAAAAATATTTAGTTGTTCCTGACAACGTGCACAGAGAAACAAGATTCAATATGTTTGTGAGCAGGCCCTAGAGGAGGCAGGGGCATTTGGCTTCACTTCACAGAGGTACTGCTAATGGTACATGATTGTCATGCATTCCTATATATCCTGTATATTTCCCAGTTTGCGAGACAACTAGTCATTACAGGAATTGCATCCCTATCCATCTCTAAACACTTTGAATAGTTCCACCTCTAGTCACCTCTAGTAAAGGTTTCCCTTGCTCGAAAGCCAGTCATATCTGACTCTAGGGTTCAGTGCTCATCTCTGTTTCAAAGCCAAAGAGCCAATGCTGTCTTCTTCTGCAGACATTTCCATGGTCATGTGGCAGGCATGACTAGACACCGGCGCACACGGTCTCCTGTTACCTTCCCACTGAAGTGGTCCCTATTTATCTACTTGCATTTTCTTGCTTTCGAACTGCTAGGTTGGTAGGAGCTGGGACAAAGACAGGAGCTCATTCCGTCCTGTAGTACTCTGGAATCGAACTGCTGACCTTCAGTCTGCCAGTCAGCATCTTAGCCACTTGAGCCACTGCAAATAACAACAAATAAGGAAAAGTTTTAGACTATATACTGGTCAGTTGATAATCATATCAAATGAAAAGACAATATTACAGTTTGCTATAAATCAATTCGGGACTGGGATGGCTTAGTGGTTAAGACATTGAACTTGACGACTGGAATCAATTTGAGGCCTGAGTGCTACACTACAGAATGAGCACCCAGCTCTGTCCCAGCTCCTGCCAAACTAGCAGTTTGAAAGCAAGAAATTGCAAGTAGATAAACAGATACCACTTTGGTGAGAAGGTAATGGTGTTCCGTGCACTCTGGCATCTAGTCGTGCCTGCCACACTACCACAAAAATGTCTGCAGATGCAGACAGTGCTAGCCCTTTGGCTACAAATGGAGGCGAGCACTGAACCCTAGAGTTGGACACAAATGGCTTTTGAGCAAGGGAGACCTTTACCTTTACTATAAATCAGCTGTCTGCATTAAATTCTGTTTTCCAAGACAAATTTTGTATTCATTTCATTGGGCATCTAGGAAAAGATCAGTACAATTGTGAAGGAGACCCCAGAGGATAGGAGAGGAAAAAATTAAAGCGGATTAGAGAGGGAGTGGAAGAGCTGAGATTGATAGACAAGAGAAAGGGGGAAGAGATAAAAGGGAAAAACATGGTGGAAGAGGAGAAGAAGGCTGAAGGATGGAAGGACTTTTTATTTATTTATTTATTTATTTATTTATTTATTTATTTATTTATTTATTTATTTATTTATTTATTTATTTATATCCCGCCCTCCTGGTGGGGACACCAGTCAGTGTAGCTAACAACATGTAATACAATACAAAAAACAGTAACACAAATTAAAACATCATTGGCTAAAAACACTAAACCCCTGCAAAAAAACAATGTTAAAAACCTATGCCTAAACAGTTAAGCATTAAAAAAGCTACCCTTACCCTCCCACCCTCATAATAAAAACAGCAAACAAAATAAAATAAAATGCAATACACAGGATCCTTCATAGCCACCAGTAGGGTGGATATTTATATTTAAGGAGGACACATTGACTGACTAGCTGGTCTGAATGAAAGTATCCCTGGAGGAGGCAGAATGCCAAGTCAGGGTGAAGATACCCCACAAATCATCCTATCCAGGGGAATGTGAAAACTGAGAGTGTCAACAGGCAGAAGCCCAGGAGGCCCAGCAGATGGGCTAGGCTATTGGACAAGCCTGAAATGAGAGCACTGTTGAAACGTGTCAATCCAAGTGCCTTCACTGTCAGCAGCATGTCATGTGGCACTAATGGACGCAGGTCTTCAGCAATTGCCGGGGGTGTGTGCTTTGCCCCAACCCCTCTGGAGAGAGGAGACATCCGGGGAAGGCTAGGGGGCAGAACCAGCTGGCTTCCTTTAAAAGGGGCCTCGCTCCCCCTCCCTTCACCTTTTTGCAATTCAGCTGGGCCAAGGGAGCATTTGCCCTCCCTCCCTTAGGTTGCAGTGTGATTAAATTTTGGTCGCTCCTGGGCCGGAAGGGAATTTTTGCTTGAATCCTGATTGGCCTTTGGATTCTTGTTGGTTTTGCCTTTCCATCACTGCTCCCGACTGTGAGATATGGAGGATTGTTTCGGTCACTTTGGCGGGTAGCACTGGTAGGGTCAAACATTCGAACTCCCCCCCCAAGAATCCGATAGGTACACATTTGGCTGACCATGATACTGGACAAGGATAGAAAAGGCATATTTGATCAGCCAAATGTGGACCAGGAACAAGGGACTGACAAGTTTGGCAACTTGACGATTCCTTAGATTGTTCAACAGAATTCTCCTCAGAAGCAGGGTGATCAAAGATGCTTCTGATTGGGGTCACAATTTGGAATAATAAAATTAACAAATTACAATTACATCAACAAGGAAATGGTCAAATCAAATCTTTATTATTACAGCCAAAGGCCAGACAGAGTGCACCAGATAACACAAATATTCTGGCATCACATATAGAATAAAAGGATTTCCGACACACCGAGCATATACAGTAAAATATTAAAAAAATAAAAATTTGTTTGAGAATCCTATAATACACACCATAGTATTTTACTTTTTACAAGGAAATGGTCTGACTCAGGAGAATTGCAACAAATCCTTACCAGGGCTCTCCCGGCCCGTTCTTTTCTAATCTCACCTTAATACAGTTTGATGGTTAATAAAGAGGCCCAGTTTTTAAAACCAAAGGATGTCTCTGTCTCTTTTCTCAGGGGGTGGGTTGGGCAAAGGGACTTTAGACAAGCTGGGGAATGTGGAACAGTGAACTGACTGGCGGTGAACTTCAATTGTACATAGTTGCAACTAAGTTGCAGTGAAATTGTTTTTGTTACTTCGTAAAGAAACATCAGTACATCTCTAAGATGGACAAGGGTGGGCAGTTCACAACAATAAACAAATGACATATTTCCCTCTGGCATCCCACCTGCATGAATATGTAGTTCCCTGGCATGCTATAACAGAGGGTTGGATTGATGCGCCTTGGGATCCTTTCCAGTTCTACAAATCTATGATTTTTAGTTTTGCAACAGAATCAAGGAAGATACTGAAAGAACAACATTGAAAGAACAACAAACCATTAGATGAAAATAGCTAGATGCTGACAGAAAGGAAAGGAATCAATAAAGGAAATGGACTTATGGAAATAGCATACCTATCCATATCCACTGTAGCCAATATTTAAATTTTTCAGAAATCCCATTTACTGTTTGTAATGGTGATGGTGGGAGTTTATTTCATTAGTACAATGTGAAGAGTTTCAATGCTGATTCCTGTCAAGTGAAGAGAACAAGAGTGGCAATGAAAGTGCGGCCATAATTTTTGTTTCAGGTAAATAACTTTTCATCTCCCACATAATATCTCTGCATTTCTACAGTTCTTTCTTGTTTTTGTAATTGCTTCCCCCTTATTAATTTAATCTGTGCCTTTTGAAGACAACAGCGGGATTATTTTTGGGAAATGAGTATGAACTTTAGAAATAACTCACCATAGAAAAGGCTAAAATTCATTTCAGAATAATGTGTGACTCTGCTGCCTGGTATAGTTGATCATTTTGTGATGCCTCAGAATTGGTGCAGAGTTATTGCAGCTATAAGAACATAAAAACAGCCTTGCTGGAACAGGCCACAGCCGATCAAGTCCAGCATTCTGTCTCACACAGTGGCTCACCATTTCCTTCAGGGTATTCCCAAGTAGATGCCTTCACCTGCTTAGGATTCCCTGGAAATGGCATTGAGAGATATCCTGCCTATCTCTCCAACCCGGAGGTTGTCCTTAAGTATCCATAATTATAGCCACTGATACCCTTGTCCTCCATAAACTTGTCTAATCCATTCTTAAAGCTGTTTTAACATGGGTAAGGGTGGGGAGGGTTGTTGTTTTATTTTTAATGATGATTTGTTTGTTGTTGTGTTTTAATGCTGGTTTTAGCTGGCGTTATTGGGTCTTGTTTTTAGCTGTTGTTTGTTAAACTGTTTTATATTGTAATTTTTACTTATTGTATTTTCTCCCTCTTCCCTTTCCTTTTTTTTTTGTTGTTAGTCGCCCTGAGTGGTGTACCCATCAGGAGGGTGGGATATAAATGTGCAAAATAAATAAATAAATAAGATTGACAGCTGTCACCACCTCTTCTGGCAGGGAGTTCCATGGACCAGTGATCCTCTGGGTGAAAAAGTACTTTCTCTTATTTGTTTAAGAACTAGTACCCAAAGGTTTCATGGAGTGTCCCCTAGTTCTAGTGTTATGCGATAGGGAAAGCAGTTTTTCTTTATCTACTTTGTCCACATCATGCATGATTTTAAAAACTTCAATCAGGTCACCTCTTAGACGCCGTCATTCAAGAGTGAAGAGGCCCAACTGTTGCAGCCTCAGATGGTAAGGAAGGTGTTCCAGTCCCCTAATCATTCTGGTTGCCCTCCTCTGCACTTTTTCCAGCTCCATAATATCCTTCTGGAGGTATGGCAACCAGAACTGTACACAGTATTCCAGATGCGGCCTCTCCATAGATTTATAAAGAGGCAAAATAACACTTGCTGACTTATTTTCTATACCCTTCCTAATGATCACTAGCATTGAGTTTGCTTTTTTCACTGCTGAGGCACACTGGGTTGACACCTTCATTGAGCTGTCCACCAGGACACCAAAGTCCCTTTCCTAGTTTGTTGCAGAGAGTTCAGAACCCATCAGTTTATAAATGTAATTGGGGTTTTTTGCCCCAATGTGCATCACTCTGCACTTACTAATGTTGAAGCTCACCTGACTACACCATGTCATTGACCTACATGACCACATCATCGTCATTCAAGTTTCACTTTGAGCAGGGCAACCAAAGAAGAAGATACAGTTTTGCTCCTTGTAGAAGTTCACCTCTCCTCTTTTCTGATTAAACTAATGGCAGTCTGGTCAACCAGGATCAAAGGTCCCTTCCTCCAACATGTGTCAGATAGCTAGCACAAAGACTCCATCAACCAACTCTTATTCACAACGCAGGAGATCAGTACAATTTGTAGGTCAATACAGTTCAATATTAGTTCAATTTGAAAATATCAGTCACACTCACAACATGGGGCAGGGGGGTGGGGGTAAAGCAAGGTCACCAGCAGTTCATTCATCAAAGGTTGTTGGAATATGGATGCACAGCAGGGGTTATGAGGCAAGAGGCAAATTCCCACAAAGGCTCTGTTGTGGCAAAGACAGAATGTAAAGCTCCCAGTCAGCTTCTCCTTGGTGCCCAGTTGTTTCTCTTTAGAATTAAAAGTGTCTTAATTTGGAGCCAGGAACTTGACAGTGATCTTTTCAGTCTGTGCATCTCCTTGGAAACAGTGGGCCTGATACCTACCGCATTTTTTTACCTTCTGATATGTACCTGCTGCTTTGCCACCAGGGCCGCCATCAGGGCAGTACTACCAGTACTACAGTATAGGACCCAGAGCTGACACGGGACCTGCCACCGTTGGCCATAACTGTGACATTACTGTGTGTGTGAGGGGGGGGGATAGGATTGCACAGTATGGGGCCCAAAAATTTCTGATGGTGGCCTTGTTTGCCCTTTCCAGAAGCTTCTCAGACAACACGTGTCTGTTGGAACATTGAATCCCAGTTCCAGCCTCCTTCAGTTGCATTAAGTTTCGCCCTACTTTAAAAACTGACTCAGCAAGGTAAAGCAAGATGGTTATGCTACTATTTGTGCAAGCACTGATTTGGATACATATTAAATATTAGTTTTTACATTTCTTTGGGACCAAAAAGCTTCTCTTTCTTTCTCTCACAGAACACGTACCCTCTGGGGGTCACCTCTCTCACAGTGTCTCATTCTGATGAAGGCCTCTGCAGAGCAAAACAGCAGGTCCCTGAAAGCTCCCTAGATTGAATGCATTTTGGCTCTCCAGAGAGCAATCAAGAGGATGGCAAAATGGTGGGAGTGAATTACAGCATGGCATGGTAGTAATGCTCCCCTTACACTCATACTTCAGGCAACAGATCATCTTATAGTGCTAGATGAAGTGCAGCAGGGTAAGAAATTAAAGGACCTTCTTTGCAGTGGGGTTTTGCCTTTAGAATGCCCTTCCTAGGGGGGAAAAACTGTATTAATGTATTTACGAATTAGAAAAAAACCTCCATATTTTCTCATGCCTTCAAAAACTGCTGTCATTTAAACATTGCTGTAATTGTGTGGATTGTATTTCTATATCTGCAGTGACTCAATTGGCTAAGATGCTGACTGGATGGTGGGAGGTCATCAGTTCGATTCCCGAGTACTGCAGGACAGAATGAGCTCCCGTTTTTGTTCCAGCTCCTGCCAACCTAGCAGTTCAAAAGGAAGAAATTGCAAGTAGATAAATAGGGGCCACTTCGGTGGGAAGGTAAACAGCATTCTGTGCACTCCAGTGTCTAGTCATGCCTGCCACATGGCCATGAAAACGTCTGCAGAAGCAGACAGCGCTGGCTCTTCAGCTTTGAAACAGAGATGAGCACTGAACCCTAGAGTTGGATATGACTGGCTTTCCGTATGTGGACTATAGTTCCTAGAATTCTTGGGAAATGCTTGGTAAGTATCTCCTGTTTAACATCCTATAGTTTGAAGTTTGTTCTGTGCATGACTGCTTATCTGTGAAAGACTACCATGCTGGATCTACAAAAGACCCTGACCAAACCCTCATGTGAAAATCAATATGTACTGTAAGGGCAATTGTACAAACGGTTTTCCCACAACCCATAAATGTTGGAGCACATGACTGGCAAAAGGCAAGGGCATGTTTGCCTTGTTCTGCATAGTCCTCTGCCAGTACAACAAGGTTCTGACCTCTGTGTCCAACTCCTTTTATCTCTAATATATATCAGGTAGCAAGACTGGGAAATCCCTACCAGGCACAATAGAAATAGGTAACTGGACCAACAGTCTGACTCTATAGAAGGCCATTCACTGTATCCATGTTCAGAAACACTATCCCTTGCTTTAGATGTGTACAGATCACCATCTATTAAGTATCCTTTAAAAAAAACATGCCATACATCTATAATAAATAATAATTTTTGTTTCTTCAAGTTGATTCTGATTTATGGCAACCCTTTTCAGGGTTTTCTTGGGAGCATTCTGGGATGGAGCAACTTGCCCATGAATACACAGATTGTCTCTTTTCCCAGAAGGCATAGAGGGGAATCAAACTCCTGACTTCTGACTCCGCAGCCATATTCTCAAACTACTGAGCAATCCAGCCAGCCCACACTGCTATACCTGATAAAAAAAAAATTCAAAGAGGCACTGGCACAACAAGATTTTCTTTATTAGCCAGAAGAACGAAGCAGAACACAAAACCAGCAAATCTATTTGCAGGCGCACCCCCCAATAAAGGACTCAGACACCAATGAAAGTGGATAACGGCATTGGGCCACATTTATTGATTCATGCCCTAGTCCGAATTATAAATTTCTATTGGTAATTGACCAATCATAATTCTTAAGGCAAGCAGGCCGAAGTAACACTGGTAAGGTACCACCCAAAATTGCCAACGGCAATTGCTACAATGTATCCATTTGTATCGATTTGTTTGTTGACCACAAACAAATTGTTGACCGTAGTCAATATCTAACTAATGACCCCACCCTCTGACGCGTATCCGTAAAATCACGGGGTGATGCATGCTGTCTAGCTATAGCCATCACCCCGTCGCCTAGTTCGTCGTTGACCGGACAACGTTTAACCAACTTACGCCTGTCTAGTGTTGTCCAGTCAATTGCGAACTTGCCGGATACCTGTGGGTCATAATGTTTACCTTACCAGTGCTACCCGCCCATGTGACCAAAGTCAACAGCAGCAACAGAAAAACCCCTATGTCAAACCATAGCAACAGTGTGGGATGGGCGAAAAAACCAGGACCCGGAAGCCAATATGGGTCCCAGCCAAAAATTCCCACCCGGCCCCGAAGCGACCAAAATATCACACTGTTAACTAGGGAGGGGGTGGAGGGAAAAACTTCTCCGCTCCGTCGCTTCGCAAAATGGCAGCTCAGCTGCCTCGTGGCCACCCCTTTTATAAGGGAGCTGGCCACGCCCCTAACTACCCGGATGCCTTCGTCCGGTGGGGGGGCTCCCGCAAAGAGCGCGGCGGCCATTTTGGCGCCGCGCTTGCATTGCAGGTGCACCCCCCAATAAAGGACTCAGACACCAATGAAAGTGGATAACGGCATTGGGCCACATTTATTGATTCATGCCCTAGTCCGAATTATAAATTTCTATTGGTAATTGACCAATCATAATTCTTAAGGCAAGCAGGCCGAAGTAACACTGGTAAGGTACCACCCAAAATTGCCAATGGCAATTGCTACAATGTATCCATTTGTATCAATTTGTTTGTTGACCACAAACAAATTGTTGACCATAGTCAATATCTAACTAATGACCCCACCCTCTGACGCATATCCGTAAAATCACGGGGTGATGCATGCTGTCTAGCTATAGCCATCACCCCGTCACCTAGTTCGTCGTTGACCGGACAACGTTTAACCAACTTATGCCTGTCTAGTGTTGTCCAGTCAATTGCGAACTTGCCGGATACCTGTGGGTCATAATGTTTACCTTACCAGTGCTACCCGCCACACGGAGGGGCTTCAAAGAAGGCTCGACGCCCCCCCCCAGACCGTCAGCTCAGTCAACAGGCCTGCTCGCCAATCACCCAACAGGAGGTCCATACCTCCTCGCGACAGATGGACCCCATCCCCTGTATACAAGTCCTAACTTTGGAGGCTAATAGCGGGGTGACGACTGACCCTCCCCCAAGCCCTGTCGACAAGGAAACGCGCCACTGCCCTATTCACCATGCGTCTAGCGCGGTCAAGGGCCAGGAGGTCAACACCCCCTCTGTAGGAATGGCGCGGGACCATGTCCGACCAAACAAGGGTTGTGGCGGGCCAGACGTAATGAAGGTAGGCGAGGTCCTCGCAAATTGCATGCTTCAGCGACAAGCCGGTGACCTGGCCCAAATCATTGCCCCCCAGGTGTATGATCAGAATGTCAGGCGGGTCAGCATTCTGGCCTGAAAAAAGGAAAGGCAGCAGCTCCCGCCATAACATCCCGGGCTTACCATGCCATGTGAGACTTGCGTATGGACCCAGTCCCAGTCGGGGTCCCCAATCTGTCGCCGCAGCATAACGCGCTGCCCTGTGCACGTAGCTATGGCCCACCAGCCATACTGTCACCGGTGTAATACGACACCCCGGGTCTGTAAAGGAAAAAATGAGGGAAAGTAGGTAAGGTGACTGGGTTGGTACTCACGGCGGGAGTGGGCGCACATAAAATTGAAAACATTGCGAACCCCACCGTCCCATGCTACGTATGTCAGCCCCTGAGTACCCAAAAGCCGCAGCGGTCGAGGCCACCCCTATACTGAATGAATGAGTGCCATAGCGGGGGTCCTGGGAGGCCCACACTGGCCAGCGCTTTGCCCGTCACCTTCCGAAATTGAAATTTAGTAAGGGGAGACCCATCTTGGTGACAGAAAAACGGGCCATGGTGCGTGCCACGCAATGCCAGGAATTCCTGTAGGGCACCAACCGGACAGATGTCTGCCAAAGAACACCGTAGCAGTCGCACACCACTGCCGACGCCATGCTGATCGGTCTTAGAGGAACGTATCCTCAACTGAGCCCAGTCTTTGGCTACACAGACATCCTCGAGTTCCAGTGCCTTATGACTTGCATCCGCCTTAGACAGCATCACAAGCTCGCTGATGCGGAGCGCTCCAAAAAATGCCACCGTTGTGGCTGCATGGAACAGGGCTGCCTCATAGGCATCAAAACAGAGGCAAGGCCAGCCCCGGGCCAACTGGGTAAGGACCCCTGGGGAAATCGGGTGGCGGTCGTCCGGACAACGCCCGCGCTCGCGCACCCACCCCTCCAAAACATGTCTCACACGGAAGTCAGAGGTGCTGTCCACATGACCCCCCCCCCCCACCTTGGCCATAAAAGCCAACGCTGAAAGCTTAGATGCTATGGTGCGAGGTGCAAGGCCCTGAGAATGCAGGTAAACCATGAACCGCAGCACATGGGTTACCGGGATCGGCCAGGTTCCTGGCAATTGAAATTGAGTACAGAATGCCCTGAAAGAATTAATTGCGTGGTGATACGCCTTACGCGTGCGTGGCGCTAGCGACAGGCCAATCGCCCGGTTCACCTCTCCTTGCCAATGGTCCATATCTCCTCCGGGAGTGGCGAGGGAAATTCCTCCGCATCCGGGGCCAAGGCACGGAACCGGGAGATGTGTAGGCGGGACAAAGCGTCAGCAATATCATTATTAACCCCTGGGACATGCCTGGCCCTGAACAGTACGTTGAGGCGCAGGCTGCGCAACACAAATTGGCGCACTAGATCCATAACCCTGGGCGATTTGGAAGTCTGTGCATTTACAATGTGGACCACAGCCGCATTGTCACACCAGAAATGCACGGCCGAGTTGGACCACTCCTGGCCCCATAGCATCAAAGCACCCAGGATAGGGAAAAATTCCAGATATGTGAGATCACGCAGGCAACCCGTGCCTGCCCAGGCCGGTGGCCACCCACCATAGGCACACTTCCCATTGAAGTACATCCCATAACCCAGGGCTCCCGAGGCATCAGACTGAATCTGAAATTGAGGGGAAGCCAGGAGGTCATGCCTCCAAAATGAGACCCCATTGACTCCCTCAGGAACTGTAACCAGACAAGCATGTCTGCCCTGATACCCCGGGTAAGCCTAACCCTATGGTGAGGCCTGGATAATCCTGCCATAGCGTCGCACAAGCGCCGGGCAAAAGCCCTGCCCGGTGCGACCACTCTGCAGGCGAAATTAAGGTGACCATGCAGCACCTGCAGTTCCCTCAGTGATGCCTTGCGCTTGGCCAACAAGTCCGAGATAAGGGCCACTATCCTTGACACCTTATCCCGCGGTAACCTAGACGCCTGCGCTATCGTGTCAATCTCCACCCCCAGGAAGACTAGCTGTGTAGATGGGCCCTCGGTCTTTTCGGGCGCTAAAGGGACACCGAGTTCCTCCATTAGCGTCTGAAATGTGTTGAGGAGACGTGTACACGTGTCCCAGCCCCGTTCACCCCCGAATAAAAAGTCATCCAGGTAATGGGCTACAGACCGGGACCCTGACCTGCGGATGAAAGCCCACTCTAGGAAGGTACTGAAACGCTCGAAAGCCGAGCATGATATGGAACAGCCAAAAGGCATGGCCTTATCAAAATAATATTCGCCCCGAAATTTGAAACCCAGCAATTCAAAGTCGCCCGGGTGCACTGGCAAGAGGCGAAAAGCCGACTTAATGTCGCACTTAGCCAGCAGCGCACCCAGGCCACATGAGCGCACCATGCGCAGCGCGTGGTCAAAAGATGTATACCTGACTGAGCAAAGGTCGTCAGGGATAGCATCGTTGACCGATCGGCCGGCTGGGTAGGACAAGTGATGGATAAGGCGAAACTCGCCTGGTGACTTCTTGGGAACCAAGCCCAGGGGCGATACCTTGAGGTTAGTGAACGGGGGTGCAGGGAAAGGGCCAGCGACCCTGCCCGCATTGACCTCCTTATTAATGCTGGCGGCAGCCACCTCCTCCCTCCCCCTAAGGGACAAAAGGTTGGGGCATCCTGAGGGGACCTATCACCCATGAAAGGAATACGGAACCCCTGTCTAAAGCCCTGAAGGAGATAATCTGCATCCTCCCCCTTCGGGTACAATGCGAGCCAACGCTCCAGCATGTCCACATTAATTAGGGAGGGAGCCTTTCGGTGAACCAGCTCCATCTGCGGCAGTCTTTCCATCCCACTGTCCGCCCCTCCCTCTGCCCCGCGTCCCTCCAGGCCTGGGACAGGCAGAGGCTGCATGGGGGCCCGCACAGGTGGGACACTCATGTCTGTACTTGCAATTCTTCTTATTGCATGAACCATTAGACGAGAAAGTCCAGCACAGCAGGCGGGCTGGAACCCCCTGCCCCGCCACTTGGCGGGGAACCTGTGCTGGAGCCACTCGCTGGACCGCATGTCCACAATGGTATCTTTCCCCTGGTGCGGGGTGCGTGGGCGTCATGTACAGAAGCCAAAGCCTCTGGCATTGCTCATCCCACCTCATCTCAGGGTGCAGGGGAATTCGCAAACGGAATTCCTCGTCATAAGCCAACCACGACGGGCCCGGAAAATCAACCATCGCCCGATAGATATTGTCCAAATACTGGACCATCGGAATTGCCAGATCCGGCCGGGCCCTCAGGTACACCGCCATGTAGATGAGGTAAGCCGGCAGCCAGTTGGCCCACGTTCGTGGTGGCTTGCGACGACGTGCCTGTTCCTTATCCTTCTCATCCTGCTAAATGATTGTTCCCTGGGACAGATGGTTGAAGACCCAACTAGAGGTACAAGAATCCTTGACTTGATCCTGAGTAATACTCAGGATCTGGTGCAAGATGTTAATGTGACTGATCCAATAGGGAACAGTGACCACAACTCAATTATGTTTAACTTGATCATAGACCGCAAGTCACTGATAAAATCTAACACAGAGACCTTAAATTTTCAAAAAGGAAATTTCCCAAAGTTGAGGAAACTAGTAAAAAAGAAGCTGAAAGGGAAAATTGAGGGAGTCCAAACACTCCAAGAGGCATGGAGGCTGTTTACAAAAACAATAACAGAGGCTCAATTGGAATGCATACCCAAAAGGAAAAAGGGCACTGCCAGGTCGAAGAGGACTCCAATGTGGCTTACAGGAGCTGTTCGGGAAGTGATCAAGAGCAAGAAAAGCTCATTTAGAAGATGGAAGGCTTGTCCGAATGAGGACAGCAGGCAGAAACATAAATTCTGGCAGAACAAATGCAAGGCAACAATCAGGAAAGGAAAGCAAGACTTTGAGGAGCGTATAGCTAAAAATACTCAGAGAAATAACAAAGACTTCTTTAAGTACATTAGAAGTAAGAACCCAACTAGGAAGGCCATTGGACCATTAGATGACAATGGAAGGCAAGGGGTTATTAAATAGGAAACAGAGATTGCAGAGAGACTCAATGAATTCTTTGCTTCAGTATTCACTGAAGAAGACAGAGGCCACATGCCCAAAACAGAGCCTATCTTCGTATGGAGGGAAACCGAAGAATTAAGCCAGATAGAAATAACCAGGGAGGAGGTCCTTGCATGTCTTGTTAAGCTAAACACTAACAAATCACCAGGACCAGATGGCATCCATCCACGAGTTCTCAGGGAACTTAAAGATGAAATTGCTGATCTCCTAGCCAAAATATATAATCTTTCCCTCAAATCAGGCTTTGTGCCTGATGACTGGAAGGTAGCGAATATAACACCAATTTTCAAAAAAGGATCCAGGGGTGATCCAGGAAATTACCGACCTGTCAGTTTGACATGTGTCCCAGGTAAAGTGATGGAAACCATCCTAAAAGATAGAATTAATAGGCACATAGAAGAGAAGGCGCTGCTAAAGGAGAGCCAACATGGCTTTTGCAAGGGCAAATCATGCCTCACTAATCTGTTGGAATTTTTTGAGAGTATCAACAAGCATGTGGATAAGGGGGATCCAGTTGACATTGTTTATCTGGACTTTCAGAAGGCTTTTGACAAGGTCCCACACCAAAGACTCTTGAATAAACTTACCAGTCATGGAATAAAGGGACAGGTCTTGTCCTGGATCAGCAACTGGCTAAGGGACAGGAAACAGAGGGTAGCACTAAATGGACACTTCTCCAAGTGGAGGGAAGTAAAGAGTGGGGTCCCCCAAGGTTCAGTACTGGGACCCCTGCTGTTCAACCTCTTCATAAATGATCTAGAGGTAGGAGTAAAAAGCAAGGTAGCCAAATTTGCTGACGACACTAAATTATACAGGGTAGTGAAAACTGTGAGAGATTGTGAGGAGCTCCAGAGGGATCTCTCAACACTGGGGGAGTGGGCAAAACAGTGGCAAATGAGTTTCAACATTAGTAAGTGCAGAGTGATGCATGTTGGGGCAAAGAACCCCAATTACATTTATAAACTGATGGGGTCTGAACTCTCTGCGACAAACCAGGAAAGGGACCTTGGTGTCCTGGTGGACAACTCAATGAAGGTGTCAACCCAGTATGCCTCAGCAGTGAAAAAAGCAAACTCAATGCTAGGGATCATTAGGAAGGGTATAGAAAATAAGTCAGCAAGTGTTATTTTGCCTCTTTATAAATCTATGGTGAGGCCCCACCTGGAATACTGTGTACAGTTCTGGTCGCCATACCTCCAGAAGGATATTATGGAGCTGGAAAAAGTACAGAGGAGGGCAACCAGAATGATTCGGGGACTGGAACACCTTCCTTACCATCTGAGGCTGCAACGGTTGAGCCTTTTCACTCTTGAACGACGGCGTCTAAGAGGTGACCTGATTGAAGTTTATAAAATCATGCACGGTGTGGACAAAGTAGATAAGGAAAAACTGTTTTCCCTATCGCATAACACTAGAACTAGGGGACACTCCATGAAACTTTTGGGTACTAGTTCTCAAACAAATAAGAGAAAGTACTTTTTCACCCAGAGGATTACTGGTCTATGGAACTCCCTGCCAGAAGAAGTGGTGACAGCTGTCAGTCTTGACAGCTTTAAGAAAGGATTAGACAAGTTCATGGAGGACAAGGGTATCAATGGCTATAATTATGGCTACCTAAGGACAACCTCCGGGTTGGAGAGATAGGCAGGATATCTCTCAATGCCATTTCCAGGGAATCCTAAGCAGGTGAAGGCATCTGCGTGGGAATACCCTGAAGGAAATGGTGAGCCACTGTGTGAGACAGAATGCTGGACTGGATGGGCTGTGGCCTGTTCCAGCAAGGCTGTTCTTATGTTCTTATGTTCTTATGCCCCTCCCTCTCTTCCTTGGTGGGCTCCCTGTTTAGGAGTGAGAAGATATCAACATACTCCCCTCGCCATATTTTCTCTCTGGTGGCTGTGCCAAGTGGTCACCCAGTGGCAAGGAATAGCCCGCTGTCGGCAAGGCCAAGACAGGCACAGCAGGAACTGCGGGCATCTGGAAAGGGGCTTGGACTAGCCCAGCCACCCCTAAAACATTCCCCACAGGGTAGGAAATGCTCCCCACCCCGGGGCCCTGGGTGGTGGTTGACGTCGCCTGGTGGTGCGTCAGCGGCTGTACCGCCGCACCACCCATGTGAGGCCAAGGCCATTGGAAAGCCCCCCCCCAACGTAGCTACATGTGTAGGTGCACTAGTTTGTACCGCATACTCACATGCTGCACCCCCGCGGGCCGCCCCCACCGGGGGTTCCGGCCCACTGGGGGCGTCGGAGCTCACGACCGCCGTAGAGCTCGCCGCCGGGGCAGTGGCCGAAGTCGAAGTCGCGCCACGCGCCTCAAGCTGCTCGACCCGTCCCGTCGCCTGCCGCTGCCCAGCAGACGACGCGTCAAAGTGCACCCCAAAAGGAGCCCCAGCGTGGCTGGCCCGAGCAAGGGATGCCTCGAGTGCCGCCACGTGGGCCAGCAAGGCCTCCACACTGGCGTGGGGCCACGGGCCAGCCGGCCCGCCCGTTACGGGCGTGGGTACAGGTCCTTGCACCCCGGGGCCCGAATATGGCCATGACCCCACACCCAGGCCCGGCAGGGCCGACGTAGGCACCTGCCAAGGGAGGGGACCACACCACCCCCCAAGGCTGGAAGGCCCTGGAGTGAGCTGCGCCCCGATAGAGGAAGGCCCAGTAGAATGAGCACCAGGAGCGGCGTCCGCCGCTTGCGGGCCGCGGGCCGCAGCCCATACTGGACCCCTGCTCGGGTCCCCAATTTCCGGCCAGGGGGTAATAGACCCCATCCCACCGGTCCCGGTGGGAGCCAGCAAAGGCGGCTGGTGGGAAAGCGCAGCCGCGGTCCTCCGACCCGGATTGCGCCTCCGAACCACCCGAGCCGCGCTCGCGGCCGCCTTCTTCTTTGAAGGCATCTCAGTCGGACCTAAGGGAAGCCGAAAAGAGGAAGGTCAGCAGCCAAAAGGCTTCCCGATCAAGGTAAAAGCGACGGAGTAAGAGGAAAAACTTCTCCGCTCCGTCGCTTCGCAAAATGGCAGCTCGGCTGCCTCGTGGCCACCCCTTTTATAAGGGAGCTGGCCATGCCCCTAACTACCCGGATGCCTTCGTCCTGTGGGGGGGCTCCCGCAAAGAGCGCGGCGGCCATTTTGGCGCCGCGCTTGCATTGTCTGCACAATTACCATTTTGATAATGGCATTCTTGTATATGTACAGTATATGATTCTGTTACATTTGCAAGCAGTATCATGGGACTACGTGGAAGTGGTTTCATTTAGAGATGTATACATCTCATTTGACTATGGTGGCTTAGTGGTTAAGACGTTGAACTTGATGACTGGAAGGCTGGCAGGTCAGCAGTTCAAGACCCGAGTGCTGCATGACAGAGTGAGCTCCGATCTCTGTCCCAGCTCCTGCCAACCTAGTTCGAAAGCAAGAAATTGCAAGTAGACAAATAGGTACCACTTCGGTGGGACGGTAACAACATTCCATGACCACATGACCACAGAAATGTCTGCAGACACAGATAGCACTGGCTCTTTGGCTATAAACGGGGATGAGCATTGAACGGGGATGAGCATTGAGTTGGATATGACTGGCATTTGAGCAAGGGTGACCTTTACCTCTACCTTATATCTCACTTAGTTTCTTTACATTTTACAACTGTACAATTGCTAAGTAGCAGCTAAAAATCTGGATACCGTGTACGCCACTGAAAAGCAGCACATTTTGACAGAGCAGTGCATACTAGTTTAGGGAATTTCAAGACATGATCATCTCAGCACGTCAGAATGAATTATTAAATCAAAATAAATAATACATTTCCCATATTATGGTGCAGTCCAGATTTTGAGCATTAGTAGTATATTGGTTACAGTCTCTCAATGCATGAATCATTGATTGATGTGGTAAATCAATCTAAAAATTATTTTATAAGTCTATTTCAAATCTGATTTTTTTTAAGATTAAAAAAAGAAAGCCTGATCCATTGAGACAAAATAACACAGATAATATCCTATTAAGGATGTCAGTCAAGATATAATGCAAGCGCGGTGCCAAAATGGCCGCCGCGCTCTTTGCGGGGGGGCCCCCACCGGACGAAGGCATCCGGGTAGTTAGGGGTGTGGCCAGCTCCCTTATAAAAGGGGTGGCCACGAAGCAGCCGAGCTGCCATTTTGCGAAGCGACGGAGCGGAGAAGTTTTTCCCTCTTACCTCCATCGCTTTTGCCTTTACTGGGAAGCCTTTTGGCCGCTGATTTTCTTCTTTCGGCTTCCCATAGGTTGGACTGAGATGCCTTCGAAGAAGAAGGCGGCCGCGAGTGCGGCTCGCGCGGTTCGGAGGCGCAATCCGGGTCGGAAGACCGCGGCTGCGCCTCCCCAGCAGCCGCCTTTGCCTGCACCCACCGGGACCGGTGGGATGGGGTCTATTCCCCCTTGGCAGGAGGCTGGGGACCCAAGCATGGGTCCAGCAAGGGCTGCGGCCCGCGGCCCGCAAGCGGTGGACACCGCTCCTGGTGCTTCCCATTCTACTGGGCCTTCCTCTATAGGGGCACAGCTCACTCCGGGGCCTTCCAGCCTTGGGGGGTGGTGTGGTCCCCTTCCCTGGCAGGTGCCTACGTCGGCCCTACCGGGCCTGGGTGTGGGGTCATGGCCCTATTCGGGCCCCGGGGTGCAAGGACCTGTACCCACGCCTGTAGCAGGCGGGCCGGTTGGCCCTTGGCCCCACGTCAGTGTGGAGGCCTTACTGGCCCGCGTTGCGGCCCTTGAGGCATCCCTGGCTCGGGCCAGCCACGCTGGGGCTCCCTTTGGGGTTCATTTTGACACGTCATCTGCTGGGCAGCGGCAGGCGACGGGACGGGTCGAGCTGCTTGAGGCGCGTGGCGCGACTTCGGCCACTGCCTCGCAGCTCCCCAACCAACAGACCAGTGCGGGTCAGGCCCCAGCGACGAGCTCTACGGCGGTCGTGAGCTCCGCCGCCGCCAGTGGGCCGGAAGCCCCAGTGGGGGCGGCCCGCGGGGGTGCAGCATGTGAGTATGCGGTCCAAACTAGTGCACCTACACACGTGGCCACGTTGGGGGGGCTTTCCAATGGCCTTGGCCTCGCGTGGGTGGTGCGGCGGTACAGCCGCTGACGCCACACCCGGCGACGACAACTACCACCCAGGGCCCCAGGGTGGGGGGTGTTTCCTACCCTGTGGGGAATGTTTTGGGGGTGGCTGGGCTAGTCCAAGCCCCTTTCCAGATGCCCGCAGTTTCTGCGGTGCCTGTCTCGGCCTTGCCGACAGCGGGGTATTCCTTACCACTGGGTGACCACTTGGCACAGGCCACCAAAGAGAAAATATGGCGGGGGGAGTATGTAGATATCTTCTCACTCCTAAACAGGGAGCCCACCAAGGAAGAGAGGGAGGGGCAGGATGAGAAGGATAAGGAGCAGGCACGTCGTCGCAAGCCACCACGTACGTGGGCCAACTGGCTGCCGGCTTACCTCATCTACATGGCGGTGTACCTGAGGGCCCGGCCGGATTTGGCAATTCCGATGGTCCAGTATTTGGACAACATCTATCGGGTGATGGTTGACTTTCCGGGCCCGTCGTGGTTGGCTTATGACGAGGAATTCCGTATGCGGATTCCCCTGCACCCTGAGATGAGGTGGGATGAGCCATGCCAGAGGCTTTGGCTTCTGTACATGACGCCCACGCGCCCCGCGCCAGGGGAAAGATACCATTGTGGACATGCGGTCCAGCGAGCGGCTCCAGCACAGGTTCCCCGCCAGGTGGCGGGGCAGGGGGTTCCAGCCCACCTGCTGTGCTGGACTTTCTCGTCTAATGGTTCCTGCAATAGGAAGAATTGCAAGTACAGACATGAGTGTCCCACCTGTGCGGGCCCCCACGCAGCCTCTGCTTGTCCCAGGCCTGGAGGGACGTGGGGTGAAGGGAGGGGCGGACAGTGGGCTGGCAAGACTGCCGCAGATGGAGCTGGTTCACCGAAAGGCTCCCTCCCCAATTAATGTGGACATGTTGGAGCGTTGGCTCACATTGTACCCGAAAGGGGAGGATGCGAATTATCTCCTTCAGGGCTTTAGGCAGGGGTTCCATATCCCTTTCATGGGTGATAGGTCCCCTCAGGATGCCCCCAACCTTTTGTCCCTTAGGGGGAGGGAGGAGGTGGCTGCTGCCAGCATTAATAAGGAGGTCGATGCGGGCAGGGTCGCTGGCCCTTTCCCTGCACCCCCGTTCCCCAACCTTAAGGTATCGCCCCTGGGCTTAGTTCCCAAAAAGTCTCCAGGCGAGTTTCGCCTTATCCATCACTTGTCCTACCCAGCCGGCCGATCGGTCAATGATGCTATCCCTGATGACCTTTGCTCAGTCAGGTATACATCTTTTGACCACGCGCTGCGCATGGTGCGCTCATGTGGCCTGGGTGCGCTGCTGGCTAAGTGCGACATTAAGTCGGCTTTTCGCCTCTTGCCGGTGCACCCGGGCGACTTTGAATTGCTGGGTTTCAAATTTCGGGGCGGATATTACTTTGATAAGGCCATGCCTTTTGGCTGTTCCATATCATACTCGGCTTTCGAGCGTTTCAGTACCTTCCTGGAGTGGGCTTTCGTCCGCAGGTCAGGGTCCCGGTCTGTAGCCCATTACCTGGATGACTTTTTATTCGGGGGTGAACGGGGCTGGGACACGTGTACACGTCTCCTCAACACATTTCAGACGCTAATGGAGGAACTCGGTGTCCCTTTAGCGCCCGAAAAGACCGAGGGCCCATCTACCCAGCTAGTCTTCCTGGGGGTGGAGATTGACACGATAGCGCAGGCGTCTAGGTTACCGCGGGATAAGGTGTCAAGGATAGTGGCCCTTATCTCGGACTTGCTGGCCAAGCGCAAGGCATCACTGAGAGAACTGCAGGTGCTACATGGTCACCTTAATTTCGCTTGCAGGGTGGTCACACCGGGCAGGGCTTTTGCCCGGCGCTTGTGCGACGCCATGGCAGGATTATCCAGGCCTCACCATAGGGTTCGGCTTACCCGGGGTATCAGGGCAGACATGCTTGTCTGGTTACAGTTCCTGAGGGAGTTCAAGGGAGTCTCATTTTGGAGGTATGACCTCCTGGCTTCCCCTCATTTTCAGATTCAGTCTGATGCCTCGGGATCCCTGGGTTATGGGATGTACTTCAATGGGAAGTGGGCCTATGGTGGGTGGCCACCGGCCTGGGCAGGCACGGGTTGCCTGCGTGATCTCACATATCTGAAGTTTTTCCCTATCCTGGGTGCTTTGATGCTATGGGGCGAGGAGTGGGCCAACTCGGTCGTGCATTTCTGGTGTGACAACGCGGCTGTGGTCCACATTGTCAATGCACAGACTTCTAAATCGCCCAGGGTTATGGACCTAGTGCGCCAGTTTGTGTTGCGCAGCCTGCGCCTCAACGTCCTGTTCAGGGCCAGGCATGTCCCAGGGGTTAATAATGATATTGCTGATGCTTTGTCCCGCCTACAGATCTCCCGGTTCCGTGCCTTGGCCCCGGATGCGGAGGAATTTCCCTCGCCACTCCCGGAGGAGATATGGACCATTGGCAAGGAGAGGTGAACCGGGCGATTGGCCTGTCGCTAGCGCCACGCACGCGTAAGGCGTATCACCACGCAATTAATTCTTTCAGGGCATTCTGTACTCAATTTCAATTGCCAGGGACCTGGCCGATCCCGGTAACCCATGTTCTGCGGTTCATGGTTTACCTGCATTCTCAGGGCCTTGCACCTCGCACCATAGCATCTAAGCTTTCAGCATTGGCTTTTATGGCCAAAGTGGGAGGTCATGTGGACAGCACCTCTGACTTCCGTGTGAGACATGTTTTGGAGGGGTGGGTGCGCGAGCGCGGGCGTTGCCCGGACGACCGCCACCCGATTTCCCCAGGGGTTCTTACCCAGTTGGCCCGGGGCTGGCCTTGCCTCTGTTTTGATACATATGAGGCAGCCCTATTTCATGCAGCCACAACGGTAGCATTTTTTGGAGCGCTCCGCATCAGCGAGCTTGTGATGCTGTCTAAGGCGGATGCAAGTCGTAGGGCACTGGAACTCGAGGATGTCTGTGTTGCCAAAGACTGGGCTCAGTTGAGGATACGCTCCTCTAAGACGGATCAGCATGGTGTAGGCAGTGGTGTGCGACTGCTACGGTGTTATTTGGCAGACATCTGTCCGGTTGGTGCCCTACAGGAGTTCCTTGCACGGCGTGGCACGCACCATGGCCCGTTTTTCTGTCACCAAGATGGGTCTCCCCTTACTAAATTTCAATTTTGGAAGGTGACGGGCAAAGCGCTGGCCAGTGTGGGCCTCCCAGGTGCCCGCTATGGCACCCATTCATTCCGTATAGGGGCGGCCTCAACCGCAGCGGCTTTTGGGTACTCCGGGGCTGACATACGCAGCATGGGAAGGTGGGGTTCGCAATGTTTTCAGTTTTATGTGCGCCCACTTCCGCCGTGAGTACCAATTCAGTCACCTTACCTTCTTTTCCTCATTTTTCTTTATAGACCCTGGGTGTCGTATTACACCGGTGACAGTATGGCTGGTGGGCCATAGCTACGTGCACAGGGCAGCGCGTTACGCTGCGGCGACAGAGTGGGGACCCCGACTGGGACTGGGTGCATACGCAAGTCTCACATGGCATGGTAAGCCCGGGATGTTATGGCGGGAGCTGCTGCCTTTCCTTTTTTCAGGCCAGAATGCTGACCCGCCTGACATTCTGATCATACACCTGGGGGGCAATGATTTGGGCCAGGTCACCGGCTTATCGCTGAAGCATGCGATTTGCGAGGACCTCGCCTACCTGCATTACGTCTGGCCCGCCACAACCCCTGTTTGGTCGGACATGGTCCCGCGCCAATTCCTACAGAGGGGGTGTTGACCTCCTGGCCCTTGACCGCACTAGACGCATGGTGAATAGGGCAGTGGCGCGGTTCCTTGTCGACAGGGCTTGGGGGAGGGTCAGTCGTCACCCCGCTATTAGCCTACAAAATTATGACTTGTATGCAGGGGATGGGGCCCATCTGTCGCGAGGAGGTATGGACCTCCTGTTGGGTGATTGGCGAGCAGGCCTGTTGACCGAGCTGACGGTCTGGGGGGGGCGTCGAGCCTTCTTTGAAGCCCCTCCATGTGGCGGGTAGCACTGGTAAGGTAAACATTATGACCCACAGGTATCCGGCAAGTTTGCAATTGACTGGACAACACTAGACAGGCATAAGTTGGTTAAACGTTGTCCGGTCAACGACGAACTAGGCGACGGGGTGATGGCTATAGCTAGACAGCATGCATCACCCCATGATTTTACGGATACGCGTCAGAGGGTGGGGTCATTAGTTAGATATTGACTACGGTCAACAATTTGTTTGTTGTCAACAAACAAATTGATACAAATGGATACATTGTAGCAATTGCCGTTGGCAATTTTGGGTGGTACCTTACCAGTGTTACTTCGGCCTGCTTGCCTTAAGAATTATGATTGGTCAATTACCAATAGAAATTTATAATTCGGACTAGGGCATGAATCAATAAATGTGGCCCAATGCCGTTATCCACTTTTATCAGTGTCTGAGTCCTTTATTGGGGGTGCGCCTGCAATGCAAGCGTGGCGCCAAAATGGCCGCTGCGCTCTTTGCGGGGGGCCCCCCACCGGACGAAGGCATCCGGGTAGTTAGGGGCGTGGCCAGCTCCCTTATAAAAGGGGTGGCCACGAGGAAGCCGAGCTGCCATTTTGCGAAGCGACGGAGCGGAGAAGTTTTTCCCCTCCACCCCCTCCCTAGTTAACAGTGTGATGTTTTGGTCGCTTCGGGGCCGGGTGGGAATTTTTGGCTGGGACCCATATTGGCTTCCGGGTCCTGGTTTTTTCGCCCATCCCACACTGTTGCTATGGTTTGACATAGGGGTTTTTCTGTTGCTGCTGTTGACTTTGGTCACATGGGTGGGTAGCACTGGTAAGGTAAACATTATGACCCACAGGTATCCGGCAAGTTCGCAATTGACTGGACAACACTAGACAGGCATAAGTTGGTTAAACGTTGTCCGGTCAACGACGAACTAGGCGACGGGGTGATGGCTATAGCTAGACAGCATGCATCACCCCGTGATTTTACAGATACGCGTCAGAGGGTGGGGTCATTAGTTAGATATTGACTACGGTCAACAATTTGTTTGTTGTCAACAAACAAATTGATACAAATGGATACATTGTAGCAATTGCTGTTGGCAATTTTGGGTGGTACCTTACCAGTGTTACTTCGGCCTGCTTGCCTTAAGAATTATGATTGGTCAATTACCAATAGAAATTTATAATTCGGACTAGGGCATGAATCAATAAATGTGGCCCAATGCCGTTATCCACTTTTATCAGTGTCTGAGTCCTTTATTGGGGGGTGCGCCTGCAATGGCGCACGTCAGCTGGATTCCACTGCTTCAGGAAGAATGTTCAGTGCCCTTTTCGTTCATGAAGAATTCCATGGATCCCAAAAGTAACCCCATCCTATATGACTGGGAAAGCCTTTTGAGCAGATTTTTAATACCACAGGGTACTGCAGCAGGAGACTGAAGGAAAGAAAGTTCTTACTGAATATTAGATTCAGAACTGCACCATTTAGTATGGAAGTGCATGATTAGATTTGGCTATTCTTCCAAATTTCTATGGACCAGATCAATAGTAAATCCTATTGAGCTGGAGAGGAAGAATCTTGCTTTTGAAAATGTGTATGAGAAAAGCCAGAAAGGAGTTTGCTTTCTATTAACTATGCTTTTTTCTACTGTGAATTACACTATGAAATTATTACTTCCTCTTTTCAGTTACTTCAGTCCATCAGCACTGAATGTATAGTGCTAACATTCATTTGCTAGTAAAATGCCAGAGCTTGAGGAAATATGTGTAAAAGGTGATTTCCTTATGAGAAGAGGAAGGGAGGGAATTGCTTTGAAAATTGTGCAATAAAACACTGTCTGGTAAACTAATGCAAGCGCGGCGCCAAAATGGCCGCCGCGCCCTTTGCGGCCCCCCCCATAGGACGAAGGCATCCGGGTAGTTAGGGGCGTGGCCAGCTCCCTTATAAAAGGGGTGGCCATGAGGCAGCCGAGCTGCCATTTTCCGAAGCGACGGAGCGGAGAAGTTTTTCCCTCTTACCTCCGTCGCTTTTACCTTTTCCGGGAAGCCTTTTGCTTGCTGAACTCTCTCGTTTCGGCTTCCCATCGATTGGCAGAGATGCCCTTGAAGAGGAAGGTGGCCGCGAGCGCCGCTCGTGAGGTTCCCGGAGGGCCGCGGCCGCGCCTCCCAAGCGGCCGCCTTCGCCGGCACCCACCGGGACCGGTGGACTGGGGGTCTTTTTTCCCTGGCCGGAGACTGCTGGCCCACGCATGGGTCCAGTAGGGGCTGCGGCCCTCGGCCCGCAAGCGGTGGACACCGTTCCTGGTGTTGCCCATGCCGCTGGCCCTTCCTCTATAGGGGCGCAGCTCGCTCCGGGGCCTTCCAACCTTGGGGGGTGGTCCGACATCGGCCTTAACGGGCCCGGGTGTGGGGTTATGGCCCTATTCGGGCCCCGGGGTACAGGGACCTGTACCCATGCCTGCAGTAGGCGGGCCGGCCGGCCCTTTATCATTTCGGCGCGTCGTCTGCTGGGCAGCGGCAGGCGACGGGACGGGTCGAGCTGCTCGAGGCGCTTGGCACGACCTCGGCCACTGCCTCGCAGCTCCCCAACCTACCCAGTGACGAGCTCTACTCGGTCGTGAGCTCTGACGCCCCCAGTGGGCCGTAACCCCCGGTGGGGGCGGCCCGCGGGGGTGCAGCGTGTGAGTATGCGGTCCAAACTGGTGCACCTACACACATGGCCATGTTGGGGGGGGCTTTTCAAGGGCCTTGGCCTCGCGTGGGTGGTGCGGCGGTATAGCCGCTGACGCCCCACCCGGCAATGACAACTACCACCCAGGGCCCCGTGGTGGGGGGGTGTTTCCTACCCGAGGGGATCGTTTTGGGTGGCTGGGTTGGTCCAAGCCCCTTTGCAGATGCCCGCAGTCTCTGCGGTGCTTGTCTCGGCCTTGCCGACAGCTGGGTATTCCTTACCGCTGGGTGACCATTTGGCACAGGCCACCAGAGAGTAAATTTGGCGGGGGGAGTACGCGGATTTATTCTCACTCCTAAACAGAGAGCCCACCAAGGAGGAAAGGGGGGCGCGGAAGGGGAAGGATAGTAGCAGGCACGTCGTCGCAAGCCACCAACCACGTGGGCCAACTGGTTGCCGGCCTACCTCATAGATATGGCGGTGTACCCTAGGGCCCGGCCGGATCTGGCGTTTCCGATGGTCCAGTGTTTGGGCACTGTCTACCGGGCGATGGTCGATTTTCCGGGCCCATCGTGGTTGGCTTGTGACGAGGAACGCCGTAGGCGGATTTCCCCGCACCCCGAGATTAGTTGGAATGGGCCATGCCAGCGGCGGTGGCTTTCGTACGTGACGCCCACGCACCCTGTTCAGGGGGTTCCAGCCCGCCGGCTGTCCTGGACTTCCTTGCCCAATGGTTCCTACAATGGGGAGAATTGCAATTACGGACAGATGTGTTCCGCATGTGTTGCCTCCCATGCGGCCCCTGCCTGTCCCAGGCCTGGAGGGATGAGGGGCAGAGGGAGGGGCAGACAGGGGGCTGGCAAGACTGCCGCAGATGGATCTAGTCCCCCGAAGGGCTCCCTCCCCGATTAAGGTGGGCATGTTGGAGCGTTGGCTCACAGCGCATCTGAAGGGAGGGGACGCGGGTTATCTCCTTCAGTGTTCTAAGCAGGGGTTACTGATCCCTTTCTGGGGATAAGCCCCCTTAGGATGCCCCCAATCTTTTATCCCTTAGGGGGAGGGAAGGGGTGGCTGCTGCCAGCTTTGACAAAAGGGTCTATGCGGGCAGGGTCGCTGGCCCTGTCCCTGCACCCCCGTCCCGGGGAGCATATTATTTCAATGATGCCGTGCCTTTTGGCTGTTCCATTTGGGCTCGGTATTCGAGCATTTCACCACTTTCCTAGAGTGGGCTTCCGTCCGCAGGTCAGGGTCCCGGTCTGTAGCCCATTCCCTGGATGGTTTTATTCGGGGCTGAACGGGGCTGGGACACGTGCACACGTCTCCTCAACGCATTCAGACGCTAATGGAGGAACTTGGTGTCCCTTTAGCGCCCGAATAGACCGAGGGCCCATCTCCACAGCTAGTATTCCTGGGGTGGAGGGTGACACGGTAGCACAGGCTTCTAGGTTGCAGCGGGATAAGGTGTCAAGGCTAGTGGCCCTTATCTCGGACTTGCTGGCAGAGCGCATGGCATCATGGAGGGAACTGCTGGTGCTACATGGTCACCCCAATTTCGCTGGCAGGGTCGTCACAACGGCCGGGGCATTTGCTCGGCGCTTGTGCGACGCCATGGCAGGATTATCCAGGCCCCACCATAGGGTTAGACTTACCCGGGGTACCAGGGCGGACGTGCTTGTTTGGCCACAGATCCAGAGGGAGTTCAACGGGGTGGCATTTTGAGGTCTGGTCTCCTGGCTCCCCCTTGCTTTCAGATACAGTCCGATGCCCCGGGATCCCTGGGTTATGGGATGTACTTCGATTGGAAGTGGGCCTATGGTGGGTGGCCACCATCCTGGGCGGGCACGGGTCGCCTGCGTGGTCTCACGTATCTGGAATGTTTCCCTATCCTGGGTGCTCTGATGCTATGGGGCAAGGAGTGGATCAACCCGGTTGGGCATTTTTGGCGTGACAATGTGGCTGTTGTCCACATCGTCAATGCTCAGTCTTCCGAATCGACCGGGGTTATTGACCTAATGCGCTAGTTTGGTTGTGCAGCCTGGGCCTCAACGTCCTCTTCAGGGTCAGGCATGTCCCAAGGGTTGATAATAATATTGCTGCTGCTTTGTCCCGCCTGCAGATCTCCCGGTTCCGTGCCTCGGCCCCGGATGCGGAGGAATTTCCCTCGCCACTCCTGGACGAGAGATGGAACGTTGGCAAGGAGGGGTGGCCCGGGCGATTGGCCTGTCACTGGCGCCATGCATGAGTAAGGCGTATCACCACGCATTTAGTTCTTTCAGACCATTCTGTACCCAATTCGACTGCCAGGAACCTGGCTGATCCCAGTAGCCCATGCTCTGCGGTTCATGGTTTACCTGTATGCCCGGGCCTTGCACCACGCACCATAGCATCTCAGCTGTCAGGGTTGGCTTTTGTGGCCAAAGTGGGGGGTCGTGTTGACAGCACCAATGACTTCCGTGTGAGACATGTTTTGGAGGGGTGGGTGCGCGTGCGCGGGCGTTTCCCGGGCGACCGCCACCCGATTTCCCCAGGGGTCGTTTACCCAATTGGCCCGGAGCTGGCCGGGCCTCTGTTTTGATGGATGAGGCAGCCCATTTCATGCGGCTACTACGGTGGCCTTTTTGGGGGCGCTCCGCATCGGCGAGCTTGAGATGCTGAATAAGGCGGATGCAAGATTTTCCCAGGGTTTTTACCCAATTGGCCCGGGGCTGGCCTGGCCTCTGTTTTGATAAATGAGGCAGCCCACTTCATGCGGCTACAACGGTGGCCTTTTTGGAGCGCTCCGCATCAGCGAGCTTGAGATGCTGAATAAGGCGGATGCAAGATTTTCCCAGGGGTTTTTACCCAATTGGCCCGGGGCTGGCCTGGCCTCTGTTTTGATAAATGAGGCAGCCCACTTCATTCGGCTACTACGGTGGCCTTTTTGGAGCGCTCCGCAACAGCGAGCTTGAGATGCTGTATAAGGCGGATGCAAGTCGTGGGGCACTGGAACTCGAAGATGTCTGTCAGGACAATATTGGGCTCAGTTGGGGATACGCTCCCCTAAACCGAATCAGCACGGCGTGGGCAGTGGAGTAGACTGCTACGATGTCCATCGACAGACATCTGTCCGGTTGGTGCCCTACAGGATTTCCGTGCACTGTGTGGCACGCACCATGGCGCGTTTTTCTGTCACCGAGGTGGGTCTTCTATTACTAAACTTCAATTTGGGGGGTGCTGGGAAGGCACTAGACAGTGTTGGCCTCTCAGGGGCTCGTTGCGGCACCCATTTGTTCAGGATAGGGGCGGCTTCTGCTGCAGTTGTTTTTGTGTACTCCAGGGCTTGATTATGCCGCAGGGGACGGTGGGGATCACAATGTTTTCAGTTTTGTCTTCGCCCTTATCAACTGTGAGTACCAGTTTTAGTACCTGCACTGTTTCTCCCCCCCTCCCCTTTTTACTTGACAGACCCTGGGTGTCGTTTTACACCGGTGACAGTAAGCCTGGTGGGCCGTAGCCACGTGCACAGGGCAGCGCGTTACGCTGCATGGGGCAGCGCGTTACGCTGCGGCGACAGAGTGGGACCCGGCTGAGACAGGGTGCATCCGCACGTCCCAGGTGCTATGGTAAGCGCGGCTTGTTATGGCGGGAACTGTTGCCATCCCTTTTCTACATCAGGGATGCTGCCTCGCCCGATGTCCTGGTTACGTACCTTGGGGGCGATGGTTGGGGCGGGTCACTGGCCTATCGCGGAAACTTGCGGTTCGCAGTGACCTGCCCTACTCACATTATGTGTGCCCTGCCACATCCCTCATGGGTCGGACACGATGCCGCGGTACGCTTACAGGGGGGCGTTCGGCCTCGGGGCTCTCGACTGAGCCGACGCTCCGTGAACGGGGCTATTGCCCGGTTCCTTTTGACAAGGGCGGGGGTTGCGTCATTAGCCGCCCCGCCATCAGTCTGCAAAATTACGAGCTTTACTCAGGGGATGGGGCCCATCTGTCGCAGGGAGGTATGGACCTCTGGATTAGTGGACTGGCGAGCAGGCCTGTCGACCGAGCTGACGGTCTTGGGGGGGGGCGGTGAGCCTTTTTGGAAGCCTCCCTGTGTGGCGGGTATCACTGGTAAGGTAAACATTATGACCCACAGGTATCCGGCAGGTTCGCAATTGACTGGACAACAATAGACAGGCATAAGTTGGTTAAACGTTGTCCGGTCAACGACGAACTAGGCGACGGGGTGATGGCGATAGCTAGCCAGCATGCATCACCCCGTGATTACACGGATACGCGTCAGAGGGTGGGGTCATTAGTTAGATATTGACTACGGTCAACAATTTGTTTGTTGTCAACAAACAAATTGATACAAATTGATACATTGTAACCAATTGCCGTTGGCAATTTTGGGGTGGTACCTTACCAGTGTTACTTCGGCCTGCTTGCCTTAAGAATTATGATTGGTCGTTTTACCAATAGAAATTTATAATTCGGACTAGGGCATGAATCAATAAATGTGGCCCAATGCCGTTATCCACTTTTACCAGTGTCTGAGTCCGTTATTGGGGGGTGCGCCTGCAATGCAAGCGCGGCGCCAAAATGGCCGCCGCACCCTTTGCGGCCCCCCCCATAGGACGAAGGCATCCGGGTAGTTAGGGGCGTGGCCAGCTCCCTTATAAAAGGGGTGGCCATGAGGCAGCCGAGCTGCCATTTTCCGAAGCGACGGAGCGGAGAAGTTTTTCCCCTCCACCCCCTCCCTAGTTAACAGTGTGATATTTTGGTCGCTTCGGGGCCGGGTGGGAATTTTTGGCTGGGACCCACAATTGGCTCTCGGGTCCTGGTTTTTTCGCCCATCCCACACTGTTGCTATGGTTTGATATAGGGGTTTCTGTGATGCTGTTGACTTTGGTCACATGGGCGGGTATCACTGGTAAGGTAAACATTATGACCCACAGGTATCCGGCAGGTTCGCAATTGACTGGACAACACTAGACAGGCATAAGTTGGTTAAACGTTGTCCGGTCAACGACGAACTAGGCGACGGAGTGATGGCGATAGCTAGCCAGCATGCATCACCCCGTGATTACACGGATACGCGTCAGAGGGTGGGGTCATTAGTTAGATATTGACTACGGTCAACAATTTGTTTGTTGTCAACAAACAAATTGATACAAATTGATACATTGTAACCAATTGCCGTTGGCAATTTTGGGGTGGTACCTTACCAGTGTTACTTCGGCCTGCTTGCCTTAAGAATTATGATTGGTCGTTTTACCAATAGAAATTTATAATTCGGACTAGGGCATGAATCAATAAATGTGGCCCAATGCCGTTATCCACTTTTACCAGTGTCTGAGTCCGTTATTGGGGGGTGCGCCTGCAAATAGGATTACACTTAGATGGGGCTGCCTAGCTTGGAGAACATAAATGTTCTACTTGCAGGTGGAACAGAACAGTAGTTCAAATTACTAACATACTCAATTGAGTTACAGGATAACTGGCCCCATACCTTCTCCAACTTGAGACATCAGGTCATTGGAAGGAATTTATGCTAGCCTGCTGCCAGGCCCTCCCTTCTGCAGTTCTCGAAGGGAAATTCCAAAAGACACCAATGTTGGAGAAAAAATACCCCTGTGACACTGGAGAAATTGAAACCACAGAACACGTTCTCTGCATCTACCCTTTTTATAGAGACATCCGGAACAAGTTCATATCTCTACTGCTCTGCAAGTATCCTGGCCGGTCAAACAGCACATAACCCCACAGGCTGGTATCAGAAGAAAGGCCTACCTTCACCCACAACACTGCCAGACTCTGCATCACAGAAGAACAATCCTGGCAGGACCTTCAGCCAAATAAACAACTACTGCTACAGCATAGGCTTAGTAATAGTTATAACATTATTGATCTTACTAGCCGGGGTACTTTTCGGGGTGAAGGCACCTGGGGGGCGCTGCCGGTACCCCGCACCAGACACACCTGGGGTGTAAGGCAGGTGGGGCCGGCGTTGTCCGAGCGGGGTGGTGGTGGTGGAGGTCTTGCGCTGTGTATGGGTAACATACAGCGTGATACCTCAAATTTAGTTATATAGAAGATGCAATCATACTACTCCTTAACTCTGAGCAGAAAAGCTCCTTTTTAATTACCCTCATTTTAACTTTTGTCTCTTGGTATATTTTAAGTACTGTACTCTCATTTTAACTTCTGTTTCTTTTGCTGTTCTATGCTGGTCTTGGACCATAATAAAGATTTGATTCATTTGATTTGTGCATTAAAATGTTGTCTGGTAAACTAAATAGGATCACACTTAAATGGAGCTGCCTAGCTTGGAGAACATAAATGTTCTACTTGTAGGTGGAACAGAACAGTAGTTCAAACTACTAACATACTCAACCAAGTTACAGGATACCTTGAAAGAGCAATATAGCTATATGACAAGATCAGATCATCAAGATTTTCTAAATTCTCCTTGAGAGTTCTTCCTTTTTGTTAACTGAGAAGAAGTAGCATGAAGGGACCTACCTTCCTCTCTGTCAGGTTGCTCTCTGAAACAAAAAGTTCTAACCACAGTTCTAAGCACCACCACCCTCCTAGGATTTTGTGGATTCCATGTGAAAGATTATCTTGTTGCAGAAGAGCAGTTCTCTGGGCTCTCTGAACAAAGAAAATCACTACCCATTTTGCTTATGTTCACAGAATGTCTGATGATGGCCATAAGCCATCTCTGCTTCTAAGCAATTATGAGGCATTTCCCACAATGGCTTAATGGTTAAGATGCTGAGTTTGGAGACTGGAAGGATGGGTTTCAATACTCGAGTGCTGCACTTGGGGACATGAAAGGGACCTCATTTGGGAATCTGCTGAGCAGAGTTTCTCCAGCAAAAATCCTTTCAACCCAGAGTTATCACTGACATGAAATTATTATTAATGATTATGAGCAGCAGCAGAAGGCAGAGAATGGACAAGACAAAGGATAGTCCATCACACAGGAGCATACCTTTGACAGTGGCTCCTTGAAGTTATGGTCTTCCCATGGACTATTGTGATGGCAGTATCCTATAAGAAGGCCTGATGTCCAAACTGCCACCAGTCTTTAAGTCATGATGCACAACTCTGCAGCACATCAAGAAAACAGGTGGGGAGAGGGGTGGTATATCTTCCTTGTCCCAAACATGCATGTTTATTACTTGTCAGTGTATTTTCTGATGGCAAATAAGACAAAGGGGGATGTGCTGTCTGGTGGCACAGAGCTTTGGAGAATTGGAAGATCTGGCATTACTATTTACCTATTTCTCTGAACATTTATTAAACTGGGCCTTCTATTTTCATATTTTAAGATTGCTGCTTAAAACTGTCAGACTGTATGGTTTTTGTGTTGTCATTTTTTGCTTAAATCAGAGAAACTTATGTAAAATGGCATCCTTTTAATCATTGTTAGATTACGTCACATATTTTCCCTCCCTCTGGATCTTGATTAGGGATCATTGATGTAATATATATGCTGGTATTAAGAGCTAGACAAAGCACTCAGTTGTAGGAGGTAAGAGATGAAGGGATTAGAGAGACCAATATATCACTGGCTAACCTCTCTGCTCTGCACATTCACAGGAAGAAAGACAGTTCTCACTCACTGCGTCACAGAGTCCTGACTACTATGTCCAAAAGAGCAGAAATCTCAATGTTGCAAAGATCACAGAAGTCTAAGGTATGCCGTTCTCTTTTTATAAATGCACAATTGTCTGGGCTGATCATTCTCTTTATAAAATGAGGGGATTTTTATTTTATTTTTGGTAAGTGTTGAAAGTTTGCAATGACTGGGCCACCGATTGAGTCTTGCCTTGTAGTTGGTAGATTGCATAAATGCAGAGAAGATCGATAGCAATAAGAGCACAAATGTAGAAAAAAAGTATGTAGGCGCTCCTGACACTGTATGAATCAAACTATTATCAAAAGTATATTCAGTTAAATAGAATGAAAGCATGAATGTCTTCTATGTATTCTGTATGTATCACTTGGGAATTTTTTTTCCAGAATACCTTGCAGGTATGCATTACATATTAAAATATACAACCTTAGATAAGTTACTGAATAATGAAATGCAGGCATATGTTTTCCTTTATAGAATGATATTCTCCGAATTAATTAGTAAACCCAATTTAAATCAATTTAAGAAACTTAACTTTCTTATATAAAGCATATGGAACTGCAGTGAGGGAGGGGAGCGTGGCAGAGTTTAAGAATCAGGTGTTAATCAAGGAAATATGGATCTATTAATTGTAGCATCTTGAAACAACTGAGATTGATAGACCAAGGGAAAGTATATGTGTCTCAAGATTGAGCAGTGAACAGGAACAATATGTGAAAGGCCATAAACATGTTGCACAACATGATTACTGCTTCCATGGTGCAGGAGATAAGGAGGGAGTTTTAACTCTACCTTTCTTTGTAAGGGGCTTGTTAATCCTTTCTTTAACCGTTTCAAAATCAAAGAGTATGATCACTAGATCAAGACAATGGAAATTATGTTTAAATGTTCACACTGAGAAGATATTGAGACTGCCAGCAGACAGCTAGCTAGTCCCAAATCAACAAAGGCAGCTCCATTCAGTTGACAGAAGAATTCCTTTCTAATCTTCCAACACATCTTAAATTCAGCAGACATATACAGTATTTTCAACCATGACCTCTTACGAATGGGGAGGGGCCTATAAGGCAATCAAATCCAACTTCCTGCTCAATGCAGGAATTCAAACAGAACTATATTTGACAGATGGTTGTCTAATTTTCTCTTTAATGCCTCTACTATTGGTGTGCTTATCACCTTCCAATATGATTCATTCCATTGGCAAACCTGGTTTCATGTAACTTGAGCCCATTATTATGTGTCCTGCATTCTAGGATGATCAAAAACAGATCCTGTATGACTATCTTTAAAGTATTTGCAAAGTATTATGATATCTCCCCTCAGTCTTATTTACTCAAGGATGAAAATGCCCAGTTCTTTCAGTCTTTCCTTCTTTCCTCCCATGGGTTGGTTTCAAGTACCTTGATTATCCTTGTTACCTTTCTCTGAACTTGTTCCAGTTTCTTAACATTCTTCTTATGTGTGGTGTCCAGAATTGGACACAGTACTCAGGATAAGGCCTTCCCTAAACTATTACTTCATGGAAATTGGACTCTATATTTCTGTTAGTGCAGATGAATAGCATTTGCCTTCTTTTGGAGCCACATTGCATTATTGGCTCATGTTCAGCTTGTGATCTACAGCATCATCCTATTGTGGATCGAGCAACATTTGTAACATGAGACATTTAGATCAGCATTGTAAAAACTGCACACTCTGCTTTTCAAATAAAGTTATTGAAATGTGCTGCAAGACAAAAAGGCTACTCAACAAGGTTTCACAAATTCCTTGATACAGAAAACAAGCATGTCAGTCAGAAGGTCAAGCTAGAAACATTATCACATTTTCTTTATGGTCATTATTTGATTCTAATGGAAATCCCAAACCTCAGTTTGAAAGCTAGCAGAGAATGCTTGGAAATATTAATTCGTTGGCCATGAAGACTGAGGGATTTTGACACTTTAAGTTATCCCACCCCTCCCCCAAAAGTAACAAGTTCTGAGTTCATCATAATTTTTTTTCTTGATTCCTTGATTGACCAGACTATCAAGGGATGAAATCCTGCTGGTTGCAGCTCACTTTCTATTCCTTTTCCTGTTGTGTTCTTCTTCTCCAGGTTCAACCAAAACTTTTCCCAATTGGGTCTTCCCATCTTTTGGAGGGGTTGCCAAGGAGTCTTTTTACTCATCTGGGATACTACTCGGTGGCTGCTGCTGCTGTCCAATACCCATCAAGAAACATGTCCAGCCCAGTACAATTTCTGTTTATGCTATTTGACAACAACTTAGCTGATTCCACTTTGTTTTCTTATCTGGGCATTAGGGATGGGGTCACAAATGGATACCTTTAGTACTGATCTTTCCATCGCTCTTACTGCTCTTGATAGTTTTTCTTCCCAGCCTTCATTAATCATAATACTGGGAGAAATACTTTAATTGGGCTTCATCTTAAACCATTGTGTTACACTTCATCTGTGGACCAAGACATGCTAGGCAAAATCCAGAATTCATGATGCATGGTCATTAGCTTCCTTGTTTTTCAGTCTAGGTTATCCAACTTCATTTGGGATTAATCAATTATTCTAGATGTATATTATATAACAGGCACTGTCCAGGTATTAATTGTTTTTATGATATTGCCTCCACTCAGCTTTGGCCACAAATGATGGTGATGGTGATGGACAATCTTTACCTATCATGCATATACTTGTTTTCCTGTGCCATTGTCAATTCTGACTTATGGTGATCCATTTCAGGGTTTTCTAGGTAGAGAATACACAGATATGTTTACCATTCCCTTCTTCATTGGGTGTCCTGGGACTAATGAAACTTGCCCTTCTTGCTGGAGGAAGAATGGAAATCAAATTCCCATCTTCTGGTTCATAGCCAAATATTTAAACCACTAACCTATCTAGCCAGCAATCAGCCAATTACTATAGGGAAATGACAACTTCATTTGGTCTTCTACCTAAAGATGACATCAAAGCCATCTGACAAGTTTCTGAGAAGGGAATCAAGGCAGATCTCAAATTTATATTTTTACTTCTAAGGCCAGTCTGCTTCCTTCTTTGAAGATTTGCTAATAAAGAGTGCATAAAAATAACTTAAGAGTATTCTACATGCTAATTAAATGGACCACTTAACGCATATAATGAATTCAAGTTATTGAGATGTCTCAGTCTCCCTCAGATGGAAAGGGATTTGTCCATGAGCTGATCTTGCCTCTTAGGAAGAATGCTGGCTCATCTGCTGTTTGTTTGCTATTCCTCAAAGCTTGTCTAGAAAGAATAGTACTCCTTGCATATTTCAGTACTAACTTGTCTCTCTGTCAAGGTGTGAGTATTAGATAGGCTATCTAGCTTTGTTATTTTCTGGTGTGTTCCTCTTGAATTGTGCTAAGTTTTATCTCCGTAGTTGCTCCTATATTTTGAGAAAAGCCTTTTTTGTGTAATTGCATGGAACTCCCCCTCCCCCCCATTTCCCCTTTCCTTTCCTCTTATTTTCATCTTTAATAAAATGCAAAAAGCAGCTGGAGTATTGTTTGGAGGTTTTTTAGTACTTAAAACAATTTCTTGCCTTGACTACCTACTGGATAGTGTGGTGGGAGTGGTGATAGCTACCCTGCAAGGTTGGCATGGTAGCTCCAAGTGCCTAGCCTTGTGGATTTTTGTTTTGATTAATCCCTGGGAACTGTCAAAACTGGGAGACTAGTGTGTTGGGAATGATACATTTTAAGCCAGGGTGCATAGATTTCACCTCATCCCACTGCTCCCTGGGTGTCTCCATCTAAGGACAAATAAAGGGCTAGTGCTGCTCAGTGGTTAGAGGGAGACTCCCTGAAGCCAAGAACTGTGACAGCAAGAATAGAGATCCCTGAGTGCCAAAACAAAAGGAAAGAAGGCCTTGTACCTCTAGATCTGGAAAGTCCGATTTATACCTTTCTTACTTCTGCACATTGATTCATTGTGACCTGAGCTCATTCTTCCTTACAACAATTTTAAAAAAGGCCTCTAAATAGTAACCAATTCTCTTGGACCAGGTTTTTTTTTACAATTTGTATATAAATATTCAGAAGGATTTGTATGCAATTGTATTGGTCTGAAGAGTGAAAAAAACATGAAAATGGGAAAATAAAGGCATATCTTCTGGAATAGCTGTGGAAGAGGTAACACTTAATGCCATTAACTACTTCTGGACCTCCAGTGTTGGGTGAAGCTCCCATTTGTTCTCTTCAAGGAGGAAGGGCTACTCTTAGTTAGTAGATTCACTGGTTTGTCACTCAGCCAGTTTGTAATACAGACATGCATAGTGAAGCTAAATTACTGCAAAACTGAAAGTCAACATCAGGTATTAAAAATGTAAGATACAAAGAAAAAGGAGAGATAACAAATTTTGATCCAATTGCTAATGCTATTGTGACCTACCCCTCTCAAATTGCACATGAGAGATCCAAGATACCAATGACATTTTCACATGCACAGGTACCTGATTAGATCCTAAACACAGTGGAAATGAGATCCCAATGCACATGTGGCCTACCAAAATTTATAAAGTAGCTGACAATTAAGGGACAAGGGAATTTATTTGATCAATCTGAACCCTTTACAATTCCGGTTTGTAGGAATATTTGAGTTTTCATTGGTGTTAGAAGTATCATTCTCCTCTGTTCTGGAATGTACAGAAAACCATTACAGAGGTGCACTAGAGTGGGATTTTTCTGAATTGGAGGCTACTGCAGAAAAGCAGATGGTAGCAAATGCAAACTGAACCATCTTGCCACCAGTTTCCTTTTCTTGGTGTAGAAAAAAAAATGTGTAGATTTTTCTGGCACTCTTCATTTAGATGGGTAGGATAAAATAGACATGATTGAAAAGTAATGTGTTTTCAGTTTTTTCATGCAACTTCTTAAACCACCTATATCAATTGTGTGAATTATTCATTCAGCTATGGTATTGTGATGGCAATCGGCCATGTGACTTACCAGGCACGTGGATTAAGAAATCCCTTCATTCAAACAGTGAGAGCACTCAAGTTTGGTAATACCAATGTCAAGGGCAACTGAGGATATCAGACAATCCATTTAAAGCCTTCTGTAAAGCCATGTTAAAAAGCATAGATCATATCACCTATCAAATTAAAGGCTGTTTTGAGAAGGAGACCACATGATTGCCCATTACTAGAAGGGAAGGGTATTCCAGAAAAGGAAGGACAATTCCAAATATTTTGCAAAAATTTAAAAGCAACAATTTCTATCCATTTATGTGTATTTAATCTACATGACAGATATGAGAGAGAAGCTGAAAGAATAAGTTGTGTGTGAATTTTCCTTCTCTTTCATCCCCTGGCTTAGAACCTCTCAAAAGCTGCTGACTGGCTACTATCGGAAGCTGGACTTCATCCACCTTCAACTAATCTTGCAGAAGTTTCATGTTCTTCATCTAGCCCAAGAGTTCTCAAGGTTTTCGCACCACAGGGCGAACCACTCCCCCTCAGACAGCTGAATAGGCTGGATACATGGTTACCCTTTGTCATAAATGCGGGCAAGTTTATGGCTGTTGTAAATGAATCCGCTTCCACTTGTGGGGTCATCACCATGGGCCAGATGATTTGACATCATGGGCTGGATCCGGCCTGTGGGCCATAGGTTCCAAACTTCTGATCTAGCCCTTTGCATGGCACACATAAATGTAAGAAATGCATGCATTCATATGTGTAAGCACACACACACACACACACACAGTGATGCAAAGAAAACCTTTCCCTCTTTCAAAACAGTTTCTAACTCCTCAGAAGTCATTTGAGAGAAGGAATTGTGACACCCATGCAGGGCAGTAGGCCAGTGGTTGTTTACAGGCAAATTCCCAGCCAGAAGCCATAAATCATTAGCAACAGTGGTCCACAGAAAAAAGGAAGAAATACAGAGACAAAACTCTGTTGTGAACCCAACACACACTGTGACCTTGTAGCCAGTTCAGCATTACCACTACAAGATTACTGTCACTTGCTCATCTTCCAAAGTGACATATACTGTTGTCTCCTGTCAGCAGTTTAGTTCCTTCTGCAAGTCTACACAAGGCTACGGGCATCTCAGGTTTTAAGCAGCAGGACATCTTATCCCACCATTTCTTGAACCACCTCTACATAAGACACGGAGCTCTTGATTCAAGAAAGAAAGAAAAATGAACGCTATTTCAAAAGCAGGAAGCAAACAGTTCAATTTCCCAGAACTCTTTATCACTTTCTATCACTTATTTTAAAGTAGTGTAGAACTGTCAAAGCGAGATTAAGAAGAAAGACTGCAGAGTTATATAATTCATTAGGATGTTCCTATCTATCATTAGAGACTTGAACTGGGACAATGGTTTGTCACTTCATTATATGTGATAATTGGCTTACCTTATACCTTAGCAAGTTTTGTGAAAGGCCAGTGTTCATAATTTTCACTGTTAGTACATTCTGCATTTCATTTCCTTCTGTAATATCACCCCTACACATATTTAAATAGATAACTCAACATGCATCTAATGAAGTGGGCCACAGTAATCAAAAACTGACACTATGTCAATTTTTTTTTCATTTTCAAGGCGCCACAGAATTCTTTGTCATATAAGAGAAAGAGGCAGTTACTCCTTTAAAGTATGGGTCACTAGGAGCAAGGTTGAATACAAATATCTTCCTTTACCCTTTGCTCAAGGCTTTTGTAAATCTAAGAGCAGTATAACCAGCAGATATTTCAGGGTAAAGTACCTTCTTTGTATCACTCTGTGTGCAGGTCAAGAACAACATGATCCACTGAATTTCTTTTTCACATGCACTTTTTAAAGAGAAGAGAACACGGCCCCTCAATAGTAGTTTCTTTTGATTTGAAGCTGGAGAAGTATTTATAGACTGGAAATCACTGATTTCTGAGTTACCTGGCTCACAAAAGTCTGTTTAAATTAGGCCTACATAAACAAGCCAATCAAACTTGGTTTCACTTGGTACATAGAGTGACTAACCAGAGAAAGGGATAAGTAACCTTCTTCTTCTTACAGCCTAGCTAGACTTTAATTAACAAGCAGGCCACAGTGTGTCGCGGTCTACATTTGATTGAATTCTGCATAGTGCAAACTTGGTTTAAGTTAATGTACCATAGAGATTAAGAACTAGTTTCTGTAGGCTACATGGGTAGGGTTTCTAGACCAAGGATGGGGAACCTGTGACCTTAAGGCCACATGGAAGTTCTGGAAGTTTTTAATCCACATACTGCTGAAGCCTGTAAGAGCTTGAGCATGATCTTGCTAGTGTGTGAGATAAACACAATTGTACGATAATCTGAGCATTCTTTGGCATTGTCCTTCCTTGGAATTGGAACATACACTGACCTTTTCCAATCCTGTGGCCACTGCTGTGTTTTCAAAATCTGCTGGCATATTGAGTGCAACACTTTAATTGCATCTTCTTTTAGGGCTTTGAATAGTTCAACTGGAATACCATCCTCTCCAATAGCTTTGTTGTTAGTAATACTTTCTAGGGCCCTCTTGATTTTACACTCCAGAATGACCGGTTCAAGGTCATTGATCTCACCATTGATCTCATCATTTTGGTTATTAGGGACGTTAAGGTCCTTCTTGTAGAATTCTTCTGTGTATTCTTGCCATTTTTTCCTAATATCTTCTGCATCTGTTAGGTCCCTACCATTTTTCCTTTATCATGGCCAATTTTGCTTGATACGTTCCCTTAATTTCCCCAATTTTCTTGAAGAGATCTCTAGCACGTCTCCTTCTGTTATTTTCCTCTATTATGTTGCACAGTTCATTTAAGAACCATTAAACACAATTCCAGTTTTTTCTTCTCACCATGGGGGGTGGGGGCACAGAGAAGAATTTAGGTCTCTTTTTTTCCCTTTTTAAAATGTGTTTTTCTTCAGAGCAGAGAATATACAGGGTAGATTCAGGGCTGGCACTTAAGCATATTGGAATAGTTAGGACTAGCAGTATGGACTTAACATGGCAAATATACACAGTGCAATGAATCAACAATACTATGTATTATTTTGAACTGGGGAAACATCAAAGCCAGTTAAAGCCACTAATTTGTTATATTTAAATGTCTTGTTTTTCATAACTGCTCTTTATACTGTGTATTGAGACAGCTTATTTGTTTGTTTGACTTATATACCACCGCATTGGCAAACTGCAGTTCTCCACTCTGGGTGGTATGCAACAGACAAAACAATTACATCAAACAATAATATCAGAGAGTAAACAAAGCAAAAGAAAACAAAAACATTGTAGTACTTTAAAAACTAACTGCTGTTTTTTAAAGTGTTACAACTTTTTTGTTTTTGTTTTGTTTTACTTTGTTTACTCTCTGATATGCTTGAAACATAGACTAACATGGCTACTATTAAAAAGGCAAACAATACGTAAATGAAAAGCATCATAATACAAAAAATAATCAAGAAAAGAATAGAAACATGCAAGTAGATGGCGATATAAAATTAATTTGATATTTTCCCAATAAAAAACTGTAAGCCTTTGAAACATAAAGCTATGGGTCCAACTGGGGTAAATGTAGGTAATGAGAATGTAGGCCTGTCACAGGGACATTGCAGGCGCACCCCCCAAAAAAGGACTCAGACACCGGTATATGTGGATAACGGCATTGGGCCACATTTATTGATTCATGCCCTAGTCCAAATTATAAATTTCAATTGGTACTCAGCCAATTATAATTCTTAAGGCAAGCAGGCCGCAGTAACACTGGTAAGGTTCCTCCCAAAATTGCCAATGGCAATTGGCTACAATGTATCCATTTGTATCAATTTGTTTGTTTACAACAAACAAATTGTTGACCGTAATCAATAAACTATCTACTGACCCCACCCTCTGACGTGTATCCGTAAAATCACGGGGTGATGCATGCTGAAGAGCTCCTGCCATCACCCCATTGCCTGGTTTGTCGTTGACCGGTCAACGTTACCAAACTTGTACCTATCTAGTGTTGGCCAGTCAATTGCGAACCTGCCGGATACCTGTGGGTCATAAATATTTACCTTACCAGTGCTACCCGCCACACGGGGAGGCTTAATAAAGACTCACCGCCCCCTCCCCAGACCGTCAGCTCGGTCAACAGGCCTGCTTGCAAATCTTCCAAAAAGAGGTTCATACCTCTGGGCGACAGATGGACCCCATCCCCTGTGTAAAGATCATAATTTTGGAGACTAATGGTGGGGTGTCGGATGACCCACCCCAAGCCCTTGTCAGCAAAGAACCGGGCCACTGCCCTGTTCACCGAGCGACGAGCGCGGTCAAGGGCCTGGAGGTTGATACCCCCCTGTAAGCGTGACGCGGTATGATGTCCGACCATAGCAGCGTTGTGGCAGGCCACACATAATGCAAATAAGCTAGGTCACTGCAGATAGTATGTTTTAAAGAAAGGCCAGTGACCTGGCCCAAGTCATTGCCCCCGAGGTGCAGCACCAGGACATCAGGCGGTTCAGCATCCCTGATGGAGAAAAGGAATGGCAACAGTTCCTGCCATAACGTTCCGCGCTTACCATACTACCTGATACATGCGGATGCACGTAGTCCAAGCTGGGGTCCCCACTCTGTCGCCGCAGCATACTGCGCTGCCCAGTGCACATAGCTGTGGCCCACCAGCCATACTGCCACCGGTGTGCGGGGACACACAGGGTCTGTAAGATAAAAAAGAGACAGGACAGTGACTTGTCTGGTACTCATACTTGAAGAGGGCGAACATATAATTCAAAACACTTCGATCCCCACCTCCCCATATGGCATATATCAGCCTCAGAGTACCCAAATGCAGCCGCAGTAGAAGCAGCTCCTATTCTAAAATAATGGGTGCCGTAACGAGCCCCGGGGAGGCCAACACTGGACAGTGCCTTACCGGTCACCTTCCAAAATTGAAATTTAGTAAGGGGAGACCCATCTTGGTGGCAGAAAAAAGGGCCAGGGTGCGTACCACGCATTGCAAGGAACTCTTGTAGGGCACCAACCGGACAGATGTCTGCAATGGAACATCGTAGCAGTCTAACACCACTGCCTACACCGTGCTGATCAACCTTTGAGGAACGTATCCTCAACTGAGCCCACTCATTGGAGACATAGGCATCTTCGAGTTCCAGTGCCCTACGAGCCGCATCCGCCTTAGACAGTAGCACCAGCTCACTGATGCGGAGCGCTCCAAAAAAGGCCACCGTGGTAGCCGCATGAAACAGAGCTGCCTCATACCTGTCAAAACACAGGTCATGCCAGCCTCGTGCAAGGTGGGTAAGAACCCCTGGAGAAATAGGGTGGCGATTGTCCGGGCGGCGTCCACATTCCCGTGTCCACCCCTCCAAAACATGTTGTATACGGAAATCATTCGTGCTGTCAGCAGAGCCCCCCACTTTGGCCATGAATGCCAGTGCTGACAGCCTGGATGCTATGGTGCGGGGAGCTAGGCCCTGACTGTGTAGGTAGGCCATAAATTGGAGAACGTGTGTAACTGGAATGGGCCACACCTCGGGCAACCGGAGTCGCGCACAAATTTTTTTAAATTGACTGAATGCATGATGATACGCCTTACGCGTGCGGGGCGCCAGCGACATGCCGATCGCCCGGTTCACCTCTCCTTGCCAAACGTCCAAATCTCGTCCGGGAGCGGCGAGGGGAATTCCTCTGCGTCTGGAGCCAAGGCGCGGAACCGGGGGATCTGCAGGCGGGATAAAGCATCAGCAATATCGTTATTAATACCTGGTACATGTCTGGCCCTGAAGAGCACATTGAGGCGTAGGCTGCGCAACACAAACTGGCGAACTAACTCCATGACCTTGGGTGATTTAGATGTCTGGGAATTGACAATGTGCACTACCGCAGCATTGTCACACCAGAAATGAACCACTGAATTGGTGTAACCTCCTCACCCCATAGCATCAAAGCTCCCAGTATCGGGAAGAACTCAAGGAATGTAAGATCGCGTAGACGATCCGTGCCCCTCCAGGCTGGAGGCCATCGGCCGTAGGCCCACCTCCCCTCAAAGTAAATCCCATATCCCAGGGACCCCGAGGCATCCGACTGAACGTGGAACCTAGGGGAAACCAAAAGATCAGATCTCCAAAATGATACCCCGTTGAAGTCCCTCAGGAACTTAAGCCAAACCAACATGTCAGCCCTCATGCCCTTGTTCAGTCGGACCCTATGATAGCACCTGGATAGGCCAGTCATGGCGTCGCACAAGCGTCGAGCAAAAGCTCTGCCAGGCGCGACCACCCTGCAGGCGAAGTTAAGGTGACCATGGAGAACCTGGAGCTCACGAAGTGACACCTTGCGTTTGGCCAGTAAGGCCAAAATCAACGCAGTGATCCGGGTAACCTTATCCATGGGTAACCTGGATGCCTGCGAGACCGTGTCAATTTCAATACCCAGAAATGTGAGCTTAGTTGATGGGCCCTCGGTCTTTTCGGGCGCTAAAGGGACACCGAGTTCCTGCATTAGCGTCTGAAATGTATTGAGGAGACGCGTACATGTGTCCCAGCCCCGTTCACCCCCGAACAAGAAATCATCGAGGTAGTGGGCTACAGACCAGGACCCAGACCTGCGAACAAAGGCCCACTGAAGGAAAGTGCTAAAACGTTCAAATGCTGAACAGGAAATAGAGCAGCCAAAAGGCATGGCTTTATCAACATAACATTTTCCTTGGAATTAAAAACCCAATAACTCAAAGTCACCCGGGTGCACAGGCAACAAACAGAATGCCGACTTAATGTCACATTTTGCCAGAAGTGCACCCGGGCCACAAGAGCGCACCATGCGCAGGGCCTGGTCAAATGATGTATACCTGACCGAAGGTCATCAGGAATGGCATCATTGACCGAATGGCCTGCCGGGTATGACAGATGGTGAATTAAACGAAACTCCCCAGGGGTCTTTTTGGGAACCAACCCTAAAGGGGAAACCTTCAGATTGGGAAAGGGTGGCATAGGAAAGGGGCCAGCAACCCTACCTGCATTAACCTCCTTAGCAATCCTTAGGGCGGCCACCTCCTCCCTACCCTTCAGGGAAAGTAAATTAGGGGCATCTTGGGGGCACCGCTCCCCTTTGAATGGGATGTGAAAGCCCCGCTGGAAACCCTCGAGGAGGTACCTAGCATCCTCCCTCCTCGGGTAAGTCGAGAGCCACCGCTCCAACATAGCTACGTTAACTGGGGAGGGGGCCTTTTGAGTGACCAGCTCCATCAGCGGCAGGTCTGCCCGCTCCCTGTCCACCTCTACCTCTGCCCCGTGACCCACCGGCTCGCGGACATGCAGCGGCGGCGTGGGGGCCAGCACAAGAGGGACACTCATGTTTGTATCGGGACTGTTTTCTATTGCATACACCATTGGCCGAGAAGCTCCAACACAGCAAGCGGGCTGGAACCCCCTGTCCCGCCAGCTGGCGGGGAGCCTGTGTTGGAGCCACAATGGTACCTCTCCCTAGGCGCCGAGCGCGTGGGGGTCATGTATAAAAGCCACAGTTTTTGACATGGCTCATCCCACCTCATCTCCGGGTGTAAGGGCACTCTCATTCTAAATTCCTCATCGTAAGCCAACCACGATGGGCCAGGAAAATCCACCATTGCCCTGTAAATATTGTCCAAATATTGGACCATAGGAATGGCCAGGTCAGGCTGAGCCCTGAGATACACCGCCATATAGATGAGATATGCGGGTAACCAGTTGGCCCAGGTGCGTGGTGGCTTGCGACGGCGAGACAGCTCTTTGTCCTTCTCATCCTGCCCCTCTTTCTCTTCCTTGGTGGTTTCCCTGTTCAATAGGGAGAAAATATCGACATACTCCCCCCGCCAAATCTTTTCCCTTGTGGCCTGGGCCAAATGATCCCCGAGGGGCAAGGAATACCTGGCCGTCGGCAATGCCGACACCGGCACAGTATTGACACGGGGTATCAGGAGAGGAGCCTGGACCATCCCTGCGACACCAGGTGCCCCCTCCCCGCCCAATGTTATGCCAGTATGGGACCAAGCTGCACCCAGGTAAGCCGGGAACTGATGCCCACCCGCCCCGACATTACGAGGCCATGGCCACTGAAACCTATCCCCGGAAGTGGAGTGTGATGTGGGCACATTAGCTTGAACCTGATACTCACTGGGTGCACCCCCGTGAGCTGCCCCCACTGGGGGTTCCGGCCCACGGCGGGCGTCGGAGCTCGCGACCGAAATCGAGCTCTGAGGACACATCCGACCACTACGTGTCTGCAGTTCCTGATGTACGGGGAGCTGCAAGACCGTGGCGGGCACAGGCCTGCGCGCCTCAAGCAACTCAACCCGACTGGCCGCCTGCTGGAGAGTGGCGGCCTTCGTGGTAGCAGGCTGGCAAAAGGGGGCCCCAGATGGCAATGAAGCCCCCCCAATGGGGTTATTGGTGATCCCTAGGGATGCCTCTAGCGCCGCTACGCGGGCCAGTAATGCATCCATCGTCGCAGATCCCCCTGCATAAAGGGGGCCAGGTGGGCTGGACGGCCCACTGGGCAATGGTCCAGGGCCCCCGACTTGAGATCCAGGCCCCAAATAGGGCCATGCCCAAAACTCCGGCCCATGAGGGACCGGGGGTAAGCCCTGCTGTGCAACTGCACCAGACCCTCCCCCATGCTCAAAGCCCATGGCTGGCAATTGCGGGCCGGGGGCCGAAGCCCCTGTAGGGCCAGTCTGAGGCTGGAGAGCCGCGGGCCATGGCCTAAGCTGCCCCATCCCACCGGTCCCGGTGGGTGCCTCCGGTAAGGAGTCCTGTTGGGGGGCGCAGTCGCGGTCCTCGGACCTGACTGCTGCCTCCTGTTTGGGCGAGCCTGAGTCGCCATAGCCTTCTTCTTAGGAGGCATAATGAAAGCACGATCCCTTTCCAGGGATCAGAAACCCGATGGCTGGGAAGCCGAAGATTAAGAAGCAAAGATCCCGCTAAGGCTCTGCAGCCAAGAACGGCTCTCTAAAAGAGACGAAGAGCGACGGAGAAAACTTCTCCTCTCCGTCGCTTTTCCAAAATGGCAGCTCGGCTGCCTCGTGGCCACCCCTTTTATAGAGGGGTGGCCACGCCCCCTAATTCACCCGGATGTCTGAGTCCGGGTGGGGGGCCCCCGCAAAGAGCGCGGCGGCCATTTTGGTGCCGCACTTTCATTCTTTGCTTAGATTTAATTGTGCAGCTACTTCCTTACTTCTAAAAGTTCCTTACTTCTGTACAGTCAAATAAGTGCCCTTGACAAATTGTTCTATTTCCTCTTCACTTTCATTATCTAATGGCTTAGGTGGCCAATGACAGAAGTGGGAATAATGCACCCTGAAATTCTGGAGTTGCATGGCCCTCCTGCTTGGTTCACACTTATAAATGAAATTTGAGATTTGTGTCTGATTTGAAAATGTCCAAAAATGGTCAGAATCCTGGGTGATGTAAATTGAGCAGTATAAATTGCAGTGGCAAATTGCCACTAGTTGAATGGCAATATTCCTCATTACACATCAGTTGTATGCTTAGGCAGATGAGAAGGAGCAGAAATATTGATTCCTTAACTAGCAGAAATTCACTACTGAGATTTATACATTTGTCTTACATTGGCAACTGTAAGCTACAGGCTTGTAAATGTAAAACAAGCTCTATGACAATCTTACTTCTGATGTTCAGAAATAAAATTCATGGTCAAATAATTTGTAGAAATAAATGATGGAATCTCATCTTTATTTCCATCATACATTAGCAAAGGCTGCACATCTTGATTTGAGCACAAATATGGAAACACATTTTTTGACCTAATAATTTCTTATATTTACCAGTATGTGTCTAGAATCAGCAATGGCATTCATGAAACAACAAATTTTCCATTTACATTTGCACAGGCTATCCTTGAGATTGACTCGTAATTGTTAAAATCCTATTCAGTTATGTTGTTTCACTAGTTTCACTTGCTTGCACATTATTAACTTGTAACTTTTGCTTCCTTGCATTACTTAATGTGGGCCTTTTACAGTCCCAAACTAAGCACAGTAGAGCTTTACAAATATTAAAGTATGATCAATAATCCTGGAGAAATTCCAAGTTAATTAATTTTGTAAGAAAGGTCAATACTTGTAGTCTGATCTTATACATATATATTTAAGGAATAGTCTCCATCATTTCAAAGTGCTGATGCTTTGGACTGAGGTCTGAAGCCTCAGGTGTCATTGAAGTATTGCCTCATAAGCTTTTTGATGCCATGGAGGAAGCTATATTCAAGCATAGCAAAGTGACTGAATAATCTGTCTTTATTTTCTGTTCACAGAACAGAGGCTGCAGATAGTTATAACCTCCTACACAGACATGCATAGATGCACATACCCCACCCCCATGATAATGCTGTATTGTGATTGAATGTTAGACATTAAATCGAAAGATGTAATAGTTCAATATTATATACCACACAGGAAACAATGCTCGTCTTGTCTTTAGACAGAGTGAATTAGCTGCACAAGATGAAGTATTTGTATCTCAAAGCAGTACCTAAATATAAATTCTAGTAAAATGCAAGTTTATTACATTAGTTTAATGAATAATGCAATCAATTAAGAAGGGGCTCTAATTTCTTCCTAATTCAGAGTAAATACTTTGGAGAGTCTAGTCTAAGTAGCTTAGGTTTATGTGTCTAATCCTATTATTTTTTATTATTTTAATTTTTGCGATGTAGTCTCTTAAATAAGGTAATTCACTTTTGGAAATGGGATTTAGACAATTCTGAAAATTTCACCTCTGGCAAAACATAAATATTGGCCTCTTAGGAGCATCTTCATCTTCTTCCATAACACATATGACTTTCTCGTTCTCTACTTCTCTTTCACAAATAGATGCTCTGCATGTGTTTTTTTCCCTCCGTAGCCCCAGAATGCACAGTTAGATAGTGTATTCTCCATTTTGATGAAGTATTAGAAACCCAGGTAATAGTTTCATTTTTGTTTTGTTTGAGGGAGGCCAACAAAGTGTTATGGCAACATATATACCCCAACACCTGTTTAAATCTGTGGAAAATAGAAAGAGTATTGGAGGTTAGGGTTAGTTGGAAGGTGAATGATGGAATGAGAACTGAAGAGTGAAAGGAAAGTTAGTAGGGCAAAGGGTAGAGAAATTTAGCTGAGTGTGAGAGAGTTTAGAAGACTGCTTTTCCATTCAGCCAAGACTTTGTTCATTCATTCATTCATTCAATGTATATACAGTAATACCTCATACAAAGTCCGCTTCATACAACATTGAATTCATACAACATCGCCTAATTTCTTGAAAAAAGTTGCCTCATACAAAGTATGAGACATTGGGGGTTTTCCCATGTTGCATTGTGCCTAGGCAGTATAAAAGGCAGGAGACATGCATGCATTGCTCTTTTGAGTTTTGCACAAAGCAAAGAGTTTTTAGGAGTGGTTTTGAGCACTATTTTGGATTTTTTTATTATTATTTTTTGATCTGAATTTTTAGAAGCATTCCTGGGATTTTTGTAGCATTCTTCAGGTTCTTGGACAATCAGGGTTGTTTGACATGTTTTTGTAATGTATTTAGCCTTTAGACAATGATTTCTTAAAGTTCTGTCAGTTTCCTTGGCTTTGCCCTGAAGTCTGTGCTGTTACAGTACAATGTATCTCTATGGAAACAACGTTGTACGAGGCATCGTGGCAAGGATTTGGACGTTGTATGAGGCATCGCGGCTAGGATTTTGCATGCCTCATACAAAGTCCAAACCCATATAAAGTCCAAACTTGTGGAACCAAGTTTGGACGTTGTATGAGGTATCACTGTACCTTGCACCTATCCCAGAGGCAATGCTAGGTGGCTCACAATAAGCAAAAGCCCACATCATGATACATAAAAAAACAATATAATCAAATATTAAATAGGAGCAATCTAAAAATTATATCACAACAAAAACTAGTAAGTAGCAACCACACACAAAAATCCCTACCCATGGAAAGCAAGTCAATTAATCAAGGGGCAGAATATTATAAAATGCCTCCTTGAATAAGTCTATTTTCACAAGTCTACAGAAGACATGTAGTGTTAGGGCCCAATGAATCTGGGTCAGTAAATGGTTCCACAGCATTGGGACCACAGCCAAAATGGACATTACTCTGGTAGTAGTCTTTCGCTCTTGGTGGTGGGTATGGAAATGCACGTCCTCCAGCATATGCAGAACTTACTGCGGTGCATGTTAGAGCTTTTGTGTTTGTGAGCTAACGTGCTAGAAAGTGGGAACTTGCTCATTATTTACTGATGGGCATTATGCATATCTAAGGCACTGTGGTGGCTTAGTGGTTAAGACACTGAACATGCCGACTAGAAGGTCATTGGGTCAGTAGTTCAAGACCAGAATGCTGCATGATGGAGTGAGCTTCCATCTCTGTCACAGCTCCTGCCAACCTAGCAGTTCAAAAGCAAAACATTGCAAGTAGAAAAATAGGTACCACTTTGGTGAAAAGGTAACAGCATTCTGTGCACCCATGTGTCTAGTAATGCCCTGGTGTCTAGTCTAGCACTGGCTCTTTGGCTGTAAATGGAGATGAGCACTGAGCCCTAGAGTTAGATACAACTGGCTTTTGAGCAAGGACAATCTTTACCTATCATGCATATACTTGTTTTCTTGTGCTTGTGGAGTGATAGATAATATCCAAATTTAATGATTCAGTAAGGGTATCACCTTGATCCTGCTTTTGGACTGGGCCAAAGGTGGTCTGCTAATTTTGGCCATCACTTCTTCTAATGCAAGGTTGGTGGGTCGTTTAAAAAAAGAGTTTGCAAATCTCTTTCTAAGGGGATTGGGGAGGTTTTATGGATGCTTTAGAGAATTTTATAGTATTTGGTTTTAATTAGTTTTGGTATGGGCTTTAGCTGATGTGAGCTGCCTTGGGTCGCTTAGGCGAAAAAGGCGGTTATATAAATCCAATAAATGAATGAATGCAGGGAAGCTGCTGAGGATGGAGACTTAGGGCACTCTGGAGACTTAGTCCCTGAAGGCCCTCCCCATACTGGGCTGCTCAGGCTCAGGTGCATCTTTTGCTTCCACCTCAAGGCCATGTGGCGCCTGAGAAAAATCCAACAGCAAAATCCCGATTCAGACACGAGGCTGGCAGAGCACACCCTGGATCCCCTCTGAAGGCAGATGGGCAGGAGACCACATGGAGTGGGAAGCTGCAGTTGGGAGATGACTCTGAGAGCCATCAGCACCAAGTCCCCCAGGAAAGCTTTGGGCAGGCGTGCCCTGCCTGGATCCCTCATGGGATATCTCACCCTGCGTTTCTGTCAGTTGCCTGCACTTGAAGCAGAGTGGCATTTCTCCAGGCCCCCATTCACAAAAAAGGGTCTTCATCTTTGCTTCCTCTTTTACCCCTTTGGGTATCAAGAGTGATACAGGGTTCTTGCTCTGGCACTTCTAGTGGCCTCCACTTGCATTATTTAGTGTACAGTATTTGTAATATTTCCGTACAGGACTGAGGTGACTTAATGGTTAAGACACTGAACTTGACAACTGAAAGATCAGTGGGTCAGCAGTTGAAGACCCAAGTGCTGCATGACAGAGTAGGTTCCCGTCTCTGTCCCAGCTTCTGCCAACCTAGCAGTTCGGAAGCAATAAACTGCAAGTAGATAAACAGGTATCACTTCGGTGGGAAAATAAACAGCATTCCATGTACGTTGGCATCTAGTCATGCCTGCCACATATCCATGTAAATGTCTGCAGACACAGACCGTGTTGGCTTTTTGGCACACGGATTCAACTGGCTTGAGCAAGGGCAACCTTTACCAAACATTTCTTTGATATTATCCCTCCACCTTCCTCTGGGTCTGCCTCATGGTCTTTGTCCTTCTCCTCTTTCCACATATGCCTCGTATGGTATGGAATCCTAAAACATTCTCAAATTACTTAATTTAATTTAATTTAATAGATTTATATACCGCCCTATCCAATGGACTCTGGGCAGTGTACACAAGTTAAAACCAATATAAACCAATTAAAATCCCTTAAAAGCATAGCAATATTACCACCACCACCCCGCAGTACCATTTACTATCTAAAAACAAATATAAAATCTAGAAAACCTTAACTTTAAAAAATAATAATTACGGGACAAGGAAGCCTCAGAAGAGCCAAAAACAGTGGTGGGCATCAGCAGGCTCGTACCAGTTCACCAGAACCGGTAGCAGAAATTCTAGCTGGCCCTGCCCATCATACCTGTCAACTGCGGCTCCGGACAATCCAGGACCTGCGCAGAACGGTTATGCGCAGTTCGCTTTTTACGCATGCATAAAAGCCATTGCTTTTACACATGCACAGGCTTTTACGCATGCGTAGAAGGCTTCTACGATCCCCTTCTGCACAGAAGTGTTCTACGCATGCGTAAAAGCCTTCTACGCATGCGTAGAGGCAAACTGCGTAGAAGGGATACGCAGTAACGCCTTTCCTCCCGCTGCCAAATTCCAGGGTTTCGGCAGCTCCGGGCGGGAAATGGCGAAAATCGGCGCCGAAAAAAGGGAAATCCCGGCCAATCCGGGAAAGTTGACAGGTATGCTGCCCATCCAAGTTTTGAAATAAAGTAGTCCTAATTTGGGTGCAATGCAGGGCTTTTCCCCTGGCCATGACCACCATACCATGCCCAGAGTGTGGTAGTAAATTTTTTGGGGAGCCCACCACTGGCTAAAAAGCTTTGTCATCTCTGTGTGTAGTTTAGGGTTGGATCTGTTCCAATTCTTTCCTTCATCACCTCTTTCCGGATTTTATCCCTCCCAGCATCCTTCCTCAGACATCTCAATTCCTGTGGCGGCCAACTTTCGTTCCTGTTTTGTTTGGAAAGGGTCCAGATGACCACAGGGTCATTATAGCCTTGGGCCCCGCCCGCCGATGAACGGTCGCCTTGTGGATCCTCGGAAGGGAGCGAGTCTCCGTGACCTCCCGTGTCTTGGCGGCGGGGGAGGAGGAGGAGGGCGTCGCGGCCCCTTTAAGGGAAGAGAACTTGGGCGGAGGACGCCGCGACGCCGGGTGTGTGGGAAAGGGGGAGGCGGGGCCATGGTGGCCCGATCTCTACCAGGAGCATGCGCTGTATAGGCGCAGAGGGGGAGCTGCTGGGGGCGGGGAGGGGGCGCCTTTCCTCCTTCGCCAGCTGGAGCCGGGGAGAGCCCGGCTGCCGTGCCATGGACTAGCCCTGCCCGTGGAGACGCTACGATCCGCCCTTCGGCACCCCAGGGGCAAGGCGAGAGCGAGGCTTCCCTGCCGTCCGCAGCATCAGCGCGGCGACCCTCCGTCTGGCCATGGGCAACGAGGCGAGCTTGGAGGGAGGGGAAGGCTTGGCCGGGCTGCCCGAAGGTGTGGCCGGGGCCGCCGCCGCCGCCGCAGGAGCCCCCGAGGGCGCCTCGCAGCCGAGCCCCGGGCCAGCAGCCGGCGTGGAGGCGGACCTGAGCCAGCTGAGCGAGGAGGAGCGGAGGCAGATCGCCGCCGTCATGTCAAGGGCGCAGCGGGGGCTGCCCAAGGGGACCCTGCCCGGCGCCGAGACGCCTCCCTTGCCCAGGCACGCACAGGCGGGGTAACCTACATGCTGGCTGGCGGGCGGGCGGGCGGGGGTGGGTAGGGGGGAGGCTGGTGGGTGGACTTCACATCTGGGCACTGTTAATTATTTGTTTCTTGATTAGATTTATTCGATCCCATCTGGGATATTTCCCCACTGCGGGCAGGAAGGGTCAGGTTGGATGGAATGGAAGGATAGAGACATGGATGGACGGATGGACAAGGTGTGGGATGGCGTGAGGGTAATCCTTCCAAAGCATGTCTCCTCTCGTTTCCTGCCAGGTTTTCCAGATCCTTGTGGAAATAACTCCTCTCTCACTCAAACACACACACACACACACACAAAAACACACACAGATTCTCCCAAACACACACAGACAAACACATACACACACACTCAAACACACACACACTCAAACAGAGACTCGCTTAAACACACACACACTCAAACACACACTCTCAAACACACACTCTCAAACACACACTCTCAAACACACACACTCTCACACAGACTCACACACACTCAAACACACAGATTCTCTCAAACACACACACACTCACACACAGATACTCTCTCAAACACACACACACACTCAAACACACACACACACTCTCAAACACACACACACACACAGACTCTCTCAAACACACAGACTCTCACACAGAGAGACTCTCAAACACACACAGACTCACACAGAGACTCAAACACACTCACACAGAGAGACTCTCTCAAACACGCACACAACTCTCAAGTACACACACATTCTCAAACACACACAAACACACACACAGACTCTCAAACACACACAGACTCACACACACACACACTCAAACAAACACTCACACACAGAGACTCTCAAATACACACACACTCCCAAACACACACTCACACACACAGACTCTCTCTCTCTCACACACACACACACACACACACACACCGTTCCACTCTTCTTTAGCCCCCCCCCCCAATAGTGGATTCCGGGGAGTTTCAGTTTCTAACACGGCAAAAGGCAAGCTGGCCTCGATAGTATTTTTAACCCCGCCTTAAAATGTCCTGCCTGCTGCTGCAGCCTCCGCTCGCTTGTTCCGAGGGAGCTAAAATGGAAGCCGGCAGAAGCTTTTTTCCCTCCGTGCCCACTTCTTGTGTCGCTTCTGCTTCTGGAGGGAGAGTGAAATCTCGGTTCCTAAAAGCCCTCCCGCACATGCCCCCCCTTTTAATGCCCCCCCCCCGGAGCCTCTTCTACTCCTCCGAAAGCCCCTTTCGCCTCCCAGGGATGGACGGGGGCTCCCCGGCTTCACCTTCACCGTCCCCCGGATACAGATGGAATAAACTCGGGAAATTCGACCTGCTGCCAAGGAACAGCTTGTGTGTGATGTGTGTTGAGGGGCTGAGATCTTTGGGGTGACTGGGGTTCTCCCCACCCCCCTTTTATCACCCCCCTCCCCCCCGAATTGCTTTCACCGTTGAGTATTTATTACTACCTGGCCTGGTTGACTGAGAGGAACGTAATTCCCCTTCTCGCTGTCCAAGGTGCTGAAATGATGAGCTTTCTGGAGCCTAAGCTAGTAAGGCCGCCTCGGAGATTTCCCCATTCCTATTTGTTGTGCTGACTTCTTAACTGTGATATACATTATTTTTTTCCCCTAGTCATATCATACAGTGATGTTTTCAAAGCCCATATTTATCATACGCTTAAATATTATTGCTGCTGTTGTTTCTCTATGATCTTGGGAAAGTATCAATTAGCTTTCTAGCACCCACATTTTGTACAAGAAAATGGTAAAAGGTTTGCTATATCAGATTTAATTAATTAATTAATTAATTTCTATACCGCCCATCTGGGATATTTTCCCACAATAGTTAAAACCAGAAATATACAAACAATAACATTGATTTAACGTAATAGAATTATGTCCACATTGATATTTGCCTCCCCCATGACCCTTGGATCATTTTATATTAGGTTTCAGAGACATGAAAAGTGTAGTGTACAGTGCATGCAATATGTGATATGTATGTGTAGCAGCTGTACCCATTTTCTATGTCCTGTCCTATTAATCCACTTACATATGTTTGGGGGATTTTCCAAGTACAGTATATCAATCTCTGCTTTGAAAAAGTCTCAACTCACCCCCTACACCATTTAGTGTTGCTATTATGTGTACCTATTGGGAAGTAAGGGGCTGTGGTGACTCAGTGGTTAAGAAGCTTGCCTTGTTAGCTGGAAGGATGGCAATTCGGCAGTTCAAGACCCGAGTACTGCATGATGGATTGAGTGCCTGTCTCTGTCCCAGCTCTTGGGGACATGAAAGGAGCCTCATTTGGGCAGTCCCTGAGTAGAGTTTCTTCTGCAAAGATACTTTCAACCCAGAACAATTTCTGACTAATAATAATAATAATAATAATAATAATAATAATAATAATAATAATAATAATAATAATAATAATAATAATAATAATAATAATAATAATAATAATAATAATAATAATAATAATAGCAGTAGTAGTAATTGTTACTGTTACTGTTATTATTATTGGGAAGTGCGTATGATAAATTATATATTCCATCTTCATTTCTGAGGTCCCTTTAACTTAATTGCAAGTCATTTAAATGCCGCTCATAATTTTAAATTGTTTTACACAATGTAGAAACTGGTTCCAATTTAACATATATCTTCAGAGAGCAATCCAGCACTGCTTTACAGTGCAATCCTGAATCTATACACCCGGAAATGTCCTGTTGAGTTCAATTTCCTGGTTGATAGGATTGCTGTCTTAATAATGAAACCGGCTAATCTTGCGGGTATTTATCTGTTTCCAACTCTTTTGATCTTTTTAAGAGTGGAAAAAGCAAATTTGGTTAGAAATCACAAAAACAGGTTGAATCTCATTGAAGCTTTATTATCATGAAGCTACAGTTGTTGGATCAAGTGCAGTGGCATTTAAAGCAATGTGAGAAATTGTGTAAGGTTCAAAAGTCATTTTTTTATCTCCAGAATCCAATATGTTCTCATAGCAAATTGTTGCTCTCTGTGCCACTAGAAACATCTCTATGTGAGATAACATTTATACTTCCTGATGAGTTTGTTTATTTATTATTTTAAATATGTTCCTACTGCCCTTCACTTAAATAATTTCAGCGTGCTCTAAAAAAAAGTTTTTTAAAAAAATCACTGTGGGTTGCAAGCAGGAATTAGGGCTGTGTAAAACACCACCCAGAAAAAATGAAACTAAAACAACAGTGATTAAAATGCCTAGGAAAGTAAAAGGCAATTATTAAAATGCCTAGGAAATAAAATGGCCTTCATTCTTTCTCTAAAAGATATCAACACAAGCACCATGCAACCCTTACTAAAGAGCAGATTTCACAAGCAGTGTGCCAGAACCAAGAACACACCAGTCACTCTGGAATCAAAGAAAGGCCTACAAAGCAGCTTTAACACATCTGTGAGTAAGGCTGTTCTTGGGTAAATAGGTATCTTTAATTAATCTATTTTAAAAGTGACTCTAATGGCTGAAATTGTAATAGTGGCCAAGATCCTGTTGCTTAGTTACACCAGCAAAAGGGAAATGTAACTGACCGTGGTCAATGGCTGCTAATTAACAAAATTCACATTTATATTCCTCCTTTTGCACTACCCAGGTAGTTTGATGCATAAGCAAGAGTCCAAGGAACAAATTCAATTTGCTGCTGAGAGTTATGCCACTTCACATCCACTACCAGGGGTGGGATTTTCAGATTTCTTGGATGATAAAAACCATTTAAGGTTAAGTGAACTTTCATATCAGGTCTGGTAGTTCTACTTGACAGAAAACTAAATGTGCCTCACCTAGTTGTTTTTATGTGCCATCAAGTCCTATGAGATTATCTCCAAAATAGCCTGTCTTCAACGGTCCTATTCAATTCCTGCAAGTTATAATTTATGGATTCCCTTAGGAAATCAACCAATCTTGCTCTAAGCCAGTGGATCCCATGCCCCACAGGGGGACCTTAATTCCCAGAAGCCTAAGTCAGTACATTGGCTGATCAGTGCTTTGGGAAATTGACTTAGGCTTCTGGGAAATGAAGTCCAAAAACCAAAGGTTGGGAAACACTGATATAGGCCTTCCTAACTTTCTGCTGCCTTCCACCTTCCCCAGCATTATTGTATTTTTCAGAGAGTCTTGCCTTCTCATCATATGCCCAAAGTAGAACAGTTTCAATTTCATCAACCTTGCTTCCAGAGACAGTTTCGCCATTACTTGCTCTAGAACCCACTTGTTTGTTTTTCTGGCAGTTCAGGGCATCCTTGGGGCTTTCCTATAACACCACATTTCAAACAAATCATTTTCCCCCTTGTCAGCTTTCTTTATTGTCCAACTTTCACACCCATGCATGGTAATCAGGAATACCAGAGTGTGGATGATCTTGGTCTCCAGTGATAACATCCTTACACTTCATGATCATACCTAAATCTTTCATGGTTGCCCTTCCAAGTCTCAGTCTTCCTCTGATTTCTTGGATGCAGTCGCTATTTGGATAAATGATTGAGCCTAGTCGCGATCTTTACTTCTCCGTTGCCAACCTTGACATTGTGCAGTTCTTCTGTAGTCATGATTTTTGTTTTCTTAATGTTCAACTGCAGCTCTGCTTTCATTAAAAGTAATTTAAGGTCATTGCTGTTTTCTGCCATTACGATGGTGACATCTGCATATTTTAAATTATTGATGTTTCTTCCACCATAATCATGCAACAAGATTTGGTCATTGCTTATGTTTAAAACTAGCAGGAACTCAAGGGATTCTGGAGCACAAGGCCCAGAGATCTTTTGGCACTAATAGATTTTGTGTCTGAAATCCTGTTCCTTAGTTATGCATGTGGAAGGAAAACAGTAAAAAACATTCAGTGTATTCTCTCTGGCAATTAATGAGTTGTTTGGGGGGCAGTTGTGCTCAAGAACCCAAGTAGAACTTGATAATTTCCAGCTATGCAGCCACTGAAAGTTGTACATTTGCCTTCCATAAGTAACAGAATTTTGGTCCATGATATATTTATATACCCTCTTAAACACATTCACATTTCTAAAGACCTAAGGCAATGAAGTAGTTCTTACTCCATGAAGGTTTGCTTGATGATCCCAACCTTAATGGAGGCAGTTTTATTAACTGGCAAGTGCTAATTTATTACTAGGTACAGTATAATGAATTTATCACCTACTTAAAATAATTGTGAATTAACGTTGTTGGACATAGTATTAAATGATATTTTCATATTATAAGAATGCACCTCAACAAGCCTCAGGTATGCATGCCTTCTTATCCTCTGTTCCATTTAAGGTTAAGTGAACTTTCATATCAGGTCTGGAGTCTAAAGTACCCAATTTAGCTAAACCTCTTGCTATTCACTGTTCCAGTGACTTTGTTTTTCTTACAAAGCAGAGATAGTTATCTGTGTTCTTTACTGATGTTCCTAAATCATAACTTCTATTGTTCTAGCCAGCATAGTTAATGATAAAGCTTTATGAAATTATGAATCCAACAATCCGTGGAAAATCACTGTTAACCAGCTATTGTCCAAGCTGTGGTGATCCTTAATTGCTTAATGGAAACAAAGGTCTGTAAATTATGATATACTTATCTGCTTCTACCAGTATTCATTGTTAAGATACACTACAAGTTCTCAAAACCAAAGGACATAATAATCTGCAGTTAATCCAATTAGGGTTATTTCTTGTGGTTTGGGAAACTTCTTGTATTGCCTAAAACATGTCCACCCTAAATGTGGCGAACCTGCTGTCTATCAGGAAACACCACTTTTGCTTCTCAGCAGGAAACATTACTTCTGCTTCTTCACTGAAGATTAATGTCATTGAAATAAATTAAAAAAATAAAGAAACCAATCAGAACTCTTATATGCATTTGTGAGGAACAGGAAAGGGGACAGACCTGAGGATCAGATAAGGGTTGCTAAGGATTTACGGGTTACATCTGAACCAGACCCAGTGATGTATCATCAAGCAATGAATAGATGAAATCCTTGCTTTGGTGTGTCTACAACCATTACTCTAAGGAGGTTAATATCTTTAGATGTGTATCTGTCCTTCTTTATATTTTAGACTGATATTTTAAGACTGTTTAACCCAAAACAGTTTACATAACAACAGAAGAAATGTGGGTTGGTAATAGAAGAAGCCACTCTCCTTCTGCCATTTTGTAAAATGTTGTGTTACATAAATGAGAACTCTCCCCCCCCCCCTTTGATTTGTCTTCAGACCAGGGAAGTAATAAGTGTTCTCAGAATAATTCTGAGATGTTTTGTTTGTGTTATGCCTCTGACATATTTGAACAACTGTCAAATGAATGCTTCTGAAAGTGCACCTCGATAGATCTGTGTGGACAATAGTGCACTTACATGTATTTCTCAAGATGAAAATTATAAGGAGATAATTGTAGTCTTTTGTCAATCAAAGTATGATGTGTACCTTTTAAAATTCATTTCCTTCAAAGTACATCTGGGGGTTACAAGAATGGAAGATTGTTGCTAGTAGCAAGTAGGCACATTTAAGCATGTATATACAGAGGGTGCCAAGGAAATGTACACACATTGATCAGAATGTCTACTTGTATTGCTGCACATGCCATTTCAATTTCTTCTCAAAGTACTGCCACTATAGTACAGTAAAAAACCTTTTTGTTGTTCAGTTGCACAGTCGACTCCGACCCTTTGCGACCCCATGGACCATTTTCCTCCAGGCGCCTCTATCCTCCACCATCCCCCTCAGCCCTCCCAGCTCTGTGCCCATTGTGTCTACAATACCATCTAGCCATCTCATCCTTGGCCTCCCCCTTCTTCTTTTGCCCTCCATCTTTCCCAACATCAATGCCTTCTCAAGTGAATCCTCCCTTCTCATTTGAAGTCCAAAGTATTTTAGCTTCATCTTTACTGTTTGTCCCTCCAATGAACAGTCAGGATTGATTTCTTCCAGTATTGACCTATTTGTTCTCTTTGCTGTCCAAGGGACTCTCAAAACCCTCCTCCAACACCACATTTCAAAGGCATCTATTCTTCTGCGTTCAGCCTTCCTAATTGTCCAGCTCTCACATCCATACATTACTACTGGGAAAACCATTGCTTTGACTATTCTAATTTTTGTTTGCAATGTGATGTCTCTGCTTTTCACTATGTTCCCCAGGTTTCTCATCGCTTGTCTCCCAAGAATCAGTCGCCTTTTTATTTCATGGCTACAATCCCCATCTGCAGTGATCTTTGATCCTAAGAAAGTAAAATCTGTCACTGCTTCTACTTCTTCCCCGTCTATTTTCCAGGAACTGATTGGGCCTGTTGCCATTATCTTGGTTTTCTTGATATTGAGTCTCAAGCCAGCTTTTGCACTCTCCTCCTTCAGCCCACTCAAGAGATTCTTTAGGTCTTCCTCACTTTCTGCCATTAGGGTGGTATCGTCTGCATATCTCAGATTATTGATGTTTCTCCCAGCGATTTTAATCCCATATTGTGATTCCTCCATCCCTGCACTGCGCATTATGTGCTCTGTGTATAGGTTGAATAAGCATGGTGACAAAATGCAGCCTTGTCTTACTCCTTTTCCTATTCCAAACCACTCTGTCATTCCGTGTTTTGTCCTAACTGTTGCTTCTTGTTTCATGTACAGATTTCTCAGGAGGCATATGAGGTGCTCTGGTATTCCCATCTCTTTAATTACTTGCCACATCTTGTTGTGGTCCACACAGTCAAATGCCTTAGTGTAGTCAATAAAACAAAAGTAAACTTGTTTCTGGTATTCCTTTGTTTTCTCCATGATCCAGCGTATGTTGGCGATGTGGTCTCTAGTCCCCCTGCCTCTTCTGAAACCTGCCTGCACCTCTGGTAATTCTCTCTCCACATGCTGCTGAAGTCTATCCTGTATTATCTTGAGCATCACCTTGCTGGCATGTGGGATGAGCGTGATTGTTCGATAATTTGAACATTCTTTGGCATTGCCCTTTTTTGGGATTGGGACATATACTGATCTTTTCCAATCCTGTGGCCACTGTTTTGTTTTCCAAATCTTCTGGCATATTGAATGCAGTAATTTGACGCCATCATCTTTTAGCGCTTTGAAAAATTCAACTGGGATACCATCATCTCCACTAGCTTTGTTGTTTGCGGTGCTCTTTAGGGCCTTTATGACTTCGCTCTCCAGGATGTCTGGCTCTAGTTCAATTTCTTCATCATTGTGATTATCAGGAGTGTTGAGGTCCTTTTTGTAAAGTTCCTCTGTCTACTCTTTCCATCTTTTCTTAATTTCTTCTGCATCAGCTAGCTCCTTTCCATCTTTGTCCCTTATCATAGTCATTTTTGCTTTAAATATTCCCTTGATTTCCCCGAATTTTTTGAAAAGATCTCTGGTTCTGCCTCTTTTGTTGTTTTCCTCCATTTCTCTGCACTGTTCTTTTAGGTAGTTTTCCTTATCTCTCCTTGCTTTTCTTTGAAATTCTGTGTTCAAATTATTGTATTTTTTCCTTTCTCCTTTGACTTTTGCGTTCCTTCTTTCCTCTGCTATTTTAAGAGCCTCATCAGACAACCAAGTAAATGCAAGTAAAAACCCTACTTGCATAAAAAGTCTGTTCCATAGGCATTTATGTAAAGCAGATTTTTACTTAACTCGCAGCAAACCCATAGGAAAATAATATTTATGTAAATCAAAGCAACCCTATAGGAAAAATGATTTTTTTTATGTAAATCAAAGCAAACCCATAGGAAATTGTGTTATGTAAATCTGGACATTTATGTAAATCGGGACACAGGTTTCGCGGGAAAATCATTATGTAAGTTGAATTTTATGTAACTTGAGGCATATGTAAGTTGGGGTTTTACTGTGCTGCCTCCCTTGATATTGCACATCAGATCATATCTAAACATTGATGATCTGGAGCTCAAAGAAAAGCAAGCAATTCTCCACAGTTTCTAAGCTATCTTTACCTATAAGGAGGGACGTTAACCATTGGACTCCAGCATACACGCCCACACCTGTCCATAGTATCCCATACTGAGCCACCTGCACTCGCCTTAACCCGCCCCGCAGAGTGCTGCAATGGTCCCACAGTCAGCAGTGGGGCAACAGCCCCACGAATGCAAACAAAGCAAAACAACTTCAATTCACAACATCCTCCACGCTGCGCCACCCATCAGCCAATCAGGCTGACAGGCAAGAGCAAAGAGAACATTGGGAAACTCATCGCGCCCAATAGAAACCAAGCCACAGAAAAAAGCCACTGCACGAATGCAAACAAAATAAACTAAACTCCAAGCCCCAGCGTCCTCTGCACCATGACCACTTCAGCCAATCAGGCTGAAGAGTGCGAGCATGCAGAACGCTAAAAAAGCCGGTGCATGAAAAATAAAATAAAAAATGCCTCACACAATGGGAGTGCAAGGCCGCCGCAGGCGGATGCAGCACCTCACAGCCTCGCAAACAAAAAACCCGCACAAAACCACAACGAGACAAATGCCGCCCTTCTTTCCCAGAGCAACAGGGAGAAGAGGGATTCCCTCTCCTCTCCACTATGCCGCCGAAGACACGGCGAGACCACTGCAGGCCTCAAGGTGTTGAGCGGGTGGGAAAAAAAGCAGGCAGCAATTTGTCAGGGGAGGCACCCTCCCAGGCGGATAACTGGATTCTGCCTTTCTACTACCCACACTGCTATTTCGAGAACTAGCATGAAACAGCGGTGGAGGTAATAGAAAAGAAGCAGCCAGCAATCCACAATGAAGAGCACCACCCCTTACGGATTGTTGCCTGCTGATCTCCCTGTTAGAGAAGCCATGGAAAAAAGGAGGCCCAGAGAAGAGAACTATCGTCAAGCAGATAGCTCTTCTCTGCCTCCTTTTCACCTGACCTACCTAACAAACATTACCGGTCGAAGAGCGAGCTGACTGCCGGCTCTTCCTTTTCCCCATCGCTGCATCAAAACCTAATTTCGAAGCAGCAATGGGAAAAAAGAAGAAATGACAGACAGGCCATTCTTCACACAACAAAACACAAAAACAACAAAACCAAACACTAAACCACAACACAATGCACTAAAATTAATAAAACACAAATATATAAACAAATAATTAAAATAAACCCATTAAACAATAAAATCAACAAAAACACCCAAAATACCAAAGGCTAACACAAAACCATAAAAGCACACTAAAAACACGTATCTATAACACAAAAATACCTAACTCAACAAACAATAATCTCACAAATTAAAGCAATAAATATGGAAAATTTTTCAAAAATAACAACCATAAATACCAAAAACAAACAAACACATCTAAAATCCTAAATAAAAACCAACAAACAAGCCAAAACACTTTGGGTGATTTAAGTAGAAACTCTCTACTTAAACCACCCAACCCAACACCACAAAATCAAAAAATAATAATAAATAAAAATAAACAATCAAGAGAACTTACCAGACACATCCTCCCTCTGTGGGGCCTGGAACTAAGCTGAACAAAGAGAACGGAAAGTCGCAAAAAAACTTAATAACAGCCCCACCTAGAGGCCAGAAAAGTAAAAATAGTGAAATAAATAAAAACATCAAAATTAAAATGACAAATATAAAAATAATAAATCAAATAAAGTCACAAACCACAAATGCAAAACACCCCACCCAAACCACCCCTAACAAAAAAAACCCACCCAACAATTAAAAACTGCCCATCAAGGGCGGGCAAACTATGCTAGTTTAAACTTTAATTCAAAAGACTTCCAATCAACCTTGTAGATGGTGGCCACAGCTTTTTAAAAATTGGAGGCCAAGAGAATTAAGGCTGCAATCCAAAATATTGTTTTTAATTTGCATTTGTATATGAATATGTTTTGGATTCTGCACAGTGGACTTCAGAAGAATAGCAGCCATTTTCTAGTTTGCTACATCAAAAAGACCCATGAGTTTTGTGATATCTTAAACTTTAACAACTTATTGCAGCATGATTTTTTTGTAAGCAAATCTATCTGAATTTGCCAGTGGTAGAACTTTTTTAAAAATATATTTTTTAATAATTGTTCTTAAAGCTGACAGAAACGCAAGCCATTGCTCAAAAGATATCTTTACACCTATCAGGAAGTTACTTGAGCAAATGCTATTTGTCCTTTCTCAGATATGTTCAGTGAAGAGTAATAGTTCAAAGTCTCAATAACCATCTCGCTCCTGGGAAAGAGGCTGTTAGAAATGATAGCTCAAGGGTCAGAAAAAGAGCTGAGGTTCTGAAATAATTGTGAGCAGCATCTGTAAATCCTGATTTCATCTCTGACACAAGTTCATGGGATCCTTGGTTTATTGACTTCACTTCCATTTAGTGCACCTTAGGGAGCCTTCTGTATAGATGCATATATAATAGATAAAATGATTCCTTACACGAGTGAGAAAAATCATTTCAGGCATCATAGAGAGAAGCTTTGTAACTCATCAGATTCAGTACTTTTCAAAGGGTGCTATTCACACATTCATTTGTGAGAGGACGCATGATGCAATATGCCTGCCTGAAGTGTCAGTAAATAATCTGTGATTCTCCTTTTCTTCCCTGAGGGAGAAAGACAAAAATTGTTATTGCGCCTTTAAATATAGAGGAAAGTATAGCTGCATGGGAGTGCAGCTATGTTTTTGTGCAGCAGAGGAACACAATGTTACCCAAGGCAATTGTAAAGATGGGGGCACTCCAAACGAAAAACATATCTTTGAAACTGGACTTCAAATGTAGCAGTCATTTGGGAGATTTGGGCACAGGGGTTTCAAGTTACAATTTTTTCTCTAAAGTGTAACTGTTGTACACCCTCTGTACAAAAACAAACAACCTTTTATGTCTCTAGATGTAAAACAGATCATCATATAACTAAAAAAAAAACCCAAATTGTGCTTATCTTGAAGGAGAATGGTTGATCTCACTCACCTTTTGTTTTTAAATTTGGAAGGAATCCTGGCTATTTGGGCTGAAATATTGAGTCTAACGAAAGGCATAAGAAAAGGAGAAATTGATTACTGTTATAAACCACGTTGAAGAGGCTTACCAGCATGAACCTACCAAAGTAAACATACAATGTTGCAGGTTCAGTGAACTCTGAAGCAATCTGATCTTTTGACCTTGCCAGTCAGGACCTAACTGACTGGTTTTGGGTTGTACCAGTGCAAAAACCTGAACTCCAGATTTTGAGCTGAAATCCACTTCAACTGGAATGGACTAATGACCCTAATTCTCATATTTTACAATTTGCTACTCAAATGTGTTAGAAATGAGGCAGGGGTAAGCATTGTGTTTCAGTTTACTCTTTTGTCATAATTTCCTAAAATGTGTAAAATTTGAATATGAGAAAGCAAAGTGTTCACAGATTTATTCATTTATAATAGTCAACATATTGAGGTACATAATATTTGGGGATAATCTTCTCAAGATTAAAATTACTAGCACGAGAAATGTGTTCCTAGATCAAACCAATGTCTATGTAGTCATTTTTGTTAATTCTTCCCAAAAGGGATTTGTAAGGCTGGCTATTCATGAGAAGTATATGAAAGTGATGACCTTCTACAGTCTTTGTTCCAACTGTCAAATTTTAGTGTTCAGAAAGAAATTGTGAAATTCACTGTTTCCCAAACACAGAATTGCTTCCATAAGAGTTATCTAGAAAGGCATGAATTCTTACTCCCTTGCAGCTCTAAAGTATGTGTGCCCGTATAATCTTTTCTATACTATTAGTGGACTCCCAAGCAAATTTCCAGATCAAGCAGCACGGCTTTAAGCGAATGACGAGCAGGAGAAACTCCTGTTCCTTAATCAATACTCACGCAATACCCAGAAGTGCTCTTTCTCATTGTGGCTAATAATTATTAATAGGTCTCTTCTCCCATTAATTTGTGTTATTGCTGTGGCTCTTAAAAGACAAATAAACTAGTGACAGTCATTACTCCTAGTACTAACAGCATTTCATAAACTGTATGAAAAAGATACTTGTAATACAATATTGGACTAAATGGGATTTCTGTCTGTTCCATTATGTTTATTTAGTGTTCTTTAATTTATATATTTATTCATTTATATTGTTATTAATTTAAACTACTGTAGACTTTTCTTGTACTTTTTTTTACATATCTAAACAAAGTGATTTATTTCTGATATTGGCAAAAAGAAGGTAATCCCTTTAAACATGACTGCATTAATTTACTTAGATTCCTAGTTTTCTCAATATCCAGGTCACCCCCACACCCTGGTATTTGTGGGGGATACATTCTGAGACCTACAACGAATACCTGAGACCATGGATAATAGCAAAACCTGTATTTAACACATATACCTGAATTATAGAAGCAGGGGGAGGCTTTTTAATTGCATATTTTTAGACCTGGAGATAACTGAAATTTGGGGTGCTGAACCCATGGATATGGGAGGTGACCTGTATCTGTTACAACAGCAGCCTGGAGTGAAATGAAAGTGTGGAATAGATTTGCCTCAATGTCCGGAAGATGTTTCTTAATAACTTAGTGGCAAGAATTACAATGCAGAGAGACTAGATTTTCTGTACATGGGAGGGGAACCTACAGGTTATGCATCACCATCCATAAGGGATACATTCCATGACCTACTGTGGATATCCGAAACCATGGATAAAAGTGAACCCTATATTTTACATTGCAGCAATGTCCTCTAGTGGCCAGCTCTGGTTATGTGCCATAGAAATACATAATATATGGGGATTTTAAAAAAATAATAGTAATGTGCAGAACAATTCTCAACAGGATGAGAGTGAAATATGTGACTTTCTCAGTTATAATTTCAGGACTGCAGCGATATTAAAACCAGATTTTGGCATATTTCATAACGGGGAAAACAAACAAATTCCCCCATAAAATCTATGATAATGCTTAGCTGCAGAACAGATCATGAATCCAAATCCCATGTTCTCATTATTATTGGGGGGGGGGATTAATTCTCCAGTGTTTTCATAAATTAAGGGAACGGAATCTCTCCACAGGTTGTTGAAAGGCAAGTGTCAGGCAGAACAGTGCAAGGTAGGAAAGACAGAAAGTATAATTGATATGTGGAAGGCCACATACACTCTATTTATGGCATAGCTTATTCCTCTACTTATATATGAAAACACATGGTCCAAAGCATATCAGAGAGTAAACAAAACAAATATGTTGTGGCACTTTGAAGACTAACTGCTATATTTTAATGTTGGCTTTTGTGGATCAGGTCCACTTCATAACATTAAAATACAGCAGTTAGTCTTTAAAGCAGGGGTTCTCAACCTACATGGGCTGGATTCGGCCCATTTCATGTGGCCTGCCACCACCACTACCGGAAGCGGAAGCATTTATGACAGCTGTAAATGCACCCATGCCTGTTGTAAATTCACCGTAAGTGCACCTGCAGTTGTCAAACATATTTATGACAGCCATGGACACATTTTATGGCAGCATTTACAGTGGGGGGAACTACCAGTCTGGCCCATTCAGCTGACTGAGGGGGCGTGGTCTGGCCCTCAGCGTGAAAACATTGAGAACCCCTGCTTTAAAGTGTCACAACATTTTTGTTTTGTTTTGTTTACTCTCTGATATGCTTGAAACACATACTAGAATGATTACTATTAAAAAAATCAACATGTTCCCAAGTGTGTATTGGAATTCATGACGTTAGCCTGCTTCCGAAGCATTCAGAAATAGCAAAATGACTTGGAAACCTTCCCTATGGTAATGTGTCATTCTACAAAACATGGAGTCTGAAATATGAACCAATTAAAATACTGTACTTCAGTGATGGGAGAATTCTGACATAGCATGTTCATACTATTAATAGAACTGAACCAGTTCACTTCTGAATTATTGCTGAATCACTCTGTTTTTATTGTTCTCAGAACAATGAAATGGGTTAAATGTAATGGGTGTCATTTTTTTAAAAAAAGTGCAGTGGGGAATAATGTGTCTGGAAGTGTGGGACTCGGTTTAACTTGTAGTGCAGCAGAAGTGCTGATGAACATTGTGCCCTCTAGAGGGTGAAAAATACATTGCACCTTAAGCTTTCCATCAAAGTAACACTATGACACTCCACCAGGCAGAGTAAAATTTCTTTCAGGAAGGTTGCAATTTATACAGCTTTGTATTTCTGCTACAGCAAGTCCTTATCCTCTGGATAATTTTCATTACCCATTGAAATATTTTCTCATTCCTTCAGAGCTAAATAACTGATATATTTATCAACCTTTGTTAAAACATGTTATTACAACATTTAATGTGGTAGTACAGAGGCAGCTATAATGCAGAATGTTTGTCTGTGTGTGTGCTCTTCCTACACTGGCATTTATATGTTATTCTGCAAAAGTCCACATATAACATGAGCTTCTAAAACAGGCTGAGTCCAAAAAATGTGCACCAAGACAACTCTAATGTTTTGTAGGTGAACAATACTTGGAGATTTTATTTGACTTGGTTGTCCAGGCTTGGAGTAGTTAGCCAAACAACTACAGTATAGGATCCTTTGAAAATACTATCCTCTTTAGCTTTCCCCCCTCAAAAATGATGTACTTTGATTATTATAATTGTACTTGTCAAGTCACAGAGTAAGGAGTAGGATGAAGAAGATTCTTTCATAGAGTCTTCTTGAAGTAGTAGTTCGGGATCTTAACCTATAAAACCAAGGGTTAACCGTTGGAACTTCGCATAGGTTCCTAAGCCTCCTACTAACCCGCACCCACCATTCGTGCACACGGGTGAACTGGGTCCGCAGGTCAACGAAGGATTTAGAAAACCGGCAGTGGGGCAACAGCCCCACAAACGTTAAAAAAGGGAAACAACTTCATTTCCCAACGTTCCTTCCACCGTGCCGCGGCAGAGCCAATCAGGCTGAGAGGCTCTGGCGCAGCGCAAGGAACGTTTGGAAACGTGCCACGGCCAATCAAAAGAAAACCGTTTTTAAAAAACGCAACACAAACACAAACCACAAACCCATAACTACAAGCTCCAGCGTTCTGTGCTCCATGAGCGCAAAGAACGCTGAGGAAGCCAGCGTGCGAAAAATAAAAATTAAAGCCACAATGTGAACACAAGTCCACGCAAATACCCACCGGCATTCATGCACGGAGCAATGGGGAGGAGAGGGACTCCATCTCCTCCACGCTACCCTGCCGAAGACATGCTGAGACCACCACCGGCCTCAACAAAAGTGGAGGTGGGGTGGAAAAAACCACAAAACAGAGGGAGTTCAAGGGAGGAAGGTATTGATGCCTCCGCCCCTCCCCTTGAAAGCAAAACAATTCCTCCCCAAAGCAAAGGCACCAGACGGCACTCCGCCTGGTGCCTTTACTTTAACAGTAAGTGTTTTGCTTACAAGGGAGGGCGAAGGCATCATTGCCTTAGCCCACCCTTGAATGTGAACCCATTCCCAGGTAAGCAAAGCCAGCGGACGGCGCCCGCTGACTTTACTTACCCCAAAAATAAACCATTAATTAAAAAACAACACCAAAAACATCCAAAAACAACCAAAATCAACAAGAAAGAACACACACAAACACCCCCCAAATTTTTTTTTTACAAAAAAAACCCCAAAAGAAATTAAACCAGAGAACTCACCCAAACGACCTTCCTCCACGACGACTGGAAATGAAATGAGGAAAGAAAGAGACTACTTACCAGAAGAAGCGACACCCAGAGGCCAGTAGAGAAAAACAGTCAAAATCAATGAAAACCTCAACAGCCCCACCCAGAGGCCACAGGAGAAAAAACAGTCAAAAATATTCACAGAATTAAATCACAAAATAATACAATACAAACATTTCTAAAATCCTGTATACAGTTTTCACTCAAAAACAAGTCAAAACATCTAAACACAGTTTAAAAATATTAAATTTAAACAAACATATACTTACACATTTTTAAAATTATTATCCAAGTTACAGTACAACTATTAAAAAAAATTCACATAGTAAAACATTATTTGGTTAAATAAAATAATTATAAAAAATTATATCATCCTTTCCTCTTTTTTAATCCAAAAAAACAAACCAAAAAGCTAATCACAGTTTATAACAGCCCGTGCGTATAAATAAACATTTTAAAAAATCACAATTACAGACTAACCTCAGTTGTATAAACATAAAACAAATACCTTGCAACACCATTTAATACAGCCTGGCAACGCCGGGCAACCTCTGCTAGTTTGTTTATATTTTTGTAGGCCTTTGTCAGTTATGTGCATATTGACATGGGGGAAAACTATACTGTTGATGCCTGTGATGTTTAGTAAATGGTAGCAATATAGAGTGTCCACACTTAGTGTTAATCCAGATTTTGGGAAGTTCAGCAAAATATGTCAGAAATATTGTGCCACACACCTGCTGTCTGATGTTTACACTTTGACTTTAAAAACGCTACTTCATTGTAAACACGAGGAATGAAAATGTCCTTTGCATATCTATTTAAGGCACCCAGTTGGTTTAATGTGCCAGGATTTTAAAATTCTTTTTCTTTAGGGGTGATACAAAATGGAAGACTATACCACATTTTTGACATTCACTGAGTTTAACTTGTGCTTTTGTGTTTATCCCTTTCCCTTTGCAGACATGATCAGCTTGAGAGCAGTCACCATCCAAGACAACCAGGCAAGCCTCCAGATCCTGGTCCACCCACTTTAAGCAAAAGCAGAACAGTAGATACATTGAAAACAGAGCAACGGGTACCTGGAAGGAGCACATCGTCCACAAGTTTGAGACAGTCTAAATCAAGGACTGATTTTAAAGAAGATCAAAAGCCAAGTATGATGCCCAGCTTCCTTTCAGATGCCAACCCATTTGGTGCAGTTACGTCAGTCGTAAACAAATTCAATCCTTTTGATTTGATATCTGACTCAGATACAGCCCAAGAAGAAGCTTCCAAGAAACAGAAACCTGTTCAGAAGGACCAGGAGAAGTCAGAACCACAAAAGGGACCGACCAAGCAACCGGTACAACAGCAGAGTCCAAAGCCAGCAGGTCCACAACAAGGAGCTGCAAAACCAGCTCCACAGAAAGTGGGTGCTCCAAAACAGGTGCAGCACCAGCAGCTACAACAAAAGCAACAGCAGCAACAACAACCTGGGGTGCCAAAGCAAGCTCAGAAGCCAGGACCTGTCCAATCAACAGGTCCTCAGACAGAAGAAGCAAAAAAACAGCAAGGACTGGCAAAAGGTCCATCCCAACAACCAGTGCTTACAAGACCTGCTCAGCAACAGAGCCCTGCAAAGCCTTCTCCCCAGCAACCAGCTGCTGCAAAAACATCATCACAGCAACCTGAAGCTTCTAAGACTTCCTCTCAGGCACCTGCTTCTACAAAGCCAGCAGCCCAGCAAGGAACACCACCTGGGAAGCAACCAACTCAGCAGCGAGGAGGACCTCCAAAGGTTGCTGCCCAGCAGGCAGGACCTAGTAAACCACTGGTACAAAAGCCAGGTGGTCCTGCACAGCCTGCTGCTCCTCAGCCACCAGGTTCTACAAAGCAGCAATTGCAGCAGGCTGGTGGGCCTGCAAAGCCATCAGCTCCACAGGCTGGGCCAACAAAACAACCACAACAGCAGACAGGACCTACAAAACCTACTTTTCAACAGCCGGGGGTCTCCCAGCAGCAACGTGTGGACTCATCTCAGCAGCATACTCAGCCTGGGGGATCAACTCCAAAGAAAACATTTTGCCCTCTTTGCACTACTACAGAATTGTTGTTGCATATTCCTGAGAAGGCCAATTACAATACGTGTACTCAGTGTCAAACAGTCGTCTGCAGCCTATGTGGGTTCAATCCTAATCCACACATCACAGAGGTAAGCAAATGTTTCCAGCATAATTTAAAACTAATTGCAAACAAGTTAAACATGCTACAGGTGGATGACTTAGCAGTGTATGAAATGTATGGATTTGTCACATGTAAGTATGTTCAACAGTGCATTTCTGGGATTCTTTGCAAGGTTCTTTGATTTCATTTGTCCTTCCTTAATGAGATGTACACCTGCCAAGTAGTCATGGGACCTGTAAACTCAGACACTGGCCTCAAGTGCCAAGTGCCAAAAATGGAAATCCAGTGGTACTTTGCTAAAAAAGCTATCAGCAATGTGGTTCCTGTTCTTGCAAGCTTAGCATTTTTTTTCAATGAGAAGACTGGTAACAATTAATATACTGTTTAAAAATAGATCATTGTCATTATTCTCCTCACCCAATGGAATTTTAGACTCTGAAGCTCAAAGCAGATATTAAAAAGTAAGTAGAATTCTCACTCATAGAGGAGAGTACTCCAGCTCTTTCCACTAGTTTCTCCTACTTCCTTTATTTGGAGGCTGATGAGTCTGAAGAAGGTGGATTTTGCTATCCCTGGTTAGGTGAAGCTCTCCATGTGGGTAAGGTCCCTGATCTCCCCATTACATATGAAGCCTGTTTATGGAGGACAGCAGAGGCTCTCCATGTTCAGAACCATCAGCAACAGGAATGCCAACAAAGGGAGGTAGACTTTGAGTCCTCTTCTCTACATGTGAGTATTCTATACAGTTTGTAACATGTAAAGGAGAGGGATCTTTCACTCATGGAGTGACCAGCTTGACTTGCTGGAGTGGTACTGCATATAAACTAAGAGTACTTCTTTGAATATGTCATAGCATATTGTACACAGTTCAGCAGCAGCAACTGTTTCTATGTAGACAAGTCTATTTAGAATGTGAAAAATGACACATCAAGAGACTATGGGTTGTTAAGAAGAAAATACAGTATAGGCAGTTTAGGGGTGTAGACAAAAGTCCTCATTCAATAGGGTTGAGGTATTTTGTATAAAGGAATCTGTACAAGAATGCCACCAGAATTGTTCCAGGTTCTTTTTTTTTTTACTGTCAGTTATATTCTACATTTTTCAAACAACTAATAAATAAAATTTATTTAGAACAATAACTTTTTAAATATCCGCCACAAAGCAGACCACTGAATATAACATTATATATAAAATCACCAAGTTTCAATACATGTGCATCACTTAGAGGCAAGCAAGACTAATTAATTTGAAGTATGGAAATTAAGGAAAGTACTATTGTGTGCTATCTGTTCTGAAGTCACATTTGACTTATATGACACTAATATAGAGTTTTCCAGGTACAAAGTGATGAAGAGGTGGCTGTCAGGAACTGAGGATTTTTTTTATTTTTAAAATCTTTTTTTTAATTTTAAAAAAATCATTTTTATCAATACTGATTTAAAAATCAACTTGAAATTGACTTTATATCTTTGGTGAGTTCGAAATGATGTATCAATTGATTAGAACTAGACAACAAAAAGGAAAAAAAGGAAAAAGTGAAAAGAAATTTATACTCTTCTTTATTTAACATGTTTGCTAATATTTCTTTGTTTATGCGTGATGATTCATGAAAGAACTATAAAATATCTGTTGCTTCTTTATTGCTCTTCCAAGAATCATAGCCAAGACCTTGGGGACATGAAAGGAGCCTCATTTGGGCATTCCCTGAGCAGATTTCCCCCCCACAAAAATCCTTTCAACCCAGAATAATTTCTGACATATTATCATCATCATCACCACCCCCACCATCATCATCATCGCCAAGGAATAACTAGTATGCAAGACACTGCATTAAACCAGGCCTTCTGAAAACTACAGTAGATGCTTTACTGCTTCTTAGGACTTGAGGTTAATAGCTGACTTAAAATGTGCAGGAAAAAGAAGTGATACAATTTTGGATGGCAGAATGAGAAATTTTCCAATAAGTGGTTCAGTAATGGGCCAGAAAATTGTCTGATTACCCATAAAGTACATTTGGCTCCATTTAACTAGTAAAGCCAAGACACAGAACAATGAGGCCATGGTTAAGCCCTTTCAGGGAATTGAAGAATGAACTCACCAAAAGGTTCCTTCATTTTGGCAGTTTCACATCTGAACTAGACATGGAAGAAGAAGTAATTGCCTCTTAAATTGTAGTTACATCAAGAATCTTCATTTTCTACGATTTAAACATACAGCACATAATTTGAAAACAAAATGCTTTAACTGTGAGTCTTTTCATGTGATGTATTTACATCAACTGATGATAATTCCTTGATATACTTTCATGTGGACAGCACAGCGTATGAAGCAATCGTTATTTGGATGTAGCCAGCAAGTAAAGGTAGTAATGAGAGCTGTAAAAAAAAAAAAGCTATTATGTTCACAGAATTTGCCAGCTGCATATATCTGCTATTACTGACCTATTCACATGCTGCATCTGTCAGCATGAACAAGCTTGGTCAGGACTGTCCAAGCATAGAACAAAATGCCTAACGTAAAGTTAAAATAGTGCAACCAACTGAGGAGGGCTTTTTCACAAGAGGACTTTTGGAAATTACAGGATTGTCCTAAATCAGAGGTGACTTGACAGCATGTAACAACAACAAAGTAACACTATGTAACCATCTGTCCTAGCTTTGTACTTAAGGAGAAAGCTTCTCCATCTCCTCCTCCTCTTTGTTCCACCTGACTGTTGATGGTGTCTAGTTCTCTAGATTTTATGGGACTATCTCCTAACAGAGCATTGTAAACACAAGAAACTTTGAAAAGATTTAGAATTTTAGTTCACCCAAAAACAGTAGTCCATGCATAGGCCACTTTGGATGCTACATGTAAACATACATAAGCCATGAGTTACATGCATGAACCTGCAGGAAATAAATTTCCCCAAAATATTCTACATCCAAATTAAAATATGAGGACAAATACCAGTAATATTACCATCAGGCTCTGTCCTTTGGTTTCCCATCCCAAACACACATGTTGACATTCTGTTGTTTAAAATAAAATGAAAAGGGCCTAAATGCTGCTCCAGTGGAACAGAAACTCCCCTCTTGTCTGCTCCTTTTCTTTTGAAACTGAAAAGATGTGGTTCCAGCTCAATGCCAAGGCTGTGCCCACTAAAATGGACTGAACCAAATAGTCTGTAGAGCGAACACTGTGTTTTATTCTAGCTCTCTTTCTGTGCACAGCTGCAAAAGTGATGATCAGAATAATTCATTGTCGACAAAAAGCCAAGAATTTTCCAGACTGAAGAGCCAGCAATTATTGGGCAGATTAATGTATTCTCTCATAGGAAGGGAGATTTGTCTACACCAGTGATGGCAAACCTTGGCACTCTAGGTGTTCTTGGACTTCATTTCCAAGAAGTGCTGATAAGCATGAGTGCTGACTTGGGCTTCTGGTAATTGAAGTCCGATGAGACAGCTCAGCAAGGAATGTTCAGCATCGCAGTATCCTTCAGTCTTAAATAAGAGGAAGACAAGAAGTGCTATTTCTCCTTGTCAAGGTCTCCATATTGTAGGGAAATTAATTACACAAAATAAGGGTCCTTTCCCTGTGAGAATCATAACATGTTTACATACAGCAGGCACAGAATAATGACACTTAAAGGAAATACTCTACCCTTTTATGCTTCTAGATCAGGCATGTCCAAACTATGGCCTGTGGGCCAGATACCGCCCCTGAAGCCATTCCATCCATGATGCCCTTGCCAAACCAAGAAGTGAATACGGATGCTTCTGCACATGTGCAGATGTGTCCGTATTCACTTCCTGGTTCAGTGTGGACGTGCTCATGCATGCATAGAAGCGTCCAGATTCACTTCCTGTTTGGCATGGGTATGCTTGCTTATGCTCAGATGAGTCTGTATTCACTTCCTGGTTTGGTGCAGACATGCTTGTGCATACACAGGAGCATCCGTATTCACTTCCTAATTTTGCACAGACATGCTCATGCATGTACAGAAATGTCCATGCCAAACAGGAAGTGAATGTGGATCCTTTTGCACATGCGCAAAAGCATCTGAACTGAACCAGGAAGTGAATACGGGTGCTTTTGTGCATGCACAGAAGTGTCCATGCCGAACCGGGAAGTGCATGCAGACATGAATGCACAAACATGCCCAATTCCGGGAGCATAGTCTGGCTGTTCCAGGGGTGTGGTCAGGCCACCGGCGCAAAATGTTCAGGGGTGTGGTCCAGGGGTGTGGTCAGGCCACTGGCACAAAATGTTCAGTCACCCCTGTTCTAGATAATAAAAGTCCATGCCAGAAAGCAGCTGCCAGTATCACTTTGCATGTGCTAGTTTTAAATAAATAAAGTGTATCATGGGGTGGAAAATCATTTTGCCATTCCCTGACTTTAACTGCAAGAAAGAGGCAAGTGAGGATTTATATCCCCACTATCTCCTACAAATGTCTTGTTTCCAGACCAAAATAATGCAAAGTAATGAAGAAAGTGAATGAACACTGGAATTTTGAGATGGCTTTGTTACATACATAAGGGAGGAACAAATCGGAATTTCATCTTGCAAAGGTCATCTGTGCATGTTTGCATGAGCATATTTTTTAGAGCTGACACTCAGTAGCATTCTGTTACTCAAGGTTTGAGAGGCAAAAGCTGAGACTGTCATGACACAACAGGGGGAGGTCATTGAAAGATCACAGAGGTGAGACAGTGAGGAGCCAATGTAGACATGGTGGCATTTTGAGTAAATTGGAACGCAATTGAGGTAAAAACTCAACTAATCAGGAAAGGTGGCAAATAAAATCTATCTGTTTTTTGTCATGCCATCTGTTCTCTCATGCAGCCGAGCAGATAGTAAAATGCCCACCTCAGTGAGCCAAGTGATGCCTGGTGCCAGATGGAAATGGATAAAAATGGATGTCTTTATAGCCACTTCACCCACAAAAAAATTCACTCACAAAAAATTGAAACATTCTTCTCCATTAGCATTCATTGCCTGTCATTTGTCTCCATAGGAAAGTATACAATTTCTTGAGACTACCCACAGCACCCAAAAACCCTGACAGGTCTAATGCCTCCTGAATACATTTTGTATCTCAATCACGTACCTGGAAGTAGGAATAGAAATCTTTACTTATTTTGTTTTCTTGGATGAGAACAAAAAGATTTCTTCCTACTGGGCAAGATTACAAGAGTAAGCAGCTTTTTTCACATTCCAGTGTTGTTTTTTTGAACAAAAATTGTTCTGACACAAAGTCCAACATTCTCTCTCTCTCTCTCTCTCTCTCTCTCTCTCTCTCTCTCTCACACACACACACACACACACACTTTATGCTGTCTTTCTAGATTTGTGCAAAAGCCAAGATATTTTGTAGTATCTTACATTTTGTTTGGTTTATTATTATTATTATTATTATTATTATTATTATTATTATTATTATTATTATTATTATTATTATTATTATTATTATTATTATTATTATTATTATTATTATTATTATTATTATTATTATTATTATTATTATTATTATGTTCACATTTATATGGCGCCCACTCGACTATGCGACTCAGGGCGGCTAACAAAATTGCAAATCATAACAGTGAATGCATCACATAACAGTAAATAAATCAAACAACAGCAAATAAATCACAATATAAATCACCACATCATAAAACATCATAAAATACTCATAAATGTCCATATTCATAAATGTTCATTTAAAGTCGCGTAGCAGCACAAATAACACGTCCTCATCTGTCCACAGGAGCCACAGCAGCTCCTATCCTATTACCTGCATAAATGAAGGTCTGGTATTGATCAGCTGCTCATTGGCAGAGATATTATATAACATAGGGGCCAATACACTTCCATGGAGAAGCCCATTTTTCTGAACTATCCAACAGCTCTTTCCCCCCTGTAGTGTAACAAAAATAGTCTAGTCTGCAATACCAGAAGATGGAGATGATGATGACAATGAAGAAGAAGAAAAACAGCAGCTGAAATTTGGTTGCCATAAGATATACTGTACTATGTAAGGCTGATGAGATAATCAACTGTGGCAAATGTCTGGAAATCCAATACTGTATTTCCAATTTTTGCTCCAAAGGTCCTAAGGCTCTCGTGCAATCATTTTCATCACTGAGAAGCCACTGTGGCCCTTGGCATAGGAGGGGGAATCTTTCAGCCAGTATTTATTTACTACAAAGGATGGAATAAGAAAATTGAATTGTTGTAGAAAAACATATATCTCTTCTTTGTCTACTATGCTAATTATATGTTGGAATGTTCCATCTGACTGAAAGCAATTTCTGCCTATGCTTTCTGAGTCCTATCAGCTGAGAGTCAAAGCACACTTGTTTGGATATTATTTCCAGTGAAAACAGTAACACATATATTCATGTATTCATACCTAAACAATAACCCTTTTCTGTTGGCTATAGGTATTCAGAAACCTGTAACAGAGATCCATATGTAACAAGGATCCATATCTTATACAGTATCAGTACAGTGATTAATGTAGTGTCTCAGTGTATTAGGGCATTTCTTTTTCATTAAGCACAAGAAAATTCCAAGACACTACATTTTTATCTGCAATAATGGATGTTGGTACAGCTGCCATAGCCCTGATTGACCTATACAGGTAGAATGCAGATACAACTGAGCGGTTGAATTGCTCTTCAATGTCCTTTCTCACCTAGCAGAGTTTAGTTTATTCTGGAGGCCAGAGTTGGGAGGTAGTTGGGAGAAAGCATGAATACTAAAAAAATAAACAATCTCCCCAAAATGTAAGCAAATATTACTGTGTGCTCAAGTTTAACTATACTTGATGGTAGCAAAAGAGACAAAGAGGTCTTCTTCTTCACTCCCATTGTATAGTTTGGGGTACATGGAAAGAGCCTCCTCAAAGATTGTGGTATTTTTGAACCAAAATTGGGTGTACCTTGGTAACAGCAAGCTTATGTTGCTGGCTAATCTTTCTCACACTGGATCACACGAAAGGAACTGCAGAATGAACTCACCAGAAGGTGCCTTCATTTTGGCAGTCTCACATCTGGCCTAGACACAGAAGAGCTTTGTTGGGGGGGGGGTGACCTGCTGATCAAAAGTAAGGAATTATATACTAGTTGGTATGACTTGCTCACAAGGCATTTTGAGCATAAAACTGTATTTTGCCAGAGTTTAGTGCCTGATATAACTGGAGGTGAATTGAGTGAGATATCCAGAGTGTTGTCCTATCCAGTTTTGCTGGCTAGGTTTCAGTTAAGGGTTCAAGAATGTTAACAAAATAGTTGGCTAAGTTTTGCCATGCAGTTACTTGTGTTTTGCATCCTTGCTCTTGTAGCACCCTAAACGCAGTAGGATGTAGAAATCCAGATGGATGAATGAGGTGATTAATGTATGCCTGTGAGAGCAGCTGCTTCAATGCCATCATGACAAAGTGCTAGTAAGATCATAAAGAAAAACCTAGGTTCAGAAAATCTTAATAACTTCAGTCCAGGGTAAATTTTCTTTTTCTGATCAAGAGTTTTAGGCAGGTGGCAGTCAACAAACTACATAGACTTTCTAGGCATAGAGATTTTTCTGGATCCATTTCCACCAGGGTGTAGGCTCAGAAATTTCCTTTGAATAGCCTTAATCTCACTTCTATCCAAAACTAGTGTATATCTCAGTATACAGAATATCTGGATAAAGTTTCTTTTGATGTTTAAGTTCCATGTTTTGGAACTTGTTCTGTGAGTCATAGTTTAGTAACCCCCTTCCACTATGCACACTCCTGGGAAGAATTAATGTGACTTTTCTAATGGTTTGTGGAAGGGACATGAAGCACATAGCTTTCTACACATTGCTGGACTCCAGTTACCATCATCCTAACTATATGAATGCAAGGTGTATGAGAAACAAACAAGAAGAATTGAAAATCTTTGCTCAGGCGGATAAATATGACTTGATAGAGATAACTAAAACTTGGTGGGATGACTTCCATGATTGGAAAGCAGCAACCAAAAGATATAAGCTGTTCAACAATAACAGAAATAACAGAAAGGGAAGTGGGGTTGCTTTATATGCCAGAAACACATATCTCTGCATAGAAATACAGGAGAGTGAACTCAGTTTTTTCCATTGGGAGCATCTGGGTGAACAATAGGAATATGGTAATTGGAGTCTACTGAGCACTCAATCAAGGAGAAGATGCAGATGAATTCTTTGAAAAACATTCCTAGAGTGGGAGATTTCAGTGATAGAATCATAGAATAACTGAGTGAAATCTGCTGGGAGACAAAAACTACAAAATATAGCCTTTCCAAGAAAGTCCTGTCTTGTGTGGTTAATAATTTTCTCCTACAAAAATTGGAAGAAGAAACTAGAGGAATAGCTATCTTTGACTTGATTCTAACCAATAGAGATGATTTGGTGGAAGAAGTGGCAGCAGGGGGCCTCTGGGGGAAACTGACCATATTCTATTTGAGTTCCTGATTTCAAAGGAAACAAAAGCAGAGTGTAGCCAAATATATACACTAGACTTTAGGGAAGTCAATTTTAATAAACTCAGAACAGTGATAGGTAAAGTCCCATGACAGGTGATCCTATCAGGAAAAAGAGTCCAAATTGGATGGGAATTTCTAAAAAAGAAAATTCTGAAATGACAATAATTCCATTAAGAAAGAAAGGTGGAAGACAGACAAAAAGACCAGTGTGGCAGCACAAAAGCTCAGAGTGGAGCTGAAAACTAAAAAAAAGGCACATATAGGAAGTGGAAGGTAGGCCAAGCTAAATAGAAAGAGGACAGACAAGTAGCAATGAATTTCAGGGATGGTGTTAAAAAGGCAAAATCTGACAAAGAGCTGAGGTTAGCAAGAGATTCTAAAAGCAACAAAAAAAGCAGTTTTCAGATACATGCACAGCAAAAGACAGAAAAGAGAAACAGTAATTCAGCTATTCAGTGGAATGAGAAAACGATAATAGACAATAAAGAAAAGGCAGAAGTGCTCAATTCCTGCTTCAGTTCAGTCTCATTCCAAAGGTAGTATATGGACCTCCAAGAAAATGTTTGAAGGTTAGGGCAAAAGGTTACAGTAAATGAGTTCAAATCCCCAGGCCCGGATGAACTGCATCCAAGGATATTGAAAAAATTGGTTGAACAGATCTCACTACCACAGTCTATCATTTTCATGAAATCATGGAGGATGGGTGAAATGCCAGATGATTGGAGGAAGGGATAACTTTGTCGTTATCTACAAATGGGACAAAAAGAAGGAACTGAGGAACTACAGACCAGTTATCCTGACACCAATCCCAGGAAAAAGTCTGGAGCAGATTATAAAGTGGTCACTCTGCGAGCACCTAGAAAACAATACAGCAATAACTAGAAGCCAAAATGGATTTGTCAAGAACAAATTCTGCCAGGCGATACTTTCCATTTTTCAATCAGGTAATTTGCTTGGTAGATGGTGTATATAATATATTTTGATTTCAGCAAAGCCTTTGATAAAGTATCCCATAATATTCTGATTAGCAAGCTAATTCTGATTAGCAAGACTTTTAAAAGGCTGTCGAGGCAGCTGAGCCTTTGCTACCACCTTCGGCTCTCCCGGTGGGGCGGGGAGGCTCCCGTGAGGATGGACGCCGAGCCAACCCACCACCAGCTGGCGTCCCAAGCTCCGCCTCCAGCCCGGGACTTTTAAAAGGCTGTTGAGGCAGCTGAGCCTTCGCTACCACCTTCGGCTCTCCCGGTGGGGCGGGGAGGCTCCCGTGAGGATGGACGCCGAGCCAACCCACCACCAGCTGGCGTCCCAAGCCCCGCCTCCAGCCCAGGTCTTTTAAAAGGCTGTCGAGGCAGCTGAGCCTTCGCCACCAGCTGGCATCCCAGGTGCTGCCACCACCAGGACCTTCATGACTGCTATTTTCCTTCTGCGAATTTGTCGTCGGGAGAGGGAGTGAGTCATGGGTTATTCTGTTATTTTTCATTGCATTTTGTATCTATTGTACCGGATTTTGCATCTATTGTATTTTGCACCGTGTTTTCTATAGTGTATCTTTTGCTTTTTGTGATATTGGATGGCTGTGGGGATGTGGGGAAGTGGGAGCTTTTGGGTGCTCCCACTGGAGGGGGGGGTAGTATGGGGCTTGCGTTTTTTGAGATTAACTGTATGGGATTTTCTTTTCTTTTTTCTTGTAATGTGTTAATTTTCAATCTGTTCTTGTAATTATGTAATTATATTTGTAACATTGTATTTATATGTGTTGTAAGCCGCTTTGAGTGGCACTTGTGCTATGAAAGCGGGGTAGAAATTAAAACTTATTATTATTATTATTATTATTAGGTGTGGGCTAGATAGAACAAAGATCAAGTTGATACACAGTTGGTTATGGAATCATACTCAAAGTGCTTATTAGTAGCTCCTTCTCAAATTAGGAGTAGATAACAAGTAGGGGATACCATAAGGCTCAGTCCTAGGCCTGGTGCTTTTAAACATTATCATTAATTACTTGGATGAGGTAGTGTAAGGAATGCTTATCAAATTTGCAGATGACACAAAATTGGGAGGAATATTTATTTATTTTTATTTATTTATTCAATTTATATCCCGCCCACTCAACACAAGGCCGACTCTGGGCGGCTAACAACATAAAAAGTAACCCCAGGGCAACCCAAGGAGTTTACAGACAATATTCACAAATACAACAATAATCCTAAAAACAGTTAAAACAGTAAAAAAAAAGTTAAGACTACCCACCCCCTAAAAAGCAAGGGCTGCAGGATCGAAAAGGCACCATGGGGAAGAGTTCCTCTACACCAACCACCCCATGGTGGTTACCCTTCCACCCGCACCCCACACTTGACCTGCCAGCCAGGTTTTAAGATCCCTTCTGAAAGGCAGCAACTCCGTCCGAAGACGTAATTCTGTTGGCAGGAGGTTCCAGAGGGCCGGTGCAGACACGGAGAAGGCTCTCCTCCTTGTGCCAGAGAGGCGAGCCCCTCTGGCTGATGGAACAATTAGAGAGCCCCTCCGGTCCGCTCTGGTTGGACGGACAGACGTCCTCAGGGCGATGCGGTCTCTTAGGTAACCTGGCCCACTACCATATAGGGCTTTAAAGGTCAAAACCAGCACCTTGAATTGCACCCGGAGACATACTGGCAACCAGTGCAGCTCCCGGAGCAGTGGCGAAGCATGAGCATAACGGCCACACCCCATCACCACCCGGGCAGCCGCATTTTGGACCAGCTGTAGCCTCCGAATGGTCGTCAAGGGCAGCCCCATGTAGAGCGCATTGCAATAGTCTAGTCTGGAGGTAACCAGAGCATGGGTGACCATGAGCAAGGAGTCCCGGTCCAGGAGTGGGCGCAACTGGCGAATCACCCGAAGTTGGGCGAAAGCCCTCCTGGTCACAGCCGCCACCTGTTCTTCTAGCAGTAGCCGTGAATCCAGGAGGACCCCCAAGTTGCGCACCGGGTCTGTCTGGGGCAAAATAGCCCCATCCAGAACCAACGATGGAAGCTCCCGGATTAACGCAGGACCCCCTATCCATAGCCACTCAGTCTTGCTGGGATTCAATTGTAGCCCGTTAGCCCCCATCCAGACCCCCACAGCTTCCAGGCATCTGGAAAGGACTTTGACAGCATCACTGGGGTCCCCATGGGCCGAGATGTACAACTGAGTGTCATCCGCGTACTGATGGTACCGCACCCCATGGGAACGAATGATCTCACCCAGCGGTTTCATGTAGATGTTAAATAGGAGAGGAGAGAGCACCGAGCCCTGAGGAACCCCCCATTTGAGGGGCCTAGGACTGGACCTCTCACTCTCCAACCACACCGACTGGGACCGACCCTTCAGAAATGAGGAAAACCAGGACCACACAGTACCCTGGATTCCCAAACCTCGGAGCCGTTCCAGAAGGATACCATGGTCAACGGTATCGAAAGCCGCTGAGAGGTCAAGAAGAGCGAGGACGGATGGGTGACCACCGTCCCGCTCCCGCCAGAGATCATCCATCAGTGCGACCAATGCCGTCTCGGTACCATATCCAGGCCTGAATCCTGACTGAAAAGGGTCCAGATAATCCGCTTCATCCAGTACCCCCTGCAGCCGACATGCCACTGCCTTCTCCAACACCTTCCCTAAAAAGGGGAGGTTTGAGACAGGCCTATAGTTAGTTAGGACAGCTGGGTCGAGGGAAGATTTCTTCAGGAGGGGGCGCACCAAAGCATGTTTTAAAGGTGCAGGAAACACCCCCTCTCGCAATGATGCATTGATCACAGCCCCAACCCAGCCACCTGTCACTGCCTTGGAGGTTTTCACCAACCAGGTGGGACAGGGGTCCAAAGGGCAGGTAGTGGCGCGCACAGCTGCAAGGAGCCTGTCCACTTCATCAGGGGCAACTGGATCAAACCGGTCCCAGATGGCATAGCAAGACTGTGCTCCGGCTCCCTCCGGACTCTCCCCATCCACGCCAGGATTAAACCCAGAGCGAATCCGATCGATTTTCTCCACTAGATGGTCAGCAAAGTCCTCAGCCGACCCCTGCTAACCGGGCACCGGGGTCCCCCTACCAAGGAGAGACCCGGTAACCCGGAACAGGGTGGCTGGGCGATTATCAGCGGAGGCGATAAGGGTGGTGAAGTATTGTCGCCTCATCACCTCCATCGCCACTAGATAGGCCCTAATAGCGGCCCTAGCTAGTGTCCAATCGGAGTCTCTCTGGGTCTTCACCCAGCGGCGCTCTTGGCGTCTCTTTGCCCGTTTGAGCTCCCGCAGTTCATCTGTGAACCATGGAGATGACCTAGCTCGATGAGCTCTGAGAGGCCGTAGTGGTGCGATTTCATCCAAGGCCGCTGTTGTCATCCTGTTCCACAGGTCGACCAGTGCCTCGGGCGAATCGTGTTGCCGATCCAGAGGAAAATCCCCCAGTTCCCTCTGGAATCCATCAGGATCCATCAGTTGCCTGGGGCGGGCCATTCTAATAGGCCCTGCCTCCCTACGGTAAAGCGACGTACCCAGGAAGTCTAGAGCCACCAAATAGTGATCTGACCATGGCACAGGTGTTATGTCTAATTTCCGTAATCTCAGATCACTCTGCCACCGCTCCGACAAAAAGATTAAATCTGGTGTGTGGCCACTGCCCCTGGTCGGGCCCTGAATTACCTGAATCAGGTCCCTATCTGCCATGGAAGCCATGAACTCCTGAGCCACCTCGGAGCCAGTCCCCAGCGAGGGTAAATTGAAGTCCCCCAGAACCATCAGTCTAGGGAACTCCAACGCCAATGCTGAGATGGCCTCGAGGAGCTCAGGCAGGGAGTCCCTTACCCTGCAAGGGGGCAGGTACAGGAGTAAGACTCCCAACTGACCCTTAGAGCCCAGACGCAGAAGCAGGGCCTCACAACCCATATTATTTTGGAAGACAGGATCAGAATTTTTAAAAATCGTGATAGGTTTGAATACTAGGTTGAAAATAACAAAATGAAATTTAAAACAGATAAATACAAAGTTCTACACCAGTGATAGCAAACCTTTTAGAGACTAAGTGCCCAAACTGCAACCCAAAACCCACTTATTTATTGCAAAGTGCTAGGGGAGGAAGGAACAGCAACAGGGGAGGAAGGAAACACTTCCATTGGGCTGCTGGGCAGAGAGGCAGGGCAAACTCTCTGCTGGGGTGACCGCATGGGTGCCCACAGAGAGGGCTCCGAGTGCCACCTCTGGCACACATGTCATAGGTTCGCCACCACTGTTCTACACCTATGGAAAATAAACCAAATAAACAGTTCCACGGTAGAGAATAGTGGGTTCAGTAATACTATGAGCAAGACAGATTTTGGAATTGTTCTAGATCACAAGCTGAATATGAGTCAACATTATGATGTGGCTGCTAAAAAGATGAGTGTTATTTCATGCTGGGTATGTTTAGCCTCGAGAAAAGAAGACTGAGGGGGATTTGATAGCACTTTTCAAATACTTGATAGTCATAAAGAGGAGGGGCAGAATCTGTTCTCAATCATCCCAGAGTGCAGGACTCGCAATAATGGGCTCAAACTACATGAAACCAGATGTAGGCTGAATATCAGGAATTATTTCTTAACTGTTAATGCTGTATGACAATGGAACCAATTACCCTTTGAGGTGCAATGAATCCAGGGAGTTAAACCTCTGAATTTGAGTAGAGAAAGACCACAGAACTCATGCTTCCACCGCTCTTCTCCTGGTTAGCATAATACCCTCCTCTACTGCCTCCTCTACTAAGGGCTGAAACACTTCTAACAGCCAATACCTGCTGCACCTCCATATGCAACATCAACTCCAAGAGCACTCCTTGACTGTGATCTAGTTTTACATGGGGAGTGTGACCACATGCAAAATGAGAAGAGTTCCTATCCAAGCCCACTCTGGCCTACCCTTGCCTCAAAAACATTTTCTCCTTTTCCTTTTGACACTCCACTCATCCAGATAGCTGGCATGATCAGCTGTGGAAGATAAATGCGTTCTGCTTTCATCGCTGCCTCATTTGTGTTACAGAATGCCTGGAGATTAGAGCTCACTGGACAAATCCCAGTTGTTGTGGTTTAGGAAGAACCTTCAAAAACCAGAACACAAAGGATCAAATCGGTCCTCTTCCTTCCATCTGTTTGGAGCTGCTTGTTGTTTTTAGAGTGTTATTGCTAGTATTGTCACCCAGGTTACTAGGGTTTAAAATGAAGGCTAAGTTGGGGAGTAGGGTGGAAGGAGACTTAATGAAAGGATTTTGATTAGGCTGACCTTGGATGAGCAAATCAGTTTCTTCTTTTTATTACAAAATGACTCAATTTATTTCTGAGCTAATCTCACACCATGGATTATTATATCTTTTAGCAAGCAGACATTATATAGGGGATATTTCTATATACACAGGGATACAGTGATTTTAGTAGGTATCCAGTGTGCTGCAGTAGATAGTTACAGCATAGACTAGGATTTAAGGGAACTGGGTTCAAATCCCAGCTTGACCATGAAAATTTACTGAGGCAGGGGTGAAATGGGTAAAACCACTCCTTAACTATCTCATTTTGGAAGCTCCATTTGGGTCACTATAAGTGGATTCCACCTTGGCAGCATCTAACACACAACACATTGACTTCAAGATAATGTATTATTGAAGGAACTTCATGAGTTGTTATAAAAGAAAGTCAGACAAAATCTTTTATATCAGGAGTTTGCAACCTATAGCCTGTGGGCCAGCCCCAGTCCCTGACACCATTCCATCTGGCCCATGGTCATGACCCCATAAGCGGAAGCGGATGTGCCCACACATGCACCCGACATGGTTTATGACAGAGTTTGCAGCAGGGGGAAACCACATGTCTAGATCAGTTCTTAAACTGCCAAAACAAAGCCTCCTTTTGGTGAATTCATTCCACAGTTCCTTTTGCCTGATCTAGTTTGAGAAAGATTACCCAGCACAACAAGGTTGTTGTTGCCCAGGGTACGCCTGATTTTGGTTTAAAAACTCCACAATCTTTGAAGAGGCTCTTTCTGTGTAGCCTGTACAATTCAGTTTACAACAGATAATGTCTATGGCACTGAGGCACTGTGCCCCCAAAACCTACTGAGCTCATACCTGTCAACTGCGATTCCGCGCAGATCGCCTTCCACGCATGCGTAGAAGGCTTTTACGCTTGCGTAGAATCCTTCTACGCATGCATAGAAGGCTTCTATGATCCCCTTCTGTGCAGATCGCCTTCTACGCATGCATAGAAGGGTTCTACGCAAGCGTAAAAGCCTTCTACACATGCGTAGAAGGCGATCTGTACAGAAGGGATGTGCAGTACCTCTTCTCCCCCCTGCCATTTCCGGGGTTTTGGCAGCTGCGGGCGGGAAATTGCACAAATCAGCACCAAAAATCGGGATGTCCCGGCCAATCCGGGAAGGTTGACAGGTATGACTGAGATACCATAGCTACACAGGATCATTTTGGCCACAGTGGCAGAATCTTTTTATTTCCTGCTTGAAACTAAAACACCTTTCACTTTTAATAAATTGAGACCTTGTTGTTCAAATCTTCTTTAAAAAAACTCAATCCTTTGTCATGTAATCCGATTTCAAATTCTCCCTCTCTCCCCACAGTAATCTCTTCCAAAAGCTATAAATATTGTTCTTTTCCAAGGTACATTTTGTTTCACATGTTGTTAGTTAATTGTATTGAACAGGAAGTTTTGTAAAAGATTCCTGTGCAACTTTCTTGCTATCCCACCCCCCTCAAAAGCCCTTACACAGTTCTTCACCCAAGTAACCTATAGGTTAACTCTGCATCACTAAAGATAGCAACTACAATCACTCATCTGCCCCAGTATTGTGGTTGCTTAGCAACCGTACTTTACTACTATAGCAAGGTCATGTGATTTGAAATGTTTTCTAGTCAACTATGCTTGCAGGAAGTATAGCTGTTTTAATTTTAGGTCAGACAGGTTAATCTTCTCTCAGATCCCACTAATATTGTGCCTCTTTCTGGCTGCAGTATTTTCGTGTTCAGGCAATGAAGAAGCAGACGAGTGAAGTAGTGAAATTCAGCTTTTTATTAGTGGGGTTTGAACACTGTTTGGATGGGGCAAAACTTGGACTTAGATACACTATAAACAGTAACAATAATACAACAAGCCCACTGGCTAACAGAGTGTGCACATTTTTCAATCCACTTATTTGCATAAGAATAGATACATGAGAAAAGATACATTCTGCTCCTATTAACAGTAACAGTAACAATAACAATAATACAACAAGCCCATTGGCTAACAGAGTGTGCACCTTTTCGATCCACTTATTTGCATAATAGATACATGAGAAAAGATACATTCCGCTCCTGTTAGAAAACACAGTTAACATACATAACATTCTTCCCCCCCTAGGTAAAAACAAAATCCTTTAACCAGGATGGCGGTCCAGTTTCCCTTCTGGGTTGGACGCTTGGTTGAGCTGACTCAGGAGCTCGTAGGATGGGCAACCCGACTGGAGTGAGGGAATGACTAGAGGGGGAGGATTGTAAACCCAAATTAAAGCCCGTTTGTCAGATGGAGGAGCAGGGGTTCGCTCAAAAACAAAATCTAATTCTGTGGATGAATAAGACAACTCGGTCTCTCCTGTGTGTACTAAGCGTGGAGGGCGACTCCAAACAAAATTGGTCAACATCAATAAAGAAATCCAGAGTGCTATAGGGGAGCATTCCACAAATTCCCCTTGAAATTGGTTCCTAGAAGACACTTCTGGGTCAATGTTGGCTGGCTGCTGACCATTACCTCTTTCCCCTGGGTTTAAATGGGTGCGGGCCAACCCTAGTGTTGAGTGCCTGTATTCATCTTGTGGGTCCAGTGCTCTGGGTCTCAATTGATCCGCGTGCCTCCTCCAGATCTGACCAGTGGCTGTTTCGATTCTGTAAGGAACAGGACCAGTTTGATCGATCACAAACCCAGGCACCCACGTAGGGCCACTAGCTGCATAATTGTGGCAATGTACAGGGTCTCCGGATGAGAAACCCTTCTGGTGTTGGATTGCTATATTTGTGTCTTTGTCCTCTACCCTAGAGGGATCCAATCTGCCCAGCAAGGATGACAGTTTCCTTCGCTGGAGCAATTCAACAGGGGACAGCCCTGAGGCAAGGGGGGTGAGCCTATATGTAAAATGAAACTGGCATAACTGGAGCTCCAAATCCCCTTCACCCATATGCCGAAGCATGTCTTTAGTTGTGCGCACCTGCTGCTCTACCTGGCCATTGGTGGCTGGGAGGAATGGGGTGGCAGTGATGTGCCTAATTGCATTCCTTTCCATGACGTGGACGCGTTGTCGGACACCAGCACATCTGGAAGTCCAAATGCTGTAAACAGCCTTCTTAGGTGCATTATCGTGGTGGCTGAAGTGGTATTAGGCACCCTAATCACTTTCAGCCACTTAAAGAATGAATCCACAACCAACAAAAATAGGGCACCCCTAAATGTGCAACCTGGACCACGGGCCCCGAGCAGAATCCCATTCTCGAGAGGGAAGGTGGGATTGCTCTGGATGAGAGGATTGACAACTGGCAAGTGCCAACCATTTGTAGAATGTCCTGGTCCAGTTGAGGCCACCAAAAGTAGCTACGGGCAAGGGCTTTGGAACGGACAATTCCCGGGTGACTTGTGTGAAGTAGATGTAAAACCTTTTTCCTGAGAGTGACAGGAATGACCACCCACTGGCCCAATAGAAGGCAACCTCATTCCACTGACAGTTCCAAACGCTTGCGGTGGAATGTTCTGAATTCCTCGGCTAGAGGAGAGACAGGCCAGCCTTTTTGTACCCAAGACATTACTTTAGTCAATGTTACATCCTTGGCCGTAGCCTTGGCTATATCTGAGGGGATGACTGGGGGCGAGTCGAAAGCCTCAATCATAAGGACCTGGTGGTCGCTTTCGATCTCGCAATCGGCTTCCCCAACCCCTGGCAGTTGAGAACGTGACAGGGCATCAGCGTGGCTGATGTTCTTGCCGGGCCTGTGCACCAAAGTAAAATTGTATGCATTTAGGAAAATTGCCCAACGCAACATCCTTGGGGACAGAATTTGTGCCGTGGGCTTCCCATTCACAAAGATTCCAAGGAGGGGCTTGTGGTCAGTTACGATGGTAAAAGGTATTCCATAAAGGTAATCGTGGAATTTCTTAGTGCCAGCCACGATTGCAAATGCCTCCCTGTCTGTCTGAGAGTAATTTTTCACAGGCTTTGAGAGTAAACAGCAATAGAATGCTGCGGGGGCTTCCCTCCCGTCATTTAGTACATGGCATAACACAGCTCCCACCCCCACTGGGGATGCATCACACACAAGTACAACTTCCTTGTTAGGATCAAAATGAGTTAGTACAGCATCTGAAGATAGCAGCCTTTTAAGTTCTAGGAACGCTTTCTCCTGGCAGTGGCCCCAGTGCCAAACAGTATCTTTCTTAAGAAGCCGATGTAATGGTTCGGCATCTGAGGCTTTGCGATGGAGAAAAGCATGATAGAAGTTTAACAATCCTAGAAATGATTGCAATTTGGCTTTACATTTTGGCCTGAGTGCATTTTGCACGTCCGCCACCTTGGAGTCAGAGGGCATGATACCTTGGGGTGTAATTCAGTACCCCAGTAACTCCACTTCCTGTGCCAAAAACACACATTTGTCTCTTCTGAGATGTAGACTGGCCCTCTCAAAACGTGAGTGGACTCGATCGAGCCTGGCCGCTAGTTTGACGGTGTCGTTGGCGGTGATCAGGACATTGTCAAAATATGGCAGGACACTGGGCAAACCTTTTAAAATACGTTCTACAAGAGATTGAAATATTCCAGGGGCCGCATTCACCACAAATTGTAGTCTAGTTACCTGAAATGCCCTCCTATGTGTTACTATGGTCTGGGCTATGGCAGCAGCAGGAGACACAGTCAATTGTTGTGAAGCCTGGGCAAGGTCAAGTTTTGCGAAGCAATTTCCTCCATGCAAGGAGGCAAGAAGGTGGCTTACCACGGGCACAGGATATGCGTTCGGGCGAATAGCTTTATTGATGGTACACTTGTAGTGCATATCCTGACCTCCCCGTTACTTTTCAAAGCAGTCACAATTGGTGTCTCCCACTCTGCGGAGTCCACCGGCACTAGGATGCCCTGCCCCACCAGTTTGTCCAGCTCGGCTTCTATCTTCTCCTTTAAAGCAAAGGGTACTCGGCGTGGCTTTATCTGGATGGGCTGGATGGTTGGGTCAAGCTAAAAGTCAACAGGGGGTCCTTTGTATAAACCTAAACCCTTTTTGAATACCTCAGGATGTTTAGCACAAACATCCCGGATTGGGTCAGAGTCTATTCCGTGGATGCCAGAAAGCCGGATTCCCAGGGGCCTAAACCATTGGGTCCCAATAAGACAGTTAGTGCCCTGCTTAACTACAACCAATGGCAAGGAGGTGCAAATGTTTTTGATTTTGACCAAGAAATTTCCCACCCCCAGGACCGGAACCTGGCAACCGGAGGGAAGTTTTAAAAGATTTGAGCTTGGGCCGAGAGGCAGGGGGAATTCTCAAAAACTCCTGCTGTGGGAATATGGAAAAGGTAGTTCCTGAATCCACCTCCATCTTGAAGGGGACATCATGCAGGCTCAGGTCTGCGAAGAAACGGTCACTGACAATGCCCACTTGGCACGGCTCAGGCTCTGGTGACACTTTGGCGATGGACAATTTGTGGTGATGACTCTTCTTGGACCTAGATGCTGGAGTTCTTTGCTTTCGCTGTCGGCATTCTTTAGCAATGTGCCCTCATTGCCCGCAGTTGTGGCATTCTGCGGTGCAGAAGGGGCACTTCCTGCAGTCATGCAGCCATCACACTTGCAAAGGAATTTCTTCTCCTGATCATCACGGTGCTCTCGGTGTTTTCATTGGACCACTCGGACTTCTCCCTCTGCGTCACTGGACTCTAATGAAGAGGTAGAACCAGGCGATGCTGACGATGAAGATGAATTTTGCTGAGCTTGCACAGCTGAGTCGGTGGCACTGGTGGTGTACTGGTGATGCCAGAAAAGCTTGATGCTGGACCGTGCAGCCTCAGATGCTACCGCCTATTCTAGGACAGCCTTGAAAGTTAGTGTCTTCCTGATCATGAGGTGACATTGAGCATCTTCGTCCCTCATGCCGGCCAGCAGACGGTCCCTGAGTGCTTCTTCGATGTTGTCCCACTTGCACGGGGCGGCAGCAATGCGCAGAGCATCATCGTAGTGTGCAATGGTCTCTCCAGGTCGCTGCTCCCTTCTGTGGAAGGCCATCCTGGCCGGGAAGATTGTGGCTTCAGGTGTTTCCTCAGTGCGGACATGATTTCTGCGAGCGGCACCACATCCACATCCCATGGGAGAACGAGGTGGGTTGCCAGCTCAAGTGTCTCAGAACCGCATTGAGCGGGGAAACAGGAGCGCTTCTGGTCTTCGTTGGTGATCTTCTGTGAGGCCATTGCGTGGCGGTATCGGAGTTCGTATGTTGCCCATTTCTCTGGACGTGCTGGGTCAAATGGGCCAATGTTGCTGCCATGTGGGGACGCCATCCCACCTTCGTCGCCAGTTTTGTGTTCAGGGAATGAAGAAGCAGACAAGTGAAGTAGTGAAATTCAGCTCTTTATTAGTGGGGTTTGAACACAGTTTGGATGGGGCAAAACTCGGACTTATATACACTGTAAACAGTAACAGTAACAATAATACAACAAGCCCATTGGCTAACAGAGTGTGCACATTTTTCGATCCACTTATTTGCATAAGAATAGATACATGAGAAAAGATACATTCTGCTCCTATAAACAGTAACAGTAACAATAATACAACAAGCCCATTGGCTAACAGAGTGTGCACATTTTCGATCCACTTATTTGCATAAGAATAGATACGTGAGAAAAGATACATTCCGCGCATGTCAGAAAACACAGTTAACATACGTAACAAGTATGGACGACAGAATGTTAGTTAACCCTGTGTGTGTGGCATTGTTTTGCTGTGTTAATAATTTCTGTATGTTACACAGTAATTACAAAGCAAACGTACATGACTACAAAATTTAGTGCCACAAATTGACAGAGTGGTATGAGAAATATACTAAAAAGGCTTCTCATATAGCTTTTCTGAGCTGTCAGAGCTTGGAAAATTCACTACTTTTGTGCTATAGCAAATATAGCCATGCTAACTAGAATTGAAATTAAATACAGTAGAACCTCAGATAAAGTCCAAACTCTGTTCCACAAGTTTGGACTTTATCCAATTTTGGACTTTATCCGAACAAATGGGTGATGCATTGGATAACGTCCAAAAATGGACTTTATCCAAGGTTCCTATACCAAATACCTCAGATAACGCCCATTTTTTTAGTGGTTTTGGAATTTATGCGATCATCATGTGTGCATGAAAACCGCGACTTTATCCGAATCGGACTTTATCCGAGATACCACTGTAAGTAACTTTTCTAAGCTTTGATTTCTCCCTATGGAAAATCTTCACATTCAGGCAAAGGAAGTAACTGAGAGTTGTCATGTACACTTAAAAAAATAATGTAGAAGTATAGTAAAACCCCAGGTTACAACCACCTCAGTTTAGGTTTGCTTCAGTTTACAACGGCAAATCCTATGGAAATACTATCCCGGTTACAAATGTTTAATGTATTTGTTTCAGTTTACAATGATCAATTCAGGACCATTTTTTATTTTTTCAATGCATCCCTATGGATGTTTTGCAGAGCTTTAAAGACAAACAGCTATATATTTTTAATGTGAGCTTTTGTGGATCAAGTCCACTTCATCAGACAGATGAAGTGGACTTGATCCACGATGTCTGATGAAGTGGACTTGTTCCATGAGAGCTCACATTAAAAATATAGCACCTAGTCAAGTTTAAAGTGCTGAAGTGTATTTTGTTTTTTGATATGCCTGACCCACAGACTAACACGTCTACTATTCCAAAAAATTAAAATGTAGAAAAGTGAGTAGACCTCAGGTGTATAACAAGATTTACTTTGTTTTTCACTAAAAGGTCCCCAACATCCTTCAGCCATGTCAAGGTAGAAAACAGTGGCTCAAGAAAGCATGCAGAACTGTGGAAAAAAGTGTCTCTGAACACATATTTTTATTGGTAGCAGAACTGGAGCTTGCACATACATTCTTACCTATACCCACCCCTTTTCCCCCACCATTAAAAATAGCATAATTTAGTTTATTTTTATTGACATTTTACCAAACAATTGGGAAGCAGAAAACTGCTGGTATATCACCCAGAGATCTACCAGTAAATCACGATCTACCTTCCGCCAACTCTTAATGGAGAAAAAACAGGGTCAGCATCCGGAATGGCTAAAAGGGACATTACTGTGTTGTGAACGTCTCCATCATTGATCCTGTGGAGATACAAAACAGCAGGATATTTGATATCAATTTCCCACAAAGGGCTACCGTGTAATAGGTGCAATGGTATCTAATTTTAAATGTAGTGTTTTCTTTCCATGTAGCTAAAATGGACAGAGGGTGATGAAGAATTTATTTTATTGGAGATGAGGTGATGAAGATGAAGTAAAATTACTTACTTTTCAAAAACAACTGTGACGGAATTTCAGTTACATGGATGCTTGCCTCCCACATGGCAAATGTAATATTCTCTGTGAAAATCTGAAAGGCTGAATGTCTAGCTTGCAATGCATTTTTGTTCAAACCAAAGAGAAAACATGCATGTTCTAATACACTATGAGTATATTTAGCTTGCGCTATATTTCACTCGGTCAAAATGGCATCTAGTTGCAGCTATATTTCATCTTCAGCTCATGAAGATTTTAAGATGTCATATAATGATCTTCAAGATTTTAGTACTTTAAGCCTCCTACAGAACTGTTTGAGAGAAATTTTGTGCCAAAAGCAAAACAGTTTCAGTGGGATTAATTAAGTCTCTAGTATTGAATGAATTCCAAGTTTTATTTTAGAAATTGAACAAGGAGAAGATTCTTGTAATATGAGTTTTTAGTTGTAGGAGTTCTATTTTCTTTTAAATTTTTAAATTTAAATCAGAAGCTGAAGTTAGTTGTGCCATTAACATCCTGTGAAAGCAGTGAGATGAATTTTAACCAGATTATTGGTGTGTGTGTGTGTGTGCGCGCGTGTGTGTGAGTGTGTGTGTGCGTGTGCGTGTGCGTGTGCGTGTGCATGCGTGCGTGCGTGTGTGTGTGTGTGTGTGCGCGCGCGCTGGGTGCTGGGTGCTGGATGTTCTGGACTACCTATTGTACATGAAAATTGTTTTGAGAGCTCTTAGAACACCCTAATTATTTGGCCTTAAAGAGCTGGATGGATTTTCACTGAATTTGGAGGGTGTGTTTGGGACATATAGATTTAATTTAATTTAATTTAATATTCAGATTTATACACTGCCCACTCAGGCGAACCCGACTCAGGGCGGCATTATAACAACTTTTAAAAACATATAAAAACACATAAAACCCCTAGTTATCCCAAACACCTACCCCACCCACTGTAAAAAAGAGACAGGGAGGGCTCCTGATTGCTATCTTGTTGTGAGCCAACAGGGGGGACCGTATTCCCATTAGGGCCCCACACCTGCCCTGCCAGCCAGATTTTCACACCTTTCCTGAAGGGCAGCAATTCTGTTTGTAGTCTTAGATCTGTTGGCAGGAGGTTCCAGAGGGCTGGTGCGGACATGGAGAAGGCCCTCCTCCGAGTACTAGATAGATGTGCCCCTCTAGTTGATGGCACAACTAGAGAGCCCCTCTGATCCACTCTAGTTGGACGGGCAGACACTCCTGGGGCAATGCGGTCTCTAAGGTATCCTGGCCCACTACCATATAGGGCTTTAAAGGTCAAAACCAGCACCTTGAATTGTACCTGGAGGAAAACTGGAAGCCAGTGCACCTCCCGAAGTAGCGGTGAGGCATGGGCATATCGTCCGCACCCCATCACCACCCGGGCCACTGCATTCTGGACCAGCTGCAGCCTCTGAATGGTCGGCAAGGGCAGCCCCATGTAGATCGCATTACAGTAGTCTAGTCGGGAGGTGAGCAGAGCGTGAGTGACCATGAGCAAGGAATCCTGGTCCAGGAGCGGGCGCAACTGGCGAATTACCCAAAGTTGGGTGAAAGTCCTCCTGGCCACAGCCACTGCCTGTTCTTCTAGCAGCAGCAGTGAGTCCAGAAGGAACCCCAGGTTACACACCGGGTCTGTCTGGGGCAAAATAGCCCCCTCCAGAACCAAAATGGTAGCTCCCGGGATAGCGTAGGGCCCCTTATCAATAGCCATTCTGTCTTGCTGGGATTCAGCTGAAGACCATTGGCCCCCATCCAGACACCAACAGCCTCCAGTCACCTGGATAGGACTTCAACAGCATCACTGGGGTCCCCACGGGCCGAGATATACAACTGAGTGTCATCCACGTACTGATGGTACCGCACCCTGTGGGAATGAATGATCTCACCCAGCGGCTTCATGTAGATATTAAATAGGAGAGGAGAAAGCACCAAACCCTGAGGCACCCCATACTGTAGGGGCCTAGCACTGGACCTCTCACCCTCCAACCACACCAACTGGGTACGGCCCTCCAGAAATGAAGAAAACCAGGACAACACAGTGCCATGGATCCCCAATCCTTTGAGCCATTCCAGAAGGATACCATGATTGACGGTATCGAAGGCCACTGAGAGGTCAAGGAGAGCAAGGACGGATAGATGACCTCCATCCCGCTACCACCAGAGATCATCCATCAGTGCGACCAATGCAGTTTCTGTACCATGTCCAGGCCTGAATCCTGATTGAAAGGGGTCCAGATAATCCGCTTCCTCCAGGACACTCTGCAGCTGGCGTGCCACCGCCTTCTCCAATACTTTCATTCATTCATTTCATTCATTTATTCGATTTATACCCCGCCCTACTCAACCAGGGCCGACTCAGGGCGGCTTACAACAAGTAAATCAGATACAGTATACAAAAATTACAAATGGTACAGTGTTACAATACAGCAAATTAAACAATAAATATTAGAAATAAAACACATTATAACAACAATAGCAACAATGTGATCAATATAATCAAAGGATATAAATTCAAAAGTACCAAAAAATAATAATAATCATAATACAGAAATGCAATAAAGACATAAGCAGCAATAGTAATACAATAATTAATCAAAAAATACAGTTAAAACGATCAATACAAAATACATACATAGGCCAGAGGGCACAAAAGGAAAGTCCTCAATTCCAACTGCACAGCAATTGCAAGTAGCCCAAGAACCCCAGAACAGTGTAAGAGTTCCAGGGTAGGCGGGAATCCCTCCTCGCACCAGCGTCGCCGTCGTCCTTTTCACCCCTCCGACCCGGCGTGGTCCGGAGGGGGGGCGAGCGCAGGTGACCCCAATCCCCGGGAGCGGTGTTGGAGCTCCGGGGCGGGCGGGAATCCCTCCTCGCACCGGTGGTGGCGGCGTCCTTTTCACCCCTCCGACCCGGCGTGGTCCGGGGGGGCGGCGGGCGCAGGTGACTCCAATCCCCCAGAGCGGTGTTGGAGCTCCGGGGCGGGCGGGAATCCCTCCTCACACCGGCGGTGGCGGCGTCCTTTTCACCCCTCCGACCCGGCGTGGTCCGGAGGGGGCGGCGGGCGCAGGTGACTCCAATCCCCCGGAGCGGTGTTGGAGCTCCGGGGCGGGCGGGAATCCCTCCTCACACCGGCGGTGGCGGCGTCCTTTTCACCCCTCCGACCCGGCGTGGTCCGGAGGGGGCGGCGGGCGCAGGTGGCTCCAATCCCCCGGAGCGGTGTTGGAGCTCCGGGGCGGGCGGGAATCCCTCCTCACACCGGCGGTGGCGGCGTCCTTTTCACCCCTCCGACCCGGCGTGGTCCGGAGGGGGCGGCGGGCGCAGGTGACTCCAATCCCCCGGAGCGGTGTTGGAGCTCCGGGGCGGGCGGGAATCCCTCCCCAAAAAGGGAAGGTTGGAACCCGGCCTGTAGTTTGTAAGGATAGCTGGGTCAAGGGATGTTTTCTTCAGGAGGGGGTGCACCAAAGCATGTTTTAGAGGTGCAGGAAACACCCCCTCCCGCAAAGATGCATTTATTGTTGCCCCAACCCAGTCTCCTGTCACCACCTTGGAGGCTTTCACCAATCAGGAGGGACAGGGGTCCAAAGGACATGTAGTGGCACGCACTGCTGAAAGGAGCCTGTCCACTTCATCAGGGACAACAGAGTCAAACCGATCCCAGATTGTGCAGCAAGACTGTGCTCCAGTCCCATCCCCCCGACCCTCCCCATCCACGCCGGGATTAAGCCCTGAACAAATCTGATCAATTTTTCCCACCAGATGGTCAGCAAAATCCTCAGCCGAACCCTGCCAACCGGGCACTGATCCCCCCTACCAAGGAGGGACCTGGTTACCCAGAACAGGGCAGCTGGGTGATAATCAGTGTAGGCAATAAGAGTGGTGAAATATTGCCGCCACACCACCCACATCACCACTAGGTTAGGCCCTAATAGCGGCTCTAGCTAGTCTCAAATCAGAGACACTCCGGGTTTTCACCCAGAGGCGCTCTAGGCATCTCTTTGCCTGTTTGAGCTCCCACAGTTCTTCTGTGAACCACGGGGATGACCATGCCCCATGGGCTCGGAGAGGCCGCAGTGGCAAAATTTCATCCAAGGCTGCTGTTGCCATCCTGTTCCACAGGTCGACAAGCGCCTTGGGTGAATCATGTAGCCGGTCTAGAGGAACATCCCCCAGTTCCCTCTGGAATCCATCTGGATCCATTAATCCCCGGGGGTGGATCATTTTAATAGGCCCTGCCTCCCTACGATGAAGCGTCGCCCCCAGAAAGTCAAGAGTCACCACATAGTGATCCAACCATGGCACAGGTGAGATGGCTAATTCCTGTAATCTCAGATCACTCTGCCACTGCTCCGACAAGAAAACTAAGTCTGGCGCGTGACCACTGCCCCTGGTCGGACCCCGAATTTACCTGAGTCAGGCCCATGGCTGCCATGGAAGCCATGAACTCCCTTGCCACCTCGGAATCCACCCCCAACGAAGGCAAATTGAAGTCCCCCAGGACCATAAGCCTCAGCAACTCCAATGTCAACATTGAGGTGGACTCGAGGAGCTCAGGCAGGGAATCCCTTACCCTACAAGGGGGCAGGTACAGGAGTAAGATCCCCAACCGACCCTTACGGCCCAACCACAGGAGCAGGGCCTCACAGCCAGACACTTGTGGTGCAGTGGCCCTGGCAACTCTCAGTGACTCTCTGGCTAAAATGGCAATGCCACTACCCCTCCCCTGACCCCTAGGCTGGTGCCAATACCGAACCCGGCTGGACACATCTCAGAAATAGGCACACCATCCTCTAGTGTCAGCCAGGTTTTGGTGATGCATGCCAGGTCGGCTCGGCCCCCCAGGATGTGTGTGTCACATATGATTGTCTTTGTATATGGTGAACAATGAGGGCACCCCAATTATTTTTAATGTCTATGGAGTGATTGGCACACCCTTTTACAGTATTCAGTGAGTTGAGTTCAGAAAAATCTCCAGTTTCCTGAAATAGAAGTTCAAAATATCTATAAATCATGAGTTATTCTAGGAATTCTGGGAGCTGTATCCCTTGAATAAACTAAATGAGTGTTAAGATAAATAAAAAGAGATAATTAAACCATTGCAAGCAAAGTTCACCAGCTAACTAATTTAGAAACTCCCAAGAATACAATATAGTACCTGACCTTACATATGTCATTTGATGACCAACTACAATAGCAATTTCTTAGCTGATTTTGCAGTTCTCCATGAATAGAAGACCCATGCCTGAAGTTCATAAATACAACTTAGTAAGAACATGTTAAAATTGCAATAATCCTTGCTAATAGGCTCAGCTGAATTCTGTGAATGCTCATCCTTCAAATGTCAACAGAGACATGGTGAAATTAAAAGTGCTGTATTCCCCCCCCACACACACACACACACACACGCACACACAGTAGTATTAAAATCTCCTTTTCTAAAAAAAATCAAGAGGCCCACTTGTTGAGAAGAGACCAAAACTAGATTATGCTGCAGGGAAAGAGGAGCATGAATGTGAAGACTATGCAGACCTATAAAATTTCTGTGCTAGTTGTAAGATCTGTACTTCTGCTGGCTCCAGTAATGTGCAGCTCTTCAGGGATCATATTCTCAATTTTCAGCTTTCTCTTGTTTTACTGTTCAGTGGGGAAAGCTCTGAAAGAGCACAGATTAATGTTTAAATTAGAAGATAAATTCCCTACTAAGATGTTTGCTGAATTTCTTACTGGGCTTTGTTGAGGAAGTCATGCATAATACTGAGTGATGAGTCTTTGTTTTCCTTATAATATGTATAAGGCATCATATTTGCAGCCTAAACTTTCCTACAAAGGGAATCAAACATATTGAAGTGTAGGTTTCCTTTTGTGCAGATATGGCAATTCTGGATGGATAGCTCAATGGTTTAGGTATCTGACTACAGAGCGAGAGGTTGGGAGTTCAGTTTCCCACTGCATTTCCTGTTAGAAGAGCCAGGTTGTGTAGACATTGATAAACTGCACAGTGCCCTGGCCCCCAGAAGAAGGGAATGGTAAGCAACTTCTGTGTATTCTGTACCAAGAAAACTATGAATGAGGTTGCCATAAGTCAGAATTGACTTGACAGTTCACTATTATTATTAATTAGATACAACAGGTAAAGGTAAATGTAAAGGTTTCCCTCGCTTGAAAGCCAGTCATATCCGACTCTAGGGTTCAGTGCTCGTCTCTGTTTAAAAGCTGAAGAGCCAGCATTGTCTGCTTCTGCAGATGTTTCTGTGGTCATGTGGCAGGCATGACTAGATACTGGAGCGCACGTAACGCTGTTACCTTCCCACTGAAGTGGTCCCTATTTATTTCCTTGCAATTTCTTGCTTTCGAACTGCTAGGTGGGCAGGAGCTGGGACAAAGACGGGAGCTCATTCCGCCGTGCAGTACTCGGGAATCGAACTGCTGACCTTCTGCCAACATAAAACACTGGAGTTGTAGACAAAGCTTTATTTATTAAATAGGACATTTGATAAGACGGGCTTACTGCCAAGCTGGTGTTTCTGTGCAAGTTGTAGTTCTTTTGTTTCTTTTTTTCAGACAGTGAATATCATCTGTTGATTTACTGAATGATAAAAAATTGATCAGGTTCCCGTGCTAGAACAATCAGCGACCTTCTCCAGTGCATGACCAACTGGTGCTTACATTGACCTAGCTGAAGAGCCTGAGCCATTCTTGTGCACATGAAACAGAGCTTATTATCAAAGCCCTCTATAATAGCAGTGTACTAAATATGAGTCAGCAATTTTAGGCTATGTTTGTGCGATCCAACCCAGGTCTTCTTCAATCAACCTAGCATATGAGTATAGGTTAATAGAAGGGGTTTAATAAAGCAGGCTGAGGTTCCTTTCAGAGGGACAAGAACTGGTGCTATGGATGGGGTGGGGGGGAGAGCAGACGTGGTAAGGAAAATGGATAGGAGGACTCCTTCTAAACTTCAGAGAATGAGACAGGATGATTCCACAATAAAATCTGATTCCAGAAAGTGAAGACAACATGGCCAGACTATTGAAACACCTGTTTCTAGAGAGCATCCTTCAGCCTCAGCACTGTGGTGGCTTAGTGGTTAAGACACTGAGCTTAGAGACTGGAAGGTCCAGGTTCGATACCTGAGGCTGCATGCCAGATCTTGGAGACATGAAAGGAGTCTCGTTTGGGCATCCCTTGGCATCCCTTGAGTAGAATTTCTCCAGCAAATTTCCTTTCAACCAGAGTAATTTCTCCAGCAAATATCCTTTCAACCAGAGTAATTTTTGACATTAAATTTATTTATTATTATCCTTCATCCAGGCAGGCAGACAAACAGAAAACCAAATTAGGTCAGATTTGTCACAGAAGTAAGTGGCTACTAAACAATTGACTGAGGATGTTAACTTTATCACATGGAGAAATGTAGACAAAGACAGAAGATCCTTTGGGGCTACTTGGTTGCTAGGCAGTATTTCATTCTTATAAGAAAGGCTCTCTGGATACAGTACCTCTTCACCAGGTACATTATCAGCCTCTGGTCAGACCAGAGAGAGTATCTCATCTTGCCTTGGCAAAAGAAGGTGCCTTCCTTGCAGTGGGTTATGGGAAACTCTAAAAGATCATTGCTATAACATGCACTGATGTCTTCAAGAATGGAACCCATTAAATTGCATATTTTGATGAAGGAGAGGGTTGCTTTTCTACTATTGTGCCAATAGAAATCTGAAAATAATCTCATGTTGGCAAACTGCAAGTAACATTTCAAAATTACTGTTTTGAGGCATCCCTGCTTTAATTTGTTTTAATATACCTCCTCCTCTGAAACCTGTGAGCAGCATTCTTTCAATATTCAGAATATAATTCTAACTTTTGTTTTATCGTTATTCACACAGATTCAAGAATGGCTTTGTTTAAACTGCCAAATGCAAAGAGCTTTAGGAGGCGACTTAGCTCCGGTTCACGGCCCTGGACCTCAGCCCTCTGCATCCAAACAAAAGATGCCTACTCCAGCCTCAGCAGCCAAGCCTCCTTCACAGCCACAACAGTCAACACAGAAGAAAGATGTTCCTCTAAAACCTGATGTTACCCAATCACCTGAACACAAAAAGCCACCAGCACAGACAAAACAGCCTACCCTGCCCGGTTCTCCTCCAGTGAAGTCAAAGCCTTCCACGGTTGAATCTCAGCAAGCCATTTCCACTGCAAAATCTGATCAGGGCAAGCCAGTGGTGAGTGATTATAAGCAAATGGCACCAACTAGTCAGAAACCCACAAGTGATGCTGTGCCTACCTCTTCTCTCTTGGACACCAAACAAGATTCACCTGGCCCCAAACCTGGCTTGGCAGAGCAGAAGGATGCACATCCTCAGAAACCAGAGCCTGTTAAGAAGTCTCATGACATACCACCATCTGCTGGTAAAACTTCTCTTCCAGATTCAAAAATGTCTCCTCAAGTGTCTCAGCAGAAGTCCGATCCCAAACTTGTTTCTCAGCCTGGATCCAGAATGGATGTTAAGGCTCAAAAACAAGCAGAACCACTAGAAGGGAAAGACCACACAAAAACCCCAATGAGTCCTAAAACAGATACCAAACTAACTCCTAAAGCACAGCAAGCCCCTCTGGGCCCCAAGTCCCCCCAACCTCAACCTCAACCCCAGCCCCAGCCCCCTCAGAAAACTCCTGAACAATCTAGGCGATTTAGTCTTAATATAGGAAGCACTAGTGAGCCCTCTAAACCGCAGCCAACTACCCCTCAAGAATCAGTGACTGGGAAGCTGTTTGGATTTGGTGCTTCATTTTTTAGCCAGGCTTCTAATTTAATCTCTACGGCAGGACAGCAAGGAGCTCAGCCTCAGGGGCCGACCTCTGGATTGCCCTCAAGGCAGCCTACATCTCCAGCACAGCCTTCACCCCCTGCAAAAGACATCCAGCCAGCTCAAGAACCTCCCAAAACCATCCCTGTGAAGAAAGAAACAAAGCCTTCTGTTGTAGGAAAATCAGAGCTGCCCAAAGCTGACAGTGCTACCACTGTTGAAGAGAAAGGACCTGAGAAGAAACCTTTGCTAGCCAAAGATACCAAACATCCAGCTGTTGAATCTAAGCAAAGAGCTGGTCCAGCTGAGGTGGTTCAACCTTCACTGCCCACATCTGCTTGCCTTCTCTGTAAAACTGAGCTCAATGTTGGCTCTAAGGACCCTCCCAACTATAATACATGTACAGAATGCAAGAACGTAGTGTGCAATCTTTGTGGATTTAACCCAATGCCACACATAACAGAGGTAAGCAACAGTTTCTATTGTGTTAGTATTTTGTGGGTCACTCTATTGTAAATGGTAGAATGGGAAAGTAAATGTGATCAGCTATTTAAGGCTCAAATTGGTACAAACTGACTTAGCAACAAGCTTCACTGAATTTATTTCTGAGCAGGCAAGCATATAGTTACATTTTATGTTAAAGAGTTTGGCAAAATTAACTTGTTATGTTCTGCAGCTTTTGTTTTTTTTTTTTTTGATAAATTAGACCAATCAGCAATTTAACTATGGATTTTGAGCACTTCTAAGAGTACAGTGGCAGAAGAAGGCAGGTATTCCTTGGTTTTTCACACATGCTCTTTGCTAAACCAAAAGTGACCAACAGTTTTCCATCTTTTTAAAGGGAAGCATAATGTTCCAACAGACTAAACATTCTCATAACTCTTTTTGAGTCTCCCCACAGATCATTATAATTTATTTTCTAAATGTTCTGATTTAACTTTATGGACCTTCTTGTTTTACGTATCATATTAGGTAGCTGTATTTGTCTGCTCTCAATTTCTTGGGGTTTCCTTTGTAGAACTGAAGTTGTTCCTTTGGTTAAAACTGGCTTGGAGAATTTGTGAAAGATGTAACTCTACCAAGCTCCTGTTATGCAAAAATGGGGGATCCTTGATGGAAGATCATATACTGTGAACAGAAGAGTACATAGGGACTGGTGATTAGTTGATTAAGAGTCACTGTAGATGCTACTTGGAAAAAAAGAATGGAAAGATCAGCTGATTTCATCTTGACTTTCTAATACAGTATATACCTGAGGCTGGTACATGAAAGAGAACAGAGATGATGATCATGTCCATTTCTTAACAGGGATGATGTAAACTTATTGAATCTTTGTTATATGATGCTGATTAACATGATAGCTGTGAGAGCCTCATGTTCAACACATTTCATAGAGTCATTAAAATGAACAGTTTAGTATATATTTACTATAATGCCAAAAAAGTCAGAAAAGTAAACAGATGATGTTGAAATAAATGAAACTCGATAGAATATGAAGATCCAAAAGGGAGTTTGTGTGTTCTGAAGGATTACCATGGATGTTAGCCAGTGTGCTTATCTGATGATTTATTCATTAAGGAGATACGCTGTTTACCTATGCTTTTATTAGACTTCCTGTGGGCTTGTAGTTCGAGTAATTCTATTTTTAGGAAATAGTAGAAGAAGATATAGCACCTGCAGAAATGAACGAAAGAAGAGTCACTGGCCATTTTGATAACCATCTGACAGCAAGGAAGCACTGAACAGGATCGGTATTGTGTGATTTAGAAAATGAGCAATTTTAGCACTGAGTTGGAAAGGTTATGTGTGGTATTTAAAGAGAGACTGAGTCATAAAAGGTGTCAGGAAAGAGAACAGTAGGAAAAATAGACTTAGACAGTTTAGTGAGAAGGTGTTTAATGACTTTTTAAAGAAGTGTATGTGCACAAACATGGAGATTATATGGGTTTATACAACATGTGAATTCAGACAGATGTACTATAAAGAACCAATAAGAGGTCTGTTGTGATGTTCACCATTTTTATGAATGAATGCAAGGCTTACAGCTTTGTTCAGGTATTATTTCTTTCACTAAATCTTTAGATGTCATGAGATCAGAGTTAGGGCAAAAATCAAGTATGAAATGATATGTCTATTTTTCACAGGGAATTTGCACTGTCTACCAATAAGTAGGTAAAACAAAATGTGTGCACTTTTAAGGCCCCCATGGGGCGCGACAAAGAACCCAGAGTTATTAATGGGCTGGAGCTGCATACCCACAGATTCCTTGTGTTAAAACCTGGCACTGATGCATCACAGTGAAGATAATGTACCAGAACAGTGGAAAAAAGAGCAGGTTTCACTGTACTTTTGAAAAGGCATCAAAGAGGAGCACACCATTGACTATTCACTCCCATCTCAATAATGGCTTTAGGAAGATGGTGGAGGTTTCTCCAGGGAGCTACAAAAAAGAAGGTGAAAAGGAGAAATATCTCCTCCTTTTATTCTAGGTACCTAAATCCACCACTAAAACTATCACTATCCTCACCTGAAGGCTTTCTGTCCTGCCTGCACCATTCATTTGGGCTCTACTCCTTGCATTTCTCCATTAGGGGGTGTGGTGGCTCAGTGGTTAAGAAGCTTGCCTTGTTAGCTGGAAGGCTGGCAAGTCAGCAGTTCGAGATCTTGCTGCTGCTGCTGCTGCTGCTGATGATGATGATGATGATTATTATTATTATTATTATTTTCCCCATTCACAAGAATGGTCTTCACAGAGAACTCTTAGCACATAGATACCATTGTAGGTCTGGACAAAGATCAGACTGAAAGTTTTCCAAAAGCGTATAGGATTGGCCATGATCTGCATGCCCTTTATTTGGACCCAAAGTCGGCTGGGGGATCTGGTAGATTCCTACAGGGAATGATCACAATGCAGTCCCCCCCCCCGATCATTATAATTTTTATGATAACTGTGCACTATAGGCATGCTTGGACATAAAAGGCTTTGCACAAGGACAAAGACGTATAAAAGTTTCATAGCTAGTTGAAAGGTCATGTGTTTGTATTTTATGCAAAAATGTACAAAAAGTCCATGTCCTGACTGGGATGGGTCAGGAACAGTGGCACAGTGGTTAAATTACTGTACTTCTGCTAAAAGGTTGTGAGTTTGATCCTGATAGGGATCAAGGTTGACTCAGACTTGCATCCTTTCAATGTTGGTAAAATGAGTACCCAGCATGTTGGGGGCAAAATGCTAATTAACTTGTGAAGAGCCCAGAGAGTGCACTAAGCACTTTGGAGTGTAATTGTTATTGCTCTTTGTGATAGGAAAAGATTTTACTTCCATTTCTAGCCATTCTTAACATTGTTGTAGAGAAATTATGCACTCTTCTAAATGATGAAAATAGCTACTGGCTACAGTGATAATTTTAATGGTATTATTATTTGATTTATTTTAAATGATAATTACCTTGAGATTGTTTTCTAAGGGAAAGGCAAGATTAAAATGTAATTAATTAATCAATACCTTCTTCAAGGTAGAGCTCAACTGAAATAACGGAGGAAGTCTAAGAGCTTTTATTAATCAGTTCGCAATTTGTCATCTGTGCAATTTTCCCAGTATCTCCCTGTTCATTATTCAATAGAATCTCTACTGCAGCAAGGGACATGTTTAAATGACCCAACTTCATGGATAGTGGCTGAATGCCTTAGTCTTTCCTACTCAAGTAGCATTTTCAGTTATATGAAGTAAGTTCAACAGCTGGGCCATTACTTGCACGTTGGATCTTTTTGAACATTTTCATGAAAGCTATTCATGGCTAAGTCATTCCCATACAGCTAGGAAAACATTAAAAGGCATCCTATGGTACCTCTTGAAATAATGTGTTACTGTATTTTCTGGCGTATAAGACTACTTTTTAACCCCGAAAAATCTGTGCCAAAGTCGTGGGTCGTCTTATAGGACAGGTACTTAACTGCAGCTTGTTTCCCCTTGCTTCATATGACCGGCGCATATGGTGGGGGGTGCCGCGGCCGAGTCCCTGCTCTGTGTGGGGAGTATGAAGCAAGGGGAAGCAAGCTGCACACATCTTCCTGTACCTCGAGGAGGAGAACGTGAGCGTGGATTGGCTCTCCACCAGAACCTGCCCATTCAACTCGGAGGGCTTGAGTGTGGGTTAATTTTTATTTGGTGTGCATTGGAAGAGAGGTAGTCTTATACGGCAAGTATATTCCAAACTCTATATTTTAACTGGAAAAGTTAGGGGTCGTCTTATACGCCCAGTCATCTTATACGCCGGAAAATACGGTATTTAAAAAGTTTCACTTATGCAATAGTATAAATGTGGAGCCTACTGATACCTGCTTTGAATTTAATGCATACATTTAAAATGCACATTAGTTCAAATCACATACTGTGTTATGGTTTTTCTTCAAGTTCAAGATTATCATGGTAGCTCTCTTGGTCTGTTGCAGTAAAAACAGTGAAGAATGTTCTGGAACCTTAAAGACCAGCAGGTTTTATTTGGCATAAGCTTTCAGGGACTACCTTCAATGCAGTGGACTTCAATCTTCAAAAGGCATGGCATTGTTAAGGAGAATTAAGGTGCCATAGGACCAGTGATAGATAGATAGATAGATAGATAGATAGATAAATCTTTATTGTCATTGTCCTGCACAGAACAATGAGATTGGGGGGGCACTTATCAACCCAACAAAACCTAAACAAAATACATCTATACAAAATTATCAACATACTCCCACCACACATATACACATTTAACCCCTAAAAAGCTCTAAAACTCTAAAAACTCTAAAAACTATATACAGAAGCTCCCTCATAGACTGGATTGCACTGCATTCAAAGCCAGAACCGCTTTTGGGTAGAAACTATTTCTCAAGCGGCTGGTTCTGGTCTTTATGACCCTATACCTTCTTCTAGAAGGCAGAAGCTGAAAGAGATCATTTTCGGGGTGCGTACTATCTTGTGCAATCTCTACAGATGTACTGTGGCTGGTTCTCAATGGTTCTTGCGAACAGGTTGCAGAAATTCCAGGCCATGCCCACTTGGCCGGCCATGCCCACCTCTCGGACTCCCCCTCCCAGTGCCGCCAGAAATGCGTCCCATTCACTTCGCCCAGGGCCGAAGGTGCGCTTTTTTCACCTTTGCCTTCAGCCCTGGGCGAGGTGAATGGGATGCATTTCTAGCAGCGCTGGGAGGTAGAGGCCCGCGCCAGCCCACCAACCCTCCCCGCTCACCTCCCAGCAGCGCCGTTGGTGAAAGCATGCCCGGATGGTGAGGGGCTGCTCTGGGACTCCTCCTCCTCATCTCCACAAAGCAAGAGAGCAAGGTAGGTTTCTTTTTTTCTGGTGTGTGTGTGTGTGTGTGTGTTGTGGCCATGCCCACAGATAGCCACGCCCACCGATTGGATAGTAATTTTTTTTACAGTGCATCACTGCATAGGACTCTTCTTTCTAAATTCAGGGGTCTCAAACTGCTGTCCTGCCAACCTTCCAGTCATCAAGTTCAGTGTCTTAACCACTAAGCCACCATAGTCCCTATTTAATCCATTAGCCGCCCATAATTTCCATCCATCATTTTTTAAAAAATGAGGAAAAATATCCAGTCACTGTTCTTCCCTATTGTTTTTGTAAAAAATGCATTGGCTACTGTCATTCAGTGTGTTCAGCCAGTAAGCAAAGCCACCACCAACATAGCTGGAAAATCCAAACAACTTGTTTGCAGTCAGTTGATGTCTGTTTGATAGAGATGGCTGCAAATAGGTCAAAGTAATGGAGCTGTAGGAAGGAAGGGGCAAAATGCAGAGTGCTTAGCTAGAGCAGGGTAAAAAGTGCATTTACTACACTAAATTTTTAGCACTTAAGGAACAATGGATTCTGTTGTTTTTGTGGCAACAGACTTGACAGAGTTTAGGAAATTTACTTTTTGGACTGTGATTCCTTCAACCAGCTCATTGGAGTCTGGAGATGGAGTCAAAACAAAACAAAAACAATTATTGGATAGCTTTCATATTACACATCCTTTTTCAAGAGGAGGAGAGGGACTGCAGTACTGTAAGAACGTAGTTGAAAGCAAATGTTGGAAAAAGTCAAGCGGAAAGGAATAAATTAGAGACCTTAAAGAGGTTGTGCTTACTGTGTGTTTTAGATTTTTGGAACATCAATTCAAAACAAGTAGCATCCTTTTGGTTGGATGAACACTGAGTGTGCTTGTCTTGGGAGTATATTATGGCTCTTTGAACTCCTTACTCAGCTGTATGTCCTAAATTAAACAGATTTTTATAACAATAACTATGTGCCATTACATCAACTCTGACTTAAGGTAACCTTTTTCAGGTGTTTTTTTTTTTTGGTAGATAGTATTCAGAAGTGGTTTACCATTCTCTTCTTCTGGGGCTACATAGGCAAGCTGTTTTCCTGGAAGGCACAGTAGGGAATTGAACTCACAACCTCTGGTTCTGCAGCCAAGTATCTAACTCACTAAGCTAGCTCTACACCTCAGTATAAGTGCATAAAGTGATTTATGTTTGTGGTGGTTTAGTGGTTAAGATGTTGAGATTGACGACCAGAAGGTCAGCAGGTCATTAGTTCGAGACCCAAGTGCTGCATGACTGAGTGAGCTCCCATTATATGTCCCAACTCCTGCCAACCTAGCAGTGGGATGCACACATTCCCTTCTTCTGAAGGTGCTCTCGGACTGTGCAGCTTCCCCATGATTACACAGGCTGGCTTTTGTCTTAGGAGGCACAGTGGGGAATCACACACACACACCCAACAAGGCTATCCAGCCAGCTTGTTAGCAATTAATTTAAGTTTACTCAAAATGTTGATATAAAATAAAAGCAAAGACTTTTAAGGTGCTTTAATGTAAAGCAAATTATTTGTTAGGAGTCAGCAGAGTGTTGAAATGTCTCTGGGTAGCTCTGTTCAAGTGGCCCATTCTCAGCACTTTCTAATAAGGGTTATTTGACTTGGTATAGGAAATCTCTAGTATTTATCTGCCCAGGTAAGGGATGTTGAAGTGTTAAAAGTGAAAAAGCCTCTTGATAATATAACCTGAGCAGGAAATGAAATGCAAAATTGATTCTTCCATTTACATACCTTAATGCCTTGTTTTTCTGTCTAATTGGGATACAATAGTCATGTGTGTGAAGAAATGGGCCCATGAGACTGTGTAGTGGAATAAATCAGTAGATCAGCAACTATAAAATTCCTAATATTGACTTACTGGCTTCTGCTGGAAAAAGGTTGTGTTGTGTAATGAGCAAAATGGCAATGCAACGACTCAGTGGGATGTGGCTATTGTAGCCTCTGGCATTGTTAAGATACCATATGGTGGATTTCTGCTTTTAGCTTTCTTTGCTTCCTCATACTGTGTGAGATCCCTTTTGGAAGGCAGCTATTTGTCTGGAATTAATCTAGTTGCTGTGCCAAAAGACAGGGTAACCTGAAGCTATAAAATCAGCATTTAAAAAATAAATTAGGAGACTGAACAGCATACACTGTAATGCAGAAGGAACTAGGTTAAAATGGACTTACCTATATCTTTGTTCACATTCTTCTAATGTTCATATTTTATAGGAAAATTACCTGTAGTTAAATTTTAACCATTAAAACATGTTTGTGCACTTTTGTTTCGTTTTAGCTTGTGTGTGTTTTACACACACATGGAGTATGTTTCGTATTGTTTTGTTTATGTTTCTGTACTGTCCTCCCAGAAAATGCATCACCAACTCCAGAAATGTATGGATTCCTCAGGCAAAATGCACTCTGTTTCACTGCTGATCTGAGCAGTTGTATTTCTGGATACTTCTGTGGTGGAATGAAAATCCAGAAAATTGCTTTTCGTTTCTAACGCTAGAAAATTAAAATTAAAATTAAAAGTGAAATTGGAACATTTAAATCCATGTTTTTCTGAAAATAAAGATCTTTGCCCTATCATGCCAGGCTGTGAATGAAGGAGCATGACATGGTTCCCTCTAGAGGGAACTCCTAGGTGCAGGTACGACTACAAAAAAATATTTGTGTCTTGTTATCTATCCATATATCAGCTTATTTAATGGGGTTTTCCTTTAAAAACCATTAAATAGAGAAAACACACACACAGAGAGAGATTATTTTAAAGTTATAAACCTAGAAGTTTAAAGTGGCAGTGAAATCTCATGGGTGCAATAATACCAGTATTAGCACCAAACATTCAGCTGTATGATTTATAGGTGAGGGTATCCGGACTCTATGTTTGGGAAAATATTCCATCTGCTGGATCAACCTGGGTCTCCATAAGCTCTTGGAATAGTGCAGTCAGGGCATGCAGTGAGAACAGTGCACTGTGGGGGCTCTCTTGGCCTCTGTTGCTGCATCCTCTGTTTTGTTTCCATTTTTGTTTTTGGAAGAATTGGGGTGCCAAGACCTCAATTACTTTCAGCAAGACAGGCAGCAGGTAGATATCTTGAGCTGGCAGAGCCATATATGCAGGGGAGTCCTTTATCAATTCAGTCCATTGTAGTTAGTAGATAAGAAGAAATCTCTTTGCTTGCACTTCTGACACAGATTTTGTATTATTTATAACTAGCTGATTACCCGGCTTCGCTCAGGTTTTTCTTTTCTTTAACATAGGCCAGGCTTTTCCTCTTGGAAACCTCATGGGGTGTATGTGGGTCACTCCTACTGTGAAAACTACAGCTGAGCTCAGAGGGCTACAGCTGAGCTAGTCAGATTATGTCACAATCTCAATCTACCTGAGACTATGACATCAGATCAATTACATCACTGGGAAACACACACATTGTATAGATCAATTACGTCCCAATTTGGGGGGTGTAAGCCCCCCATGTGGTTTGAGACCCCCACAGTGCTGATCTCCCAAGCCCAAGGTATGCATGTGCCAAATTTCACCGGGATGAGTCCAGGGGTGTGGGAACCTTTGGAGCACATACAAACATAGATTTCGGTTTTTATAGATATAGATAAATGGACATTCTTGTAAGATCCTCCAGCCACTCACATGAGTAGTAGGTAGCAGGGCCATAGCCAGGATTCTAGATGTGGATGGGTGAATATTTTTCCCCAGGATGGGCAACAATGTTTGAGGGTGAACAAACTGCTAACTGGCTGCACCCTGGCTATGGCCCTGGTAGGTAGAAAGGCTGCATAGAATTTTTCAATTCTCTGTTGTAAAATACTGATTGTCTGCTAGAAGTGCTGTAATATCTTCATCTTTGCACTGTCAGTGCAAGATATTAGGTAGAGTAGGAATGGGCTTTTGCTTTAGACCTTTTTCAGGTTCAAGGCCAAACTATTCAGCCCATCATTGACAGAGAGGAGATAGACATGTGAAGAAATTTTGCCAATATCACATTTATGATGGGAAGAGGAAATTGAGGCATTTCTCATTTAGTGTGCAAAGATGGACCAGGTCATGATTAACTGTTTTCCTTGTGTCACATGTGGACCCCACTATTACTACTACAATTTACTCTTTTTCAGATTAAGCAAAATTGTGGAAAACTGCTTGAATGCAAATTGTGCAAAATGACAATGACAGCTGCTTTGTTGTATGCATTTTAAAAAATTTGAATCATCCAAGGTTTTTGTGTTTTTAAAGCAGTCAAACAATTCCTTCCATATTTCCTCTGTGTCTGCGCACTTTGCTTCTCAAGACAGTATTTCGTCAGATACATTTTGTGTATATAATGAGATGTAGGTATGGGGTGGGGTGAGAGTGAGTGAGAGAGAGAGAAAATAATACTCTCTGTTTTCCCCTGGAAGCAAGAAGTCTTCTTGGGATTAAAAATGCATCACTGGAATGCCTTGTTGAGTTGAGCCAGCAAAATTACCAAGAAGGCTATAGGGTATCTGGGAGGATAAACATCCTACAAGATGTGATAAAAATATATTGTAGTTGGCATGCCTGTACTTTTAAGAAGATCAGTGATGTGATTTTTCACATATAATATGTAGTAATGAAGTATTAATTTGTGTAGTAATGATCTATTAGTTAGACTCCATGATCGCCTTAAATTTATAATCATGGTTATTTAGCACTAACGAGTTCCCAAAGGTGGGGGCAGTGATGCCATCTGGCATTGCTGGAAACTCCTGGAACACTGGGAGTAAATAACAATACTTTCCAAGGACACTGCCTAGCTGAACTTGTGAATCAGTACAATGGTTCATTGACCATTGTGTGGAAGAAATTCGGTCCCTGATATGGAGCCTCACTAAGCTTCCTCCCCACAAAGCTTTACCCTGAACATTTGTATCTCTTCTTGTACTTCTGAAGCCAGGCATTCTCATCTGCAGTACATCAGTGTAATATGACGGAGAATCGTCATGTAACTGTAGTTCCTTTGTTAGATCAGTAGGATTGCTGATTCAAGGTATAGCCAAGTTTTATGATAAATACAAGCTGAAAAATATACAGAGAGCCGTCTCACTTTGGACTGATCAAAAAGCTCTGTTTGTATAAACCTGGGGTTCTCAACCTTTTTAAATCAGGGGCCAGGTCATACTCCCTCAAACAGTTGAGGGGGCTGGACTGGTTGTCCCTCCCCCACTGTTTATGGCCGCCATAAATGAGTCCATGGCTGATGGCGGTGGGGGACAGCTGGAGCGCAGGCCAGATTATTTGGTGCCATAGGCCGAATCCAGCTTGTGGGCCATAGGTTGAGAATCCCTGTTATAAATTTTCTTCTGGCATGCCTCTTTGTGTATATGCCTGTGGTAAGTGGGCCTGATGAGTTGATCAGCACATATTCTGTTCTCTCTAAATAATAGACTGAATTGGAGAAGTCATACCAACTTGATATGTCCAAAGTGAACAACATAACTGGGACTCAATGGCAACTTGATGTCAATTCAGTCTTCTAAACATTATAACATTAGATGAAATATGAACAGCCTTTTCCCTGCAGATATTTTTTCACTCTCCCCTTTGCATATGCCTTTCTAACAAGCTGTAACCCTCCATTTTGTTTGAATTGGAAAGCTGGGTTTAGCAGTTTCAGAATAAATCAAGGTTTAAATCTTTGGTAATGACTTGTTCTAAAGTTGGTGCTTACCTGGTCCAGCTGAAATGCCAAAATGTAGTTAAACTTTGTAGTTTTTCTGTTAAGGTTTTGAAGGCAGAAGAAAAGAACTGAAGAGGCATATTTATATCATAGTTCATTAAGTTTAGATTCTATTCTCTAAATGTTACTACTAGATTTACTGTATTATCTGCGAGGAGTTCTTTGACACCATTGTTTCAGTCTAATTCAATAAAAATACAGTTCTCTTTGCAGGCGCACCCCCCCAATAAAGGACTCCGACACTGGTAAAAGTGGATAACGGCATTGGGCCACATTTATTGATTCATGCCCTAGTCCGAATTATAAATTTCTATTGGTAAAACGACCAATCATAATTCTTAAGGCAAGCAGGCCGAAGTAACACTGGTAAGGTACCACCCCAAAATTGCCAACGGCAATTGGTTACAATGTATCAATTTGTATCAATTTGTTTGTTGACAACAAACAAATTGTTGACCGTAGTCAATATCTAACTAATGACCCCACCCTCTGACGCGTATCCGTGGAATCACGGGGTGATGCATGCTGGCTAGCTATCGCCATCACCCCGTCGCCTAGTTCGTCGTTGACCGGACAACGTTTAATCAACTTATGCCTGTCTATTGTTGTCCAGTCAATTGCGAACCTGCCGGATACCTGTGGGTCATAATGTTTACCTTACCAGTGATACCCGCCCATGTGACCAAAGTCAACAGCAGCAACAGAAAAAACCCCTATATCAAACCATAGCAACAGTGTGGGATGGGCGAAAAAACCAGGACCCGAAAGCCAATAGTGGGTCCCAGCCAAAAATTCCCACCCGGCCCCGAAGCGACCAAAATATCACACTGTTAACTAGGGAGGGGGTGGAGGGGAAAAACTTCTCCGCTCCGTCGCTTCGCAAAATGGCAGCTCGGCTGCCTCATGGCCACCCCTTTTATAAGGGAGCTGGCCACGCCCCTAACTACCCGGATGCCTTCGTCCTATGGGGGGGGGCCGCAAAAGGTGCGGTGGCCATTTTGGTGCCGCGCTTGCATTGCAGGCGCACCCCCCAATAAAGGACTCCGACACTGGTAAAAGTGGATAACGGCATTGGGCCACATTTATTGATTCATGCCCTAGTCCGAATTATAAATTTCTATTGGTAAAACAACCAATCATAATTCTTAAGGCAAGCAGGCCGAAGTAACACTGGTAAGGTACCACCCCAAAATTGCCAACGGCAATTGGTTACAATGTATCAATTTGTATCAATTTGTTTGTTGACAACAAACAAATTGTTGGCCGTAGTCAATATCTAACTAATGACCCCACCCTCTGATGCGTATCCGTGGAATCATGGGGTGATGCATGCTGGCTAGCTATCGCCATCACCCCGTCGCCTAGTTCGTCGTTGACCGGACAACGTTTAATCAACTTATGCCTGTCTATTGTTGTCCAGTCAATTGCGAACCTGCCGGATACCTGTGGGTCATAATGTTTACCTTACCAGTGATACCCGCCACACGGGGAGGCTTCCAAAAAGGCTCACCGCCCCCCCAAGACCGTCAGCTCGGTCGACAGGCCTGCTCGCCAGTCCACTAATCCAGAGGTCCATACCTCCCTGCGACAGATGGGCCCCATCCCCTGAGTAAAGCTCGTAAATTTGCAGACTGATGGCGGGGAGGCTAATGGCGCATCCCCCGCCCTTGTCAAAAAGGAACCGGGCAATAGCCCCATTCACGGAGCGTCGGCTCAGTCAGAGCCCTGAGGCCAAACACCCCCCTGTAAGCATACCGCGGTATCGTGTCCGACCAATTGAGGGATGTGGCAGGTCACACATAATGTGAGTAGGGCAGGTCACTGCGAACCGCAAGTTTCCGCGATAGGCCAGTGACCCGCCCCAAACCATCGCCCCCAAGGTACGTAACCAGGACATCTGGCGAGCCAGCATCCCCGATGTAGAAAAGGGATGGCAACAGTTCCCGCCATAACATGCCGCGCTTACCATAGCACCTGGGACGTGCGGATGCACCCTGTCCCCGTCGGGTACCCACTCTGTCGCCGCAGCGTAACGCGCTGCCCCATGCAGCGTAACGCGCTGCCCTGTGCATGCGGCTGCGGCCCACCAGGCATACTGTCACCGGTGTAAAACGACACCCAGGGTCTGTCAAGTAAAAAAGGGAGGGGGGGAGAAACAGTGCAGTGACTAAAACTGGTACTTGCAGTGAAGGAGGGCGAAGACAAAACTGAAAACATTGTGATCCCCACCCTCCCATACGGCGTATTTCAGCCCTGGAGTACCCAAAACAACTGCAGCAGAAGCCGCCCCTATCCGGAACGAATGGGTGCCGCAACGAGCCCTTGAGAGGCCAACACTGCCTAGTGCCTTCCCGGCACCCCCCAAATTGAAATTTAGTAATAGAAGATCCACCTTGGTGACAGAAAAATTGTGCCATGGTGCATGCCACACAGTGCACGGAAATCCTGTAGGGCACCAACCGGACAGATGTCTGTCGAGGAACATCGTAGCAGTCTACTCCACTGCCTACGCCGTGCTGATTCACTTTAGAGGAGCGTATCCCCAACTGAGCCCAATATTGTCCACACAGACATCTTCGAGTTCCAGTGCCCTACGACTTGCATCCGCCTTATACAGCATCTCAAGGTCGCTGATGCGGAGCGCTCCAAAAAGGCCACCTTTGTAGCGGCATGAAGTGGGCTGCCTCATGTATCAAAACAGAGGCCAGGCCAGCCCCGGGCCAATTGGGTAAAAACCCCTGGAAAAATCTTGCATCCGCCTTATTCAGCATCTCAAGCTCGCTGATGCGGAGCGCTCCAAAAAGGTGACCATTGTAGCCGCATGAAGTGGGCTGCCTCATTTATCAAAACAGAGGCCAGGCCAGCCCCGGGCCAATTGGTAAAATCCTTGGGAAAATCTTGCATCCGCCTTATTCAGCATCTCAAGCTCGCCGATGCGGAGCGCCCCCAAAAAGGCCACCGTAGTAGCCGCATGAAATGGGCTGCCTCATCTATCAAAACAGAGGCCAGGCCAGCCCCGGGCCAATCGGGCAAAAAACCCCTGGGGAAATCGGGTGGCGGTCGCCCGGGAAATGCCCGCGCACGCGCACCCACCCCTCCAAAACATGTCTCACACGGAAGTCATTGGTGCCGTCCACACGACCTCCCACTTTGGCCATAAAAGCCAACCCTGACAGCTGAGATGCTATGGTGCGAGGTGCAAGGCCCTGGGCATACAGGTAAACCATGAACCGCAGAACATGGGCCACTGGGATCGGCCAGGTTCCTGGCAGTCGAAATTGGGTACAGAATGCTCTGAAAGAACTAAATGCGTGGTGATACGCCTTACTCATGCATGGCGCTAGTGACAGGCCAATCGCCCGGGTCACCTCTCCTTGCCAACGTTCCATCTCTCGTCCGGGAGTGGCGAGGGAAATTCCTCCGCATCCGAGGCCGAGGCACGGAACCGGGAGATCTGCAGACGGAACAAAGCAGCAGCAATATCATTATCAACCCTTGGGACATGCCTGGCCCTGAAGAGAATGTTGAGGCACAGGCTGCACGACACAAACTAGCGCACTAGATCAATAACCCCGGGCGATTTGGAATTCTGTGCATTGACGATGCGGACGACAGCCGCCTTGTCATGCCAAAAATGCACAACCGAGTTGGCCCACTCCTTGCCCCATAGCATCAAAGCACCCAGGATAGGGAAACATTCCAGATACGTGAGACCACGCAGGCGACCCGTGCCTGCCCAGGATGGTGGCCACCCACCATAGGCCCACTTCCAATTGAAGTACATCCCATAACCCAGGGATCCCGAGGCATCAGACTGAATCTGAAATTGAGGGGAAGCCAGGAGGTCATGCCTCCAAAATGAGACCCCATAGAACTCCCTCAGTAACTGCAACCAGACAAGCATGTCCGCCCTGATACCCCGGGTAAGCCTAACCCTATGGTGGGGCCTGGATAATCCTGCCATGGCGTCGCACAAGCGCCGAGCAAATGCCCTGCCCGGAGCGACGACCCTGCCAGCGAAATTGGGGTGACCATGTAGCACCAGCAGTTCCCTCAGTGATGCCATGCGCTCGGCCCGCGAGTCCGAGATAAGGGCCACTAGCCTTGACACCTTATCTCACTGCAACCTAGAAGCCTGCGCTACCGTGTCACTCTCCACCCCAGGAATACTAGCTTTGGAGATGGGCCCTCGGTCTTTTCGGGCGCTAAAGGGACACCGAGTTCCTCCATTAGCGTCTGAAATGCGTTGAGGAGACGTGTGCACGTGTCCCAGCCCCGTTCAGCCCCGAATAAAAACCATCCAGGGAATGGGCTACAGACCGGGACCCTGACCTGCGGACAAAAGCCCACTCTAGGAAAGTGGTGAAACGCTCGAATACCAAGCCCGAATGTAACAGCCAAAAGGCATGGCATCCTTGAAATAATATGCTCCCCGGGACGGGGTGCAGGGACAGGGCCAACGATCCTGCCCGCATAGACCCTCTTGGCAAAGCTGGCAGCAGCCACCTCCTCCCTCCCCCTAAGGGATCAAAGATTGGGGGCATCCTGAGGGGACCTATTACCTAGAAAGGGATCCGGAACCCCTGCCTAGAACCCTGAAGGAGATAACCCGCGTCCTCTCCCTTCGGGTACAATGTGAGCCAACGCTCCAACATGCCCACCTTAATCGGGGAGGGAGCCCTTCGGTGGACTAGATCCATCTGCGGCAGTCTTGCCAGCCCCCTGTCCGCCCCTCCCTCTGCCCCGCATCCCTCCGGGCCCGGGACAGGCAGGGGCCGCATGCGGGCCAACACATGTGGGACACTCCTGTCTGTATTTGCAATTCTCCCCATTGTAGGAACCATTGGACAAGAAAGTCCAGGACAGCAGGCGGGCTGGAACCCCCTGAGCAGGGTGCGTGGGCGTCACGTACAAAAGCCACCGCCTCTGGCATGGCTCATCCCACCTAATCTCGGGATGCGGGGAAATCCGCCTACGGCATTCCTCGTCATAAGCCAACCACGATGGGCCCGGAAAGTCAACCATCGCCCGGTATACATTGTCCAAATAGTGGACCATCGGAATTGCCAAATCCGGCCGGGCCCAGAGGTACACCGCCATGCCTATGAGGTAGGCCGGCAACCAGTTGGCCCACGTACTTGTTGGCTTGCGACGACGTGCCTGCTACTATCCTTCCCCTTCTGCCCCGCGCTCTCCTCCTTGGTGGGCTCTCTGTTTATGAGTGAGAATAAATCCACGTACTCCCCCCGCCAAATTTGCTCTCCGGTGGCCTGTGGCAAGTGGTCACCCCGCAGTAAGGAATACCCGGCTGTCGGCAAGGCCGATACAGGCACCGCAGAGACTGCGGGCATCTGAAAAGGGGCTTGGACCAACCCAGCCACCCAACACGTTCCCCTCAGGGTAGGAAACCCCCACCACCACCACGGGGCCCTGGGTGGTAGTTGTCGTCGCCAGGTGGGGCGTCAGCGGCTGTACCGCCGCACCACCCATGCGAGGCCAAGGCCCTTGGAAAGCCCCCCCAACATGGCCACGTGTGTAGGTGCACTAGTTTGAACCGCATACTCACACGCTGCACCCCCGCGGGCCGCCCCCACCGGGGGTTCCGGCCTGCTGGGGGCGTCGGAGCTCACGACCGCCGTAGAGCTCGTCACTGGGAGCTGACCCGCACCGGCCGTAGGTTGGGGAGCTGCGAGGCAGTGGCCGAGGCCGTGCCATGCGCCTCAAGCAGCTCGACCCATCCCGTCGCCTGCCGCTGCCCAGCAGACGACGCGTCGAAATGAACCCCAAAGGGAGCACCAGAGTGGCTAGCCCGGGCCAGGGATGCCTCGAGGGCCGCAACACGGGCCCATAAGGCTTCAACGCTGACAAGGGAGAAAAAAGGGGGGCCAGCCGGCCCGCCTACTGCAGGCATGGGTACAGGTCCCTGTACCCCGGGGCCCGAATAGGGCCATAACCCCACACCCGGGCCCGTTAAGGCCGATGTAGCAACCTGCCAGGGGAAGGGGACCGGACCACCCCCCAAGGTTGGAAGGCCCCGGGGCGAGCTGCGCCCCTATAGAGGAAGGGCCAGCGGAATGGGCACATCAGGAACGGTGTCCACCGTTCGCGGGCCGAGGGCCGCAGCCCCTACTGGACCCATGCGTGGGCCAGCAGTCTCCGGCCAGGGAAAAAAGACCCCCATTCCACCGGTCCCGGTGGGTGCAGGCAAAGGCGGCCGCTTGGAGGCGCGGCCGCGGCCCTCCGGGAACCTCACGAGCAGCGCTCGCAGCCGCCTTCCCCTTCAAGGGCATCTCAGCCAATCGATGGGAAGCCGAAACGAGATAGTTCAGCAAGCAAAAGGCTTCCCGGGAAAGGTAGAAGCGACGGAGGTAAGAGGGAAAAACTTCTCCGCTCCGTCGCTTCGCAAAATGGCAGCTCGGCTGCCTCATGGCCACCCCTTTTATAAGGGAGCTGGCCACGCCCCTAACTACCCGGATGCCTTCGTCCTATGGGGGGGCCCGCAAAGGGCGCGGCGGCCATTTTGGCGCCGCGCTCGCATTAGCTTCGTTATATATAACAGTAGTCAGATTCAGTTTTAGCTTCATGTCAAAATGTGTTACCCTTTTTCTGAGGCTATTTTTGTTTACGCAGAAAATTGTCCTTTGGGTAGGCTCTGTTTTAGTCAATGTGTCTTTAATTATTCTTGGCAATACATGTTGCAACACTAATAAGGGTGTGATTGAAATGTCTGTCAGATATATTGGAGTTCCTGCAAATATACATAACTGCACCTTGTGTCATTTGGTAAAGATTTGTTTTTATCAGTTCTTTTATTGTCTCCCTCAACTGTTGACAGCTGATCATGAGCAAAATATTTTAGGCTAAACCCGAAGTGGCAAACGGAATGAAAAACAGAGTTATGTGGCAGATCTAAAATGACACGTCGTCATGACTTGCTTGTAAGAGAATTTGTAGTTGTTGTGAGGACGACACTGTCAGTTCTTTCTCAATGATTTTCATCCAAAAATAGGCAGATCCTATTGTTTTGAGGGAGTAGACAACCAAATTAAAAACATGCAGTAGCATTCATTCTCTCTTTCTAATCAAAATATACTGTATGCTATCTTAGAAAATGCGATGAGTTAAAACTTCTCAAATGTTGTCTCCTACAGCTGTATATAGGGTTGTCATATGTCCTGGAAAACTGGGATTGTGCCAGATTCAAGGTCAGAAAAATTGTTCCGGCCAGTTCAATAAAACTCATGTTAAAGTCCCGGATTTTAAAAACTTACTGATTGTGTATTATAACACACCATTAAAATAAATTCAAACTCTTGCCATCAAACGAGCGATTTCCTGCCACATTGGAGTTGGAGTATACTTGGAGACACCTCACAGTACCTCACCTCACAGTACCACCCGATAAGTGTGACCAGTGTGTTTCCTGGGACTGAGGATGTTAAGAGTTGACTGTGATGTGACTTCCCAGAAATACAACAGATCATCTTACAGTAAGAATTAACTGTTGTACATAAATTCATTTATGTCTTGATATATTTAATGTGAAAGTGTATTATATCTGTCATTATATATATTTAAAAAGGCTATTTTGTAGATAACCTGCCCATTTTTGTCAAGTATACTTGTGTCCCGGTTTTGTGGGAGAGAATTATGGCAACTCTAGCTGTATATCTGTGAATTTGGGAAGGACAAATTCTGAATAACTCTTTCACAGTAGATGCAATGTTGTTTTGGTACCTATCTATGAGCAAAGCTTTGACTGAAACCAGCCCTACACATTATGCTGATGAAGTAGGAAATAATGTGAGCTCACCAGTATTAGCCATAATTATAATTGAAGAATACAGTGAAGGCTTTAATAGTCTTGAAGTATAATCTTACACCTTTTGCTCATAGTCCTTACTGAGCATTATAACTTTTGCATGGGGGAAAAATATCCCTGGAAAAGAAAGGAGTGACATCTCCTTTTTCACTAGAAAATATCTGCTCCTGAGTGGGAAGCCAGTGGTATTACACAACACATCTCAGCCTGATTCTGCAGTTCTCCTTCTGCCGTTTGGACTGAGCAAATGTGGTGGAACAGTGCAGGTGCATGCTAGATAGAGAGATTGAAAGTGTCACTTGAGCAAAATGGAGTCGTAATGTGGAATTGTATCCCCAAAGTATGATGCATGACTAAGCCTTTGTTCGCACATAATCACTACTATACCAGTTGATGACTTGGGCCATTTCAGCAAGCTTTCAGGGGCATTTTGGCTCCTCTGATTCTAGAAAGGAACAAATTGGGGGTTTGCATCTCACCTGGTTGCAGAAGGAGTAAAGACAAATGAGTTTGAGTGTTTAGGATGCCAGATAGATAGTAAAGTGAGGAACTGTAGTTTTAGTGTCCAAGTATGTTGTGAAGTACTGTATGTTACATCCAATGCATTAAGGCAGGGATTATCAACCTGTGGCCCACATTGCCATTTCACGTGGGCCCCTCACCACCTCTACCACACCAGGAAGTGCCATGTGGTGGAGGAAGAGCAAAAGCTGCCTGAGGGAGTGTGACCTGGCCCCCGGCTTAAAAAGGTTGAGAACTCCTGCATTAAGGGTATATCCTTTTATTTCTTTTTATGTAGATGTAGAATTCTGTATTTGGGAATCATGATGCTGAGTGTTGTACTTGAGGGAAACTGTCAAGCTTTTGCATGTTGAGTCATTTGATTTCTTCAGATATTGCATCCTGTGTAAAGGCCTTCTGGACAGCTGAACTGTGTTCATGGTTCCATCTCCAACAGCAATTATATAACCTTAATTTTGTAGGTGACTGACAGGCATTTCATTTTGACAAATTTATTTTTGTCATATCCTTTAAATCAAATCCAGTTAATGCCGGTTCTTATGAATAGCCTTTCGATCCCTGCCCAGCTATTTTAGTCTATGTTTTTGAAAAACTTCCCTTCATTTCACCCACTGACTAGATTGATTCAGAACTTTCAAAACAGATCTACAGTATTTTCTCATTGCATTTCTTGCTTTCTATCTTTCTATTCTCAAGTTTTATTGAACTGCTTTTGGTCTTACTGATCCCATGCAGCATTTTGTGAGTGGTTATTTATTTATTTATTTTAAAAAAGTTGAAAACTAGTAAAGATTTGGGAAATATAATTGCTCTTCCAACTGTTCCATTTGCTCTTGATAATACATAGCAGATGGGACAATTTCTGCACCTGCTCACATGAGGATGCCAGCTGTTTGAATAGTAATTAGAAATTATCAACATAGATAATATAGTAATCAAATATAATTTTCAGAATATATGTACTTAAAATCATTAGACTAAAAAATGAATGAAGTAAAATTGTTCTGTTCTTTGTCATCCTTTTCTTTTGATGATTACTTGTAGCTATCAGAAGACTATACCTATGCCTAGACCCCTGTGCTAAACATTGATACATTCATGTAAATCATAGAAGTCAAAGGCCTAGTTTGATCGTCACAATGTCACGATCAAGTAATGTGGAAGGTTAACATTAAATAACCCAGAGTAATCTCTGACACAAAATTATCATACTTGTCAAGTTTCGGGAAATTTCCCAGCCAAAACAGGAAACTGGACAGCTATGCTTATCCTGTGCTGGCCTCCAGTCTAACTCCAGTCTAATTGCAGTCTAACTAATACAGGATGACGGCAGGAATGAATGTAAAATACGGGGGTTTAACAGAAATTTTCCAAAACTTGACAGGTATGAAATTATTATTACTTGTTGTTGTTGTTGTTCAGTCGCACAGTCGATTCTGACTCTTTGCGACCCTATGGACCATCGCTCTCCAGGCACCTCTGTCCTCCACCATCCTCCTTAGTCCACACAGCCCCGTGCCCATTGTGTCTACAATACCATCTAGCCATCTCATCTTTGGCCGTCCCCTTCTTCTTCTGCCCTCCACCTTCCCCAGCATCAAGGCCTTCTCAAGTGAATCCTCTCTTCTCATTTGATGTCCAAAATACTTCAACTTCATCTTTGTTATTTGTCCTTCTAAGGAGCACTCAGGGCTAATCTCTTCTAATATTGACCTATTTGTTCTCCTCGCTGTCCAGGGGACTCTCAAAACTCTCCTCCAGCACCACATCTCAAAGGCATCTATTTTTCTTCGCTCAGCCTTTCTAATGGTCCAGCTCTCACAGCCATACATTACCACCGGGAATACCATTGCTTTGACTATGCGGACCTTTGTTTGCAGTGAGATATCTCTGCTTTTCACTATGTTCCCCAGGTTTTTCATAGCTTGTCTCCCAAGAATCAGTTGCCTTTTTATTTCATGGCTGCAATCCCCATCTGCAGAGATCTTGGATCCTAAGAAAGTAAAATCTGTTACTGCTTCTACTTCTTCCCCATCTATTTTCCAGGGACTTATAGCGCCTGTTGCCATTATCTTGGTTTTCTTGATATTGAGTCTCAGGCCAGCTTTTGCACTCTCTTCTTTCAACCTAATCAGGAGCTTCTTTAGGTCTTCTTCACTTTCTGCCATTAGGGTGGTATCATCTGCATATCTCAAATTGTTGATGTTTCTCCCAGCAATTTTGATCCCATATGGTGATTCCTCCATCCCTGCATTGCGCATTATGTGCTCTGTGTATAAGTTGAATAAGCAGGGTGACAGAATGCAGCCTTGTCTTACTCCTTTTCCTATTCCAAACCACTCCGTCATTCCATACTCTGTCCTAACTGTTGCTTCTTGACTCATGTACAGATTTCTACCTGTCCTGAATTTGTAATATGCAAGACTTAAATACTTATGACTGCCACCTTCATTCCCTCATTTAACTGTTATTTATAGACTCGCTAGAATGAACAGATGCTGCTAAATCACGAGCTGAGTTTTGAGAGAAGGTCATATTTTTAATTCATCCTTTCATGCTGTTCCCTTTCCCCCATTTAAGGTTTTCTTTTAGTTTTCTTTGTACTGTATATTTATTTCCACGTAATTAAAGAAAAAATAATTATGTTCTCTCCATATCAGTTAGCATTCCAGAAGTGTCTTTCTTGAGATACTCTAGATTCCATTTGTTTGTTCTGATTCTTCATCTATGCCACTGCAGTGTATGATGCCAGATTCATAAACAAACACACAGCAGAGATGAAGAAAACTTTCTCTTATCCATTTTCTCTACATTGTAGGTAACATCATACATCAGGGGTCGGCAACCTTTTAAAGTTGGGGGCAAGGTCACACTCCTTCAGACAGTGGAGGGGCTGGACTGGTGGTTCCCCTGCTGTAAATGCTGTCATAAACGTATCTGCCGTAAACGTGTCCGCAGCTGTCGTAAACATGTTTATGCCAGCTGTAAATGCGTCTGCAGCTGCTGTCAATGCATCCATGTCCGTGTCCGCTTCCGGTGGCAGCAGTGGCAGTTGGGGAGAGAGTGGGGGCCTTATGATTTGGTACCATGGGCCATAGGTTGCTGACCACTGTCATGCATCTTTATCTGGCACCACCTCACCTTTGAGGGGAGGATAAGCTAAAAAGCATATAACATTTTTCTTATGGGAGACTTACACAAGAATCTTGATACTTTTGGCTGCCATTTTCTAATGCAATCAGATAAATAGCTGAAAAGCATTTTAATTTGATAATACTTAGATAAACAACAATTGATTTGATGAATTAATTAAAATACTTTTCAGATTTTTTTGATGACACTGATAACTGTATCCTATCCCAGTCCTCATAAATTAGGAGACATGCATATGCCCTTCAATCTCCCTGTCTTTCCTTTAATTTTAATTACTGTATATACTCAAGTATAAGCCATGTTTTTAGCCCCAAAAATGTGCCCCCAAAAGGGGACTCGGCTTATACTCATGTCAATGACCATGAAAGTCCCAAGACCATGCCAGATTGAAATGTGTCAACAATTTAATTAATTTTACCATATTTTCATGTATTTTGATTATTGAAACTCACTAGCACCTGCTGCATTTCCCACTCTCAGCTTATACTCGGGTCAATCTATTTTCCTGGGTTTTCATGTCAAAATTAGGTATCTCGGCTTATATTCGGGTTGGCTTATACTCGAGTATATACAGTATGCTATGACTTGATCAATCACTCTAGTCTACTCTACCTATGCAAAAGTATAAGTGAAATTTACTTATTCTTGGAGTTTATTTCTCAAGGACTGCTGCCAGAGCTAGGCTAAACTTCTGGCTTCCTTGAAGAGCCCCAGCACTAGGTATTAGCCAAGAAGTGAAGGCCTAAGTTCTTGTAGGAGTACTGACCTCCAGTACAGTTATTTATTACTTTTTAAAAATCTACGCTTTACCTGTTTCTGCTGTTGCCCATGGTAACATGCAAGGTGCTTCAAAGCTTTTAAAATATTTTTCTATTCATCTGTATTCATGTCTCTGTGATATTTTTGGAATGCAGTCTGGCTGGCTCTGTGTTTCCAAAGTGGGTTGCAATTGCCCTGGAAGCAAAAATACATCTTAACATCCATTGTTTTCAGAGGCAGTTGCTGTATGATTATCAGAGCACACAAGCAACTTAGTTATAGTCTGAGTGTGCCTATAGCATGGTGTAACATAAAAGGCAAGTAGAGTTCTAAATTTACTGTACAACCCCAGAAAAATTGTACAAGGAATCTTAAAGTCTGTACATGTTTCAGGTTCATATGAAATATATTTAACTTATTTAGGTGTGCCCATACTCTTGCATAAATTGATTATTAATATTTCCCAGAATGGCTAGCATAGTGATAGCAAACCTTTAAGAAACTGAGTGCCCAAACTCAACAGCCTACCATCTGTGCCACAGAGGGGCGGGACCAACTCTGGGAGAGGGAGGAAGCGCTCCCATTGGGCTGCTGGGCAGAAGAGTAGGGTGAACTCTATGCTGGGGAACGGAGGAAGCACTCCCATTGGGTTGCTGGGGTGACAGTGCGTGCTCACAGAGAGAGCTCTGGGTGCCCCCTCTAGCATGCATGCCATAGGTTCACCACCACTGGGCTAGCACATGAATAGGGAAACAGTTACCAGGTCAACAGCAACCCATTCCTGGAGTTTTAGAAACCAGATTCTGAACCCAGGAGTGGGGCCTTATGACATCATAGGGCAGTTTCTTATGATATCGCTAGAATGAGGCAGGGAAGGATTTGATTTGAAGCATGCATAACAGACATGCAGACAACGCCTTGCTGTGGCAGTGAGGCTACCTCCAGGTAGAAGTGGGTGGAGATAACTAATGCCCAGGGTTCAAAGTCAGCTCATAGATAAAAGCCAAACTTCCTGTTCCTTCAGTGCCATCTGCCCTGAGATTTATCTCCCTGTCTGGAGGCCTGAAGAACCACAACAATTCCCTGAGAATTCAGCCAGTTCCTTGAGATTTAAATGGGGGTATACAGCAATCTAACAACAAGTGAACACAAAAAGCTCATTTTATTGTTGAAATTATCCATAGCTGTAGTTTCCACTAGTGGTATATTCCAGAGGACTGAAAGCTAGTCAAGGAGCAGGAAGAACAAGGCCAGATTCTTATTCACCTACAAAATACACCAGCACAAGCTGGGCCTGCAACTTCCACTCACCCAGGAAAAATGGTCAAGGTGTCTTGCTGTTTTCCTTGAAAAAAGGAAAGTTTCCCTTAGTTGATACTTGGGATAATAATGTTTTATTTTCAAGGCATTACAAATGTAAGTGTCTCTGTCAGAGTCCTTCTCTCACCTGTCCCACATCTTACCTACAAAGACTTTCCATTGTGCAGCTGGGCAATTTTTAATGCAGCGGACCTCTGAATTGTTTATCTTCATCTTGGTTCCTTCCCTTTTTTTGCTGTACTCTTAACTGTCATTTCCCTCTTCTTTGTAACTTAAGTACTGTAGCTCCCAGTAAGTTTGGGTGGAAATCAGGAGGAGGAAAAGGTACAAAAAGCAAAAGGACAAACTGAAGGGATCTAGTTTCCACCTTCAATTAGCTCTTTCCTGAGCAGCAGTTGGTGTGGCACTGTGCCTTCCCATTTGGGTGCATTGCCCTGAAATAAAGAAGTTCACAACAACCTGTCATTTGAACAGTTTTTCAGCAGCATCCAAGAAGTAACCAGGTGAGCTGTTTCCTCTTTCCTTCCAGACTTTGGGAAGACTGGATAAGAAAAGCCTAAGTCTTAATACCCCTCTACTGTTGTTCTGATTGTGGGCATTAATAAAGAAGGAATGCACTCTTACAATTATGAATGTTGATGTTGAACAACCCTTGGGGCTGGTCCAATCTTCCTCTATCCAGTTTCACCTCTTTGTAACTGAGGGAGTCCACTCCCACATAATCATATATAGGACCTTAGTTTACTTCTTAGTGCTGAGAACTGTTGTTGATTCTTAGGTTTCCTTTAGATCAACTGGAGTCTATTGGCATCTACAAGTATGATGCCTGTGTGGTCAATCAAGACACAAAGGAGAGGGCATGACCATGGTGACTAGCTATGACAGGATACACTGGGGACATCTCATACCTGTCAAGTATCCCGGATTGGCAAGGAAACCCCATATTTCTGCACCTGTTCCTCCCCTTTCCTGTCGTCCTGTATTTCAGCAGCGGGGGAAGGGGTTACTGCGCATGCGTGCCCATCACAAATGGGCTCTGCACATGTGCAAAGAGTTCTGCACATGTGCAAAGGGGTTCTGCGCATGCACAAAGGGGTTCTGTGCATGCGCAAAAGAGTTTTTGCTGTGCATGCACACCTGGGCTGGAGCAGATCCCGTATTTTCCGCAGTGGCGCTTGATGGGTATGGGACATCTGCAGGATGGCAATCAGGAGCAATGTGTCTGTGCTATAAGGACTCCTCACTGGAGAGGCTTGTGCTGAATATCCATGTTTTGTTGCTGAGTTTGGCCCCGATGGACTCAAGGTTGATTCAGCTTTCCATCTTTCCAAGGCTGATAAAATGAGTACCCAGTACTCAAGAAGAAGGGAAGGTTGTTCTGACTCAAGTGGATTAGTCCAGGAGTTGAGCACGAAGGACTACATACCAATTGAAGATTCAAAACTATATGAGAGATCCTTTCCAACAGTTCAGGTCCTTTTTGAAGCAGTTTAGAACATTTTGGATTTTATTGTACTATGAAAAGTGTCAACAAATGGAATGGCTAATTTTAGGACAAGTTCTCTTGCTATGGAGAAGGCTGTCACTGTGTGTACTGTTGGAAGACAGCCAGGATGTCTCTGTCTGTTTCTGACTTTCATTTTCTGTGAACCGTACAAGGATGGCAGGATGCCTTCATGATAGAATCTGATAGAAATACCTTTTTCTTACAACCATAAAGCTATTTCAGAAAGTGAAGTTAAAAGCAATGTATTATAGAGGCAATTTGAACAAACCCTGCAAGATTTTCTATGGCAGTTCCCAAGGTTTATACACTCAAAAAAGAGGTAGACAGGAAAGCACAGAATTCATGAATATAAAATGAGTTAGACTTGGATATTATAAGATATGGGGATTCTTATTTAAAATCAATATCATGCTATAAAATATTTCACTTTATACTTGCAGGTGGTGAAGCTATCCCCTATCATTCATATTTGTAAATAAAACTTTTACAAAAAATATACATAAGAGTTTAAGTCATGCAGCATTCTTTCCTCACCTTTCTTTGAGGTTGTTTAAGCAAAATAAAATCAATTTTTATTTTAAACTCATTTTTGATAGGATTGTCAACCCATTTGGTAATAGTTAGATCTCTTTTATGGTTCATTAATGGAACTAAAATTACATATTGACAACACTGTAGTGTAGGTATCCTATTGAACTAGCTTGTGGTTGATGTAAGTAAAAGCTACCATATACTTATTAGAGAAGATAGTTATTACTATAGAAGACTAATGAAAGAATGGGATTCAAAATCCCATTGTAATCTTTGTTCTGTTTCACAAAATCTTATTGTAATCTTCATTTGTTTAGCCATAGCTGCTTGTTTCTTAATAGCAGTGAAGATGTGCAATGTTCAAAGACAGAAGAAGATAAGTGCTATAATTAATGGGCAGATTTCTCAAAATGTGGGATGGATCTTTCTATATATCCATGATGACAGACACTTATATAACCAAGCTTAAACAAAACTTGAATTTATTCCAGAATGGAAAAGTACAAGATAATATCTGCACAATGTGGTAAATCTTTTGTACTTTTCTTTGTGATTTTTCTTGTAATGCTGTTGTCATGAAAAATCTATGTTACAGAACAAAATCTTGATGCTTAGTTTAGTGAATTGCACTAGAGTTGGCTCAATGAGGATTTGGTGAGTTAACTTCTCCCTAAGATCCATTGATTCAAATGGACCTACAGTATTTTAACTGCAACAGGTTGCAGTTAAATCAATGGAAACTACAAAGGAGTTGACTCACAAAATCCTCATCAATTCAATTAACAAATTATAGTACAATTTACTATGCTAAGTAACAGAATTTGACCCATATAATAATAAACTAGTTATCAAAAATTGAAGATTAATGCTAATGTTTCCCCCTTACTCTGTTACCGTAACTCATTAAAATTAAGTGCTTACCCAACCTGTTTCTCTTAGCTCAGGGTTGCACTCTTTAAAATGTAACATCCCAAGTAATCCCCAAAAATGAATCTGCAAAACCATCAATTGATTAATCTGCTTATAGATTGTGTTTGTTTTCCAAGGGATTCTGAGCCTGATCTGCAATAAATCCTTGAAAAAATGGGTAATGCACAGTTTGGAAATTATTAGGGTGATGTTTTACCTACCGCCCATGTATGGACTTCTGGGACCCTTTGGCATACTGAGAAGAAATCAGAATAGAACAGAGGATGCCCATGCAAGCTTTCGCCTCTTTGCTGTGAAGCCTCAAGAAGTTAATCTGCATTAGGACAGTAGGATTTACCCAATTCTGGATGGTTTTGCATCTCACTAAAGGATTAAGTTTATCCCCTGGGGTTTCTTTATTAGCACAAAATAACTTTCAACCACCAAGGCTGGGTTCCTAGCAATAATTTTTTGTACTGAAATAAAGATGAAAATTCTCACTTTCCTTAACTTTGCACATAAAAAAGATGGATGGAGAAATTATAGTCCTTTCCATGAGAAACAAAGATATTTTGAGTCATTCTTGGTTAGAGATGAGAATTAAGTATATTTCAGGTGAATAATGCAAAATGCACCAAATGCCAACTGCGGCTGTTCTGTTGCATGGAATTGTATACCTTAGAAGCAGAGAAGGGATTGTCTACATCAGGGTGTCCAGACTTTTTGGGCTGTGGCCGGTCATGTGGTTCACCAGGCTGGTCATGTGGTGTGTCAAGGAGAACAAAGAATACCGTTTGTGGCAGAGGTAAGATAATATGAAATCCAATGTACTTAAGTGTCACAGAAATAATAAAGTTCCATATAATGGCTATAGGTTGTCTTGTATTTGTCACAGTAAAAATGGCAGTAATAACCATATCATCGAAACCGTTCCAGTAGATTCGTTTTTTCACAGATGCTTCTTCAGGATATATATTCTAAAGAATAATAAAACATAAAATTATGATCTGCTACCATATATCTCATGTATTAAATAATATTGCATTCATAATTAATAATGCTAACAAGGAAATTGGTGTAAATGTGGTCAAACAGGCCCACTTTAAGTATATGTATTCTTATATTTAAAAAAAACCCAGTCACTTAGGAGTAGGAGACTGTCCTTGTAAACATATTTCCTAATAAAATTCTAACTTTAGAAACCAATCAGTACAAACCAAAATGTAAACAAATAAATCAATAAATAATTTGTATTCAAGTGTCAACAAGCCTCTTATTGTATTCCTTTAGTGCCCAAGACGTTAGCTAAGGTTTCTGAGAAGTGTATTTATACAAATCAAGATCATCAATCACGTGTTGCTAAGGAAATTTGTTGATTTACTTGTTTACATTTAGGAGCTGATTCAGGTGCCTTCTTTAGGTGTCCAGCTGACAACCCACCACATTGATTGATTGATTCGATTTCTATTTTGCCCATCCAGCTAGCAGCCATTCTGGGTGGTTTATAACAAAACAACCGTAAGCATAAATATATATAGCAAAAACAATATCAAAATCAAATATTTAACTAAGAACAATCTAAAAACCATAGTACAATAGAAACCCACATATGTCATCCACAAAACAATCATATCTGTGGGGAGCAAATCAATAAATTAGGGGGCAAAATATTACAAAATTTATCCATGAATTATTCTCTTTTCACAAGCCTGTTGAAGGCTTGTAGGGTTTGGACCTGACAAATGTGTATCGGTAAATGATGCCACAGTGTTGCAGTCACAATTGAGAAGGACCATGCACTGCTAGTAGTCTTCTGCACTTTCTGTAGGGTGAGCTCTCTCAACCCACTAGTCTAGGAAAGGCATGTTATCTAAGCAGGATTACTCAAAGGGCACTCCAGCAGGTATGTGGGTCCTAAACTGTTAAGAACTTTATGTGTTATCACCAAAACCTTGAATCTAACATGGACATCTACAGGTAGCCAATGCAAGCAAACCTGGGTCGCTGAAATATGAACAAATCTCTCCAGTCCAAACATGAGTTTCACCGCTTGATTCTGCACCTGTTGCAGCTCTGTACTGTTGGAATTCATTCGTTCCATTTTATTTCATTTTTACACCATTCATCTGACCCAAATGTCACTTTGGGTAGTGAACATAATAAAATATAGAAAGTTTCCAATCACATTTGCCAGAAACACACATTTAAGACAATAGGATTGCAATCTGAGATATTTAGTAGTATGTAAGATACCTCAAATTGGTTTGGAAGAAAAGGTCGAGGGGTATATAAACATAAAATGCATAAATGTGTGATTTATGTCCTCTCCTTTTTCCTTTCAAACAAACAATAAAATGTTGATGATGAACCATTATGCAATGTTCTACAAGATTCTAATAAAATTTGGAAAAGAAGAAGGATGCAATCTGGGCTAGCATGCATCAGCAACATTTCAAATTACTCAATCAGTTTCTTTTATCAGAGTTTCAGTACACAGATCATTGCTGAAATCTTAGAACAATATTTGTTTTGCTGATTCACCCAATGACAGGCACAGATGTGCTTAAGAATTAAAAGCCAGCAACATCATTATACATCTACAGTTGGTGTTCACATCTTTTCCTGACACAGTTCCTGTATCTTTAGTAAAGATTTAACAAAAAAATTCACTAATCGACTTACCATGGTTATTCTTTTTTAACAGAAGATTTCTTGACACATTGAGGCACTCTGTCAAACTATGAAGTAATGCAAGATTCTTTGATCCTGTACAACACCAAAAAGTCTTGCACTTTTTTTTACAGCAGCACCATTAGGAAAAGAAGTTTCATTTTGTGAAAAAGCATTGTATTTTGCACAAGAACATTGTCTATTACACCCAAACATTTTTGCACAGGACATCTGTCCGTCCAACCAGGGCGGACAGGAGGGGCTCTCTAGTTGTTCCATCAGCCAGAGGGACCAGAGGGACTCGCCTCTCTGGCACAAGGAGGAGGGCCTTCTCCGTATCCGCACCGGCCCTCTGGAACCTTGTGCCAGCAGAATTGCACCTCCAGATGGAGCTGCTGCCTTTCAGAAAAGAACTCAAAACCTGGCTGGCGGGCCAAGTGTGGGGTGCAGGTGGAAGGGTGACCTCCGTTGGGTAGTTGGTATAGAGGAATATTCCTTCCCCCATGGTCCCTTCGGTCCCTGCACCCTTTTTAGGGTGTGTATTCTTAATCTGTTTTTATCTATGATTGTGAACCGCCCTGAGTTGGCCTTGGTCGAGTGGGCAGTATAGAAATCCAACAATTTAATTAAATTAAATATGTCCTCCAGCTGGATGCCTGCTTCCTATGAAGTGTGAAAGTAAAGAATACTCATTAATTCTTCCTTCTTATTAATTGGACTTTCTCAGCTTGAAAAGATGGTCTTGAGAAGGAATTATCTAGCTCAGAGTTTCTCAGCCTCAGGCCATCAGATGTTCTTAGACTTCAATTCCCAGAAGCCCAGAAGTACTGTCTTTGGCTTCTGGTAATTGAAGCACAAGAACATCTGGAGGTCCAAGGCTGAAAAACCTTGTTCTATCTCAGTGGTTCCCAATGTGGAACCCACACCCCACAGGGGCACTTCAATTCCCAGAAACTAAAGTCAGTACATTGGCTGATCAATGCTTTGGGAAATTGATGTAGGCTTCTGGGAATTGAAGTCCAAAAAAACAAAGATTGGGAAACACTGTTGTAGCTGATACCTGAGAATGAGCCAAGTAGGTATTTTGGGGGAAGGTATTACCTTGTCTATTTTGTCTAATCAAAACTAATATCTGTCATTTCTGGAAAGTGCCTACAGCAAACAGAATGATTTTTGATACTTCTGATCATGTGTGAGTGGGTGTTGTGTCATGTGTGCAGTGGGTGGCATTGGTGAGAGTGGGTTGTGTGTAGGTTGTGTGTGTCCTGTGTGTGTTGTGAGTGTGTATTGCATGTGGGGGTGTATTGTGTGGGTGTGTCATGTGTAGATGTGTATTGCCCGGGTCACTCTATGCCCCGGGTTGGGTCTCCCACCCAGGCAACGCCGGGTACCCTTGCTAGTTTAATTTAATTTTTCAATTTGCTCGCCACCCACTCAGGCAAGCCCGACTCAGGGCAGCTTACATAATCTAAAACCCCACACAATAAAAACATGGTTAAAACCCCCACCCACATTAAAATTCCACCCACCCCAAGAAGCAGAGAGAGGGTGCATCTTATGGTAAAAGCCAGCAAGCAGGAGCCACATTGCCCTCAGGGCCCCACACCTGTATATAAAACAATTAAAATCCCTAAAATACACTCCCTACACTCCTCCTGCATTCATATTAAAAACTAACCACATTAAAACTACCTGCATTAAAAGGTGGGGAGGCTTTATTTTATAAGCCAACAGGCAGGGGCCACTTTTCCATCCGGACCCCACACCTACCGCACCAACCAGCTCCGTCAACACCTGCAACTCTACTGGCAGGAAGTTCCACAAGGCCGGCATGGACACGGAAAATGCCATCCTTCGTGTGCAAGAGAGACAAGCCCCTCTGACTGATGGAACAATTAGACAGACCCTCCGGTCTGCTCTGGTTGGATGGAAAGACACTCTTGGGACAATGTGGTCTCTTAGGAATCCTGGCCCACTACCATGGGCTTTAAAGGTCAAAACCAGCACCTTGAATTGCACCCGGAGGCAAACTGGTAACCAGTGTGGCTTCCGAAGCAATGGTGAGGTGCGAGCATAATGCCCGCACCCCATCACCACCCGGGCTGCCGCATTCTAGACCGGCTGCAGCCTCCGAATGGTTGTCAAGGGCAGCCCCATGTAGAGCACATTGCAATAATCTAGCCTGGAGGTGACCAGAGCATGTGTGACCATGAGTAAGGAGTTCCGGTCCAGGAGCAAACTCAACTGACAGATGACGCAAAGCTGTGCGAAAGCCCTCCTGGCCACAGCCGCCACCTGAACTGCAAGCAGCAGTCGTGAATCCAGGAGGACCCCTAAGTTGTGTACCAGGTCTGTCTGGGGCAAAGCAGCCCCATCCAAGACCAAAGTTGGCAGCTCCCTGGATAACGCGGGACCCCCTATCCATAGCCACTCAGTCTTGGAGGGATTCAATTGCACCCTGTTTTCCCCCATCCAGACCCCTACAGCTTACAGACATCTAGATAGGACATTGACCGCATCACTGGGGTCCCCATGGGCCGAGATATATAGCTGTGTATCATCAGCATACTGATGCTACCTCACCCCATGGGAACGAATAATCTCACCCAACAGCTTCATGTAGATGTTAAATAGGAGAGGAGAGAGTACCGAGCCCTGAGGCACCCCATACTGTAGGGGCCTAACGCTGGACCTCTCACTCTCCAACCACACCGACTGGGTATGGCCCTCCAGAAATGAGGAAAACCAGGACAACACAGTGCCCTGGGTCCCCAAACCTTTGAACCCTCTCAGAAGGATACTGTGGTCAACAGTATCGAAAGCCGCTGAGAGGTCCAGAAGAGCCAGTATGGAAAGATGACCGCAGTCCCGCTCCCACAAGAGATCATCTACCAGTGCGACCAATGCCATCTCTATACCATATCCAGGCCTGAAACCTGATTGAAAGGGGTCCAGATAATCCGCTTCATCCAGGACCCCCTGCAACTGCTGCGCCACCACC